>CM035408.1:139997406-140049906 GCA_020310875.1 Ceratopteris richardii | reverse complement strand
ACCCAAAGGAAGGAACATTTCCCCCTAAGGACTTCCTGCTTAGCTTGGACAATCACAAGCTAAGGTGGCTTCCCATAATATCTTTGAAAGTGGTCTTAAACTAGTTTAATGTATAACCAAATGATAAAAAAAAATTCTTAAGGCAACGATGAAAGGTGGAAATACGAAGTGGTTTGTTCTATAAAAAGAATTTTTTTCACCTATAAAGAGTCTCATGAGCATGTGACCTTCATTGTACAATAGCAAGAGCTCATGAATTTTATGAGCATTGACATGATGATTGAGAGCTTTGAGAAGAGATGATGATACACTCCAAAGATGAGGCTGGTGTTGTAATAACCTGCTCTACTACCAAGTTTCACTCTAGGAATGCTTAGTACACACTTTGAGCTTTCTAATGATGCAATAAAACCTCCTTAGTGCTTTGGGAGACCATTCTCCCATTGATTCATCAAAACAGATAACTCGAGACAACCTAGATGATAAAAAAGTTGTTATTTTGGGATGAAGAGCACTCTAGTATTTTAGTTAGAGCTCAGAGTTTGCTAAAACTTAACCAGAGGAAATCTGTACACATTCAATTGAATACATAATGAATCTAAAGCAACAAATTTGATTAATTGTAATGGACTATACGGAGAGAAATCAATTTAACAACATTCGGTGTCATCCTGACTTTTTAGGAGTACACTACCTGCATACATAGGTCACTTCAAACTGATGTAGCTCACAAAATAAAGGCCCAAATGTGATGAAACTTGCAATGAAGCAAACAGACTTATGACATCACCTATAGCAATTCAAATCACTTCAAAAGAGTAAGTGTACAAAGAGAAACTACTGATCAAAGTTGACTAAGAAACATAGAGTAAACCTGAGATACTAGTTGTAGAGAACTCCAAGTATGGTCAAAGAGATCAATTTGTATTGCACATATAGTACATGAAATGATTTGGCGTGAAGCATGGGAAGGAGGAGCACAATGTGTGCTTCAATGATGATCCAAATCTCAATTTTAAGCTCCTCTAAAGGACAGTTGTCCCCGTGACTTTCTTCATGAGCTTTTATAGGAATTTTTTGAATTCAAACTTGGCGGGATTGCACCTAAAAGTTCCTCCATTCTAGGGAATCTCACCTAATTGATTCTTCCTACTTGGACTTCATGATTTGCACCTAGCAAGGTTGCGGAGTTCCTTTTTTCCTTTTACATTTGAAGATTCTAATTTTCAACTTTTACAAAAGAAGGGTTTTATGACTTCTCTCATTGAGAGTACATAAAAAATCATTACACAAATAATTTTAATCGAGCACTAGGCTTGGAAAAATGCACAAGACAGATCCCCCTCAAGCCTAGCATGCTTGAGTCTTCATTCCTTACTAATTTCTATCAGTTCAATCATCCCTTTGAATTTGCTTAGCTTGATACAATCCAATGGTGTTGTCAACATATTTGCACATTGAAGATTAATGGATACATAGGACAGTTGAATGTCCTTGCTCAATAATTTCTCTCTAACATAATGGTAATGAACTTCAATATGCTGAGTTCTAGCGTGGTAAACAAGATTAGCTGCTAAGTGAAGAGAACTAGCGTTATCACCAAAGATGTGAGGTGTTGAGGTATGTAATCCCAACTTTGAGTATAAACACTTCAACCACATTGCTTCTTGAGTTGCATTTGACAATCCTCTATATTCAGCTTCTATTGATGATAAAGCAACAGTTGGTTGCTTCTTTAAAGACCATGAGATTAACTTTGAACCTGCAAAAGACTAAATCCTGATGTACTCTTCTTATCATCCTTAGATCCAGCCCAATCTCTGATGTACTCTTGGCTGCTTCCATATGTGGCTTCTTTGGCTTATGCATAAATTGACTGAGTATGCTAACACTATAGCAAATATTCACCCCTGTGAGAGTAGCATAATTCAAGATTTCTACTAAGCTTTGATAGATTGTGATATTCTCAATGAATTCTCCTTCATAAGTACTTAGCTTATGGTTCATCTCCATGGGTGTACCTGCACACTTGGTATTTTCCATTTTGACTTTAGAAAGCATGTCAAGAACATATTTCCTTTGAGTGATGTAGATGCGAGAATTTGTATAAATAAGTTCAAGCCCAAGGAAATATGTTAGAGGTCTAAGATCACTGATCTTGAATTCATCCTTCATTCTAGCCTTTACCTCCTTGATTCCATTGATATCATTCCCTGTGAATTATTATATCATCTACATAGACACAAAGATGTATTACTTATGACCCATTTCATTTTATGAATAATGATGTATCTGCCTTGCTCGCATTGAAGCCTTGATCCTGCAAATAGGTTACCAACCTATGATTCCAAGCTCTTGTAGCTTGTTTCAAACCATACAGAGCTTTCCTCAGCTTGCACACATAACTAGGATGATAAGCATCTTCGTAACCAGGAGGTTGTGCCATATAGACTTCCTTTGAAATCCAGCCATATAAAAAAGCATTTTTTACATCTAATTGATAAAACTTGCAATTTCTAGATGTAGTAATGCTAACAAGCACTGTAATGGTAGACATTTTGGCTACAGGTGAGAAGGTTTCTTCATAGTCTATCCCATGGGTTTGAGAAAACTCGTTAGCTACTAACCTTGCTTTATGCCTATTGATACTACCATCTAGATTCTTCTTAACTATATAAATCCACCTTGAACCAATTACCTTCATAGATGGTTTGCTTGGAACAAGTTCCCATGTGTTCTTGTCCATGAGAGCTTCCATTTCTTCATCCATTGCTTCTCTCCACCCTTTATAATTTGGCACTCGTCAAGATTTAGTATGAACTTTAATTTATCATTACATACTGCATAAAAGAGGAAATATTACCTTAATTTAGCACTTGAATGTAGTAAAACTTCAACACTAAATAAAATGTAGTAGGGGTACCTTTGATTGTTGAACGATAAAAGTGAACCATTTCTTGTTGAAACTACTGAAGATCCACAAATATATTGTTGGATTTAGTGTAAGTAAATCCTTGTGTAGATAGGATATGTAATTACTTCTTGGGAATATTTGGATAATATACAGAGGTACGAATAGTGTCTTCTATGAATAAATATTGTCCAATATTATGAGCCACATCCTCATTATAAGTTTTTTTCTTGATAGAGACTTTGTATGGGCATGGAAATATACTTTCAGAAATACCTTGTGCTTATAAGGCTTGCCTCAGAAAGGTGTAAATTGCAATATAGCCATTTTTACTGATGCCCACTTCATCACATATTGCATGCACATCTTGCACTTTGATAAGGTTTTTTAACTTCTCTGAGAACTCATCTTGAACAACAACTCTAATGCACTTTCCTATAGGTCTTTCTATAGCAAAAGTGATTTCTTTGCTGTTTATACAACTATTCATCAGCTTGAACTATTCTTGTGTTGTTGATGAAGCACTTATGTCTTGAATAAATGACCTACACAATGAAAGATTCAATTTCAAACCTTCATTAAAATATATAAAATTAAAACAAACACTCACCTTGTTGCATATATACACCGTTTGTGTGCTCCACCACCTACTGAAAAAGCTTCAAAGGATGAAAATGATCTTTTCCTATATCTCATACCAAGTGGAGTCTCTTTCAGCTACTTAAGATTGACATTTAACTTTGCAATTATTCCTTCCTTTGCTTCCATATACTGTTCAAAATCTGCACGTTATTTTTGTAAAGATATGATTGTTCTTTCTAAAGTGACCACCCTCATATGATGGAGTTCATGTTGTTGGAATCAATACTTAGCAGTAGCATGTGAATGTGTAGATAATCGCTTGTAGTAACCTAATAGTCCACTTCATCGGCACTAATGAACTAAAGTAAATCTGAGAGGTTACGGAGTGTTGGATGGTAAGAAGATATTGGATCATGAGGATACAGTGAACCACGAGTCCAAAGGTCAATACTCTTTTCTCCAGCTGTAGGATGTTCATTTTGAGAATCGACATCATTGTTGCATTCTGTATTTGGAGCAAACTCTCTAGGCACACAAAAATGGATACTTGTTCATGCAAGAGCATGAGGATGTTCTAATGTGAAGTTTCAAATACATGTCAACACCATCTTTGCTAATGACCAATAATATAAAAAACAAAGTGGAAAACTGGTTGGACGGGACTCTAAAACATATGTTTTGCTCAGAAGTTGGCATTTCTTGTATGTGGATGGGTTAAAGTGCATTTTTCCACTATGTATGGTTGAAAATGTTGAAATTTGAAAAAGTCATTTTTTGAGAAAAGCATAGTCACGGATTTGATGATGTGGTGCTTACTTTTGGAGGGAGTTTGAAAATGATACTTTTTCTTTAAAAAAAAATTTAAAATTATTCAAATATTGACTTTTGATATATATATTAAAAAATGGGCCCTTTTTAAGTAAATATAGACTGAAAATGAGACTTAAAAAAACATTTCTTTATTCAAATACATGCACGAGTTTGATGATGTGAAAAGTAGATTCTCTTGCTCTCTCTCTATAAGAAGAAAGAGAGGGGCCTAGTAAAGCCTTAAAAAAAGCCTACTCTAGCCTACTAAAAAGTGCCCTATTGAATGGACTTTATCCCTTTAAACAAGCAAAATTAAGCTTAATCCCTAAAAATTAGGGATCCTTACAAGGCCCATGTAGGGTTCATTTTTTCCCCTAGTGGCCTCCTTTGTTGTATCCTCTTACTTATTGATATTGATTAGTTTTTTGGTTGTCTCCATTCTTCATAAGCTTTTCCTCATGTGTGAACAATTATCTCATAAGTGCTTTGAAGTCAAGAACTTGCATGTCCATGTAAACATCCATAGTAGTTGTGAAGGTATCCCATTTTTCATCATCTTTAAACCCATTGATGGCTTGCCTTACTACATGTTCTTCATCAATGAATTCTCCAACGCTTCCATGTTGGTCTGCAATGTCCTTCATCTTGGTGATAAAATCAATCACACTTTGCTTGGGCATATTTTTAAGTGTCATAAACTCCATCCACAGTTGAATATTTTTGGCCTTGGTGCTTGATGAGAAGAATGCTTCTAGACCACTCCATATCTCTTGTGATTACTTGAAATTCCTAATGTAAGGGAGTAAAAAAATCATAGATAGATTTGAGAATGTGTGAGGTTACCAGAGCATCATCTGAGCACCATGCATTTAACCTTTCCTGCTCCTCTTGTGTTGGTTGGCACTTGCTTTTGAATATTGATATCATCTCATCCCCAAATATGTAACCAAATAGATTCCATCCTTGTAGATAGGCCTCCATCGTGAGTAACAGTGTCGAGTAATTACCTCAAACCAATTTCTCAATAGATGATGGGAATCAATCACCCATGGTGGTTAGACTTTAACTTTTCTCTCATAACACTGTGAAGAGGTGATGGGGAAGATAGAGATGAGTGGATGATGGTAGATACCTCTTCAACACTCGCCAAGATAGCTTTTGGAATTTCTAATATATTTCTTTAGCTTCCAAAGTATGCATAAAGAACTACTAAGTCCTTTGGAACATCATTCTCAAATGACTCCATAAGAATAGATGAGCTTGCACTTTGCAAGACTTAGAAAACCTTCTATTTTGGGAAGTGAAGTTCATAGTAAAATGCTTAGAGATCACAACCTAGTGTAAATTGACAAAAGCGATTTTTCACAAATTCAATTTGAGTATGAAGCTACCTAAAGCAACTAATTTTATGAATTTAGCCTCACTATACAAGGAGAAATAAGTATAACAAATGTGGGGGGTCACCCCTACTTTTCAGGAAGAAGATGTTGTCTAGACTTAGTCATGTGATCCAAGTGAAAGGATGGAAATTGGATACTCATATACAGAGAAATGAACCACAGAAGTTGACTGTGCACTTGAAGGTAGTGTAGCAATACACATAAAATGAATACTCAAGATATATGAATCATAATGTGTATTGATATTGCACATATGATAAAAGGATACTATGGAGGACTACTCGTAATTGAGGTGAGTACAATGTATGCCCAACACCTCATCTCAAAACACATGGAAAAGATCACATTACCTCGTGACTAGAAGGGGGTCATTTATACATAATTTTGAATTTGAATCTTGATGAATCATCCACCTAAGAGTGGAACTAAAATTTAGGAGTGGTTTGAATTTGAAGTCTAATTTGATTCCCTTCATCCATGAGATTCCTCTCTACTTTTAGCTTTTACAATTGACCAAGATAAATTCAAGGATTTATCCTTTGAATTTTACAAACATAGGTTCACATGACTACATATATCTATAGTAGATAATCATAGTAGGACAAGAGCTAAAGCAAAGCTCTTATGCTTGCTTCTTGCACCAACACATCCTTGAAGCCATCTTTGATGTTTAGGAGAGACTTTTCTTTGTAGAGGAATCTTCGTAGGGTGTCCTCTTCCTTAAAGTTGACTTCCACAAAGCATTTGATATACTCAAGTGGACTTCATGCTTGAATAATTGAAACACCTTGCATGTGGCCCAAAGATTATCAAGATGATTTTAATGCTTTTGGAAAACACCTTGTGCTTGTATAAATAATAATAAACAACTCTCCCAATTAATTAGACTTAAGGGATCGATCAGACAAGGGTGTGCCCTCACTCGGCTTCTGTTTGCTACCATGGTTGATGGCCTTAGTTTCTTGGTCAGCCATCACCCCCATGTGCATGAACTTCATGGGCTCTTGCTTTTGCATACCTAAGACCACATGCTCCTAAGACTCTTCATAAGCGATAAAAAGGGTTTTTTAGAGAAGGAAACACTAAACATTGCCACCCTTTGACACTATATTAATACTTATTGTGTATATTTTGGTTATAAATTAAACCACTATAAGAACACTTCCAAAGCTATTATCGACCAGTGACCTGAGCTTGTAATCGTGCAAGATTATTAGGAAATCCCTAGTGGAGAAATGTTTTCTGTTTTGGGTTTCACATGGGATTTGACATTTTGATGAGTAAGCAATGGGACTTGGTTCTTTCCAAGATTGATGTTGGAGTTAGACGTCTACGGAAGCACGCGAACAGCGCAAGGAAGAAGATGAAGCTTGGAGCACAACACACAATACTGAATGTATTACTAGAGAATGTACAAAGATAAGTAGCCCATTAAGGCAATATGCGTATATACAAGTCGGGGGAACAAAACCTCCTAAAGAGGGAAAAAAGTGCCCCGATGGTCCTAGAGTGTTCACACACATCACTACCTAAATATATCAACAAATCCCCCCTGGGAGTGATGCGGTGAACAAGTAGCTAGCACTCATGTATAAGGAAGTGCCAAGCTATGTGGAAATCACTCCACAAAAGGAAGTAAGCCCAAAGCTTTGCGGAAAGCTTCAAACTTTTCCCTAGGCAGAGCCTTCGTGAAAAGGTCTGCAATGTTCTCCTGCGTGGGCACATATGCCAAGCTGATCTCCCCAACAGAGAACCTCTCCCTGACATAATGATAATGCACCTCAATGTGCTTAGTGCGAGCATGGAACACAGGGCTCCTCGCAACTGCCAATGCCCTCTGACTGTTAGTGAAGATGGTGGTGGCAGAAGACTGACCAACACCCAAATCAGCCCTATGGCATCTGAGCCACACACACTCAACAGTCGCTCCTCACAACTAGAAGTGGCCACAGTAGGCTGCTTCTTGCTCAACCAAGATAAACATGAGCTATTAAGCATGAAGCAAAAGCCACTAGTGGATGCACAAGTGTCATAGCAACCAGGCCAATCAAAGTCAGAAAAAGCATGCAAATATGGCAATAGTGATCCCCCCTTGGGATAAAACAACCCAAGTAGCCAAGTACCACTCAATTAGCCAAAAATACGCTTAACCGCCTGCCAATGCTTGACTCCTGGGCAATGCATAAACCTGCTCATCTGTGCGACAACAAACTGAATACCTGGCCGAGCAATTTGAAGAGATGGATAGGTATGTGCTTGAAGATGAAGAGGTGTTGCAAAATCCTTGATCTACACCAACCAAATGAACTCCAAGAGTATGTGGTGGGCTCTTTTAGCTTGCCAATGGATGTATTAGACACCCTATGTACATTGGAAGATCACTCTCAAAAAGATAGATCAAAACAGATAAGTTGGAGTTAGCTCAGAGGTGAAGAACTTGCTATTTTGGTTCATACACTTGTCGAGTGTTTTGCATAATTCTCTGAGCACAGCAGCAATTAGCTTAATTCCTCTTGGGAAAGTCTAGTTAACGTAAAGAGATAACTTTCAAGAGTAATCTCATTAAAAATAATGAACCACACACTGAGAATGATGTTTAACAAGTGATGACATCATCCCAATTTTCCCGAGTTGCTACAGTAATGAGACCAGTGAGCAGAAAAATGAACATAACTTAAGATTTAGGAATGCAATGATTATGAAAATTTGTATGCTTATACTAGACAGTATGTGAAATCAAAAATCTTTAAATCATTGAATTTGCACACTGAGAAATAGCTCTGAGAAGATGAGTAAAAAATTCGGGTACCTGACAGAGAAGTGAAAATGAATAGACAAGGTTGACTTCAACTGAACATAACGGAAGATTGAGACACCCAAATGAAATGAAAATTGGTGAGCATATAGTAGACATTTAGACCTAACTTTACCAAGTTAAGTCACTGAAAATGAGGCACCAAGCTCAGAGAAATCATCTCTGCAATCTGACTGAGAAAACTGAGAATATGGCAGTGAGTAGTACACTTCACAAGAACATGGAAATATGCACTCAAATGATCATGAAAATGAAAGTATATTGATTGTACAATACAATGGACTTACGGATACATATGTGTGCCTTGGAATCACACCTTGATATGGCATAAAGCTCAGCTCTTCTCGAGGTCTTCTCTGAGGTCTCTCTAACCATGACTAAAGCTGCCATCTATTTATAGTTGAGTTTGGGAGGCTAACTTCCCTCAATCACTCTCCAATCAATTAGTGATTGATTTGATTCTCTATCTACCACAAATCACAAATTCATGGCTCCTCTTTCCCTTTTTTATCAAGTGGACTCAACCACTTAGGATTCTTTCACTTTTACATTAAGTAAAGTCTTCAAAAGTTACAAGAGGTAGTTCACAAGTGAACTTTACATTGTCTTCATTTTAAGGCTTCTTCTATGACTTTGTGGGACTCAAGCCAATACTTAGGCTTGTCATAGACTTGCTCTAACAGCTCCCAAGCCAAGTATGCTTGAGGTCTTCAATCTTCCAAGATTACCTGCAAACGAATCATGGCTTTGAACTTGCAAAGCTTTGTACCATCCAATGCTTTGGTTAGAATATATGCACATTGTTGATGAGTGGACACATATGATATTTGAATCTCTTTGCTTAGAACCTTCTCTCGTACATAGTGATAATGAACTTCAATATGTTTTGTCCTTGCATGAAAAATAGGATTAGCAGCCAAATGAATAGAACTCATATTGTCACCAAAAATAGTTGGAGTTCCAAACTCCAATCCAAGATCTTTGAATAATGTCTTCATCCACATAGCTTCTTGTGTAGCTATGGCAAGACCTCTGTATTCAGCTTCAGTAGAAGAGAGAGCAACTGTGGGTTGCTTCTTGGATGACCATGAAATAAGCTTTGAACTTGCAAAAGTAAGATATCATGAAGTGCTCCTTCTATCTTCCTTGGAGCCAGCCCAATCTGCATCAGAAAATAGCTTCAAACTTAAATCAGATACATAAGGATAATAAAGTCCTTCATTTATGGTTCCTTTGAGATACTTGAGAATCCTTTTGGCAGCATCCATATGTGGTTTCCTTGGTGTGTGCATAAATTGACTTAGCACACTCACATTGTAACATATATCTACTCTTGTCAATGTGGAATAGTTGAGACTACCCACTAGACTTTGATATGATGTGATGTCCTCTATGAGTTCACCTTCATGTGAGCTCAATCTGTGATTGACCTCCATTGGAGTACCTGCAATCTTACAATCTTGCATCTTGAATTTTGCTAACATGTCCTTAATGTACTTTCTTTGAGTGAGAAACAAACCATGATCTTTGTAGACAACTTCCAAGCCTAAGAAGTAGGTAAGTGAACCCAAATCACTTATCTTGAACTCTTCTCTCATCTGATCTTTGATCTTCTTCATACCATCTGCATCATTTCCCGTCAATATAATATCATCTACATATACACATAGGTAGATGATCTCATAATTACTCTTTTTAATAAAGAGTGAAGGATCTGCCTTGCTTGGTTGAAAGCCTTTGTCCTGCAAGAATGAAACAAGCCTGAAATTCCAAGCTCTTGGAGCTTGCTTGAGACCATACAATGCTTTGTTAAGTTTACACACATAATAAGGATAAACTTGATTCTCAAAAACAGGTGGTTGTGCCATATATACCTCTTCTGTTATCCAACCATTCAAGAATGCATTCTTTACATCTAGTTGAAGTATCTTCCAATTCTTGGAAGAGGCAATACTAAGCAAAACCCTAATAGTAGGCATCTTTGCCACAGGAGAGAAGGTCTCCTCATAATCAATTCCTTGAGTTTGTGCAAAGGCTTTTGCTACAAGCCTTGCCTTATACGTGTTAATGGAACCATCAGAATTCTTCTTGAGTTTATAGACCCATCTTGAGCCTATTACCTTCATGGATGAAGTCTTGGGCACCAAATCCCAAGTGTTGTTTTCCTCAAGTGCTTCAATCTCTTCCTTCATTGCATGCTTCCATTCTATTTTTGCTTTGGCCTCTTCAAATGATGATGGCTCCTCTTGGTTTATATCTTGTGCTATCTATATAGAATGTTTAGTTACTAATGAGGTGTCAAACCCATACCTTTCTGGTTTTTTCTTTTCCCTCATAGATCTTCCTAGGCCATGATGTGATGATTCTGCCTCATGTCCAAGTTCCTACAATTTTGCATTACCTTTAGACTTCCATGTTTTGATCTTTTCCATCTGAGATTCTTCATCATCCTCTGAGGTGTCTTGTTCTTCAATCTTCGGTTGTTCTCTACCAAGCTTTGGAAAATCTTCTTCAACATCATATGGTAAATTAACCTTCCTGCATGAATCTTCATACCATGAATTGTTTTCATCAAAAAACTACATCTCTGCTTACCAAGAATCCTTTGTTGGTAGGGTTGTATAACATGTAACCCTTTTGATTGTTGTCATATCCAATAAATACACACCTTTCTACCTTTGGATCCATCTTGCCTCTAACCTGTGAAGGAACATGAGCAAAAGCAATACATCCAAAAATTTTACAATGCTCTAAGCTTGGACTTCTTCCATTCCAAGCCTCATATAAAGTCATCCCATCAAGGGATTTTGAAGGCAACCTATTAATCAAGTAAGTGGTTGTAGATACAGCCTCAGCCCATAGATAATTAGGCAAATGCTTTTCATTTAACATGGACCTTGCAGCGTCAATAATTGTCCTATTCCTCCTTTCTGCCACTCCATTTTGCTCAGGAGTGTACCTTGTAGTTACCTCTCTTTTGATTCCTCTTTCTTGAAGAAAAGAATCAAACTCATGGGAGAAGTATTCTCCCCCTCCATTTGACCTTAGCCTTTTTAGTGATTTACTTGTTTGATTCTCCACAAGAGCCAAATATCTTTTGAAACATGAAAAAAATTCATCTTTGTGTTTCATAAAGAATAGGATAGTCCATCTGCTGCAATCATCAATAAAGGAGATATGACAGATATTGAAGATTCCTTGCTAGGTCCCCATACATCTGTATGAACCAACTCCAAGAGATCTCCATGCATATAACCTTTCTTCATGAATGGTAACCTGTGAGACTTTCCAAATTGACATGCACTACACTTATAAATCATATGTTGTTTTGACAAATTAGGGAGTCCAAGTACACTTTGGTCCCTGTAAATTTTCTTTAATGACCTTTCACCAATATGTGCTAACCTTTTGTGCCATACTTCCAATTTTGTGAATGTCTGGCTACCATAATTAAAGAGAGCAATGTTTCTAGTGTCTTGTAATTCAAATGTGAACAATCTACCTGTCTTTTCACCTTTTGCAATTCTTCTGAATCCTTGACTTGGATCTTCAACAAATGCTCCTGCTTTTGTGAACCTGACTTGCAACCCTTTCTCTACTATCTGCCCAACACTTATCAAAATCTTTGTAATGGTAGGGACATAGAGTACCTTACTGAGTAGGTTGATGTTTCCATCAGGTGCTTTTACATTTCCTATTTTCTCCACAAGATGTCTTGTGTCATCTCCTATTTGTACCTCATGCTTATTCCTTGGATCTTCTAAATCTGATAGGAGTGCCACATTTCCTGCCACATGATTTGAACAACCTGAATCTATGTAGAAAACATGCTCATCAGATTTACCTTGTGGCATAGCCATGTTCATGATCAATAATGAATCCTCTTTGTTTGAATCTTTTGTGTAGCTATGGAAGTCTCTCCTTCCTTTGTAGCCTCCTTGATAGTTTGAATGATTGTAGTTGTTGTAGCTGCCATGATAATTTTTGAACCTTCCTCTTGAATAGCCATAACTTCCTCTATTGTATCCTCTGCCTCTTTGATTCCTGGAATTCCTAAAGCAATTTTCAGTTGTATGATTAGTTAATCCACAAATAGAACATGACTTGGAGTCTTGGGATCTCCCCCTGCCTTATCTACCTCCTCCTCTACCTCTACCATGTCTTCCTCTACCTGCATAGTTAGCTTGATATGTACCTGCTTCATCATCCACTTTCTTTGCCTTTCCTTTGTTATCTTTGGACTTGCTTTTATCAGTGTATAAAGCTGAAGATTGATTACCTTTAGAGCTTTCTCCATTTTTTATAAGCTTTGCCTCTTGAGTAAGTAGTTGTCCAATGAGTGTATTGAAATCAGGCACATGCATGTCCATGTACAAATCCATAGCTGTGGTGAATGCTTCCCACTTGTCATCTGCCTTGAAGCCATTGATGACCTGCCTTACAATTTGCTCTTCATATATTACCTCTCCAATGCTTCCCAACTAATATGTTATGTCCTTGAGCTATGTGACAAAATCAATCACATTTTGTTTGGGAGCCTTCTTGAGAGTTGTGAAATCCAGCCATAGTTGATGCTTCCTACCTTTGGTACTTGAAGAGAAGAAGGCTTCAAGTGCATCCCACACTTCCTGAGCTATCTTACAACTTCTAATGTGATTCAACAAAAAATCTGAGATAGAGTTGAGGAGATAAGACCTTGCAAGTGTATCCTTGGAGCACCATGTGCTCAATCTTTCTTGCTCTTCTTCTGTTGGTTGACTTTTGTTCCTAAAACTTGGCATAACTTCATCTCCAGCCACATAACCATATAAACTTCTACCTTGGAGATAAGCTTCCATCCTTAATGACCAAGTTGAGTAATTACCTCTATCCAATTTTTCAATTGCTGAATGAAATCCATCTACCACGTTTGTCCAACCTTGCTCTGATACCACTGTGAAGAGATGGATAGGTATGTGCTTGAAGATGAAGAGGTGTTGCAAAATCCTTGATCTACACCAGCCAAATGAACTCCAGGAGTATGTGGTGGGACCTTTTAGCTTGCCAATGGATGTATTAGACACCCTATGTACCTTGGAAGATCACTCTCAAAAAGATAGATCAAAACAGATAAGTTGGAGTTAGCTCAGAGGTGAAGAACTTGCTATTTTGGTTCATACACCTGTCCAGTGTTTTGCATAATTCTCTGAGCACAGCAGCAATTAGCTTAATTCCTCTTGTGAAAGTCTACTTAACTTAAAGAGATAACTTTCAAGAGTAATCTCATCAAAAATAATGAACCACACACTGAGAATGATGTTTAACAAGTGATGACATCATCCCGATTTCATGGGCTGCTACAATATTGAGACCAGTGAGCAGACAAACAAACATAACTCAAGATTAAAGAATCCAATGATTATGAAACTTTGTATGCCTATACAAGAGAGTATGATAAATCCACCAAGATTTAAAGCATTGAATTTGAGTAAGTTTAAACTGAGAAATAGCTCTGACAAGATGAGTAAAAAAGTCGGGTACCTGACAAAGAAGTGAAAATGAACAGACAGGGTTGACTCTAACTTTTACCAAGTTAAATCACTGAAAATGATGCACCAAGCTTAGAGAAACCATCTCTGCAATCGGACTGAGAAAACTGAGAGATATGGTAGTGAGTAGTACACTTCACAAGAACATGGAAATATGAACTCAAATGATCATGAAAATGAAAGTATATTGATTTTACAATAGAATGGACTTACTAATACATATGTGTGCCTTGGAATCACACCTTGATATGGCATAAAGCTCAGTTCTTCGAGGTCTTCTCTGAGGTTTCTCTAACCACGACTAAAGCTACCATCTATTTATAGTTGAGTTTGGGAGGCTAACTGCCCTCAACCACTCTCCAATCAATTAGTGATTGATTTGATTCTCTATCTACCACAAATCACGAATTCGTGGCTCCTCTTTCCCTTTTTTATCAAGTGGACTCTCTTTCACTTTTACATTAAGTAAAGTCTTCAAAAGTTACAAGAGGTAGTTCACAAGTGAACTTTACATTGTCTTCATTTTAAGGCTTCTTCTATGACTTTGTGGGACTCAAGCCAATACTTAGGCTTGTCATAGACTTGCTCCAACAAGTAACGCATAACTAAATCAAGCATCCAACAGCCTGCTGATAGAGAACAGCATCAAATGCATCTCCAACATCATGAAGCCTCAATCGTAAACCTGTCTCCATAGGAGTGGCAATAGGCTTAGAGTCTTCAAGTCCAAAATGCAGCAATAATGTGTCAATATATTTCATTTGACACAAAGCCATTCCACCATCAACGTGCATAAACTGAATGCCCAAATAATGATGCAAATGCCCCAAATCAGACATCTCAAATGAGGCATGCAAATCAGCCTTAAAATTAGCAATATGCTTCTCAATAGGACCAGTGAGCAGCATGTCGTCAACATAGACAACAATGATCAGAAGCACATCATTAGCACGCTTAACATATAAGGTGCTTTCAGTTGGACTGTTCTCAAAACCATGTGCAATCAGATAGGCATGTATCTTCTCATACCAAGCACGTGGTGCTTACTTTAAACCATTTAATGCCTTCTTTAACCTGCACACCTAGTTTTCATGCCCTTTCTGCACAAAGCCATGAGGCTGAAAAACATACACTTCTTCATGCAAGTCACCATTCAGAAATGTTGTTTTAATGTCCAACTGATATATATTCCAACCATGATGGGCTGCAAGTGCACAGATTCTCCGAACAGTAGTCATACGGCATGTAAGTGCAAAGGTCCCATCAAAATCAATGCCTCTATCTTGTGCATAACCCTTTGCAACAAGCCTAGCCTTATACTTGTCAACTGTACCATCAGATTTATGCTTCAACTTGTATACCCACTTAGTGCCAATGGCCTTCTTGCGAGGAGGAAATTCACATAAAGATCAAGTACCATTCTTCATTATTGCATCATATTCAGATTGCATACCAGCGATCCAATTTTTTTAATTTTGTGCTTCATCAAACGAAACACGCTCAGTCTCATCACATAGACTAGATGCAACCATAGCATAGCAATATGATGCAAAAGAGGCACTATGAGAGCCTGATCGAGTACGATATGACAGAGGTGCATCTAATTTGCTATCACGCAAGGTCTGCACCAGCCATTTTGGCATAGTTCTTGCCTGTTCAATATCAGCTCATCTGCATCATCACATGAAACCTGCCAAGGTTGAGAAGTTGCCTCATTAGGACCAGCATTAGACTGTCCACATGTAAACTGAGGCAGCATAGTATCATACATGTCTTTGGAGCTAACAGATGTCTCCTTAGTACATGAAAGCAATGGCTGAATAGCATCCTCCACAAAAACAACATCACGACTAACCAAAATGTGTTTAGTCTATGGATGATACAGATGATCGCCTTTACTTTTAGAACTACACCCAACAAAAATACATTTTACTGCTTTATCATCCAATTTTCTGCGATGTTGTTCAGGCACTAATGCATATGCCAAACAACCAAAAACATGCAGATGAGCAATAGATCGCTTGCGGTCATGCCAAGCCTCATATGGAGTGATAGACTGCAGCGCTTTAGTGGGACACCTGTTCAGTACATATGCTGCACACATAACAGCCTCAAGCTAGAAACTATGTGGTAAAGCCTGACTCTTGACCATACACCGCCATCTCCATGAGTGACCAGTTCTTTCGTTCAGTAACTCCATTCTGTTGAGGTATATACGGCACTGTACACTAGTGTTTTATCCCACATTCAGCTAGAAATGCATTAAAATCAGAAGACATATATTCCCCCCCTCGATCAGAATGGAGGGTGCCCATTTTACATGCTGACAGATTTTTAGCCAAAACCAAAAATTGTTTGAAGCACATGAACACTTCGGACTTTGCCCTCAATGGATATACCCATGCATGCCTGGAAAAATCATCGATGAAAGTCACGAAGTAAAGATAATTCCCAAAAGAAGGTGTCTGCATAGGACACAAACATCACTATGTACAAGCTGCAATTTCTGAGTAGCCCAAACTGAACCATCTTTTGGAAAGGATGAACGCTGCATTTTTCCCAAAATACGGCCTTCACAAACATGTTTTCTAGGTGCCTCAAGTTTGGGCAAAGAGGACACCATTTCAAATTTCTGCAGGTGTAGCAAACTAGCAAAATTCAGATGACCAAAGCGTGCATGCCAAAGCTTTGCATCTAACATAGACTGAGAATCATTTACTGCACATGCCAAATCATTTACTGATCTTTCATAGTCTATGAGCTTATACAGCCCACGACATAAAATGCCATAAGCAATATCACATCACCATTTGACAGATCATGAACTGTACACTTGTCATCAACAAATTTCACAACCAAGCCAATCTTGGCTAATGCAAAAACTAATAGCAGGTTCTTCTTGATCCCTGGCACAAATAAAGCATCTGACAAAGTTAAAGAACTACCATCACTAGTAGTCAAAATGATCTTATCAACTCCCATAACAGGATAAGAGGAGTTGTTGGCACATGTAACAGTATTCTCTGTAGGGGCAGGCTCGAGTGAAGAGAAGAAACTGTGCTGTGAGTTAATATGTTTGGTCGCCCCACTGTCAAAATACCAAACATCTGAGTCTAGTGCAGACATGCACTGCTCATGAGAAGATGGGTCAAAACTGTGGACACTAGTAAACGCCCATTCTTCTTCCTGCACAAGATTAGCAGACTCTGTTTTTGGTGTAGAGGCCTTTGCAAAAACTATTCCAGCCTCTTTCTTCTTTGCCTCTTTAGCATCCAGTTTTGGACAGTTCTTTATGATATGATCATTACCTTTACAGTACTTACAAAACAATTTCTGCTTTTCTGATTTCTTCTCATCTTTATCTTCCTTCTTTGAATATGCAGAATTAGCAGATTTCTGCTTACTAGTTGAAGAGCTCCATTTTCCTTTGCCCTTCTGACTAGCCACGAAAGCTTGATCTGCAACTCACATAATGGACCTTTTCTGCCTGGACTGATCTTCCTGCAACAAAACAGAGACTAACTCCTCAAATGATAAGGCATTCGGATTGCCTTTCATCATCAACCAAAGAGTAGAAGCAAAACTCTTATATGAATCAGGAAGACCATTCAGAACGGTCTGCACAAGTGAGCTATCTGGTATAACTTCATCAGCAGAAATCAAATGTTCCTTCAAGTCTTTGATCTTTGTTAGGAAACTGTCCATAGAATCACCTTCATTCATGTGCTCACTCTCCAACTGTTTTTGGAGGTACGCAACACGAGCCTCATTCTAGCTTGGTACAATGTGGTAAGTGTATCCCAAGCATACTTAGTTGTTCTACAAGAGCGAATGTGAGGAATAATGGGACGTTTGACAGACAAAGCTATCAATGCATGTGCGTGGGCATCTCTGCCATCCTAGTGAATCTGCTCTACAGTACGTGCAGCAGAAATCGCAGCAGGAACAGGAATTTGCATAATATCACCATCTTCGACACCTTCTATATCAGCTTCAGTACCTGCAGTTGTAACAGTTGTAGGTGTAATAGGACGTTTTTTGACACCCTCGATAATGTTCCACAGTCCTTTTGCAACCAATACATGTCGCATCATATAAGCCCATAACAGGTAGTTGGTACCATCCAACTTATTCTCAATAGCCAACATACGGAATACATCACTGCTTTCAGCCATGGCCGGTAACTAAAATACCTTGATGCAGAAAATTGATTGTATCTCAAAAATTTGAACAGGACTACCCAAATGAAATCTGCTAGACCTGTAGCAGACTTCGAGAAGCTTATACTGGCGAACAGAAACCGTTATATACCTTTGGCACAAGAAGATGAAATAGCCTACATAAGCGCTATGATAGTGCGTTTAGAGGTCGAAACGAGCTCAGATTGCGATTTTGGCACCACATAGTGAAGCTATTTTGATCTCGGAAACATGTTGAGTATGCTCACCAAAATTCGTGCAATTTTGAGACTGCAACTGGAGGATTGTTGACGGCACCCTAGATGAAGCCATGACGTGCTCTGATACCAATTCTTGGAGTTAGACGTCTACAGAAGCACGCGAACAGCACAAGGAAGAAGATGAAGCTTGGAGCATAACAAACAATACTGAATGTATTACTAGAGAATGTACAAAGATAACTAGCCCATTAGGGCAATAGGCGTATATACAAGACGGGGAAAAAAAACCTCCTAAAGAGGGAAAAAGTGCCTCGGGGGTCCTAGAGTGTTCACACAGATCACTACCTAAATATATCAACAATTAATAGCAAGCTTGGTTACTAGAAGTTTGGAGATCATCTTTGTAGTCCGTGCAATGGTGGTCAATGCCCTTCCTTCTCGCCTCAATAGTTTATTTTCTATTGTGTTGGTGACCAAGAGACAAGGAGATTGCTAAGTTGGGAAAAATGTTCACATATTTTATGTAGATAGGTGACCCCAATAGGAGATTGTTAAATGGAAAAGGAACATAAAAGGATAAGAGTTATTCCCAATCGAAATTCTTCTCAAAGGTTTATCATGTTGGTATTTTGTTTCAGTGGAAGAAGCTTCCATTTTAGGATTCTTCCTAATTATCTACAACCTCGTGTTCTCGTCTTTGGCTTTTGGATCCATCAAAAAGCATGTTGCTTCATTGGGCCTTAGGGTCGTCCTTTTCAACTAATTCAATAACTTTTTGGCTATTGGATCCGTCAAAAAAGTATGTTGCTTCATTGGGTCTTAGGGTCGTCCCTTTCAACTAATTCAGTAATTTTTTGGCTTTTGGATCCATCAAAAAAGCTTGTTGCCTCATTGGGCCTTAGGCTCGTCCCTTTCAACTAGTTCAATAATTTTTTGGGACATTGAAGTTTGAAAACCTTAAGATTTGGACCATCGTCTTTCCCGTTTTCCTTTGGTAATTCTTTGTTTCTTTATTTTGCCTCTACCCATGTAAATGGATCGCAAAAGCAGGAACGCGCATTCCCTCATTTTTTTTTCAGTTCGATTTTTATGCTTTTGCGTTTTGTTTTCCTTGCTTTTCATTCACTTAATGCTTTTTAGACCCAAAAGCACACGCTATTTAAGTCCGTTAAGCGCTTAAGCAGCTGAGAAAGAACAGAGGCGATGGCATCGGCACTGAAACGAGCATTGATGTGGGCGAAGAACCTCCCATGGAATGTCACAGGTCCGACCTCCCATCCCGAATACAGAGACTCGCTTCCTAACGCTAAGACCTTCAGAGTTTTCTCGCCCGCCACTCCATCCAACAAAGCGATCCTGCCGCTTTCGGACCCCGATCACGTCTTCAACATCGCTTATTTCTCACGATTTCGCGGAAAGTGCAAGGTGTTCCCTGCATCGTCTGCCGGCAAGGAAACCAGCACTGATAATCTGACGAATGATTCGCTTGTTAGCGCAAAGGCTAGTATTCATGAGCCAAAGGATACGCGCGTGGAAGAGACGAGGCTTCCTCCGCCTTCAATCTATCGCCTATGGTATAGCGTCCCCCTCGACGAATGCCCTGGCGATGGCCACCAGTAGTGAAGCTTCGACGTATTAACAGACAGCTCCTTCAAACGTTCCCATCAGAACTCCCTCCTGACATCTGCCAGAAGCTGTCTTTCAGGCTGCGCAGATTCGAGCTCAGTCATCGTCTAAGCTATGGCGTCCTATCCTTTGCGGTGTTTAAAAGTCCCTATCCACTGTCAGTTTCAGAATGGATATCGGAATCGAGCTCCCGTTTGCACGAGCACTAGAAATCTTTAGTCATTTTTATTCTGACTAAAATCAACTTAATGGAAATTTTTTTTACATATTAGCACTAATCATCCAGTTGTCCAATCATCACTAGCCTTTGTGCTAATGTCAATTGTAATACATACACATGCTATACACACCATTTATATTGTATTTTCCTCTGTCGATTCAGTCGATCAAAGTTGATTTAAAGTCTATTATGTCTTGCTGATCAAACTTTCATATCCTTAATCTTTGCATGCTCCTCTGTTTTTGTCAAGATGGTAACTAGAAATTAAGCTTCCATGCCTAGCAGCAAAGAACAGTTTACCATCGTTATTTTGTTTTAAGCTATTTAAATTGCTTTAGCCAAATAGGAGTAATTCATCCTAAATAAGGTATGTGTTAAGCCTGTTTAAGTTGTGCCAAATGTAGGAATCTACTCGGGTCTCGCTTCTCCATAGATTCATGCACTTCCGAGATATTATACTAAGGGATTAATCACCATATACTAAGGGATTAAGGTTTATTGCCATAGGTGTGATGATGATTTTCCATTTCGTCATCCGAAAAGCTTCAATAATTTTCATAGCATTATTTTTTATTTTAAATCCCATCTCTTTATTCCTGGACTTAAAGTCCAAGGAAATAATAGATTAGGCCTATATATATCATTAAAAAATCCTTTGTTATTCTATATCAGGTTTTCTTCATGTACGTTGAATGATCCCTCATAATACTTTGGCCATCAACATATGAGACGTAGACAATAAGCTTATTCTCGTAGTTTGTGAGAGCATACAGATTAACATCAGAAACATCTTTTGGAAACCTATACTTTTGAAGAAGCTAACAAATCTCCATGCAAATATATTTGTAGTGTACAAATCTTAATTTTTTAATGCGGTATCTGCAAACGTAATGAGGTATGCATACCTCTTCGTTGACGTGCACATTTCACATCCATTTTGAATAAATGATACTTTTTGAACAAAAAATACAGGTTCCATGAATATACTTATCAATTGAGTTGTTCGTGTGCTATGTGACACGAGAAAGATCAGTTTCCCTATGGAGCCCTGAAGCATAGATGGCCTCATAGGAACACTCTCTAAAGCTCTATTCACTCGAATGAATGGTACTTTGAACTCTTGGACTGACCTCGAGAACGTTGCACACATAAACGTAACTCATTGACCTTGCTAATTGAACTTATGTCATTCAAAATTCACATTTCTACTGCCTTAAAGAGAGACAAGTTATTGCCTTTATTAGGCATGCACACAGAGACCATTGTTCACCTTTGGAGCTCTTTCTCTGAGAATATGTAGAATTTGGACATAAGCTTCAAGATAACTTTAGAAGACAAGAATAACTTTCTAAAAAAAACCAAAGATTACAAAAAACGAGTACAATTTGATAAAGCAACTTTCCTTAACACTCAAAGCTATCTAGCTCGTACACACAAAACTCTATGAGCTAGCTATGCCTACACAAATTCTACTAAAATCACTCAAGCAAATAGGGGGCTTGATAATCAAGGGATGTACTTGCTTATTCAAAATTTAAGAGAGCGTACACACAAATAGGATCTTGAATTCAAAGTACAATGTGTGTAGATATAGTCGTGAAAAGATTCCCTAGATTTTAAGCATCAATTTTCCTAAATTATAGGCTTTATCACACCCAAGTGTGATAGGTGGCTTATGAATATTTGGGGGGCTTATCAAATTCAAAATTGAATTCGAGTCTTCATGTTTGATCCCTTGCTTTCAATTGCTCCAAGTGACCGTCATCCAATGTGTCCAAAAATATTAAGGTTAGAGCTTGACTTTCAACACTATGGACCTCCTCTTTATATAGTTTTTGTTCAAACATGAAAAGCGAGCTTGAAAAGCAGGAAGAAGCATGAACAACTTGCACCTATTGTAAAATGCAACTTGAATATCTGCAATCAAAAGAACCTATGCTTTTTTGGAGAAGACACCTTTCTTTTGGGTGATTTTGATGCTTTTTAGTGGCTTTTTGAGATGAAAAGCATATGTGAAAAGAAAAATTATGGATTTTGTTTTTGAGCCTTTCAAACATCTACAAATTTTTAATGTAATAGAGCATTATTAACCTCTTGAGATGTACTTTTCAAATATGTGATTAAATATTTTGACCATTTCTACCCTTGGTTTGACCATTATTGAATTTTTCTAAAACTGACCAAAATTGATGTTATATGTGCAAACCTCTTGTGGAAGGTTGGATTTTTGACAACCCCCTCCTAACCTGACAAAAGGGGAATATTACAGTCAAGATACATATGTTTTGCTTGATAAAGAATACTCTAAATTGAGTTGCTAGCTGAAAAAGTGGTGAAGATACCTATATAGATCATGCCCATTGTCCATAGGAATGCATTAGATTGCTGACATGAAGAGCACTCCATACTATAGAAAAAAGAGAAATCCAAAAATTTTCCCCTATTCTCTTCTTAACCAAAACGTGGCATGGAAGATAGAAATAGGGAAAGCAAAATACAACATATAGAATTAGACACACTTTCTTAATCATCAAGGTTGACCACACCTCTCTAGTCAAGATCATATGTCCTTATCCATACCTATCCATAAATGAAACTATATAGAAACGATTATACGGTTGCATGAATAGTTAATGGCTGAAGATACATCAACATCCACTCCTTCTATTTCATCTTGTATACTTGTACTTGGTTTCGCAATGTCTTGTTAATCTTGCAACTCTTCCAAGTTTGATATAAAAACTCAATATGACCTATTTAGAATATCTACAAAATCTATGAATTATTTTGCAATAAAAGTAGACTAATATGACCACCCATGTATCTGACTTCCTTTGTTCATGTATGTAGCAAGCTTTTGACAACTAGGAGTTTTTTGGGCATGCTGCCTCTTGCTAGATTATGAACTAACGTTGACTTATGTTTGTAATATTGCTCTTATCTTTCTATATATTGTGTTAGTTTCAACACGCTCTATCTACACTACTTCCACCTGCTTTGATATGAATTATTGGATTTTAAGGCCCACTATACTAATCTTTTGTTACTATACATATGATGGCTTTTCGAAGATGTACACACCTATCGTATAACAAATACTCGTTCAACCTCTACGTTTCTTGTGAAATACGTGTTCTTAGATATGGAATTAATGGTTACATTTCTCTCATCAATTTTCTCCTTTCTACAATTTTTAATGGCATGATGGTTCTCTGCATGATAATAGTATCTTTCAATGAAATTTTCACTTTTGCATTGGATCAGTATACAAGAACAATGCATGCTTATTATTAAGCATAATTTCCTCTTCTAGCAGCGTTCCACAAATCTCTTCAAAAGTGAGATGGGATTTTTTGTTCTAGTTCTTATATCACTAATTCATCATAGTTTTCATTGGTGTAGGTCATGTTGTGAGAGAATGAGGGGTTTAGAGAAAGCTATTGAGTTGTTTCCTACTAGAGGGGGAGGCTGAAATTGAGTAGGGAGTTTTTGAGCATTATAAGGAGCAAGAGAAGTGTGAGTAGAGATTCACGACTTTTGTGGAAGAGAGGGAACCTTCTAGAGACTTTGCACAATTTAAAAAGAAGAGTTAAGAGGAACTCCATTAAATATTTGTCAATGTTTAATTAGAGAAGATATTAGGGAAGACATTTGCACTGTAATGAAGTAAAGAAATTGATTTTTGGCAATAGAAGAGGGGCTGTAGAAGAGAGAAATTGAGCATGGAAAAAAGACTTAGTTCACTACATGTTTTGCTAGTTTTTAAGGAGCAATGAAGTAAGAAATGATGTTATTTGGTTATTGAATAAAAAAGGTAATTGAGACATCAAATTCAAGTTTCTTAAGTGCCCTAGGCTTGGCAAGGAAATCACTAGTTACAAGTCAAAAGTTCCCAAGAGTTTTTGAAGAATCCAATTATACTAGTAGAAACATCAGACAATGATCAGGTAAAAGGAGTCTAAAAGAAATAAAGTTCGAATTAGATGCAAATTTTGAATTCTCTACAAAGCAATCGTGAGTTGCATCCTAGACATTTAGTACCCCATTGTGCATGATATGCACACTAGAGTATTGAGGATCACACCTTAGGATGAGTTGCTATCCAAAATATTATTAGGAGGGGCCAAACTTGGGTCATGATTGCCCTATGGAGATTCACTTTGTAAAACAATTGCCCATTGTAATTTTAAGTATTTGAACCAATTTTAGGCTCAAGTTAGATCCCCTAATTTAGGGGAAAAATATTCTAAGTGGGTAGGCATCAAAACAATCATCCAAGAAGCTTCATTTACATTCCACAACTCCTTTGGCTACGATCCTATGGAGAGAAATTGGGCTTTCTAAAAAGTGATAGTTTCACCTTGTATGATCTGGTTAGTTATCCTTAGTGTAAGAAAAATATACCATAAGTCATTCTACCTAAAGGAAACACAAAAGAGACCTAGTAAAATTGATGATTTCCTTAGAGGGTGAACATTTGTAGAGCAATAAATAGTTAAAAAGTTGGTGTTTTTAACTAACACTCTAGTGATTGAGGACCTAAAAAATCTAAAAAGACATATCTATAGGATTGTTCCATTGAAAATATGGTAAATTTGGTAGCATTGCAATCCATGCTTGTTCTATGTTGGAGCTAGACATCTGCGGAAGCACGCAAACAACACAAGGAAGAAGAAGGAGCTTGGAGCTCAACACACAATACTGAATGTATTACCACTACAATGTACAAAGATAAGTAGCCCGTTAGGGCAATAGGGATATATACAAGCTGAGGGAAAAAAACCTCCTAAAGAGGGAAAAACTAAACCGGTGGTCCTAGAGTGTTCACACACATCATTACCTAAATATATCAACAAATCCCCCCTAGGAGTGATGCGATGAACAAGGAGCTGGCACTCATGTATAAGGAAGTGCAAAGCTATGTGGAAATCACTTCACAAAAGGAAGTAAGCCCAAAGCTTTGCGGAAAGCTTCAAACTTCTCCCTAGGCAGAGCCTTTGTGAAAAGGTTTGCAATGTTTTCCTGTGTGGGCACATATGCCAAGCTTATCTCCCCGGTAGAGAACCTCTCCCTGACATATTGATAATGCACCTCAATGTGCTTATTGCCAGCATGGAACACAGGGTTCCTCGCAATTGCCAATGTGCTCTGACTGTCAGTGAAGATGGTGCTGGTAGAAGACTGACCAACACCCAAATCAACCATAAGGCATCTGAGCCACACACACTCTACAGTCGTTGTGAAAGCTCCCTTATACTCAGCCTCACAACTCGAAGTGGCCACAGTAGGCTGGTTCTTGCTCAGCCAAGATATGCATGAGCTAACAAGCATGAAGTAAAAACCACTAGTGGACACATGAGTGTCATAGCAACTAGCCTAGTCAGAGTTAGAAAAAGCATGCAAATTTGGTAGTAGTGATCCCCCCTTGGGATAAAACAACCCAAGTAGTCGGTTACCACTCAAGTAGTAAAAAATGTGCTTAACTATCTACCAATGCTTGACCCCTAGGCAATGTATGAACCTGCTCATCTTTTAGATAGCAAACTGAATATCTAGCCAAGTAATGCATAAGTAAATCAAGCATCCAATAGCCTGCTAATAGAGAACAACATCAAATGCATCTCCAACGTCATGAAGACTCAATCGTAAACCTGTCTCCATAGGAGTGGAAATAGGTTTACAGTCTTCAAGGCCAAAACACTCCAATAATGTGTCAATATATGTCATTTGAAAAAAAACCATTCCACCATCAACGTGCAGAAATTGAATGCCCAAATAATGATGCAAATGCCCTAAATCAAACATCTCAAATGGCATACAAATCAGCCTTAAGATCAACAATATGCTTCTCAATAGGTCCAGTGAGCAGCATGTCATCAACATAGACAACAATGATCAGAAGCACATCATTAGCATGCTTAACATATAAGGTGCTTTCAGTTGGCCTATTCTCAAAACCATATGCAATAAAATAGGCATGTATCTTCTCATACCAAGCATGTGGTGCTTGTTAAACCATATAATGCCTTTGTTAACGTGCACACCTAGTTTTCATGCCCTTTCTGCACAAAGCCATGGGGCTAAAAAACATACACTTCTTCATGTAAGTAATCATTTAGAAATGTTGTTTTAATGTCCAACTGATGTAAATTCTAACCATGATGGGCTGCAAGTGCACAGATGCTCGAAACAGTAGTTATACGACATGTAGGTGCAAAGATCTCATCAAAATCAATGCCTCTTTCTTGTGCATAATCCTTTGCAACAAGCCTAGCCTTATACATGTCAATTGTTCCATCACGCTTACACTTTAGCTTGTATACCCACTTAGTGCCAATGGCCTTCTTGCCAAGAGGCAAGGCACATAGAGACCAGATACCATTTTTCATGATAGCATCATATTTAGATTGCATTGCAGTCATCCAATGCTCAGAATTTTGTGCTTCATCAAAGGAAAGAGGTTCAGTCTCATCACAGAGACTAGATGGAGCCATAGCATAGAAATCTGATGCAAAGGAGGCACCATGAGAGCTTGATCGAGTACAGTATGATAGAGGTGCATCTAATTTGATGTCTCGCAAAGTTTGCACCTGCCATTTTGGCATAGTTTTTGCCTGCTTAATATCAACTCTCTCATCAACAAGTGCATCATGTAAATATGCATCAGACTTGGAATGATCTGCATCATCACATGAAACCTACAAAGGTTGAGAAGTTGCCTCATTAGGACCAGCACTAGATTGTCCACCTTTAAAAAGAGGTAGCAAAGTGTCATACATGTCCTTGGAGCTAACAGATGTCTCCTTAGTACATGAAAGCAATGGTTGAATAACATCTTCCACAAAAACAACATTGCGGCTAACGAGAATGTGTTTAGTCTCTGGATGATACAAACGATAGCCTTTACTTTCAAAACTATACCCCCTTTACTTTCAAAACTATACCCAACAAAAATACATTTTGCTACTTTATCATTAAATTTTTTGTGATGTTTTTCAGGCACTAATGCATATGCCAGACAACCAAAAACATGCAGATGAGCAACAGATGGCTTTTGATCATGGCAAGCCTCATATGGAGTGATAAACTACAGCGCTTTAGTGGGACACCTGTTAAGTACATATGCCGCACACATAACAGCCTCAAGCTAGAAACTATGTGGTAAAGCTTGAATCATGTACTACACATGCTAAATCATTCACAGATCTTTCATAGTCTATGATCTTATACAGCCCACAACATAAAATGCTAGAAGCAATAATCACATCTCCATTTGACAAATCATGAACTATACACCTATCATCAACAAATTTCACAACCAAGCCAATCTTGGCTAAAGTTGAAACTGATAACAAATTCTTCTTGATCCCTTGCACAAATAAAGCATCTGAAAAAGTGAAAGAACTACCATTAGTAGTAGAAAAAATGATATTACCAACTCCCATGACAAGATAAGAGGAGTTGTTGGAACATGTGATAGTATTCCCTGTAGGGGCAGGCTCGAGTGAAGTGAAGAAACTGCGCTACGAGGTGATATGTTTGGTCACCCCACTATCAAAGTACCAAACATCTAAGTCTAGTGTAGACATGCATTGCTCATGAGAAGATTGGTCAAAACTAAAAACAGTAGTAAACACCCATTCTTCTTCCTACAGAAGATTAGCAGACTCTGTTTTTAGTGTAGAGGCCTCTACAACCATTCCGGCCTCTTTCTTCTTTGCCTCTTTCGCAGCCAGTTTTGGAAAGCTCTTAATGACATGATCATTTGCTTTATAGTATTTACAAAATAATTTCTACTTTTTTTATTTCTTTTCATCTTTGTCTTCCCTCTTCGATTGTGCAAAATTAGCAGACTTCTGCTTACTAGTTGAAGAACTCCATTTTCCTTTGCCCTTCTGACTAGCTAGGAAAGCTTGAACTGCAACATGTATAATGGACCTATTCTGCCTTGATTGATCTTCCTGCAACAGAACAAAGACTAACTCCTCAAATGACAAGGGATTTGGATTGCCTTTTATCATCAACCGAAGAGTAGAAGCAAAACTCTCATATGAATCAGGAAGACCATTCAGAATGGTCTGCACAAGTGAGCTATCTGGTATAACTTCATCAACAAAAATCAACTATTCCTTCAAGTCTTTGATCTTTGTTAGAAAATTATCCATAGAAGCACCTTCATTCATGTGGTCACTCTCCAACTGTTTTCGGAGGTAAGCAAGAAAAGCCTCATTCCTAGCTTGGTACAATGTGGTAAGTATATCCCAAGCATCCTTAGCTATTTTGCAAGAGCGAATGTGAGGAATAATGGCATGTTTGGCACACAAAGCTATTAATGCATGCGCCTAGGCATCTATGCCATCCCAATGAATTTGCTCTATAGTAGGTGCAACAGAAACCATAGCACAAACAGGAATATGTAGAATATCATAATCGTTGACACCTTTTGCATCAGCTTTAGTACCTACAATAGTAATAGTTTCAAGTGTGATAGTACATTTTTCAACACCCTACACAATGTTCCACAGTCCTTTTGCAACCAATACATGTCGCATCATATAAGCCCATAACAGGTGGTTGGTACCATCCAACTTATCCTCAACAGCCAACATATGGAATACATCACTAGTTTCAACCATGGCTGGTGACTAAAATACCTTGATGTAGAAAATTGATTGTATCTCTAAAAGTTGAATAGAACTACCCAGAGAAATTCTACTCAACCTGTAGCAAAGTTCTAGATGCTTATAATGGCGAACTGAAACTGTATATACCTTTGACACAAAAGGACAAAATAGCCTACACAAGCACTGTGATAGTGCATTTGGAGCCTGAAATGATCTTAGATCGTGATTGGCACCACACAATAAAGTAGTTTTGATCTTTGAAACACCCTAAGTATGCTCACCAAAATTCGTGCAATTCTGAGACTGGTCAAACGGAGAGGTGTCGAAAATGCCATAGATGAAGCAATGACCTGCTCTGATACCAATTGTTAGAGTTAAACATCTACGGAAGCACATGAACAGCACAAGGAAGAAGAAGAAGCTTGGAGCTCAACACACAATACTGAATGTATTACCACTAGAATGTACAAAGATAAATAGCCCATTAGGGCAATAGGCGTATATACAAGCCGAGGGAAAAAACCTCCTAAAGAGGGAAAAGAGTGCTCTGACAGTCCTAGAGTGTTCACACGCATCACTACCTAAATATATAAACATTCTAGGCCTAAGGGATGTAGTGCAATACCTTTCTATAAGACATCACAAAATCAAGGAAGAATAGATCTAAGACTCCAAGAAACATGAAGAGTCCTAATCTCAACCCATACCAATCAACCTACACCAACTTCCTCAAACAAGGTGTATCCATGCACCTCAAACTACTTTAGATTCATATCAAGAAGAGTCATTCTCACATCTAAGATGCAAGAATTAATGAAGTTCTTGCAAAGCTCCCAGTCACTTCATGCCTATGCCAATCATCAAATGATTGAAAAATCCAAGCAAAAATGATCCACTAGCAACTACAATGTGTGGTCTTGAGTGTTATAACTCATACATTAGACTCGCTCATGTTGAGAAAACATGTCCTATCTTAGCTAACTTAACCATGTCAGCCATGCCTATATCCAAGGCATCCAAAGCACCATCATCAAGACCAACACATCCTCACATATCCATGTCAACATCTGGCATGAGAAAATCCAAGAATGAGTACATAACTATTGACTCCTCATCATCCAAATGAGCCATCTTATCAACCATGTACGTGTCTAGATATGCATCTTGAGAGCTAATATGTGCTACCATACATTGTGTATCATAAGAGCTATCTTGCTCTATCAAACCAAGTGTATCATCATGCTCCACATGAGTTGACTACACAAGGTAAACACTAAAATCTATTTGATGGTCTAATTCTAGTTGAGTATTTAAATTTCTCTACATGAGCATCCTCATCATGATATAAATGAGCATCTAAGTGATTATCCAATGTGTCCTCCACAATAGCATCAGTCAGATCAGCATATTCATGTTGTAAATAAGCATCATGAGCATCCAAAGCATGCTCTATATTTTTATCCACCTACACATTTGAATCTTGCCATACATGTCCATCATGAATGTCAATAGACCTATTTTTAGGTAGAAACAATGAGATATGATGAGTCTCACACCGCATATAAGGTTGAAATCCTATTGAGAAAAGACTCTATCTATTCATTTTAGTGAAGAGAGGTTTTGTTGAGTGTGCCTCGGAGGCCACCTATGCTTCAAAGATGCATAGGGAAGTTGATTCATCCTCTCATAAGTGGTATTAGAGCTCTTTGACATACAAAGGCATTCAAAGAGGAACAAGAGAAGCCATTGAAGGACCTTGAAGGAAGGAGATTTGTTGGATCAAGTTCAAAAGCACACAACCAAGCAAAGGGAGTCTTCTAGTGAAGGAGGAAGGCATCAACCTCATCTCTCTAGTACTTGTAAAGTAGAGAGGTCAAATCTATAGTTATTTCTCACTTATCTTGCATCAAAAGGATCTAGGAGAGTGCATTAAAGTATAACATGAGACTATAGCACTCAAATTGAGAAGTTGGACAAAACAATTATCAGCCATGGAGATTTGAAATATCTAGCTATCTCATGGGGAGAGGATTATGGGGTCTCACTAGTGGCACAAATTCTAGACTAGGATTTAGAGAGAATCCAACTCCTAATCAATTGAGGAACTTCAAAGAGTAGAATAAGAGAGATAAGAGAATCATTTTCATATTCACTCAGGGCATATAAAAGATCTAGATATCTCCATGAAGGTATGGGAAACCATCAAAAGACTTTACTCTACTTCAAAAAAAATCAGGAAGATCCAATTGAAGAATGAAATTAGCAATTCAAGGAAAACAGATAGTGGCAATATAAATGACTACATTTTTAAAATCAAAGATATCAATGATGCATTGGGTTCAATAGGTTGTCACATAGATGATGATGATGAACTAGTTGCATACATCTTAAATGGGCTTAGGGATTATGAAAAGTGGAAGGCCTTGATTGGAGTAATTGATGGCCTTGATTTTTAATGAGGAAATGAATATTGGAGGCTCAAAGGCAAAGGGCAATGAAGTCCAATCATTCCTTACAAGTATTGAAAAGGAAGAGGAAGGAACCAAGGTGGAGGAAGAGGTAGACAAGGGAGAGGATCAACTGATCATCGTGATCAAGAACAAGGAAGCAAATAGTATTCATCTAGAGGGAGAGGCAAGTTAAGAGGTAGAGCAAGAAGGTTCAACCAAAGTAGAGACAACCAAACTTCAAAGGGTTTCTTCATTTGTGGAGAGTATGGCCACTATGCAAGGGATTGCTATCGGAGGGAGAAGAAAAATTCAACCTACAAAGGAAAAGTAATTATGCATTTACTTCAAATGAAAATGAGAGTATGATAGCTATGATGAAGGTGAGTGATTAGAAGAGGCAAGGGTCAATTAGATGGGGATGCAACAATCACATGAGTTGCAATAAGCATTTGTGCTCAAACATGGAGGTGCCATCAACCATAGGGCATGTGGAAACATGTGATGATACTTTTGATGCTATTACACACATACCCGATGTTATCTTGGATGTTTGTTGCAAAGCTAAGTGCTTGAAAGTTTTCTTCATGTTGCAAAACTATTGTTGAGAAGGAATGTGGTAGGTATACGAAGTGCTTAAGGTTACATGAAGGGGCCGATTACTTCTCTCATGAGTTCTTTGATTTCTTGGTGACTAATGGCATCAAGAGACAAATCAAATGTAGATACACATGAGAATGAAATGGTGTGATAGAGAGGAAGAATAGGTATATTGTAGAATGTGCTAGGGCCATGATGAAGGAGATGGGTATGCCAAATTGCTATTGGGCTAATGCAACAACCATATCTATATATATCATGAACAGAGATCCCACATTTGGTATACACTCTAAAACACCCTATGAAGCTTGGTATAATAGGAAGCCAGATGTATCACACTTGAGAGTCTTTGCTTGCACATGTTATCTACTGATTCTATGATATATCAAAAAGATTTGTCTTTATAGGTCATGGACGTGAGCAAAAGGGTTATCGATTTTATAATCCCACAATAAAGGAGCTAAAGGTATCAATAGATGTCAGATTTGATGAGATTTTATCTTGGTATGCTACAAATGTATCTATATAGGGTAATGAAGATGAAGAAAGAAAGATTTCAAGGGATGAACCAAAAAGCATGGTTCTTAGTGGACCCAAGGATTCAAGTATTCAACCATCATGGGATAAACAAATTCCTACATCAAGCAAATGAATAGATGCAAGGAGTAAGGGCAAGACCAAAATCAGAGAAATAGAAGAAGATGAAGACATATGGATTGAGCTCAATAGAGACCATCATGGGAAGAAGAGGGAGAGCTCTAAATTTAACAAAAAATATAAAAAATGAATGGAACAATGAGATAAGAAGATCTAATAGGGTAATGTATGCAATTCAAAGACTTACCTATGATTCATTTATGGCTAGAGTTATGCTTATATGAGAAAGGTTGTTGAACAACCCACATGCTTTGACGAAGCAAACACATGCATGGAATGGCAAGAAGCTATGGAGGAGGAGAGCAAAGACTTGGAGGACAATCACACTTGAAATCTAATGCAAAAGGTAGGAGGATATGAAGGTTATTGGATACAAGTGGGTTTATAAGGTAAAGAAGCATTCAGATGGTATTATTAGTAGATATAAAGCTAGGCTAGTAGCTAATGGCTAATTTGCTCAGACATATGGAGTTGGAGATGAAGAGATACTTAGTCATGTGGCTAAGAAAACTACCATCAGAACAATCACTGCGATTGGAGCAAACAAGCATTGGAATATGTATCAACTTGATGTGAAAATGCATTTTTTGAATGGGGAACTAGATGAGGTTGTGCACATAGACCAACCATTAGGGTATCAAGGCAAATTCAAGAATGATTATGTTTAGAGGTTAAAAAAATCACTATATGACCTCAAGCAAGCCCTACGTGCATGGAATGAAAGGCTTGTATACTATTTGATCAATTGTGGATACAATTAAAGCAAAGTAGATCCATGATTATTCTACAATAGAGAAGGTGAAGCATTTATATACTTATGTGTACATGTAGATGATTTAATTATTACATGTGATCATGAACAAGGTATCAAGGACATCTAAGAGAATATTGGGAAGGAGTTCAAGATCTTAGACCATGGGAATCTATGGTATTTTGTAGGTTTTCAAGTTATATACAAGGACAATGGTATTTAGCATATGCAAATGAACTACATTTAGGATGTATGGAGGGAGTATGAAATTACATGTTGAGAACCATTGAGAAACTCTATGGAGATAATCATAGAATTGACTTAAGGGGAAGGTAATGAAGTTCAAGGTCCACTCTTATAGAGGTCGATAGTGGGATCATTGAATTATGCCACTTTTACCAGGCCAGACCCAGAATATACAATTGGTGTGTTATCTCAATACATGCACACAGTTATGGTTCCACATTTACTTGTAGCTAAACGAGTACTCAGATATATGAAAGGTACACTATATGAAGTTCTGTTCTATCCTTTTGAATATGAATTGTAGTTGAAAGCATATATAGATGTTGATCAAGTTGGATCCAAAGAAGATAGGTGAAGTACAAGTGAATATGCAGTGATGCTTGGTAAGAAGGCCATCTCTTGGATGGCAAAGAAGCAATGTGCAAATGCCCTATCTTCAACAGAGGCTGAATACAAAGCCTTGACTCAAGATACATGTGAGATTATGTGGCTCAAGAAGTTTATGATTGAACTAAGTTTGTAGGTCAATCAAATTTCCAATCATGCGTGATAACATGAGTAGTGGTACCTATATGCCGATCCTATGTTCCATGCTAGGAGCAAACACATAGAGTTACACTATCAATACATCAGAGAAAGTGTTAGCTAAGGATCCTACATGTCTGAAAGATCTTTGAGAATTTGAGTAATCTAGTGGACCCCTTGCTTAGCAATCCCCCTACTCTCGCTTAGGGGGTGACCAATGTAGACCATTTATTTTTGTAATATTCCCAAATTTTATTAATGTCCTTATAAATTACTTGATGATCGATGTTTGGTAAGAAGTAGTTTTTCTATGGAAGACGAAGTGTTCTTATTCCTGATCAGACTAGAAACAATCTTGCTTCTATTGACATGATCTACCTATTTGCTAGAATTTGAGTTATATGAAATCGGTAGGTATGATGCAATATAAAAGAACTACTATGATTTCTAAAGATTAATGAATTATTATACCTTTGATGCAACCTTGTTTATCATTTAATGTATTGTCCAATTTCTTTGATTATGAATGCTGATTTGGAGTTGATGGTGATGGTCATGTATAGTATATCCATGAAGAAGGAGTAGTAACCATAGATTTTTTCTTCATCGTGAGAATTTCCCTATTCATTAGACATACTATTTGCATTGAGGGTAAATATAACTACGAAGACTGGAGACCATGATGTAGCATGAGGCAAGTTCTATGTGACTCTAAGACATGCACCAAGTGCATATGCCAAACCAGTTGTCATGAACTCACATTCAGTGGTTTGCTAGTAGGAGCTAGCTGGAATATGCAATGAATGATTGATAAAACATTCCAAGACACCTGATATCGATCACTTTCCTACTCAAAATGCATGAATAGTTGGATCAATAAGTTCATAATATCCATGTACTCCAATTACTAATCTTTGAGGATAATATCATTTTTCTAAATCCAATATATGTATCTTAGCAAATGGAAATCAGTAATGAGGGAATTATCGGTCTAAAGTTTAAGTTCCATCAAGATAGATGGAGGAGATCTTCAACAAACCTTTTTCTACTGAATACATGTATGCAACACTCCCTGAAAGCTCACCACAAGAGAATGGAATGTAGGTATCCATGCTTTTAGTTAATTTGCAAAGGAAGCATTATGGAATTTCACACACTCTTTACTATCTACTAGTGGAATATAGAGAAATTAGTGGGTAGGTGAATTGTGTAAACTCTTGTTTCAAAAACTTAGATAATAGATTAAGAGAGAATCTAGATATTTGAAGATGCTATAGACATCGGATGCCAAGATAGATATCATACTCAATTTATTAACTCTAGCAAGTCTGCATAACATACATGAAGTGGATCAAATTTTTGAAGAAATTCGGTGGCATAGTGCTAAGGCAATCTAATCAACCAAATGGGGGAGATATAGATGATGCAGTAGAGAGATACACGGGGCACTAGAAGAAGGATATAGAAATGGAAGCTCTTCAGTAACCTCAAGAAGAAGCAAGGAAGAAGGCAGATCAGACAAGACGAGTTGTCAAAGAGGAGAAATAATGCTACGAGGAAGAAGATAGGTTGGAAGAAGAAAACCAAAGGATGATCGTGGAAGAATCCCATAGGTAGGAAGAAAGAGAAAGATAAGAATATGATAGAAGAAAAAGAGGGCAATTCAAAGCACATGACCATCAAAAATAGAAGCATTAATAGAAGGGGTCTACGTGATTCCGTAAGTTTAATGAGCAAGTAAAGGATCCATGGAGTAATGCACATGGTTGGGTGTCCTTTCCTGCACTACTGTGGAATTCTAATATATATCCTTGGTATACGAAGGAACATACAATCTCCATAAATTATTTAGCAGACATTGACAAAATCTTGGAACTATTTTCATTATAGGTGGAAAAAAATGAAGGAAGCTCCAGCTAATGGGAGAAAACTATCCAAAATCTACAAGGAGAATTTCAACAATTAAAAGCTCTAGTAAAAGCTAGAAGATATCCTAGATGTGAGAGTAGATATCCTTCAAGACTAAGTACATGCTATTGAAAGAGTACCTTTATCTTTGGAAACCAGATTAAAGGAAAGTGGAGAGCAAAAAATTATGTTGGGAAATTATAGGAAACCCTTGAGCATAAGCAATGGATGTTGATGGAGAATTCCATTGTTTAGAAAGATATGAACAAGTTTTAGGAAGAGCACAATTTTATAGATTCTAGGGTTATTACAATAACAAAAAATTTACATGTGGTTGTTGCAAACCTAAATAATGTAGCTAAAGTTGAAAAGCAATTATAGGAGGCAAGATAGGCAATTGAAGTTGGAACTACACTTTATTAAAATCCTTGCAAGTTATAGTTGATGTTTGATTAGAGGCAATTTTTCTATGAAAGAGAAAGTGACCTTATTCCTACGTGGACTAGAAACTCTCAAGCTTCTTGTATTGACATGCTCTATCTATTTTGCTAGAAGATGTGTATGAAATTGGGAGGCATGATGCAATAGAAAATTGCTATAAGTTTTTAAGATTAATTAATTATTCTCTCTTTGATATAATTTTTTATATCATTTTATCTATTATTTGATTAATTGTGTAGATAGAATACTAAATCAAAGTTGATGGTGACATTTCATTATAGTTTATCCATGTGTTGAGAGTAGAGACCTTGGATTCTATATATTAATAGTCAAAATTTCCCCATTCCCCAGGCTGAATGGTTGAATTGAGTGTAAATATTACTCCAAACATGTCCCCTTGATGAATTCCCTAGTGATGGCTACTAAAATTGAAGCTTCCATGTAATAACATAAGTGTCCTGTTAGAAGCTATCTATCAACTTGTTCATCAACTTGCTTCGTGCTTACTATATCATCTAGGATATGGGGTCCTTTTTTGGTGTGTGTAAAAGTGCCTATCTCTTGTCAATCTCAAAATGCATTATTGGAATCAAATCTCCTTCAACATAGAAAAGCTATAGTCATTGTTATAATGACTAGGGTCAACTTAATTGAGAACTTTATATGTTAGCATTCACCATCTAGCTCTACTCATCTTGTCTTGTAATAATCACTAATTTTCTTTACTAATGCAATATTAATGCATGTGATTCTATGGCCTTGTCCCTCCCCTCAATTCAACAGGAAATATCATTGCCTCTAATATTGTATTCTACACCTAGTCTTTCTGGTCAAGTATACAATAGTGGTAGATACAAAAATGCAATATATTATGTTGATGAATGAGAAGAAGCTCCAAAAAATCATCATGCTAAAATAGGAAACTTTTATTGGAGGTTGTGGCATCTCAATATTGCAATCATGAAAGGTCAATTGCACCTTGAGTTAGGTCTCAAAAAGACCAAAATCATTCTCAAATATGAAGAGGAAATTTGAAGAAAGAATGTTTAGATTTTCTTTAAACATTGGTAGGCAAGCAAAAGAAAAAACATCAGCTCAAGAAATATGCAGAATCCTTTTAAAAAAAACTCAAAGGAATGAATCCCATATATGATTGATAACCATGGATGTAAAATGTAATACTTATGAAAAAATAGTGTAGTTATTTTCGGCCACTTCACTTAGCTTTTAGATGTTGCCTCACCATTTTCTCACCATAGGTGGGATTGTATGGCTACCATCTCTAGAGTTAGAACCAATAGGATTCTAAAAAATCTCCATATGAGACTTGATTATCCTAATACCAACATAGACACTTTAGATGTGATTCTTTCTCTTCCCAATGGCAAAAGCAAATAATTGAATGGTCTCACCAATGAGCTCTATAAGAGCTTCACAGAGGCTCTTGTTGGTGCATTTTTCCCAGCCTAGTGCTTGATTAAAATTATTTTTGTAATGATCTTTTATGTACTCTCAATGAGAGAAGTCATAAAACCCTTCACTTGTAAAAGTAAAAATTAGAATCTTCAAATGTAAAAGGAAAAAGGAATCCCACGACCTTGGTAGGTGCAAATCATGAAGTCAAAGTAGGAAGAATCAGTTAGATGAGATTCCCTAGGAATGGAGGAACTTTTAGGTGGAATCCCACCAAGTTTGAATTCAAAAAATTCTTATAAAAGCTCATGAAGAAAGTCATGGGGAGAGCTGTCTTTTAGAGGGGATTAGAATCGAGATTTGGATCATCATTGAAGCACAAATTGTGCTCCTCCTTTCCATGCTTCATGCTCAATCATTTCATGTACTATATGTGCAATACAGGTTGATTTGTTTTACCATAGTTGGAGTTCTCTAAAACTGTTGTCTCAGGTTTACTCTATGTTTCTCAGTCAACTTTGATCAATGCTTTCTCTCCGTGTACTTATTCTTCTGAAGTGATTTGAATTTCTATAGGTAAATTGCTAAATCTATTTGCTTCATCTGAATTTTCATCACATTTGAATCTTTCCTTTGTGAGCTACACGAGTTTGAAGTGACCTACGTAGGCAGGCACTGTACTCTGAAAAGTTGAGATGACACCCCAATGTTCCTAAATTGTTTTCTCTTAGTATAGTCCATTAAAATTCATCAAATTTGTTGCTTTAGATTCATTATATATTCATTTGAATGTATAAAAATTTTCTCTATTGTTTAGCAGACAATGGGCTCTAAGTAAAATACCAGACTGCTCTTCATCCCAAACTAGCAAGTTTTTGATCATCTGTTTTGTCTTGAGTTATCTGTTTTGATGAATCAATTGGAGAATGATCTCCCAAAGCACTAAGGAGGTTTTATTGCATCATTAGCAAGCTGAAAGTTTCTACTAAGCATTCCTAGAGTAAAACTTGGTAGGTCTAGAGCAGGTTATTGCAGCACTTGCCTCATCTTTGGAGTGCATCATCATCTCTTCTCATAGTGGTATCAAAGCATTGCAAAATCAACATGGGAGATGGTTTTCCTTCTACCATTGCCAAATTGGATAGGAACAGCTACCCAACATGGTCTCTGAGGATGGAGGCCTACCTTCAAGAGAGAAATCTCTTTGGATACATATCTGAAGATGAAGTAATGCCAACAATGAGAAGCAAAGGCCAACCATCACTTGAAGAGCAAGAGAGACTTAGAACCTAGTGTTCAAAGGATGCATTAGCAAGGTCATACATTCTAAACTCAATATTTGATTTTGTTTTACCTCATGTGAAAGGATGCAAGACCTCAAGGGAGACCTGGAATGCGCTTACTACTTTGTTTTCTTCAAACATTAGAGCAAGGAAGAATCATTTGTGGATGGAATTTACTACATTGAAGAAAAGCCCCAAGCAAAGTGTGATTGATTATGTCACACAAAGATGAAGGACATTTATGATCAACTAGGAAGCATTGGAGAGGTGATTGAAGAAGAGCAAATCATAAGACAAATCATCAATGGTATTAAAGCAGATGACAAGTGGGAATCCTTCACAAGTGTCATGGATCTTTACATGGACATGCACATACTAGATCTTAATACTCTAATGGTCCAACTCTTCACACATGAAGAAAAGTTGAACAAAAATGGTGAATTCTCAAGAGGTAATCAATCTCTTGCCCTGTACTCTAATAAAGCTAAAGCTAAGGATAAATCAAAGTCAAAGAAGAATGAAGATGAAGGAAGTTCTTTTCAAGCTAAATTCACATGAAGAGGACAAGCTAGAGGCAGAGGGAGAGGGGGAAAGCAAGGTAGGGGAGACCCCAAGCATCTCAACCTTGTACTGTATGTGGTTATTCTAATGACACTACTGAAGAGTGTTACAAGAACCCAAGAAATTGAAGAGGAAGAGGATTCAAAAGAGGTGGCAATGGATCAAATAGAGGTAGATACAATGGAGGATATAACAACAACTACCAAAATGTATATAGAGGAGGGAAGGACTACAACAACTACACTGAGGATCAAACTCAAGAAGAGTCACTTGTTCTCATGAGCCTATCATTGAAGCAGGGTAAAAATGATGATCGTGTCTTTCACATTGATTCAAGATGCTCCAATCATGTATCAAGAAACGGAGCATTGCTTTTTGACTTGGAAGATCCCAAGAACAAACATGAAGTGCAGACAGGAGATGATATAAGGCACTCAGTAGAAAAGATAGGTAATGTCAAGACATCATATGGAAACATGAACCTTCTGAGTAAGGTATTGTATGTACCTATAATAACTAAGAACTTGATAAGTGTTGAACAAATTGTGGAGAAAGGATTGCAGGTCAGGTTTACAAGACATGGAGCCTATGTGGAAGACCCAAAGCAAGGATTTAGAAGGATAGCTAAAGGAGAAAATACAGGAAGGCTCTTCACATTTGAAGTGGAAGATACCAAGAACATAGAATTGTTTAGCTATGGACCTCAAACTCTCTCTGAATTAGAGGTATGGCATAAAAGACTTGCTCATATTGGTGAAAGGACTTAAAACAAATATGTAGGGACCAAAGTGTACTTGGATTTCCCAACATCACAAAGGAACATATGATCTACAAGTGTGGATCTTGTCAATTTGGCAAGGCACATAGACAACCCTTCAATAGGAAAGGGTACATACATCAAGAGCTATTGGAACTTGTACACACAGATGTGTGGTGTCCAAGCAAAGAACCCTCAATTTCAGGTTCCAAATATTATGTATCTTTTATTGATGATTTCTGCAGGTGGACAATCTTATACTTCATAAAACATAAAGATGGTTTTCAATTGTTTCAAAAGATATCTTATACTTGTAGAGAACCAAACAGGTAAATGTCTCAAGAGAAACCCCTCAACTCAATGGAGTGGCAGAAAGGAGGAACAGGACCATAGTTGAAGCAACTAGATCTATGATCAATGAGAAGAACCTACCTTATTACCTTTGGGCAGAGGCTATATCAACAGCCACATACCTTGTAAATAGACTCCCATCTAAATCCTTAGATGGTATGACTATGAAGTGTGGCATGGAAGAAGACCAAGCCTAGAACATTGCAGAATCTTTGGATGTTTGGCCTATGCTCACATTCCTTCTCAAGTAAGAGGGAAATTGGATCCCAAAGCAGAGAAGTGTGTGTTTATTGGATATGATCAAAATCAAAAGGGCTACATATTGTACAATCCCACTAACAAAGGTTTTCTAGTTAGTAGGAATGTAATCTTTGATGAGAATAAATCTTGGTTTGATGATGATAGGAAAGTGAAGCTACCATATGACTTGGAAGAGGACTTTCCATCTCTTCCAACAAAGTAGCCAAATCAACTTGAAGATAGTGATTCTAAAGATGACATCACAAATTTGGAGAAATTGAAGCTATGGAAGAACAAAGGCAAAGCTAAAATGGAAGAATTAAATCAAGGACCAAAAAGCTCTCTACAACCAATCAGAAGGTCAATGAGAAAAAAGAAGAAGCCAGAAAGATATGGATTTGACACATCCTTAGCATTCAATCTACATGGCCAAGGATCTCAACCATGAAGAACCTACATCCTATGAAGAAGCTCAAAGCAAGAAAGAGTGGAGAGAAGCAATTGATGAAGAAATGGAAGCTCTCATGGATAATGACACATGGGAACTTGTTCCAAGCAAACCTTCTATGAAGGTAATTGGTTCAAAGTGGATTTATAAAGTTAAGAAGAATCTAGATGGTAGTATCAATAGGCATAAGGCAAGGTTAGTAGCTAAAGGGCTTGCTCGAACCCATGGGATAGACTATGAAGAAACCTTCTCATCTGTAGCCAAAATGCCTACCATCAGAGTGCTTGCTAGCATTGTTGCATCTAGGAATTAGAAGTTTTATCAATTAGATGTAAAAAATGCTTTTTTGAATGGCTGGATTTCAGAGGAATTCTATATGGCACAACCTCCTAGATATGAATATGCACATCATCCTAATTATGTGTGCAAGATGAGGAAAGCTCTGTATGGATTGAAACAAGCTCCAAGAGCTTGTAATCATAGGTTGGTAACCTATTTGCAGGATCAAGGCTTCAAGGCTAGCAAGGCAGATACATCATTATTCATAAAAATAAATGGGTCAGAAGTCTTTGTGTATATGCAGATGATATAATAATTACAGGGAATGGCATCAATGGAATCAAGTAGGTAAAGGCTGGAATGAAGGATGAATTCAAGATTAGTGATCTTGGACCTTTAACATATTTCCTTGGGCTTGAGCTTATTTATATAGATTCTGGCATCTACATCACTCAAAGGAAATATGTAGTTGACATGCTTTCTAAATTCAATGTAAAATGCCAAGTGTGCAGGTACACCCATGGAGATGAACCATATGCTAAGTGCTTACGAAGGAGAATTCATTGAGAATATCACAAGCTATCAAAGCTTAGTAGGAATCTTGAAGTATGCTACTCTCACATTGGTGGATATTTGCTATAGTGTTAGCATACTCAGTCAATTTATGCATAAGCCAAGGAAGCCACATATGGAAGCAGTTAAGAGAGTGCTCAAATACTTGAAGGGCACAATTAAAGAAGGACTATTTTATCCTTATACCTCATAAATTGATCTCAAAATTTACTTAGATTCAGATTGGGCTAGATCTAAGGATGACAAGAAGAGTACATCAAGATATTTGTCTTTTGCAGGTTCAAAGTTAATCTCATGGTCTTCAAAGAAGAAACCAACTATTGATTTATCATCAATTGAAGCTGAATGCAGAGGATTGGCAAGTGAAACTCAAGAAGCAATGTGGTTGAAGTGTTTATACTCAAAGTTGGGATTACATACCTCAACACCTCACATCTTTGGTGATAATACTAGTTCTCTTCACTTAGCAGCTAATCATGTTTGCCATGCTAGAACTAAGCATATTGAAGTTCATTAACATTATGTTAGAGAAAAAGTATTGATCAAGGACATTCAATTGTCCTATGTATCCACTAATCTTCAATGTGCAAATATGTTGACAAAATCATTGGATGGTATTAAGCTAACCAGATTCAAAGGGATGATTGGACTGATGGAAATCAGTAAGTAATGAAGACTCAAGCATGCTAGGCTTGAGGGGGATCTGTTGGTGCATTTTTTCAAGACTAGTGCTTGATTAAAACTATTTCTGTAATGGTTTTTTATGTACTCTCAATGAGAGAAGTCATAAAACCCTTCTCTTGTAAAAGTAGAAAATTAGAATCTTCAAATGAAAAAGGGAAAAAGGAATCCTGCAACCTTGGTAGGTGCAAATCATGACGTCCAAGTAGAAAGAATCAATTAGGTGAGATTCCCAATAATGGACGAACTTTTAGGTGCAATCCCGCCAAGTTTGAATTCAAAAAATTCCTATAAAAGCTCATGAAGAAAGTCGTGGGGAGAACTGTCCTTAGAGGAACTTAGATTTGCGATTTGGATCATCATTGAAGCACACATTGTGCCCCTCCTTCCCATGCTTCATGCATAATCATTTCATGTACTATATGTGCAATATAGATTGATTTCTTTGACCATACTTGGAGTTCTCTACAACTGCTATCTCAGGTTTACTCTATGTTTCTGAGTCAACTTTGATCAGTGATTTCTCTCTGAGCACTTACTCTTTTGAAGTGATTTCAATTTCTATATGTAAATTGATAAGTCTATTTGCTTGATCTCAATTTTCATCACATTTGAATCTTTATTCTGTGAGATACATTATTTTGAAGTGACCTATGTATGCAGGCAATGTACTCCTGAAAAGTCGGGATGACACCCAATGTTCCTAAATTGATTTCTCTTAGTATAGTCCATTAAAATTCATCAAATTTGTTTCTTTAGGTTCATCATATATTCAATTGAATGTGTACAATTTTCTCTTGGTTAATTGTTAGTAGACTATGAGCTCTAAGTAAAATACGAGAGTGCTCTACATCCCAAAATAGCAAGTTTTTTATCATTTGCATTGTCTCGAGTTTTTCATTTTGATGCATCAATTGGGAATGATCTCCCAAAGCACTAAGGAGGTTTTTTTTATTGCATCATTAGTAAGATCAAAATGTGTACTAAGCATTCCTAGATTGAAACTTGGCAGGTGTAGAGCAGGTTATTTTAACGCCAGCCTCATCTTTGGAGTGTATCATCATCTCTTCTCACACCTCTCAATCATCATGTCAATGCTCATAAAATGCATGAGCTCTTGCTATTGCACAACTAAGGTCACATGCTCATGGGACTCTTTACAGGTGAAAAAAATGTTTTTTTATAGAACAAACTACTTAGTATTTCCACCTTTCATGATTGTCTTAAGAATTTTTGTTTATCGTTTGGTTATACATTAAACTAGTATAAGATAACTTTCAAAGATATTATTGGGCAGCCACCTCAGCTTGTGATTGTCCAAGCTAAGCAAGAAGTCCCTAGGGGAAAATGTTCCTTCCTTTGGGTTTCATATGGGATCTGATGTTTTGATGAGTAAGAAATGCGACTTGGTTCTTTCCAAGTTTGTTAGCAAGCTTCATTGATCAACTTGGTAGGCCATGCTTTTGTGGTCAATGCCTTCCTTCTTGCCTCAACATTTTATTTTCTATCATGTTGGTGATCGAAAGACAAAGACCTTGCTAAGTTGAAAAAACTTTTCACATATTGTTTCTAAATAGAACACCTCAATAGGAGATTGTTGAATGGAAAGGAACATAAAAGGATAAGAGTTCTTCTCAATACAAAGGTTTATCATTTTGGTATTTTCTTTCAATTGAAGAAAGTTATAGAGACAAGATTATATGGTTGCATGGATAGTTAATGGATGAAGATACATCAACATCCACTCTATCTATTTCATCCTATACACTTGTACTTGGTTCTTCAATGTCCTGATAATCGTGCAAATCTTCAAAAATTTGATATAAACATTCAATATGACCTGTTTAGAATATCTAAAAAATGCACAATTCTTGGTGCGATGAAATTGGGCTCATATGTTGCTCATGAAGCTAACTTCCTTTTGTCATGCATCTAGCTTCTCACAACTACCTATCTTATGGACTTGTTGCCTCCTAGTAGATAATGAAATGAGGTTGAATTGTGTTTGATAGATTTATCTTATCATTCTAAATATTGTGTTATTCTCAACATGCTCTATGTACACTATTTCCACTTCCTCTGATACCAATTCTTGGTTTCTAATGCCCAGTATACTAATCTTTTTTTACTAAGCATATAATGAATTCTGGAAGATGTACTTACCTATTGTATAACAAATACTCATTCAAACTCTATGTTGTTTGTGAAATCCTTATTCTTACATATGGAAATAATGGTTACATTCCTCTCCTCAAATTCCTGCTTTCTACAATAGTTCTTTGTAGAATAATAGGATCTTTCAATGAAATTATCCTTTCAATCCTTCTTTGAGTTGAAAAGTTATTAATTCTCTTTTGCATTGGATGAGTATACAAGATCAATGCATGATTATTATTTAGTATAATTTCATCTTCTAATAGCATTCCACAAATCTCTTCAAAAAGGAGATGGGTCTTTTAATCCTAGGTCGTATTTCACTAATCCATCATAGTTTTTGCTAGTGAAGGTTGTGTTCTAAGAGGAGGGGTTGATAACAAGATATTGAGTTGTTTCCTACTAGAGAGTGAGGTTGAAATTGAGCAACGATTTTTTGAGCATTGCAAGGAGCAAGAGAAGTGTAATAATTGTTGGCATCTTTGCCACAGGTGAAAAGGTTTCTTCATAGTCCACTCCATGAGTTTGGGAAAATCCTTTTGCCACTAGCCTTGCCTTGTGCCTATTCATAGAACCATCTGGGTTCTTTTTTATTTTTTATATCCATCTGGATCCAATTACCTTCATGCTTGGCTTCTTGGGAACTAGATCCCAAGTGTGGTTTCCTGAAGTGCTTCTACTTCTTCCTGCATGGCTTCCCTCCATTCTTTCTTCTTCTTAGCCTCTTCAAATGAAGAAGGATCTTCTGTCGAGTCTTTAGTGATATACACAGAATGCTTGGTGACTAATGATGTATCATAGTCATACCTTATGGGTTTTTTCCTCTCCCTTTGAGATCTCCTGAGTGTTTGATTTGAAGACTTTGGTATTTCTTCTAATTGCTTGAGTTTGATCTTGCCTCTTGACTTCCAAGCCTTGAAATCAATCTACTCTTCATCCTCTGAGTTGACGTCTTTTGGTAATTGTTGATCTTCTTGAGTAAAGGTTGGAAAATAATTTTCCAAATCATATGGTAACTTGAATTTCCTACAATCATCTTCAAACCATGAATTATTTTCATCAAACACTACATGCTTACTAACTATAAATTCTTTGTTACTGGGATTGTACAGCCTATAGCCCTTTTGGTGTTGATCATACCCAATGAATATACATTTCTCAGCTTTCGGGTCAAGCTCAATGCACCCAAATATTTTACAATGGTCTAATGAGGGTCTCCTGCCATTCCATGCTTCATAGGGTGTCATTCCATCCAAGGATTTGGATGAAATCCTATTAACCAAGTAGGTGGCTATGGAAATAGCCTCTGCCCATAGACAATTAGGTAGCTTCTTCTCATTCAACATAGACCTAACACCTTCAACTATTAACCTCTTCCTTCTCTCTTCCACTCCATTGAATTCAGGAGTATATCTTGTTGTTGCTTCCCTCTTTATGCCTCTATCATGTAGAAATGAATCAAATTCATGTGAAAAATAATCACCACCTCCATCAAATCTGATCCTCTTCAAGCTTCTTGCTGTTTGGTTTTCAACTAGAGCCAAGTATTTTTTGAAACATGTAAATACATCATCCTTATGCTTCATGAAATAAAGGATTGTCAATCTACTATAATCATCAATAAACAAAACATAGTACCTTGAACCTAATATTGATGTATCTTTGCTAGGACCCCATACATCAGTGTGTACAAGCTCCAAATAATCTTCATGAATGTATCCCTGCCTGTTGAATGGTTGTTTGTGAGCTTTGCCAAATTGGCATGCTCCACATTTTTATATCATGTGTTCCTTGGTCACATTGGGAATGCCAAGCACACTTTGATCCCTACATATTTTCTTCAAAGTTCTTTCTCCTATGTGTCCTAGCCTTTTGTGACATATCTCTAACTCAGATAGGGTTTGATCTCTATAATTGAATAGTGCTATGTTCCTTGTGTCTTCAGTCTCAAATGTAAATAATCTACCAAACTTCTCACCTTTAGCAATCTTTTTGAAGCCTTGTTGAGGGTCTTCCACATATGCTCCATGCTTGGTGAATCTGACCTATAAGCCTTTCTCAACAATCTACCCAACACTAATTAGGTTTTTTGTTATAGTTGGTACATATAGAACTTTACGCAAAAGGTTCATGCTACCATCAAATGTTTTGACATTTCCAATTTGCTTGACTGAGTGTTTAGTATCATCACATGTCTGTACTTCATGCTTCCCTTTGGGTTCTTCAAGAACAGATAATAAAGCTACATTTCTAGCCACATGATTGGAACAACATGAATCAATATAGAAAATATTCTCATCGTATTTACCTTGCTTGGATGTCATATTCATGATGAGTAGTGAATCTTCTTAGTCTTCTATATAGTTGTTCTAATCTCTTCTTCCTCTGAAACCTCCTTGATAATTGTTGTTGCTATAGCCTTGATTGTAGTTATGGTTGTAGCTACCTCCTCCATTGTTGTACCTGCCTTTGGATTGTCCATATTTACCTCTATGGAAGCCTTTTCCTCTTTGATTCCTTGTACTTGTTGTTTCTGCGTAGTTGTTTTCGTTGAGTAGTTTCTGTTTGTGAGTAGTTGTTTCTTTGATTCCATGTTGAGTAGTTTTTTTTGTCCAATTTGTCAATGAAGGATGGAAATCCATCTACCATCTTGCTTGTTGTTGCTCTCATACCACTATTGGAGGAGATGGTGGATAGTCTTCAGAGATGAAGTGGTGTTGCCAGATCCTGCTTCACATCTGCTAAGAATGATTGCTAGAGAGTATAGTGGGACTCTTTAACATGCTAATGATCATAAATAATCATATATGTTGCTTGAAGCATGATCCACTAATCAATGGATCAACACAGATCGGTAGGAGTTGATCCAAGATCAAGAAACTTGCTATTTTTATTCCTATATCTCTTCAATGTTTTGAGCAGTTCTCTAAGCCCAACAGCAACTGGCTCAATTCCTTTTGGGAAACTCTAATTAGCTTAGTAAGCTATCAATCGCGAGTAATTTCATCAAAAATGATGGACTTTACACAGAGAAAGGTGTTTAGCAAATCATAGAGCCATCCTGATAATTTCGGGGTTCAACAATCAACAAACTAGTGAGAAAAGATGTGTTACTATATCGCAATATTGAGAAGCAATGCTAATGAAACTTTGTATTCATATACTAGACAGTATGTTGAATCTACCATGCTTTAAATCATGAATATCACAGAGCCATCCCGGCAATTTCGGGGTTCAACAGTCAATAGACCAGTGAGCAAAGATGTGTTAATATCTCTCAATCTTGAGAAGCAATTCTAATGAAACTTTGAAGTCATATACTAGACAGTATGCTCAATCTACCATGCTTTAAATGATCCATCATGCACTGAGAACAAGCTCTAATAAAAGCACTATTTTGATGGAGTTATAGGAGAGAAGTGAAATGAGAATGTAATGATCGTATATGTATTAAATCATATACAAATACAATGTCATTGGCAATCATACATTGCTCAATGTGTGAGAGGTGAATGAGCTATGACATAAGCTCTCACTTCACAATGAATCTCCCTCAAAATGATCTCATGGGTTCTAGATTACACGTGGATCTTTTGATCCTCTTCTTATAGTTGTACTTGGAGCCAAAGTTTGAATTCAAATTCAAAGATCTACTTAAAAGTGAATCCTAAAGTATAGGATAGATTCTCTCATCACTCAACAACCAAATGAGTCATGATTTAGAGCTTCCTAACTCCACATGGATGTGAACCACTTTTAAAAAGGTAAATGTGAAGGACTTTTACAAGAGGTTGATCATATGAAGCCTTGTATGAGTTATGTCAATAAATCAAGTATGAGCTAATTAAACAACTATGTGGGCTTGGTTTTAATTGCACCAACAATCTTGAACCTGAGTGAAGTAGCGGATAATAATTGCACTATTCTTTTGTAGTTATTAAATTTTATACACATGGTTATCAATCATATATGGGATTGATTTGTTTGAGTGTTTGTTCATAAGAATTCTACATATTTCTTTACTCGACTTGTTTGCTTTTGGTGCTTGCCAATTTTGAAGCAAATCTGATTATTCTTTCTTCAAATTTCCATTTCATATTTGAGAATGATTCTGATCTTTTGAAGCCCTAACTAGAAGTGGAATTGGCCTTTTTTGGTTGCAGTCTTGAGATGCCATAGCCTCTAGTAAAAATTTTCCCTTTTATCATGATGAACTTTGGGGATCTCCTTCTCACTCCTCAACAATATATATTGCATTTACTTAATTATCACCATCAAACACTTGATCCAAGAGGAGTAGGCATAGAATACGATATTCCAGGCAAGGAGATTTGTTGTTGAACTGAGGGGAGGGTTAAGCTCACTTAACAATCAAATCTATGTAGCTTATACACATATAAATATGTGACCTAGATATGGCTACACAAAGTTGTAACATCATACAAGCAAGCAGAGGGCTTGCTAAGGGGTCTATAAGCTTACACAAGCTTGCAAAGATCTACGGGTAGATGCTATTTCAACTATTCTGTACCTTATCAATAGACTATCATCCAAATCACTTCAAGTTATGACTACTTATGAACCATGGCATGGAAGAAAACCTAGTCTTGGACATTGCAAGGTGTTTGGTTGTTTAGCTTATGTTCATTACCATCACAAATAAGAGGTAAGCTAGATGAAAGGGCAACAAAGGTAGTGTTTATTGGGTATGAATCAACTCAAACTAGTTACATGTTCTATAATCCTTCAACCAAGAAATTCACTACAAGTAGTCATGTTGTGTTTGAAGAGCACAAGTCTTGGTATGATGAAGACAAACAAAAGGTAATTCTACCATATGATCTTAATTCTGATTCTCATCAATTAGGAATAAAGCATGATACATAGGAACAAGATCCAAGAAGTGATATAGATGATGACCAAGATGAAAGGGAAAAGGATTACAAACTATGGAAGTCAAGAGGCAAAGCAAAGATGCAAGTGTGGAGAATTCTCAAAGTGCACCCCTAGAATATCAACAAGGGAGAAGAAATAACTAGAAAGGTATGGATATGATTCCACATTTGTTATGAATCATTCAATCTACTTGGAAAAAGACTCAATTGTAGAAGAGCCCTGAACCTATGAGGAGGAAAAGGGAAACCCCAATTGAGAAAAGGCCATGAAAGAAGAAATACATGCATTGAAGGAGACGGACATTTGGGATTTGATTCCAATATCACCCAATCAAAAGGTAATTACTTGCAAATGGGTATATAAACTCAAAAGAAACTCAGATGGATCAATTTGCAACTACAAACCAAGATTAGTTGCCAAAGTATGCTCACAAATTTATGTTATAGACTATGAGGAAACATTCTCACTAGTTGCAAAGATAACTACAATCAAAACATTGATAAGTGTAGCTGCTTCAAGAAATTGGAGACTCCCCCAACTTGATGTAAAAAATTCATTTCTAAATGGTTGGATAGAACTATACATGTCACAACCTCCAAGTTTTCAAAACCCTAATCATGCATCTTATGTTTGCAGACTTAAGAATGCATTGTATGGAGTGAAACAAGCTCCAAGAGCTTGGAATTATAGGTTGCTTACATAAATTCAAGATCAAGGGTTCAAACCTAGCAACTCAGATTCTTCTTTATTCATCCAAAGGGATCACAATGAGGTTATCTCTCTATGTGTATATGTAGATGACATAATTGTGATAGGTGATGATCTGAATGGCATTCAATGCATCAAGAGATATATGCAAGAGGAGTTCAAAATCAGTGGTTTAGGTGAGCTCACATTCTTCCTAGGTATGTAGTTCATATACACAAATGAAGAAATGTATTTGAACCAAAAGAGATACATTCATGATCTAATTCTTAAGTTCAAAATGGAGAACACTAAACCTACAGGTACACCTTTGGAGATCAATCATAATCTTAGTGTTTATAAAGGCAAGAAAATTGAAGACATTAAAGAGTATCAAAACTTGGTAGGTAGCTTGATATATGCTACTCATACAAGGGTAGACATCTCATATATTATAGGAGTGCTAAGACAATTCATGCACTCACCAAGAAGATCACACATGGATGAAGCTAAGAGAGTACTTAAGTACCTCAAAGGTACAATCAATGAAGGTATACTCTATCCGTACTCTTCAAATTTGGATATCAAAATCTATTCAGATGTAGATTGGGCAAGAGCTAAGGATGATAAAATAAGTACCTTTGGTTACTTAGCATTTTTAGGTTCAAATCTAGTGTCATGGAGTTCCAAGAAGCAACTAATAGTTAAATTTCCTCAACTTAAGTAGAGTATAAAGGTTTGACCATAGCAACTCAAGAGGCAATACGATTAAAAGCATTGTATATAGATTTGGGACTTGTGAGTTCCAAGCCGTACATATTTGGAGATAATTTAAGTTCCATGCATCTAGCAGCACACCCTATTTTCCATGCAAGAACCAAAAACATAGAGGTTCATTACCACTTCATCAGGGAGAAGCTCATGGCAAAGGAGATTGACATTTCTTTCGTTCCAACTGAAAAGCAAGTAGCAGATATGATGAAGAAGGCACTTGATGGAATAGAGTTTGAGGGGAAACTAATGGAGCATCAAGCTTACACTATGCTTGAGGTGAATTTGATCTACATCAAAAAGCTATCATTTGGATTATGTCAAAATATTCATTGAAGTGTTTTTCTTATTTATGATCATTTATTGTTAAATATTTTTTATGGATCATTTACCAATGTAAAAGCCTAAAGCTTTATACATGTAACAGGAGAAAATGAGAGCTCAAATTTCATGAATTTGAGGTGTTTGAACTTGACAATCAACGAATCAATCAATCACCTAAAAGTAGATCAAATTAGATCTTCACTTTTCATAGATTGTAGGAAAATCAATTGATTCTCTTTAACAACTAATCCTACTTTCATTTGAATTCAAAATCCACTTCTAGAACTTTTGGAACACTTCAAGATTCTATATAAAGACTTGAAATCACTTGTACATTACATGGAAGCAATATACATACACTTTTGGCCATTATTGTCTTGCTCCTCCATTTCTCTGCATCATCTTCTTCAACAAAAGTGAACTTTTAGAGGCTTGCGCTTTCTCCACAGATCTCCAAATTCGATTGACAATCATGCATTAAAATGATTTTAGTTTCTAGTTTATGTTGGCAAATTTTCAAATCACTTGTTTCAATAGATTTAGAGAAATCATACTTTTTCTGTCTCAAGGTAATCTCTATGAAGCCCTGGAAAAT
>CM035408.1:139984906-139992406 GCA_020310875.1 Ceratopteris richardii | reverse complement strand
GGTTGAGGATAGGGAAGCTTTCACAGCGATTGTTGAGTGTGTTTGGCTCAGACACCTTATGGTTGATTTGGGTGTTGGTCATTCTGCCACCACCATCTTTTCTGACAGTCACAGTGCATTGGTAGTTGCGAGGAACCCTGTCTTCCATGCCCGCACTAAGCATATTGAGGTGCATTATCATTATGTCAGGGAGAGGTTCTCTACTGGAGAGATTAGCTTGGCATATGTGCCCATGCAAGAGAACATTGCAGACCTTTTCAAGAAGGCTCTACCTACGGAGGTTTGAAGCTTTCTGCAAATCTTTGGGCTTGCTTCCTTTTGTGGATCGATTCCACATAGCTTGGCACTTGCTTATACATGAGTTCTAGCTCCTTGTTCACCACATCACTCCCAAGGGGGATTTGTTGATATATTTAGGTAATGATGTGTGTGAACACACTAGGACCACCGGGGCACTTTTTTCCCTCTTTAGGAGGTTTTTTTCCCCTCCCTTGTATATATGCATACTTCCTTGACGGGTCACTAATCTTTGTACATTCTAGTGGTAATACATTCAGTATTGTGTGTTGTGCTCCAAGCTTTTTCTTCTTCCTTGTGTTGTTAGTAGTCCTCGAACTCCAACACATTTGTGTATATGTAGATGACATCATATTCACAATCAACGATGTTGAAGATATTAGAAGAATTAACCTTCAAATGAAGAAGTAATTCAAGATCAATTACTCAAGACAACTCACTCTTACTTCCTTCAATTGGAAGTGGTGTACATAGAGAAGGGTATGTATCTCAATGAGAAGAAATACATTAAGGACATGCTAGCCAAGGTCAAAAGGGAGAACCCTAAGGTTGCATGTACACCCATGGAGGTAAATTCAAAGCTAAGTGCTCATGAAGGTGAGCTAATTCAAGATGTAACAAGCTATCAAAGCTTGCTAGGTAGTTTGAACTATGCCACACTCACTAGGGTAGACATATGCTATAGTGTAAGTGCTTTGAGCCAAATTATGCATACTCCAAGGAAGCCACTCATGGAAGAAGCTAAAAGGATTCTGAAATATTTGAAGGGAACCATAAAATAAGATATATTCTAGCCATATACATTTGATATAGATATAAAGCTATTCTCTTATGGGAATAGAGTAGCATCAAAAGATGACAGGAGGAGTACTTCATGTTATCTTTTGCACGTACAAAGGTTATATAATGGTCATCCAAGAAGCAACCCACTATCGCTCTTTCATCTACTGAAGCTGAATATATAGGTTTGATGAATTCAGCTCATGAAGCCATGTGAATCAAGACATTATACTCAGATTTGGGTGTGAAGTAATCCACTTGTCATATCTTTGGGGATAACATAAGTTCTTTACATCTTGCAACTAATCATATCTATCAGGCTAGGACCAAACATATTGACATTCATTATCATTATGTGGGAGAAGAGATTACAAGGAAACTTAACTCTCGTATGTATCCACTCAACAACAATGTGCAGTATGATGAACAACGACTTCTATAGAGGAAAATTAAGGAGATTCAAAAAGCTATGATTGGAATTCAAGAAATGTCAATGGATTAAATACTTAAGCATCTTAGACTTGAGGGAGAGTTGTTGGTGCATGAAGCAAGACCAAATGATTGTCCTTGTGCATTAGGAATTCACAAGAACTTTGAGGAATAATCTCATACATGTGCTTGTATTACTTGATTGAGTTCTAAGGTTAATACCAGATATTATTTTTGTCAAAAGTAAAGAAGAGGCTTAGAAAGAATATTGTGGATATTGAGAGCCAAATTCCATGGCCATATAAGAATTCAAAATTCAAAATGAATCCTAAAATTATGGATCACTTTTAGGTAGATCTAACCAACAGCTATCTCTGAAAAGTGTGTTTATACATGAAGCTTTTAGTTTCACGTATGAGAGCTAATGATCACACTCATTTGAGTGATTCATGTACTCAAATCAAACCTCATGGACTCCTCCAACCTCTCTTTGTATCATATCTTAGTTATCAATACATTTACAACACTTTATCATAGCTACATTGTTCTTTTTTTACTACTACAGTACATTGCTTGAAGTCTGTCATCTTGTCTCAATCATTGCACCACGTGTATGGTCTTACTGTCTCATCTATTGATTAGCGAATGTAGAAAAAAAATTGTGAGTATCCCTACAAAGTTTTATGGTCATTGGAGTTATATTTGAGTTATGAATAGACCAAGGAGAATTTGACTCTGTATCTTCATCTTCCTAAAAAGTCATCATCCCCCCCTTGACTTCTTATGCATATTGCTCTTAGTATAGTCCTTCTGTATCCATGAAATAACTTGGTATAGTTCACTCAACACTTCAGTTGAATATCTGAAAAATTTCTCATATTAATTCCAACCAATGAGCTCTAAGTAAAACTTTGAGTGCCTTCTTCCATAAATAGAAGGTTGTCTCAAGTCTAAAGTTATTTGTTTTTTCCCAGAATTTATCATCTCTATGCACTAGCCATCACTCCTCACATTATGGCAGAGATTACATGAAATTTTTGGGAATCAAATGAATCATGTGAGATTTATATCACATCAATGAATTTGATGTTGGAAGTGTGGTTCTGAGGTTCTGTTGCTTCAAGTAGATGCAACGACAACATCAAAGACATGTGCATAATGTAGGCGAGCTAGTGGTTTCAGGAGAGTCTATGATGATTGATTATTCCACCAATGTTGATCTCACTTTCTCCTATGATTCATCTCAAGATTATTCTTGTTCATTGAGTAGCACACATATAGCTTGGTTGCTTGATGCATTATCCACTTTTCATGTTACACCACATTGTGAGTGGTTTTTTTTCCTCAAATGAGAGTCATGGATGTGTGCACATGCTTGATGGTTCAACATATGGCATTGTGGGTACAAAAGATGTATGCCTTACGATACCTAGTGGAGCATCATTTTCACGCAAACATGTACATTATGTGCCTTCATTCCCTATGAGATTCATTTGAGTTAGTGAGTTATAGAACAACATATTTTATGTGTTCCTTGGTGAGCATCATTTTTAGTTGTAATTGGAACAGTTTATGCTTGTTAGAGCTGCTAGGATTGGGCACAAGTATCCACTATAGATACTCCATGTGAGAGATATTCTCGTCTCAATGAGAGTTCATCCTTATATGCAGTGTGAAACTCATCATGTCTCATTTTTTCTACCTAATCATTTGGATGTTGAAGAGTCAGTAGTTATGCAATCATTTCTTGGATTCACTCATGCAAGATGTTGACACGGATATGTCACAACATTTTGCTCTTTATGATTGTGCTTTTGATGCCTTGGATATAGGCATGGATGACATGGTTAGGTTAGCCAAGATAGCACATGATGATACACTTGATGTGGTAGAGAAGGATAGCTCTTATGATACACAGTGTGTGATAGAGCATATTGACTCTCAGGATGCACATCTAGATGCATACTTGGTTGATAGGATGCCTGATTTGGATGCTAATGGTTCACTAGTTAGGCAATCATTCTTGGATTCTCTCATGCCAGATGTTGACATGGATATGTGGAGAGATGTTGGACTTGATGATGGTGCTTTGGATGCCTTGGATATAGGCATGGATGACATGGTTACTTAGCCAAGATAGCACATGATTTGTAAGCATTAGGGAGTCTGATGTATGAGTTCTAATGTTCGAGACCAAACATTACAGTTGCTATTGGATAATTTGCTCTTGGATTTTTCACTCATTTGATGTTTGACATAGTCATAGAGAAAATGGGATCTTGTAGGAACTTCATCACTTCTTACATCAGTCAGATGTGAGCTCATCTCTTGTCGATATCAATCTAGAGCAATTATAATGTTTAAGATCAAACATTGTAGTTGTTATTGGATCATTTTCACTTGGAGTTGTCACTCATTCGATGATTGACATAGGCATAGAGTGAGTGGGAGCTTTGTAGGAGCTTCATCAGTTTTTGCATCAGTCAGATATGGGCTTCACTCTTGTCGATATCAATCTAGATATAGGCATGTCTAAGGCAATCAAGGGAAATCCTGACTCAATTTTAGCCCCTCTTCATAATTTTTTGGATAGGAACTCACCCTAAGGTGTGACGTTCAATCCTCTACTATGCATATGATGCAAAATTGGGCACTAAATGTCTAGGTTGCAATTCATGATTGCTTTTTAGAGAAATCAGAATTGGAATCTAATTCGAACTTTAGTTCTTTTAGGCTCATTTAACCTCTCTTAGTCGCATGATTATGTTGGTATAATTGGATTCTTCAAAAAATCTTGGAAACTTGTGACTTGTAATTAGCGATTTCCCTACCAAGCCTAGGGCAAATGAGAATCTTGAAGTTGATGTCTAGGATATGAGTTGCTAGGTTTGAACCCTTGGTCTTTGTTGGGGGATTCTTTGACAAGAAGGAGTTTGAGGGTTTGTAGGAGAAAATGAAAAGACCAAAAGAGAAAATACACCTTGGAAGTTTCTGCCGTTTGATTACAGTAAGAAAAGTACAATGTTTGAAATACAAGATACACCAATACCTCTGTGCACAATCCCACAGAGTGCCCAATTACAAAATATCCAATATCCCAATGTCCTCTTGCTGCCGACCTCCACCTGCTTCAAGCTTCTCCTTGTGCACACCTTGCACCAAGCTTCCACAAAGGGGGAGGAGTGAATACCTGCTGTCGGCAAGCGTGCACTGCCAAAGGACCTTGAGATACTTGGGGGAACTATAGCTTAGCGCTTCTCTGCACCAAAATCCTTGGTCACTCTCTATGCACCTTGCACTTCCACTTCTGTGCGACGTACTCTGGTGACTCTTGCACTTCTCTCTCTTGCTCCCCTTTAGCCTATGCTCTCTTGCTTACTCTAACCTTGGTCCAAGAATGGCCCTTGCCTTGATTTGAGTGTGTCGATCACGTACGCTCCTAACTGCAAGTGAATCTTGGTGCTCACTTTGATGTCCCAAGATTGCTCTCACAAGTGGCAGCCAACTACTCCCTGTTTTGTCCTGTAGTGACTTTAGTCTAAAACCAAAAATTTTAATGGGGGGCCATACTTTCACCTGTGCGTACACTTTGCCGCTTCACATGCCTTCACATTTCCTTTTAATTCTTCACTTTTGCACATAAGGGGGGTTCACCTGAACCTTCCAAAACACTTTAAAACACACTTTGAACCTTAGGGAAATTAGAGAAAGTACCTCTGCAACCTGCAACCTATTTTCTCCAATTTACCCTTTGTGGACAATTCATTGTGCACTACCTGTGCATTTGCACTTTGACACCTGCACTTACGCACTTTGACTTTGCACCTGTTGACTTTGACCTTGACCTTGTTGACTTTGACCTGTTGACTTTGACCTGTTGACTTTGACTGCAGTTGACTTTGACCAACATGACATTTATGGGCTCAACAGTTGCCCACCACCTAATGTGCTCTCCGTCCCGAAGAGCGATAGCTAAACTTTGATCACGATGAAGATATAGCCGCAAAAACTTGAATAGGACATCTGAGCAGCAACCAATTCCACCAAAACAGGAGAGAACAAGCCCCAGAGAAGAACCAAAAGTGGGATTTTGGAATGGAAAAGCAAAAAGGGGGGGCAATGGAAGGGGAGAAAGGAAGGGGAAGGGAGGGCTGAGGGTGCGAATATGGATGGGGTAGGGAGGGGAAAGGATGTGGCTGGGCATATTGGTAAAGGGAGGGATGGGGAGTAGGAATCAGGGGTCGGGAGGAGGCTAATGTGAACAAACCGGAGGGCTACAGAGGGTACATATGGGAGATTATTAAACATAAGGTAAGACAAGGTGAGAATAGATCATTTGGACAATGTTGTGAAATAAAAACATGTGATAAAGGTGTTCAAAACATGTGGTTTCAGACCAAAAGTCATACAAAAAGTGGGAATTTGTAAAAAGAAATTCAAAAACTGAGTTCATAGGTGCCAAAAAACATGAAAATGACTCCATTTTTGTAAAAAAACGGCCAACCGAGGCACAATCCAGAGCCAATAGCTTTGAGCCATGAAAAAATAAAAAAAATAAAGTAAAATAAAATAAAAATAAAAATGATCGCTCTTTTTTTTTTTTTTTTTTTCGTTTTCAACGCTCAGACAGAAAATAAAATAAAGAAGAAAATAAAATAAAATAAAATAAATAAAAGATAAAAATTAATAAAAAAATAAAATAAAATAAATTAAATAAATAAAAAAATAATAATAATAAAAAGAAAATAGGGGGGGGGGGGCTGTCAGAACGGGGGGGGTGAGGGGAGGGGGGGGGGGGGGGGGGGGGGGGGGGGGGGGGGGGGGGGGGGGGGGGGGGGGGGGGGGGGGGGGGGGGGGGGGGGGGGGGGGGGGGGGGGGGGGGGGGGGGGGGGGGGGGGGGGGGGGGGGGGGGGGGGGGGGGGGGGGGGGGGGGGGGGGGGGGGGGGGGGGGGGGGGGGGGGGGGGGGGGGGGGGGGGGGGGGGGGGGGGGGGGGGGGGGGGGGGGGTGGGGGGGGGGGGGGGGGGGGGGGGGGGGGGGGGGGGGGGGGGGGGGGGGGGGGGGGGGGGGGGGGGGGGGGGGGGGGGGGGGGGGGGGGGGGAGGGGGGCGGGAGGGGGGGAGGGGGGGGGGGGGGGGGGGGGGGGGGGGGGGGGGGGGGGGGGGGGGGGGGGGGGGGGGGGGGGGGGGGGGGGGGGGGGGGGGGGGGGGGGGGGGGGGGGGGGGGGGGGGGGGGGGGGGGGGGGGGGGGGGGGGGGGGGGGGGGGGGGGGGGGAGGGGGGGGGGGGGGGGGGGGGGGGGGGGGGGGGGGGGGGGGGGGGGGGGGGGGGGGGGGGGGGGGGGGGGGGGGGGGGGGGGGGGGGGGGGGGGGGGGGGGGGGGGGGGGGGGGGGAGGGGGGGGGGGGGGGGGGGGGGGGGGGGGGGGGGGGGGGGGGGGGGAGGGGGGGGGGGGGGGGGGGGGGGGGGGGGGGGGGGGGGGGGGGGGGGGGGGGGGGGGGGGGGGGGGGGGGGGGGGGGGGGGGGGGGGGGGGGGGGGGGGGGGGGGGGGGGGGGGGGGGGGGGGGGGGGGGGGGGGGGGGGGGGGGGGGGGGGGGGGGGGGGGGGGGGGGGGGGGGGAGGGGGGGGGGGGGGGGGGGGGGGTGGGGGGGGGGGGGGGGGGGGGGGGGGGGGGGGGGGGGGGGGGCGGGGGGGGGGGGGGGGAGGGGGGAGGGGGGGGGGGGGGGGAGGGGGGGGGGGGGGGGGGGGGGGGGGGAGGGGGGGGGGGGGGGGGGGGGGGGGGGGGGGGGGGGGGGGGGGGGGGGGGGAGGGGGGGGGGGGGGGGGGGGGGGGGGGGAGTGGGGGGGGGGGGGGGGGAGGGGGGGGGGGGGGGGGGGGGGGGGGGGGGGGGGGGGGGGAGGGGGGGGGGGGGGGGGGGGAGGGGGGGGGGGGGGGGGGGGGGGGGGGGGGGGGGGGGGGGGGGGTGGGGGGGGCGGGGGGTAAAAGGGGGGGGAAGGGGGGG
>CM035408.1:139815210-139974906 GCA_020310875.1 Ceratopteris richardii | reverse complement strand
GCGGGCGGGCGAGGGGGGGCGGGCGAGGGGGGGGGGGGGGAGGGGGGGGGGGGGAGGGGGCTGGGGGGGGGGGGAGGGGGGGGGGGGGGAGGGGGGGGGGGGGGAGGGGGGGAGGGGAGGGGGGGGAGGGGGGGGGAAAGGGGGGGCGGGGGGGGGGGGGGGGGGGGGGAGGGGGGGGGGGGGGGGGAGGGGGGGGGGAGGGGGGGAGGGGGGGGGGGGCGAGGGGGGGGGGGGGAGGGGGGGGGGAAGGGGGGGGGGGGGGGAGGGGGGGGGAGGGGGGGAGGGGGGGGGGCGAGGGGGGGGGAGGGGGGGGGGGGGGGGGAGGGGGGGGGAGGGGGGGGGGAGGGGGGGGACGGGGGGGCTGGGGGGGATTTTTTTTTTTTTTTTTTTTTTTGGGAACCCGCAAATTCCCTAGGGGGCTTTTTTTTTTTTTATTATTTATTTATAAATAGCCCAATTTAGAGAAAAATCAAGGAAAAATCTGAAAAAAATGCCAAAAATTGGCCAAAAAATTCTAAAAAAATTCTGAAAAAATTCTGATGAAATTTTCTACATGTTTAGCCTAAAAATCCTTCATCAAACCACAGAGAGCCCTCCATTTATTCTTTCTTTGGCAAGAAAAAGACACATGAAAAAAGGCGAAAATACTAGAAAAAGTCCAAAAAAATGCCTGAAAAAATCTGCAAAAATTTCTAAAAAATTCCAAATTTGTGCCATTGCAAAGTGGATGAAATGACTGCCTAAATTTGCCTAAAACCTCAAGAAACAAGCATGAAATGGATAAGAAAACTACTAAAACTTAAGTAAAAATGACGAGAAAAGACTATGTACAACCTGGACAATTTTTGCAGGTTCCAGGTGATCATAAAACTTCAGCTGGCTTGATAATAGGCCTTGAGCCTTGTATTGTCTTGACTGAGAGAGACTCCTCCATGATCTGCATTTGTACTGCACTTCATTGCTTTAGTCTTCTCCTGGAGGCACCCTGGCCATCTGAGAGGGGTACCCTAAATCCTTCATTAGAATGTATCTCCTCCAGCAACTTTATGATATGATTTGCAAAATTTTAATTTTACCTATTCCGGCTCTCTTCATCCAGTGGAACCCTATGTTCCCAATTACTCGGCAAGTAGCAACATCCACATTCTTGTAAAGCCTTGCACTTGCTACCATAAGAATGAAATAACAGATGATAGCCATACCAGAATCCATAAAAAAGTGGCCATTGATATATGAATTTGAGTAGCTTTATCACTGCTGCATGTAAGGACTTTGCTTTTCTTCTCTTTTGCTATGGCCTTTGACTGCTACTGTTTCAACCCGAGTGATTTCCTCTTTTTCTTCATATGCTTCTTCTATACTTGAGTTTGGAAAAATTCCATAGCAGGAAGATGGGTCTTCTGCATGGAGCCAAGCCAACATGTTTTCATCTTCATATAATCTGCTCCTTCAAATAGGTCTGCTTCTGGGTTGTCCACCACTTCCTTCTTCCATACAAATACCCGATTGTCTGCATCATGCTAGTATTTTTCTGATTATCTGGGCCTTCTTCTAAAATTATCTGCTGCAACTCTTTTTCCCTCTTGCTTTACCCACATTGTGTCCTTGCCCCAATCATGCAGCACATTGGCATGCCTTAACCAAGGTCTCCCAATTAACAGTGGGAAGCTTCCTTCTACCTGTGGCAACCTTAAAACAACAAAGTCCCAAGTTAAAGATAGTACCTTGTATCCTGACTGGGACTCCAGGAACCACTCCCATAGGCCTTACTATGCTTTGGTCTGCCATTGTTACAGTGAAGTTGGCAGGTTGTGAAGGGTATAGTCCAATCTTTTTCATGGTATATTCAGGCATCAAGTTAATGCCAGAACCACCATCCACAATAACTCCTTGAAACTCATGACCTTTAATAGAAATGGTTAGCCGAGGGCTCTTGTAATCTGTGAGGGGTGCTTCCCCTACATATTTATCTTTATGCATAACAGCAGCTTTTGCCACTAAGCTTGTTGTGGACATTTCATCAATTATCTGCAAGAGTTCTGACCTGAACTTCCCATCCATCTTTATTAAATCAAAAATACTAACCTCCTTTTTCATGGACTTGAGCAGTCTGGAGGCTTCTGATTCCTTCAGAGCTTGGGCTCCATTTGACTTATCCAACTCCTCATGGGCCCTACTGAATGCATGTCCAATGGCATCACTGGTACCTGTGCAAGTTTCCTTTTGCCTTGTGTCTGCACTTGTGGTGGCTAGGTCTTCGGACACACCTTTGTCTCTGTTTAATCCATTAATCAATGATTCTTGACCCATGTCCACTGGAGCCTTCCCCTTGCTTCTTGTCTGCACAGTAAAGAGTCAATTTCCTCTAACTGCACCACCCTGGTAGATGGTGATGGCACCTTAACTTGATTTGCCATTTCTTCTTCCTGCACAGAAATCATTTGGATATGGGGCCCTGATGAAGAGGCTTGATTCTTAGGACAACAATTTGTATAATGGTCTCTGGCCTCAGGGCAGTTCCTGCAAGGAGGTGCATTCTCTGGTAGGGTGCACCTACTTTGGTAGTGCCTACATTCTCCACACCTAAAACAGATTATTGGCCTCCTAGGCCCATTTCCAAAATTATTCCTCTGTCTAGGGTTATAGTTGTTACCTTGATTTTGTGCAGCCATCACATTTGTGGTTGTTGGGGGTCCTCCTTGGGTCCAGTATGTCGTTTGCAGGCATTCCCCTTGATTGGCATTCATGGGCCTCATGGCCAAACCTTCCTGCATAATTGGCAAGTTACACTTAACAGAGGGCACTCACTTACTATATGCCCTTGTTTGCTGCACATGGAACACCAAAGACCACTCTTGATGCCTCCTCCTTTGAGCTCCTGCAACTCCTGTCGCAGCTGAGCTAATTCCTCTGCCTGGGCTTCCTCTTCCTTTTGGAGCTTGAGTGCTTCAATCTCCCTTCTCAATTGAGCCACAGCAATCTCCTCCTCTTTGTAGGGCTTATTTCTCTTTAAGCCCTCCAACTCCCTCCTCAGCTGGGTCACTGGATCCTCCATCTCTGTACCATATGTTGGTGGTGAAGAAGTCCCATATTGGTGCCTTATTTGCTCCAGTCTTGTAGCCGTGGTGATGAACTCCTCTATGGAGGCTGTAGGTAATACTAATTCCTTTATTTTGCATTGAGTGGCTACTGGTAGGGGCTTGGCTAACCATTTCTTGACAAAAAAATCATGGGGTGGATCTGGTAGTTTAGCCATTAGTGCTTTGGCTCTGGTCACAAATTCTGGGAATTTTTCTCCTGGACCCAATCTCAAGTTCTCTAGCTCTTCTATGATAATCTCTGCTGTGTTCCCCTGCTGGAATTGATTTCTAAAAGCATCCTTCATCAAATCCCAAGAGGTAAAGTGATTTTTCAGCAAACTGGCTAAACCACTTGTCTGCCAGTCCTTCCAATGTGGCTGGGAAGAGTATCAAGAAAGCATCTTCCCTACCCATTAGCCCCCTAGTCATACATAATGCAAGAAATCGTCGAATGTGCTCATCTGGGTCCTCCTGGGCTAAACCCCTGAAGGAGGGAAATTTTATGTTTAATCTGGAGAGCAAGATTTCTAGGTCCACCTTTCCTGCCATGCTTCCTACCGATGAAGTCGATGAAAGTGGACTCGATGATCTTCTATTCGTCTTTCTTCTTGTCTGCTTGCACTTGATTCTCAAGGTTTGTGACCGGGTCGCGGTCATGAGCTATTCATAGTCCACTTAAAATGAGACACTTGATAAAAGTATGTACCTTTTGGCCCACTGGAGTAATGTTGTCGACACTGGAATATTGTCCTCCAATGGCAATATATAGTCTCCTATGCTCAAAGCTCCTTGGAAGTCCCACCGTGCGTGCCAAATTTGTTGGGGGATTCTTTGACAAGAAGGAGTTTGAGGGTTTGTAGGAGAAAATGAAAAGACCAAAAGAGAAAATACACCTTGGAAGTTTCTGCCGTTTGATTACAGTAAGAAAAGTACAATGTTTGAAATACAAGATACACCAATACCTCTGTGCACAATCCCACAGAGTGCCCAATTACAAAATATCCAATATCCCAATGTCCTCTTGCTGCCGACCTCCTCTGCAACAGACCTCCACCTGCTTCAAGCTTCTCCTTGTGCACACCTTGCACCAAGCTTCCACAAAGGGGGAGGAGTGAATACCTGCTGTCGGCAAGCGTGCACTGCCAAAGGACCTTGAGATACTTGGGGGAACTATAGCTTAGCACTTCTCTGCACCAAAATCCTTGGTCACTCTCTATGCACCTTGCACTTCCACTTCTGTGCGACGTACTCTAGTGACTCTTGCACTTCTCTCTCTTGCTCCCCTTTAGCCTATGCTCTCTTGCTTACTCTAACCTTGGTCCAAGAATGGCCCTTGCCTTGATTTGAGTGTGTCGATCACGTACGCTCCTAACTGCAAGTGAATCTTGGTGCTCACTTTGATGTCCCAAGATTGCTCTCACAAGTGGCAGCCAACTACTCCCTGTTTTGTCCTGTAGTGACTTTAGTCTAAAACCAAAAATTTTAATGGGGGGCCATACTTTCACCTGTGCGTACACTTTGCCGCTTCACATGCCTTCACATTTCCTTTTAATTCTTCACTTTTGCACATAAGGGGGTTCACCTGAACCTTCCAAAACACTTTAAAACACACTTTGAACCTTAGGGAAATTAGAGAAAGTACCTCTGCAACCTGCAACCTATTTTCTCCAATTTACCCTTTGTGGACAATTCATTGTGCACTACCTGTGCACTTGCACTTTGACACCTGCACTTACGCACTTTGACTTTGCACCTGTTGACTTTGACCTTGACCTTGTTGACTTTGACATGTTGACTTTGACCTGTTGACTTTGACTGCAGTTGACTTTGACCAACATGACATTTATGGGCTCAACAGTCTTGAAGGTATGTAACCAACTTGTAATTCCAAGCCCTAGGAGCTTGTTTCAATCCATACAATGCTTTCTTAAGTATGGAAACATGAGATGCATGATTAGGGTTTTCAAAACTTGGAGGTTGTGACATGTATACTTCTTTAGTTATCCAACCGTTTAGGAATGCATTATTTACATCAAGTTGGAGGAGTCTCCAATTTTTTGCAGCAATTACACTTATCAATGTTCTAATTATAGTCATCTTTGCAACTGGTGAGAATGTTTCCTCATAGTCTATAACATGAATTTGTGAGCATACTTAGGCAACTAATCTTGCCTTGTACTTGAAAATTGATCCATTTGAATTTTTTTTGAGTTTATATACCCATTTTCAACCAATTACCTTTTGATTAGGACTTTGGAACCAAATCCCAATTGTCTGCCGTCTCCTTCAATGCATGTATTTCTTCTTTCATAGTGTTTTCCCAATTAGGGTTTCCCTTTGCCTCCTCATAGGTTTAGGGTTCTTCTAAAATTGAGTCTTTTGCCGAGTAGATTGAATGCTTTGTAACAAATGTGGAAGCATATCCATAGCTTTCTGGTTGTTTCTTCTCCTTTGTTGATCTTCTAGGGGCTTGCTTGGAGAATTCTCCACACTCCTGCATCTTTGCTTTGACTCTTGACTTCCATGGTTTGTAATCCTTTTTCCTTTCATCTTGATCATCATCTATATCACTTCTTGGATCCTAGACCTGTGTATCATGCTTACTTCCTAATTGATGGGAATCATAATTAAGATCATATGGTAGAGTTACCTTTTGTTTGTCTTCATCATACCAAGACCTATGTTCTTCAAACACAACATCTCTACTTGTAGTGAATTGCTTGGTTGAAGGACTATAGAACTTGTAACCCATATGAGTTGAGTCATACCCAATAAAAACTACCTTTGTTGCCCTTTCATCTTATTTACCTCTTATTTGTGATGGTACATGAATGTAAGCTAAACAACCAAACACCTTGGAATGTCAGGGACTAGGTTTTCGTCCATGCCCTGATTCATAAGTAGTCATACCTTGAAGTGATTTCGATGGTAGTCTATTGATGAGGTACACAATAGTTGTAATAGCCTCTACCTGTAGATAATGTGGCAACCTCTTCTCTTCAAGCATTGTTCTGGCTGATCCAACCAATGTCTTGTTTCTCATCTCTACAATTCCATTCAGTTGAGGAGAGTACCTAGTAGTCACTTCCATTTTGATACCTTTTTCTTGCAAGAACTCATCAAAATCTTTGGAGAAGCATTCTCCCCCTCCATTAGATGTGAGCTTCTTGAGTGATCTACCTGTATGATTCTCCACATGTGCTAGATACTTTTTGAAGCAATCAAACACTTCATTCTTACTTTTGATAAAGTACAAAATGGTCAATCTACTATGGTCATCAATAAATGAGACATAATACCTTGATCCTTTGCCTCCTCATAGGTTGAGGGTTCTTTTGAAATTGCATATTTTGCCAAGTTGATTGAATGCTTTGGAAGAAACGTGGAATCATATCCATACCTTTCTGGTTGTTTCTTCTCCCTTGTTGATATTCGAGGGGCTTGCTTAGAGCATTCTCCACACTCTTGCATCTTTGCTTTGCCTCTTGAATTTCATAGTTTTTAATCCTTTTCGCTTTCATCTTGGTCATGATCTATATCACTTCTTGGATTTTGAACCTGTGTATCATGTTTGCTTCCTAATTGATGAGAATCAAAATTAAGATCATATGGTAGAGTTACCTTTTGTTTGTCTTTATCATACCAAGACATGTGTTCTTTAAACAAAGCATCCCTACTTGTAGTGAATTGCTTGTTTCGAGGATTATAGAACATGTAACCCATTTGAGTTGAGGCGTACCCAATAAACACTACCTTTGTTTCCCTTTCATCTAGCTTACCTCTTATTATTCATGGTACATGAACATAAGGTAAACAACTAAACACCTTGCAATGTTCGAGACTAGGCTTTCTTCCATGCCTAATAATAAGTAGTCATACCTTGAAGTGCTTTGGATGGTAGTCTATTGACAAGGTACACGACAATGAAATAGCCTCTACACATAGATAATATGGGAACCTCTTCTCTTCAAGCATTGTTCTCGCTGATCTAACCAATGTCTTGTTTCTCCTCTCTATAATTCCATTGAGTTGAGGAGATTACCTATTAGTTACTTCCATTTTGATACCTTTATCTTTCAAGAACTCATCAAACTCTTTGGAGAAGTATTCTCCCCCTTCATTAGATTTGAACTTCTTGAGTGATCTACCTGTATGATTCCCCACATGTGCTAGATACGTTTTAAAGCAATCAAACACTTCATTCTTACTTTTGATAAAGTGCAATTGTATTATATATCCTTGGTATATGAACGACTTTACAAAGTCCACAAATTATTTACTAGACGTTGACAAAGTGTTGGAAGTATGTTCATTATAGATAGAGAAAGATGAAGGAAGCTCCAAACAATGGGAGAAAACTACTCATAATATACAGGTAGAAAATGAAAAATTAAAATCTCTAGTCCAAGAGTTAGATGATATCGTAGCTAGGAGTTAAGATATCTTTGAATAAGTGTAGGTTATGGAAAGAGCACTTTTATCTTTGGAAATTAGATTGGAAGAAAGTGAAGAAGAGCACGAATTGTGCAAGGAAATTAGAGGAAAGCCTTGAGCAAAAGCAATGCATATTTATAAAGAATTCCATTTTTTAGAAAGATATGAACAAATTGGAAGAAAAGCAGAATTCTCTAAGTTCTCAGGTTCTTACATTAACCAATAATTTATAGGTGGATATTGCAAAACTAAAAAATGTAGCCAAAGTAGTAAAGAAATTACAAGAGGCTAGACATGCAATTGAAGACCAAACTACACTTAATTAAAATGCTTGTAAATTACGAGGAGGTTGATGTTCAATTAGAAGCAAGTCTTCTACGAAAGACAAACTATTCTTATTCCTGGCTGGACTTGAAACACTCAAGATTCTTGTATTAACATGGTCTACCTATTTTTCCAGAAGACAAGTTGTATAACTGTTGATATATTTAGGTAGTGATGTGTGTGAACATAATAGGACTGTCGGGGCACTTTTTTCCCTCTTTAGGAGGTTTTTTTCCCTCGGCTTGTATATAAGCCTATTGCCCTAATGGGTTACTTATCTTTGTACATTCTAGGGGTAATACATTCAGTATTGTTGTTGTGCTCCAAGCTTCTTCTTCTTCCTTGCACTGTTCGTGTGCTTCCGCAGACGTCTAACTCCAACAACAATTGGTACCAGAGCAAGTTGCCACTTCATCTAGGGCATCGTCAACACCTCTTTGGTCACAATCTCAGAATCACATGAAATTTGGTGAGCATACTCAAGGTGATTAGGAGATCAAAACAACTTTTTTGTGGTGCCGAAATCGCAATTTGAGCTCATTTTGGCCTCCAAATGCACTATCACAGTGCTTGTGTAGGCTATTTCATCTTTTTGTGCCAAAGATATATACATGTTTTGGTTTGTCAGTATAAGCATCTCAAAGTCTGCTACAAGTTTAGAAGAACTCAATGTTGATATATTTAGGTAGTGTTGTGTGTGAACACTCTAGGACTGCCGGGGCACTTTTTTCCCTCTTTAGGAGGTTTTTTTCCCCCGGCTTGTATATACGCCTATTGCCCTAATGCGCTACTTATCTTTGTACATTCTCTAGTAATACATTCAGTATTGTGTGTTGTGTTCCAAGCTTCTTCTTCTTCCTTGTGCTGTTCGCGTGCTTCCGCAAACGTCTAACTCCAACAATTGATATAAGAGCACGTCGTCGCTTCATCTAGGGCGTCATCGACACTCCTCCGTTTGCAGTCTCAGAATCGCACAAATTTTGGTGAGCATACTCAGCGTGTTTTCGAGATCAAAACAGCTTCGCTATGTGGTGCCAAAATCGCGATCTGAGCTCGTTTCGGCCTCCGAACACACTATCAAAACGCTTGTGTAGGCTATTTCGTCTTTTTGTGCCAAAGGTATATACCTGTTTCTATTCGCCAGTATAAGCATCTCGAAGTCTGCTACAGGTTTAGCAGAACTCGTCTGGGAAGTTCCATTCAACTTTTTGAGATACAGTCAATTTTTTGCATCAAGGTATTTTAGTCACCGGCCATGGCTGAAAGCAGTGATGTATTCCGTATGTTGGCTGTTGAGGATAAGTTGGATGGTACCAACTACCCATTATGGGCTTATATGATGCAACATGTATTGGTTGCAAAAGGATTATGGAACATTGTGCATGGTGTTGAAAGATGTCGTGTTACACCTGTAATAACAGGTACTACAAATACAGGTCCTGGGAGCTGGTGAAGATGGTGTCGAAAATGATATTGTCCAGATTCCTGTTCGTGCTGCTGTTTCTGCTGCACCTACTGCAGAGCAGATTTGTTAGGATGGCAGAGATGCCCAGGCACATGCATTGATAGCTTTTTCTGTCAAACGTGCCATTATTCCTCTATTTGCTCTTGCAGAATAGCTAAGGATGCTTGGGATACACTTACCACATTGTACCAAGCTAGGAATGAGGCTCGTGTTGCTTACCTCTGAAAATAGTTAGAGAGTGAGCACATGAATGAAGGTGATTCTATGGACAATTTCCTAACGAAGATCAAAGACTTGAAGGAACAATTGATTTCTGCTGATGAGGTTATACCAGATAGCTCACTTGTGCAGACCGTTCTGAATGGTCTTCCTGATTCATATCAAAGTTTTGCTTCTACTCTTCATTTGATAATGAAAGGCAATCCGAATGCCTTATCAGTTGAGGAGTTAGTCTCTGTTTTGTTGCAGGAAGATCAGTCCAGGCAGAACGGGTCCATTATGCGAGTTGTAGATCAAGCTTTCCTAGCTAGTCAGAAGGGCAAAGGAAAATGGAGCTCTTCAATTAGCAAGCAGAAATCTGCTAATTCTACATATTCCAAGAAGGAAGATAAAGATGAGAAGAAATCAGAAAAGCAGAAATTGTTTCGTAAGTACTGTAAAGAGAATGATCATATCATAAAGAACCGTCCAAAACTGGCTGCTAAAGAGGCAAAGAAGAAAGAGGCTGGAATGGTTGTTGCAGAGACCTCTACACCAAAAACAGAGTCTGCAAATCTTGTGCAGGAAGAAGAATGGGCGTTTACTACTGTCTACAGTTTTGACCCATCTTCGGATGAGCAGTGCATGTCTGCAGTAGACTCAGATGTTTGGTATCTTGATAGTGGGGCGACCAAACATATTACCTCGCAGTGCAGTTTCTTCTCTTCACTCGAGCCTGCCCCTACAGGGAATATTGTTACATGCACCAACAACTCCTCTTATCGTGTTATGGGAGTTGGTAAGACCCTTTTGACTATTGCTGATGGTAGTTCTTTCACTTTGTTAGATGCTTTATTTGTGCCAGGGATCAAAAAGAACCTGTTATCAGTTTCTGCATTAGCTAAGATTGGCTTGGTTATGAAATTTGTTGATGACAAGTGTATTGTTCATGATCTGTCAAATGGCGATGTGATTATTGCTTCTGGCATTTTATGTTGTGGGCTATATAAGCTCATAGACTATGAAAGATTTGTTAATGATTCGGCATGTGCAGTTCATGATTCTCAGGCTATGTCAGATGCAAAGCTTTGGCATGCACGCTTTGGTCATCTAAATTTTGCTAGTTTGCTACGCCTGCAGAAATCTGATATGGTGCCTTCTTTGCCCAAGCTTGAGGCACCTGGAAAACATGTTTGTGAAGGTTGTATTTTGGGCAAAATGTAGCGTTCCTCCTTTCCAAAAGATGGTTCAGTTCGGGCTACACAAAAATTGCAGCTTGTACATAGTGATGTCTGTGGTCCTATGCAGACACCTTCTTTTGGAAATTACCTTTACTTCTTGACTTTCATTGATGATTTTTCCAGGCATGCATGGGTATATCCACTCAAAGCAAATTCCAAAGTGTTCATGTGCTTTAAACAGTTTTTGGTTTTGGCTGAAAATCTGTCAGCATGTAAAATGGGCACCCTCCGTTCTGATCGAGGGGGGGAATATATGTCTTCTGATTTTAATGCATTTCTGGCTGAACGTGGGATAAAACACCAGTGTACAGTGCCGTATACACCTCAATAGAATGGAGTTGTTGAACGAAAGAACAGGTCACTCATGGAGATGGCGAGGTGCATGGTCAAAAGTCAGGCTTTACCACATAGTTTCTGGCTTGAGGCTGTCATGTGTGCAGCATATGTACTGAACAAGTGTCCCACTAAAGCGCTGCAATCTATCACTCCATATGAGGCTTGGCATGACCGCAAGACATCTATTGCTCATCTGCTTGTTTTTGGTTGTTTGGCATATGCACTAGTGCCTGAACAACATCGTAGAAAATTGGATGATAAGGCAGTAAAATTTATTTTTGTTGGGTACAGTTCTGAAAGTAAAGGATATTGTTTGTATCATCCACAAACTAAACGCATTCTGGTTAGCCGTGATGTTGTCTTTGTGGAAGATGCTATTCAGCCATTGCTTTCATGTACTAAGCAGACATCTGTTAGCTCCAAAGACATGTATGATACTTTGATGCCTCTTTTTACAGGTGGACAGGCTAGTGCTGGTCCTAATGAGGGAACTTCTCAGCCTTTGCAGGTTTCATATGATGATGCAGATCATTCCATTTCTGATGCAGATTTACATGATGCACTTATTGATGAGAGAGTTGATATTGAGCAGGCAAAAACTATGCAAAAATGGCTGGTGCAGATTTTGCGTGACAGCAAATTAGATGCACCTTTGTCATATCGTACTCGTTCAGGCTCTCGTAGTGCCTCCTTTGCATCAGATTGCTATGCTATGGTTGTGTCTAGTCTCTGTGATGAGAATGAGCCTGTTTCTTTTTATGAAGCACAGAATTCAGAAAATTGGATGGCTGCAATGCAATCTGAATATGATGCTATAATGAAGAATGGTACATGGTCTTTATGTTACTTGCCTCCTGGCAAGAAGGCCATTGGCACTATGTGGGTATACAAGCTGAAGCGTAAACCTGATGGTACAGTTGACAGGTATAAGGCTAGGCTTGTTGCAAAGGGTTATGCGTAGGAAAGAGGCATTGATTTTGATGAGACCTTTGCACCTACATGCCGTATGACTACTGTTCGGAGCATTTGTGCACTTGCAACCCATCATGGTTGGAATGTACATCAGTTGGACATTAAAACAGCATTTCTAAATGGTGACTTGCATGAAGAAGTGTATGTTTTTCAGCCCCATGATTTTGTGCAAAAAGGGCATGAAAACCAGGTGTGCAGGTTAAAGAAGGCATTATATGGTTTAAAGCAAGCACCACGTGCTTGGTATGAGAAGATACATGCCTATCTGGTTGCACATGGTTTTGAGAACAGTCCAACTGAAAGCACCTTATATGTTAAGCGTGCTAATGATGTGCTTCTGATCATTGTTGTCTATGTTGATTACATGCTGCTCGCTGGTCCTATTGAGAAGCATATTGCTGATTTCAAGGCTGATTTGCATGCCTCATTTGAGATGTCTAATTTGGGGCATTTGCATCACTATTTGGGCATTCAGTTTATGCAAGTTGATGGTGGAATGGCTTTGTGTCAAACGAAATATATTGACACATTATTGCAACGTTTTGGCCTTGAAGACTGTAAGCCTATTGCCACTCCTATGGAGACAGGTTTACGATTGAGTCTTCATGATGCTGGAGATGCATTTGATGCTGTTCTCTATCAGTAGGCTGTTGGATGCTTGATTTACTTATGCATTACTCGGCAAGATATTCAGTTTGTTGTCTCACAGATGAGCAGGTTAATGCATTGCCCAGAAGTCACGCATTGGAAGGCGGTTAAGCGCATCTTTTGCTACTTGAGTGGTACTCGGCTACTTGGGTTGTTTTATCCCAAGGGGGGATCACTACCGCTAGATTTGCATGCTTTTTCTGACTCAGATTGGGCTGGTTGCTATGACACTCGTGTGTCCACCAGTGGTTTTCGCTTCATGCTTGGTAGCTCATGTATATCTTGGTTGAGCAAGAAGCAACCTACTATGGCCACTTCCAGTTGTGAGGCTGAGTATAGGGCAGCTTTCACAGCGACTGTTGAGTGTGTGTGGCTCAGACGCCTTATGGCTGATTTGGGTGTTGGTCAGTCTTCTGCCACCACCATCTTCACTGACAGTCAGAGCGCATTGGCAGTTGTGAGGAACCCTGTGTTCCATGCTCGCACTAAGCACATTGAGGTGCATTATCACTATGTCAGGGAGAGGTTATGTGGTGGGGAGATCAGCTTGGCATATGTGCCCATGCAGGAGAACATTGCAGACCTTTTCACGAAGGCTCTGCCCAGGGAGAAGTTTGAAGCTTTCTGGCAAAGCTTTGGCTTACTTCCTTTTGTGGAGTGACTTCCACATAGCTTGGCACTTCCTTATACATGAGTACGAGCTACTTGTTCACTACATCACTCCTAGGGGGGATTTGTTGATATATTTAGGTAGTGATGTGTGTGAACACTCTAGGACCGTCGGGGCACTTTTTTCCCTCTTTAGGAGGTTTTTTTCCCCCGGCTTGTATATACGCCTATTGCCCTAATGGGCTACTTATCTTTGTACATTCTCTAGTAATACATTCAGTATTGTGTGTTGTGCTCCAAGCTTCTTCTTCTTCCTTGTGCTGTTCGCGTGCTTCCGCAGACGTCTAACTCCAACACTCAACAGGGTAGTTGTGTTCAACGTTTTCAGATACAATCATTTTTTTGCATCAAGGTATTTTAGTTAGTGGCCATGGCTGAAAGCAGTGATGTATTTTGTATGTTGGCTGTTGAGGATAAGTTGGATGGTACGAATTACCCATTATGGGCTTATATGATGCATCATGTACTGGTCGTAAAAGGACTATGGAACATCATGTAGGGTGTTGAAAGATGTCCTAATTATCTTTACTTCGTGACTTTCATTGATGACTTTTCGAGGCATGCATGGGTATATCCATTGAAAGAAAAGTCCAACGTGTTTATGTGCCATAAATAGTTTTTGGTTTTGGCTGAAAATCTGTCAGCATGTAAAATGGGCACCCTCCATTTTGATCGAGGGGGGGAATATATGTCTTCTGATTTTAATGCATTTCTGGCTAAAGGTGGGATAAAACATCAATGTACATTATTGTATAAACCTCAACAAAATGGGGTTGCTGAACAGAAGAATGGGTCACTCATGGAGATGGCGAGGTGTATGGTCAAGAGCTAGGTCGTACCACATAGTTTCTGGCTTGAGGCTATTATGTGTGCAGCATATGTACTTAATAAGTCTCCCACTAAAGCATTGCAGTCTATCACTCAATATGAGGCTTGGCATGGTCGGAGGCCATTTGTGGCTCATGTGCATGTTTTTGGTTATCTGGTATATGCATTAGTGCTTGAACAACATCGCAAAAAATTGGATGATAAAGTAGTGAAATGTATTTTTTTTTGCTACAGTTCTAAAAGCAAAGGCTATTGTTTGTATCATCCACAGACTAAGCGCATTGTGGTTAGCCGTGATGTTGTTTTTGTGGAAGATGTTATTCAGCCACTACTTTCATGTACTAAGGAGACATCTATTAGCTCCAAAGACATGTATGACACTTTGCTACATCTTTTTACAGGTGGACAGTCTAGTGTTGGTCCTAATGAGGCAAATTCTCATCCTTTACAGGTTTCATGTGATGATGCAAATCATTCCATTTCTGATGCAGATTTACATGATGCACTTGTTGATGAGAGAACTGATATTGAGGAGGCAAAAACTATGCCAAAATGGCTAGTGCAAACTCTACGTGACAATAAATTAGATGTGTTTAGGCTCTCATAGTGCCTCTTTTGCATCAAATTGCTATGCTATGACTGCATCTAGTCTTTGTGATGAGAATGAGCCTATTTTGTTTGATGAAGCACAAATTTTAGAAAATTGGATGGTTGCTATGCAATATGAATATGATGCTATTATGAAGAATGGTACCTAGTCTTTATGTGACTTGCCTTGGCAAGAAGGCCATTAAAACTAAGTGGGCATACAAGCTGAAGTATAAGCTTGATGGAACAATTGATAGGTATACGGCTAGGCTTGTTGCAAAGGGTTATGCATAGGAAAGAGGCATTGATTTTGATGAGACCTTTGCACCTACATGCCATATGACTACTGTTCGTAGCATCTGTGCACTTGCAGCTCATCATGGTTAGAATGTACATTAGTTGGACATTAAAACTGCATTTTTGAATGGTGACTTGCATGAAGAAGTGTATGTTTTCCAGGCCCTGGCCTTGTGTAGAAAGGGCATGAAAACCAAGTGTGCAAGTTAAAGAAGGCATTATATGGTTTAAAGCAAGCACCACGTGCTTGGTATGAAAAGATACATGCCTATCTGATTGCACATGGTTTTGAGAAGAGTCCAATTGAGGCACCTTATATGTTAAGCATGCAAATGATGTGCTTTTGATCATTGTTGTGTATGTTGATGACATGCTATCACTGGTCCTCATGAGAAGCATATTGTTGATGTCAAGGCTGATGTGCACGCCTCATTTGATATGTCTGATTTGGGGCATTCGCATCATTATTTGGGCATTCAGTCTATGCAGGTGATGGCAGAATAGCTTTGTGTCAAACGAAATACATTGACACATTATTGTAGCATTTTGCCCTGAAAATTGCAACCTATTGCCACTCTTATGGAGACAGGTTTACGATTGAGCCTTCATGATGCTAGAGATGCATTTGATGATGTTCTCTATCAGTAGGCTATTGGATGCTTGATTTACTTATGCATTACTCGGCCAAATATTCAGTTTTCTCTCTCACAAATGAGTAGGTTTATGCATTGCCCAGGTGTCAAGCATTGGCAGGGAGTTAAGCGTATCTTTTGCTACTTGAGTGGTACCCGACTACTTAGATTGTTTTATCCCAAGAAGATCACTACTGTTAGATTTACATGCTTTTTTTTATTTTGATTGGGCCACTTGCTATGACACTCATGTGTCCACTAGTGGCTTTTGCTTCATGCTTGGTAGCTCATGTATATCTTGGTTGATCAAGAAACAGCCTATAGTGACCACTTCTAGTTGTGAGGCTGAGTTTAGGGAAGCTTTCATAGTGACTCTTGAGTGTGTGTGGCTTAGATGCCTTATGGCTGATTGGGAAGTTGGTAAGTCTTCTGCCACCACCATCTTCAATGAAGTCAGAGCGCATTCGTAGTTGCAAGGAACCGTGTGTTCCATGCTCACACTAAGCACATTGAGGTGCATTATCATTATGTCAAGGAGAGGTTCTTTGCTAGAGAGTGCAAAGCTTTGGGCTTACTTTTGTGGAGTAATTCCACATAGCTTGGCACTTCCTTATACATGAGTGCCAACTCCTTGTTCACCGCATCACTCCTAGGGGGGATTTGTTGATATATTTAGGTAGTGATGTGTGTGAGCACAGTAGGACTACCGGGACACTTTTTTCCCTTTTTAGGAGGTTTTTTCCCCCGGCTTGTATATACACCTATTGCCCTAATGGGTTACTTATCTTTGTAAATTTTAGTGGTAATACATTTTGTATTGTTGTTGTGCTCCAAGCTTCTTCTTCTTCCTTGTGCTATTTGCATGCTTTCGTAGACGTCTAACTCCAACAAAAACTAGAAGGCATGATGTAGCAAAATATTGCTATAATTTTTTAAGATTAATGAATTATTCTATCTTTGGTGGAATATTTTATACACTTTTATCTATCATTTGATTAAGTGTCTAGATACAAATACTAAATCGGAGTTGATGGTGATGTTTAAGTATAGTTTATCCAAGAATTCGGAGTAGAAATCTTAGATTCCATATATTTGTAGTCATAATTTCCCCAGACCTAGTGGTTGCATTGAGGGTCAAGATTATCGCAAACACATCCCCCTTGATGAATTCCATCATGATAGCTACTAGAACTGAAGCTTCCATGTATTAATAAACATCTCCTATCCAAAGCTATCTATCAAGCTACTCATCAACTTGCTTCATGCTCACTCTATCATCTAGGATATGAAATCCTTCTGTGGTGTGTATAAAAGTGCATATCTAGTGCCAATCTCAAAATGCATTATTGGAATCAGAGATCCTTGAACATAGAAAGCTATAGTCATTGTTATTCTGAATAAGGTCAACTTAATTGAGAGATTCATGTATTAGCACTCGTCAACTAGCTTTAGTCATCTTGTCTTGCAATAATCACTAAGAATTGTACTAATGTAATATTAATACATGTGAATCTTGTCAACTAGCTTTAGTCATCTTGTCTTGCAATAATCACTAAGAATTGTACTAATGTAATATTAATACATGTGAATCTATGATCTTCTCCCTCCCCTCGGTTCAACAAGAAATCTCTTTGCCTAGAATCTTGTATTCTATACCTACTCCTCTCCGGTCAAGTTTTCGATGGTGGCAATCAAGAAGACACAATATATTTTGTTGAGGACTCAGAAGGAGCTCCAAAAAAATCATCATGCAAAAAAGGGGAAATCTTCATCAAAGGTCGTGGCATCTCTAGACTGCAATCAACAAAGATCAATCCCACCCATGGTTAGGGCTCCAAAATATGAAGAGGAAATTTGAAGGAAGAATTTTCAAATTTACTTTAAAGATTGGTAGGCAGGGAAAGTGGACAAGTCAACTAAAGAAATATGCAGGCTCCTTAAAATCATGCTCAGATATGAAGAGGAAATTTGAAGAAAGAATTTTCAGATTTACTTTAAAGATTGGTAGGCAGGGAAAGCGGACAAGTCAACTAAAGAAATATGCAGACTCCGTATGAAGAAACATGAAAAGGAAACAACCCCATATATGATTGATAACCATGGGCGCAAAATGTAATACATATGGAATAAATAGTGCAATTATTTTCATCCACTTCACTCAGATTCTAGATGTTGACTCATCGCTTTCTTGTCATAAGTAAGGTTGTATGGCTACCATCTCTACAGTGAGAAGTAATAGGATTCCATAAAATATGCTTCTCATCCTTGATTCTCCTATCACCAACATAGGTTTTATAAGTGATTAAAAGCCAAGAATTGGATGGTCTCGCCAATGAGTTCTATAAGACCTTCACAAAGGTTCGGGTGAGTCTGTTGTGCATGGTTTGGTAGGAGGCCATGTGTTTTGGTGCATTGCTTTGATGCCTTAACAAAGGTCTAATTAATCTTATTCAAAAGAAGTCTACAAAAATAAGATCAAGAATTGGTGGCCTATCATGATGTTGCAAACTAATTACAAGTTCGTTGCTAAGGTTTAGCTAATTGCATTACTAGCCACATGAATTCCTACATCAATGAAGATAAAAAATGGTTCATTGGGGCTTATCCATCCTTGAGGCCATCATCGATGTTTGGGATTGACTTGTCTTTGTAGAGGAATCTTATAAGGATATCCCCTCTTCTTAAAATTGACTTCAAAGATGCATTTGATATACTTGATTGGGACTTCATTCTTGAATCTTTGAAAGACTTTGGATGTGGATGAAAAATTATCAAGATGATTTTGATGCTTCTATGAAAGATTATCAAGATGATTTTGATGCTTGCATTAATGTTAATGAGCAACTCTCCCAATTAATTAGACTTAAGGGCTCAATCAAATAAGGGTGCATCCACACTCTTCTTCTCTTTGCTATCATGGTTGATGGACTTATTTGCTTGATCAAACATCATGTGAATGCTCGTAAAATGAATGGGCTCTTGCTTTTGCATAGCTAAGACCAGATGCTTGTAAACTCTTTATAAGTGACAAAAATGCTTTTTTACAACATGAACCAGTTAGTATTGCCACCTTTCAACAATATCTTAATACTTTCTGTGTATCCTTTGGTTATAGAATAACCCACCTTAAGAACAATTTCAAAGCTATTATTGGTCACCCATCTCTGGATAAATTTGGAGAAGCTTGTAAGAGGTAAAAAAGTGACTTGTAAAGTAATGAAGTTTGGTCCAGCTAACCAGCATAGGACCAACCCTTGAGCTTATGGAGGATCAAATAGACCTATCACATGTTGGAGAGAAATGAAGGAGCAAGACAATGCTGGCAAAAAGTGTATGTATATTGCTTCCATGTAATGTACAAGTGATTTGAAGTCTTTATATAGACTCCTGAAGTGCTCCAAGACTTCTAAAAGTGGATTTTGAATTCAAGTGAAGGTGGGACTAGTTGTTGAAGAGAATCAAGTCAGTTTCCTACAATCTAGGAAAGATGAAGATCTAATTTGATCTAATTTTAGGAGATTGATTGATTCATTGATTGTCAAGCTCAAACACCTCAAATTTGTGGAATTTGAGCTATCTTTTTCTCCTTTTACATGTGTAAAGCTATAGGCTTTTACATTGGTAATTGATCGATAAAAATCTTTTAAAAGACACAATAAATGATAATAAAGAAAAAAACATTTCAATAGATATTTTGACATGATCCAAATGATAGCTTTTTGATGTAGATCAAATCCACCTCAAGCATAGTGTAAGCTTTGTTGGAGTTAGACGTCTACGGAAGCACACGAGCAGCACAAGGAAGAAGAAGAAGCTTGGAGCACAACACACAATACTGAGTGTATTACTAGAGAATGTACAAAGATAAGTAGCCCATTAGGGCAATAGGTGTATATACAAGCCAGGGGAAAGAAACCTCCTAAAGAGGGAAAAAAGTGCCCCGACGGTCCTAGTGTGTTCACACACATCACTACCTAAATATATCAACAAATCCCCCCTGGGAGTGATGCGGTGAACAAGGAGCTGGCACTCATGTATAAGGAAGTGCCAAGCTATGTGGAAATCACTCCACAAAAGGAAGTAAGCCCAAAGCTTTGTGGAAAGCTTCAAACTTCTCCCTAGGCAGAGCCTTCGTGAAAAGGTCTGCAATGTTCTCCTCCGTGGGCACATATGCCAAGATGATCTCCCCAACAGAGAACCTCTACCTGTCTTAGTGATAATGCACCTCAATGTGCTTAGTGCGAGCATGGAGCACAGTGTTCCTCGCAACTGCCAATGCGCTCTGACTGTCAGTGAAGATGATGATGGCAGAAGTCTGACCAACACCCAAATCAGCCATAAGGCGTCTGGGCCACACACACTCGATAGTAGCTGTGAAAGCTGCCCTATACTCAGCCTCACAACTGGAAGTGGCCACAATAGGCTGCTTCTTGCTCAACCAAGATATACATGAACTACCAAGCATGAAGCAAAAGCCACTAGTAGACACACGAGTGTCATAGCAACCAGCCCAATCAGAGTCAAAAAAAGCATGCAAATCTGGCGGTAGTGATCCCCCCTTGGGATAAAACAACCCAAGAAGCCGAGTACCACTCAAGTAGCGAAAGATGCGCTTAACTACCTACCAATGCTTCATTCTTGGGCAATGCATAAACTTGCTCATCTCTGAGACAGCAAACTGAATAGTTGGCCGAGTAATGCATAAGTAAATCAAGCATCCAACAGCCTACTGATAGAGAACAGCATCAAATGCATCTCCAGCACGATGAAGACTCAATCGTAAACCTGTCTCCATAGGAGTGGCAATAGGCTTACAGTCTTCAAGGCCAAAACGTTGCATTGACACAAAGCCATTCCACCATCAACTTGCATAAACTGAATGCCCAGATAGTGATGCAAATGCCCCAAATGAGACATCTCAAATGAGGCATGCAAATCAGCCTTAAAATCAGCAATATGCTTCTCAATAGGACCAATGAGCAGCATGTCGTCAACATAGACAACAATGATCAGAAGCACATCATTAGCACGCTTAACATATAAGGTGCTTTCAGTTGGACTGTTCTCAAAACCATGTGCAATCCGATAGGCATGTATCTTCTCATACCAAGCACGTGGTGCTTGCTTTAAACCATATAATGCCTTCTTTAACCTGCACACCTCGTTTTCATGCCCTTTCTGCACAAAGCCACGGGGCTAAAAAACATACACTTCTTCATGCAAGACACCATTCAAAAATGTTGTTTTAATGTCCAACTGATGTACATTCCAACCATGATGAGCTGCAAGTGCACAGATGCTCCGAACAGTAGTCATACGGCATGTAGGTGCAAAGGTCTCATCAAAATCAATGCCTCTTTCCTGTGCATAACCCTTTGCAACAAGCCTAGCCTAATACCTGTCAACTGTACCATCCGGTTTACGCTGCACCTTGTATAAACACTTAGTGCCAATGGCCTTCTTGCCTAGAGGCAAGTCACATAAAGACCAAGTACGATTCTTCATTATAGCATCATAGTCAGATTGCATAACAACCATCCGATTTTTTGAATTTTGTGCTTCATCAAACGAAACAGACTCATTCTCATCACAGAGACTAGATGCAGCCATAGCATAGCAATCTAATGCAAAAGAGGCACTATGAGAGCCTGAACGAGTACGATATGACAGAGGTGCATCTAATTTGTTGTCACGCAAGGTCTACACCAGCCATTTTGGCATAGTTCTTGCCTCCTCAATATCAGCTCTCTCATCAATAAGTGCATCATGTACATCTGCATCAGAAATGGAATTATCTGCATCATCACATGAAACTTGCAAAGGCTGAGAAGTTGCCTCATTAGGACCAACACTAGACGGTCCACCTATAAAAAGAGGAACCAAAGTATCATACATGTCTTTGGAGCTAACAAATGTCTCCTTAGTATATGAAAGCAATGGCTGAATAGCATCTTCCACAAAAACGACATCACGGCTAACCAGAATGCATTTAGTCTGTGGATGATACAAACGATAGCATTTACTTTCAGAACAGTACCCAACAAAAATACATTTTACTGCTTTATCATCCAATTTTCTGCGATGTTGTTCAGGCACTAATGCATATGCCAAACAACCAAAAACATGCAGATGAACAACAGATGGCTTGCAGTCATGCCAAGACTCATATGGAGTGATAGACTGCAGCACTTTAGTGGGACACCTGTTTAGTACATATGCTGCACACATGACAGCCTCAAGCTAGAAACTATTTGGTAAAGCCTGACTCTTGACCATACACCTTTCCATCTCCATGAGTGACATGTTCTTTAGTTCAGCAACTCCATGCTATTGAGGTGTATACGACACTGTACACTGGTGTTTTATCCCACGTTCAACTAGAAATGCATTAAAATCAGAAGACATATATTCCCCCCCTCGATCAGAACGGGGGGTGCCCATTTTACATGTTGACAGATTTTCAGCCAAAATTAAAAATTGTTTGAAGCACATGAACACTTCGGTCTTTGCCTTCAATGGATATACCCATGCATGACTGGAAAAATCGTCGATGAGAGTCACGAAGTAAAGATAATTCCCAAAAGAAGGTTTCTGCATAGGACCACATACATCACTATGTACAAGCTGCAATTTCTAAGTAGCCCGAATTGAACCATCTTTTGGAAAGGACGAACGCTGCATTTTGCCCAAAATACAGCCTTCACAGACATGTTTTCCAGGTGCCTCAAGTTTGGGCAAAGAAGACACCATTTCAGATTTCTGTAGGCATAGCAAACTAGCGAAATTCAGATGACCAAAGCGTGCATGCCAAAGCTTTGCATCTGACATAGCTTGAGAATCATTTATTGCACATGCCAAATCATTTACAGATCTTTCATAGTCTATGAGCTTATATAGCCCATGACATAAAATGCCAAAATCAATTATCACATCGTCATTTGACAGATCATGAATTGTACACCTGTCATCAACAAATCTCACAACCAAGCCAATCTTGGCTAATGCACAAACTGATAACAAGTTCTTCTTGATCCCTGGCACAAATAAAGCATCTGACAAAATGAAAGAACTACCATCAGCAGTAGTCAAAATGATCTTACCAACTCCCATAACAGGATAAGAGGAGTTGTTGGCGCATGTAACAATATTCCCTGTAGGGGCAGGCTCGAGTGAAGAGAAGAAACTGCGTTGCGAGGTAATATGTTTGGTCACCCCACTATCAAAATACCAAACATCTGAGTCTACTATAGACATGCACTGCTCATGAGAAGATGGGTCAAAACTACAAACAGTAGTAAACGCCCATTCTTCTTCCTAGACAAGATTAGCAGACTCCATTTTTGGTGTAGAGGCCTCTGCAACAACCATTCTAGCGTCTTTCTTCTTTGCCTCTTTAGCAGCCAGTTTTGGACAGTTCTTTATGATATGATCATTCCCTTATAGTACTTACAAAACAGTTTCTGCTTTTTTTATTTCTTCTCATCGTTATCTTCCTTCTTCAAATATGCAGAATTAGCAGATTTCTGCTTACTAATTGAAGAGCTCCATTTTCCTTTGCCCTTCTGACTAGCCAGGAAAGCTTGGTCTACAACTCGCATAATGGACCAGTTCTGCTTGGATTGATCTTCCTGCAACAGAACAGAGACTAACTCCTCAAATGATAAGGCAGGAAAGCTTGGTCTGCAACTCGCATAATGGACCTGTTCTGCCTGGAAAGCTTGGTTTGCAACTCGCATAATGGACCTGTTGTGCCTAGATTGATCTTCGTGCAACAGAACAGAGACTAACTCCTCAAATGATAAGGCATTTGGATTGCCTTTCATCATCAACCGAAAACTTTGTCTACAACTCGCATAATGGACCTGTTCTGCCTGGATTGATATTCTTGCAACAGAACAGAGACTAACTCCTCAAATGATAAGGCATTTGGATTGCCTTTCATCATCAACCGAAGAGTAGAAGCAAAACTTTGATATGAATCAGGAAGACCATTCAGATTGGTCTCCACAAGTGAGCTATCTGGTATAACCTCATCAGCAGAGATCAACTGTTCCTTCAAGTCTTTGATCTTTGTTAGGAAACTATCCATAGAATCACCTTCATTCATGTGCTCACTCTCCAACTGTTTTCGGAGGCAATATGAGCCTCATTCCTAGCTTGGTACAATGTGGTAAGTGCATCCCAAGCATCCTTAGCTGTTCTGCAAGAGCGAATGTGAGGAATAATGGCACATTTGATAACCACAGCATGAACATGAATATGCAAAATATCATCATCTTCGACACCTTCTACATTAGCTTCAGTACCTGCAGTTGTAACAGTTGCAGGTGTGATAGGGTTTTTCGACACCCTGCACAACGTTCCATAGTCCTTTTGCAACCAACATATGTCGCATCATATAAGCCCATAACGGGTAGTTGGTACCATCCAACTTATCCTCAATAGCCAACATACAAAAAACATCACTGCTTTCAGCCATGGCCGGTGATTAAAATACCTTGATGCAAAAAATTGACTGTATCTCAAAAAGTTGAACAGAACTGCCCAAACAAATTTTACTAGACCTGTAGCAGACTTCGAGACGCTTATACTGGCAAACAGAAACTGGTATATACCTTTGGCACAAAAAGATGAAATAGCCTACACAAGCGCTGCGATAGTGCATTCGGAGGCTGAAACGAGCTCAGATCGCGATTTCGGCACCACATGGCGAAGCTCTTTTGATCTTGGAAACATGCTGAGTATGCTCACTAAAATTCATGCGATTCTGAGACTGCAAACGGAGGAGTGTCGACGGCACCCTAGATGAAGCGACGACTTGCTCTGATACCAATTGTTGGAGTTAGATGTCTGTGGAAGCATGCGAGCAGCACAAGGAAGAAGAAGAAGCTTGGAGCACAACACACAATATTGAATGTATTACTAGAGAATGTACAAAGATAAGTAGCCCATTAGGGCAATAGGCATATATACAAGCCGGGTGAAAAAAACCTCCTAAAGAGGGAAAAAAGTGCCCCGGCGGTCCTAGTGTGTTCACACACATCACTACCTAAATATATCAACAAGCTTGATGCGTCAACAACTCCCGTTCAAGATAAACTATGCTTGAGTCTTCATTCTCTAAAGGTTGAATACCGACCATTGATTTAGATCTGCAAAGGTTTATTCCATCAAGTGTCTTCATCATCATATTTCCTACTTGCTTTTCAGTTGGAACAAAATAATCATAAATCTCCTTTGCCATGAGCTTCTCCCTAATGAAGTGGTAATGAAACTCTATATGTTTGGTTCTTGGATGGAAAAAAGGGGAACTTACATTATCTCCAAATATGTGAGGTTTGAAACTCAGAAGTTCCAAATCTGTATATGATGCTTTTAACCATATTGCCTCTTGAGTTGCTATGGTCAAACCCATATACTCTGCTTCAATTGAGGATAAAGCAACTATTGGTAGCTTCTTGGAACTCCATGACACTAGCTTTGAATCTACAAATGCTAAGTAACCAAAGGTACTTCTTCTATTGTTCTTAGATCTTGCCCAATTTGCATTCGAATATATTTTGATATCCAAATATGAAGAGTAAGGATAGAGTATACTACATTGATTGTACCTTTGAGGTACTTAAGTACTCTCTTAGTTGCATCCATCTGTGGTCTTCTTAGAGAGTGCATGAATTGGCTTAGCATTCCTACACTATATGAGATGTCTGACCTTGTATGAGTTGCATATATCAAACTACCTACCAAGGTTTGATACTCTTTAATGTCTTCAATTTTCTCACCTTTGTAAACACTAAGTTTATGATTCATCTCCAAAGGTGTACATGCAAGTTTAGTGTCCTCCATTTTGAACTTAACAAGTAGATCTTGAATGTATCTCCTCTTACTCAAATACATTCCAATATCTATGTATATAACCTTCATACGTAGGAAGAATGTGAGCTCAATTAAATCACTGATTTTGAACTCCTCTTGCATGTGTCTCTTGATCCTTTGAAGGCCATTCAGATCATCACGTATCACATATGTCATCTACATATTCACATAGATAGATAACCTCATTGTGATCCCTTTCGATCCTTTTCTTATTTAACCACTCAATGACATCATTGCTTACTTCATTGCTCCTCAAAAACTAGTCAAAAATTGAAAATGATTTCCCTAATATCTTCTCTAATACAACATCAAGAAATATTCAATGGGCATCCTCTTAAGTATTCTTTTTACACTGAAATGGCTCGAGAAGGCTCCCTCTCTTCGACCATAGTCATGAATCTCTACTCACACTTCTCTTGCTCTTCCCAATGATAACAAACTCGCTACTCAATGTCAACCTCACTCTATAGTATGCAACAACTCAATATATTGCTCTCGGCCCCTCATTCTCTCACAACGTGACTCCTTTGAGAAGTTCCTTTGTATTTTAGGTATTCAAGTATAGTTTAAATGAATGGCACTTCTCTTTTTGGTTTCTGAAAGGGAATAAAACTCTATTAAACTAATCTTACCCCTTCTCTACTTGGCCAATCTACTCCTAGCATGAAAAAAATGATGAAGAAGGACTCTCTACCTACTTTTCCATCTACTCCTATTGCTAAAATAGAGGATGATGATGAAAAACAACAAAAAAATGTACAAAATAACTCTTCAAATACACAAAAGTGTTGGAGTTAGACATCTGCAAAAGCATGCGAATAGCACAAGGAAGAAGAAGAAGCTTGGAGCACAACACACAATACTGAATGTATTACCACTAGAATGTACAAAGATAAGTAACCCGTTAGGGATATGTGCATATATACACCCGGGGGGGAAAACCTCCTAAAGAGGGAAAAAAATGCCCCAGCAATCCTAGTGTGTTCACACACATCACTACCTAAATATATCAACAAATCCCCCCTAGGAGTGATGCGGTGAACAAGGACTTGGCACTCATGTATAAGGAAGTGTCAAGCTATGTGGAATCAATCCACAAAAGGAAGTAAGCCCAAAGCTTTGCGGAAAGCTTCAAACTTCTCCCTAGGCAGAGCCTTCGTGAAAAGGTCTACAATGTTCTCTTGCATGGGCACATATGCCAATCTGATCTCTACAGCAAAGAACCTCTCCCTGACATGATGATAATGCACCTCAATGTGCTTAGCACGAGCATGGAACAGAGGCTTCCTCCAATTGCCAATGCGCTTTGACTGTTAGTGAAGATGGTGGTGGCAAAGACTGACCAACACCCAAATCAGCCATAAGGCATCTGAGCCACACACATCCAACAGTCACTGTGAAAGTTGCCCTATACTCAGCCTCACAAACGAAAGTGGCCACAGTAGGCTACTTCTTGCTCAGCCAAGATATGCATGAGCTACCAAGCATGAAGCAAAAACCACTAGTGGACACATGAGTATCATAGCAACCAGCCCAGTCAAAGTCAGAAACAGCATGCAAATTTGGCGGTCGTGATCAGTCGAATATCACTCAAGTAGTGAAAGATGCGCTTAACTGCCTACCAATGCTTGACACCTAGGCAATGCATAAACCTGCTCATTTGTGAGATAGCAAACTGAATATCTAGCCAAGTAATGCATAAGTAAATCAATCATCCAATAGCCTGCTCATAGAGAACAGCATCAAATGCATCTCCAACATCATGAAGACTCAATCATAAATCTGTCTCCATAGGAGTGGCAATAGGTTTACAATTTTCAAGGCCAAAACGCAGCAATAATGTGTCAATATATTTCATTTGACACTAAGTTATTCTGCCATCAACTTGCATAAATTCAATGTCCAAATAATGATGCAAATGCCCCAAATCAGACATCTCAAATGAGGCATGTAAATCAGCCTTGAAAGCTTCCCATGAGGACCAGTGAGCAGTATGTCATCAACATACACAACAATTATCAGCAGCACATCATTAGCATGCTTAACATATAAGGTGCTTTCAATTGGATTGTTCTCAAAACCATGTGCAATTAGATAGACATGCATCTTTTCATACCAAGCACATGGTGCTTGCTTTAAACCATATAATGCCTTATTTAACCTGCACACCTAGTTTTCATGCCCTTTTTGCACAAAGCCATGGGGCTGAAAAACATACTCTTCTTCATGCAAGTCACCATTCAAAAATGTTGTTTTGATGTCCAACTGATGTACGTTCCAACCATGATGAGCTACAAGTGCACAGATGCTATGAACAATAGTCATTCGGCATGTAGGTGCAAAGGTTTCATCAAAATCAATGCCTCTTTCCTATGCATAACCCTTTGCAACAAGCCTAGCCTTATACTTGTCAACTATTCCATCAGGTTTATGCTTCATCTTTTATACCCACTTAGTGCCAATGGTCTTCTTGCCAGGAGGCAAGTCACATAAAGACCAAGTACCATTTTTCATGATAGCATCATATTGAGATTGCATTGTATCCATCCAATGGTCAGAATTTTGTGCTTCATCAAATGAAACAGGTTCAGTCTCATCATAGAGACTAGATGTATCCATAGCATAGCAATCTGATGCAAAAGAGGCACTATGAGAGCCTACATGAGTATAGTATGGCAGAGGTGCATCTAATTTACTATCACGCAAAGTCTGCACTAGCCATTTTGGCATAGTTTTTGCCTCCTCAATATCAGCTCTCTCAACAACAAGTGCACATGCAAATCTACATCAGAAATGGAATGATCTGCATCATCACATGAAACCTACAATGGCTGAAAAGTTGCCTCATTAGGACCAGCACTAGACTGTCCACATGTAAAAAGGGCCAACAAAGTATCATACATGTCTTTGGAGCCAACACATGTCTCCTTCATACATGAAAGTAAAGGTTGAATAGCATCTTCCACAAAAACAACATTATGGCTAACCAAAATGCATTTAGTATGTGGATGATATAGACAATAGGCTTTGCTTTCAGAACTGTACCCATCAAAAATACATTTTACTCTTTTATCATCCAATTTCCTGCGATGTTGTTCACGCACTAATGCATATGCCAAACAACCAAAAACAGGAAGATGAGCAACACATGGCTTCTGACCATGCCAAGCCTCATATGGAGTGATCGACTGCAATGCTTAGTGGGATACCTATTAATTACATATGTTGCACACATGATAGCCTCAAGCCAGAAACTATGTGGTAAAGTCTGACTCTTGACCATACACCTCGCCATCTCCATGAGTGACTTGTTCTTCTGTTCAGCAACTCCATTTTGTTGAGGTGTATACGGCATTGTACACTGATGTTTTATCCCATGTTGAGCCAAAAATGCATTAAAGTCAAAAGAGATATATTCCCCCCCTCGATCAGAATGGAGGGTGCCCATTTTACATGCTGATAGATTTTCAGCCAAAACCAAAAATTGTTTGAAGCACATAAACACTTCAACTTTGCTTTCAATGGATATACCCATGCATGCCTGGAAAAATCATCAATGAAAGTCACGAAGTAAAGATAGTTCCCAAAAGAAGATGCCTGCATAGGACCATAGACATCACTATGTACAAGCTGCAATTTCTAAGTAGCCCGAATTGAACCATCTTTTGGAAACGAGGAACGCTGCATTTTGCCCAAAATATAGCCTTGACAAATATTTTTCCCAACTGCTTCAAGTTTGGGCAAAGAGGACACCATTTCAGATTTCTGCAGATGTAGCAAACTAGCAAAAATTTAGATGACCAAATCCTGCATGCCAAAGCTTTGCATCGACATAGCCTGAGAATCATGTACTGCGCATGCTCAATCATTCATAGATTTTTCATCTATGAGCCTATACAACCCATGACATAACATGCCAGAAGCAATAATCATGTTGCCATTTGATAGATCATGAACTATACATCTATCATCAACAAATTTCACAACCAAGCCAGTCTTGGCTAATTCTAAAACTAATAACATAATTTTCTTGATCCCTGGCAAAAATAAAGCATCTGACAAGGTGAAAGAACTACGATCAACAGTAGTCAAAATGATCTTACCAGCTCCCATGACAAGATAAGAGGAGTTGTTAGCACATGTGATAGTATTCCCTGTAGGGGTAGGCTCAAGTGAAGTGAAGAAACTGTGCTACGAGGTAATATGTTTGGTTGCCCCACTATCAAAATACCAAACATCTTAGTCTACTACAGACATACACTACTCATGACAAGATGGGTCAAAATTGCAAACAGTAGTAAACACCCATTCTTCATTTTGCACAAGATTAGTAGACTTTGTTTTAAATGTAGAGGCCTCTACAACAACCATTCCGGCCTCTTTCTTCTTTGCCTCTGTAGCGGCCACTTTTGGACAGCTCTTAATGACATGATCATTTGCTTTACAGTATTTTGAAAACAGTTTCTGTGTTTCTGATTTCTTCTCATCTTTGTCTTCCTTCTTTGAATGTGTAGCATTTGTAGATTTTTGTTTACTAGTAGATGAGCTCCATTTACCTTTGCTCTTCTAACGAGCCAAGAAAGATTGATCTACAACATGCATAATGGACCTGTTCTGCCTAGACTAATCTTCCTACAATAGAACAGAGACTAACTCCTCAAATGACAAGGCATTTGGATTTCATTTCATCATCAAACAAAGATTAGAAGTAAAACTCTCATATGGATCAGGAAGACCATAATTCATAAAAGTCTGCACAAGTGAGCTATCTAGTATAACTTCATCAGCAAAAATCAATTGTTCCTTCAAATCCTTGATCTTTGTCAGAAAATTGTCCATAGAATCACCTTCATTCATATGCTCACTCTCCAACTGTTTTCGGAGGTAAGCAATATGAGACTTATTCGTAGCTTGGTACAATGTGGTAAGTGTATCCCAAGCATCCTTAGTTGTTCTGCAAGAGTGAATGTGAGCAACAATGGCATGTTTGACAGACAAGGCTATCAATGCATGCGCATGAGCATCTCTACCATCCCAATGAATTTGCTCTGCAGTAGGTGCGGCAAAAACCGCAACACGAACAAGAAACTAAAGAATATCAGCATCTTCAATGCCATCTGCATCAGCTTCAATACCTGTATTTGCAGGTGTAATAGGATATTTTTCAATACCCTGCACAATGTTCCACAGTCCTTTTGCAACCAATACATGTCGTACCATATAAGTCCACATTGGGTAATTGGTACCGTCCAACTTATCCTCAACAGCTAACATACTGAATACATCACTGCTTTCAGCCATGGTCACTGACTTAAAAAACCTTGATGTAGAAAAATGATTGTATCTGAAAAAGTTGAACATAACTACCCTGACAAGTTCTTCTAGACCTGCAAAAGACTTCGAGATGCTTATAGTAGTGAACCGAAACATGTATATATCTTTGGCACAAAAAGATGAAATGGCTTGCACAAGCACTACGACAGTGTGTTCAGGGGTCAAAACAAGTTAAGATCGCAATTTCGGCACCACATAACAGAGATGTTTTGATCTCCTAATCACCCTATGATTCTGAGACTGTGATCCGAGGGTGTCAACAACACCCTAGATGAATGGGCGACCTGCTCTGATACCAATTGTTGGAGTTAGACGTCTGCAAAAGCATGCGAACATCACAAGGAAGAAGAAAAAGCTTGGAGCACAACACACAATACTAAATGTATTACCACTAGAATGTACAAAGATAAGTAACCCGTTACGGATATATGTGTATATACAAGCTGGGGGGGAAAAGCCTCCTAAAGAGGGAAAAAAGTGCCCCGGCAATCCTAGTGTGTTCACACACATCACTACCTAAATATATCAAAAAAAGTTCTCACCAACATCATGTTGGTTTTTAGGTCCTCAATCCATATTGAGACATAGAAAAAATAGAGATAAGATGGATAATAGACAAGAAAAGAGAGAGAGATAAAGGAGCCAAGCTCCACATATATTCCATACATGACAAGTGTGAAGCACATGAAGTTACAGGAGGCATCTATTAGATGCTTAGAAGAGTATTGTTGTTGCCTCTCACAGCTTCACAATCTCCACTGTTGACATATCCACCTTCAATATAAATAAGCCATAAGGTTGTTGCTCACCTTGAAGAAGATGAAAGAAGCACAATTGTACTCATCCAAGTGAAGAGGAAACCCCAACACCAAGATCTAGAGTCAGCCCTCCATTAAGTGATGATTAGAAGAGATAATACTATTGTGTATTTACAACTTTAGTTTGCCTCACAATTTTTCTTTAATTTTTTGTGAAGAAGCACTTTAAAGGTTCCATTTTTCTCGAATCTAGTCAATACCTTGCTTTTCAATATATGTTGGATTTTAAATTTGTTTAATATTCACCATTGGATGCTTTTGATATTATGGTACCACTTTTCAATTTCATTTTTTACGTTTAATGAGCCTTTGACTTTTTGTCCAAAAATTAGGGTTAGATCTTTGACCCTCCTAAGCTTGTCCAAATGCCATCCGTCATATATCCTTATATTTCTCTTGAAGATTACTATCCATATCTAGAAATACTTTGACTTACCAAAAAAATTGATCATTTTTTATCAATTTCATTAGGTTTGACTATGATTGACTTTATAATTTTCTGAATTTTTCTTGAAAAAACACACTTCCCTTCTGGAAAGTTGCTATTTCTACCAATTCACTCCTAACTTAACACAAGGGGCATATGAAGTATTTCGATGGCGATGCACCACACTGCACTCTCCTTCCTGAGAGCTCCACGATGATATGCTCGGAGTAGAAACCCAAGCTCCTGACGCCACACACAGTACTCCGCACAGAGGTTGTAGAATACGCAGAAAAGGCAGTACACAGGGAGCATGAACACAGACTTCTTAGGTCTTACAAATGCGGTCGAACTTATAGTCTGTGACTGACCAGGCCACTATATGTTTTATTAAAGAACATATACAAAGAAGTGTCCGGTGGCCATTTGGCCTTTCACATGGACACTAACGGTAACAATCTCCCACTAAAGGCCAATATGGCCAGAGTAACTATGGGAGAAAAAAGAAAGAATGATAAAGAATACCTGAGTGTAAGTATACAAACTATACCTCCCACGTGATGGGCATGTTACACAGTATACAAGTGACTGCGTAAGATCAAGAATCAAGTAACCCCCATCAAGTGACAACAGTGTCGAAAGCTATCCTGTGGTAGAGCTTTAGTCAAAGCATCTGCAGCATTATCTCGAGTGTGAACCTTCTCAAGAATAATGCTCTCAGTGGCTAAGCAATCTCTAATGAAGTGATACCTCACCTCAATGTGCTTGGTCTTTGCATGATAGACCGGATTCTTAGCCAAAGCAATGGCACTCTGACTATCACTGAGCAAGTGAGGTACATGCTGAGGCAAACCCATATCACAAGCAAGACGAGAAAGCCACAATGCTTCCTTACATGCCTCACTTGCTGCAACATACTCTGCTTCTGTGGTGGAAACAGTTGTACATTCTTGAAGACGAGATCTCCAAGAGATAGCACCTCCAGCAAAATGAAAAATGTACCCTGATGTAGACTTACGATTGTCTACACAACCAGCATAGTCAGAATCTGTGTAACCAATAATGGATGCTTTCCCTCTACCTAAGCATAGACACTTGTCCTTAGTGCCACTCAATCTCAAAATCATTTTGACCGCTTCCCAATGTTTCTTGCCAGGATTAGACATATATCTGCTCACAACTCCCACTGCAAATGCAATGTCTGGTCTCGTAGCTACCATAGCATACATGAGACTACCAACAGCAGACTGATAGGGAATTTTGGTCATGAATTCCTTTTCCTCATCTGATTTGGGGCAGTCATCCTTGCTCAATTTCACATATGTGGGTAAAGGTGTACTCAATGCCTTTCCACCCTGCATATTGAATCGATGAAGTACTTTGGATATGTACTCACTTTGAGACAAGTATATGCATCTTTTACTCCTATCACGAGTAATGCGCATGCCAAGAATATGTTTGGCATCCCCCAAATCCTTCATATCAAATGTCTGACTCAACTTCTTTTTGAGAATTGACAAATCATAAGAGGACTTCCCAGCAATCAACATATCATCGACGTAAAGTATCAAGCATATCAAGCTGCCATCAGAACATCTCTTTGTGTAGAGACAATGATCCTCATTGCTCCGAGAATAGCCTTGGGACTTCATAAAAGCATCAAACTTTTGGTACCATTGTCTAGGAGACTATTTAAGTCCATACAAGCTCTTCTTGAGCTTACAAACTAGACTTTCCTTGCCAGGAACTACATAACCCTTTGGTTGTTCCATATAGATCTCATCTGTAAGATCTCCATGCAAGAAAGTTGTTTTCACATCCATTTGGACTAGCTCTAAGTCCTCCATTGCAACGAATCCAAGCAACATGCGCAAAGTAGTCATCTTGACCACTGGAGAGAAGATTTCCTCAAAATCAACACCATGTTGTTGCTTAAAACCCTTTGCAACAAGTCGTGCTTTATATTTTGGAAAAGCACTATCTGATGTGAATTTTAGCTTATATACCCATTTACATGGTAAAGCTTTCCTGCCCTTTGGCAAAGGTACTAAGTCCCAAGTACCATTCTTGTGAATAGAATCCAACTCACTCTTCATGGCACACTCCCACTTGACATGATCCTCTGTCTGCATAGCCTCTTTGTAGCAAGAGGGCTCACCGGCATCTGTTAGCATAACAAAATCTAAACCTGGAACATATCTATCAGGTGGATATGAGACACGTGCAGAACGTCTCAATGGTTGCTGAACAGGAACATGTGCAGACTGATCTGAATGGACATTCTCTTGAACATCCCTATGTGCAACATTTTATGCATGCTAACCGGAGGACTAGTATCCTCAAACACCACTCTTCTCACTTCAACCTCCTTAATCGGCTGTTTATGCATCTTAGACTCATTAAAAATGACATCACTACTTCTGATCACTGACCGTGTTTCAGCATCCCATAAGCGATATCCAAATTGTCCTTCTCGACCATATCCAAGAAAAATGCATTTCTTTGACTTATGGTCCAACTTCTGTCTAAGATTCTTGGGTATATGAACATATGCTTCACACCCAAAAACTCAAAGATGATCATAATATGGTGGTTTCCCTGTCCATAACTCTTGTGCCACTTTCAGACCTTTGGCAGTACTAGGTGAAAGGTTAATCACATGAACTGTAGTCAATACTGCTTCTGCCCAAAAACCTTGTGAGAGGTTTGCATGATGCAACATAGAGACTACTCTATCTTGAATAGTTCTATTCATCCTCTCAGCTACACCATTCTGTACTGGGGTATAAGGAGCTGTAAACTCTCTACGAATCCCTCTACACTGACAAAAAAGGCTGAATTCATGTGAGGTATACTCACCCCCATTATCTGAACGTAAAGCCTTAAGCTTAGTTCCTTTTTCAGTCTCAACTGAAGCAAGCCATTTTCTGAAAGTAGGGAATACATCATCCTTCGATTTATTAGGATATACCCAGACTTTTCTAGTAGCATCATCTATGAAAGTGACAAAGTAAAGAGAACCACCTAAGGACCTAGTGGGCATAGGACCACACACATCTGTATGAACAAGATCTAAAGGCTGAATTGAAGAGTCAATGTGCGTTTTATGCACATTTCTGGTTTGCTTTTCATATTGACAATGCTCACAAAATGAAAAATCAGAGAAAGATAACACAGGTAAGTAGCCAGAACGAGAAAGATTTTCCATTCCACTACGAGATATATGGCCCAAACGACCATGCCAAATACAAGCCATAGGCTGTTCACTAACAGCTAACAAGTGTTCTTTCTGTGATACAAATAAAGGGTAAAGTGAGCCAACTTTCCTTCCTTTTGCAATAACCATATTGCCCTTTGATATACGAAAGGACTGAGCATAGAAGACCACCTTGTAACCAAGGTCATCAAGTTGACCAACTGACATCAAACTGCGTAATAACTGAGGTACATGGCGTACATTATGCATAGTAAATTTTGAACCGTCAATGAACTGCACAACCACATCTCCAATCCCCACAACATCACACTGGTAAGAGTCACCAAGTCTCACGGTACCAAGAGACTTTGCTGCATAATTAGAGAACCATTCTCTATGTGGTGTCACATGGAAAGAAGCACCAGAATCTAACAGCCAAGTGTGGGAAAGAGAATCAGCCATAAGTGCCTCAGATGGCACAGTACTATCAAGTGTCAATACATCAGCATCATCAGAAATAGCATTAATTTCTTCAATCTTCACAGTCGAAGTAGAGGGTGCAGGTAACTGTTTAACATGCCCGTCAACATTCTGTCCTTTACCTTTAGCATTCTTTAATGCATAACAGTCTTTCTTCATGTGTCCTTTCTTATGACAATAATGGCATTCAATATCCCTCTTCCTTGATTTACTTTTGCTCTTATTTCGTTGACCATTCTTTTCCTTGTTCTTGCTCCTGCCACGTTGTTGATTCTTTCCTTGGTAAGAATCACGAACATTATATGCATCTCCACTCTGAGTGCCAACCATAGATTTTCTACGAATCTCCTCACTCAAGAGTGCTCCACATATGTCATCATAGACGAGTTTACCACCTGGTGCACTATTGCTAATAGCTGTGCGAAATGTATCCCATGATGATGGCAGGGTGCATAACAACAATATTGCTTTCATTTCATTATCCATATCCATTTTCTGAGCCTGTAACTGGGAGAATATGGCATCAAACTCATTTAGATGAGCAGCAACACTATCTGTGTCCTTCATACGAAGGTCGTATAATTTTCTCATCAGATATACTTTATTTGATGCCGTCTCTTTTTCATATGTATTGCATAACTTCTTCCAAAGCTCCTCTGCACTTTCACAGTCTAATACTGTAAAGTAAACATTATCTGCTAGGTGCAAGCGAATGGTAGACCTGGCCATTTCATCTAACTCATCCCAATCATCTTCATCCATGTCAGCAGGCTTCTTTGAAATCCCATTTACTGGCTTCCATTGCCTTCTTTGAATCAGCACATCTTTAATCTGATTCTTCCATAGAGCAAAGTTTGTGCCATCAAATTTTTGGATCTCAAAATGGTCTTTGCCCTGCAAGTTATAGCTCCTCCTCGGAACACTAGCACTAGACCCTGATCCACCGGATATGCCTGAGACCTCTGATGCCATGATCGTAGAGAACTGAATAGAATGATAATGGAGCTAGAAGAGTCCAAACACCAACAAATAAGTGTATCAAGGAGTAAATCGACCACTATATAGTTGACTAAACCAGAAATCTGGAAAAATTTTGTCAGAGTATCCTCTGCAAAATTAGCATATGACGAGTGTCAAAGTATCATAAAACTGCAAGTACTGACATGTCTACCTGCATAGTGAATCACTGACTCCACTGCATATAATCAGTTACCCAATAGAAGCCAACTAGGCTTATCGAGCACCTATGAACAACTATCATACATCTCCTATGGCGAGGCTGGGTAAGTCTTCCACCTGCATCACCGAAGAGACCCCGACATCTGGGTGTCTCCCAATTAAGAAAACCTCACCACGACCCTCTTTATCAAACGTAAAAGGCTTTATGCAAAGAACGTAACCGCTATATCAATGCCCACATGGACGTACATAAGCGGTATCCACAAAAGCGTACATGGTGTGTATGTGCTCAATATATGCAGTAAAATGACACTGAAAGGCTGAATACACAGCCCAAAAACTAGCCAATAACACCTGCAAGTGTCTGTCAACTCTGATGTTTTAGGCTTTAAAAACCTGCATAAATTTGCAGCGACTGCTCCCACCAAAACTGAAAACCCCTCGAGAAACCTGTAGTTTTACGAGTGTGGCTGAAAATACAGCCCCAAAGGTTGATATTTATTGTCTGAGAAGTACAAGGAACACTCTTCTTGATGTTCTTGGACCTGTGTGAAGAGAACTACGTGCAAAAGTACTCCGAAATGGCTCCAAAAACACCCCAAAATTGCTTCAGAAATAGGCTTTAAAAGCAAAAATGAAGCTTTGAGGGACCAAAACTTGTTCAAGGTAATGTCAACCTTAGTCTTTCCCCTTCTTCAAACAGCACAAGAGTGTAGCTTAGTGGCAAGAGATTGCCACGGTTAAGCGAGCTCTGGGGGGAACAGTACTGGGATGGGTGACCTCCCGGGAAGTATCGGGAACCTCTATATTCCTTGATCGTTGAGGTCCTCCCTCGCGCGCAGCCAACGGCGCCAACGGTGACTTCGGTGACTCGGATGACAAGGTATGCCAAGGTCTATGCCTTGGTCGCCGCCTTAAGTCGTAAGCCTTGGAGAAAACCTGGGGGGGGGGGGGGGGGGTGCTCGCTTCGCTTGCACAAAAGGAACAAATCTTTTTTGCCTCGAACTGCTCTGATACCAGTGAAGTATTTCGATGGCGATGCACCACACTGCACTCTCCTTCCTGAGAGCTCCACGATGATATGCTCGGAGTAGAAACCCAAGCTCCTGATGCCACACACAGTACTCCGCACAGAGGTTGTAGAATACGCAGAAAAGGCAGTACACAGGGAGCACGAACACAGACTTCTTAGGTCTTACAAATGCGGTCGAACTTACAGTCTGTGACTGACTAGGCCACTATATGTTTTATTAAAGAACATATACAAAGAAGTGTCCGGTGGCCATTTGGCCTTTCACATGGACACTAACGGTAACAGCATATGCCAAGTAGGTATTTTATTGTTTGATGTTTTGTTTATGTAGGTATATGTATACTTTTGATCTACCATGTGATGTCATGCAAGTGCCCACCAACACACACACAAGGACCTTGAATCATGATGAGTCCTCCCCCAACACACATCACAAAGTGAACTCACTCATCCCTACCCTTCTCAATCAATTACTACTTGGAAGGATAGAGAAAAACATGGGGGGATGCCAAATACATAATAGTTTATAGACTCAAACATACTTCCTCAACTCTCAAGGTTGGCCATGCCTATATTTTCTTCATATGTTTTCATCTTCACCTATCAAATAAATGCACACACATATTCAAGAAGGTGAAAAATTATCCACCATAAGGTTCTGAGTGTAGATAAGTTACTCCTCTTTGCTCACATAAGTCTTGCTCCATGACCACCAAGTTGAACATGACATCTCCCATAACCATGGATGAGTGAAAAACCCCAAGGAGCACTAGACGATTGACTAGTGGTTTGAACATCACTTCGCTTTTTGCATATGGAAATATTGCTCTCCATTCCTACAAATAGTCCTCCATTCTCTGCATACCATCTACTACATATTCATAACTAGCACATATGATATATTTTGCTATTATTTTTGTTGTCGATTTCTTGTGCAATCACCATGGACTGATGTGGTCCCTCTTAGATTTGACTTTCTTTTGTTGATATACTCAACAAGTATATGACAATTGCCTTGTTGAAGGATTACTACCATCTGCTGAATATTGAACCTAGCTTAGATTATTTCTTCCATGTGACTCTTATCTTTCTATATGTTGCCCTATTCTCTATGTGCACTATTTTATCTTGCTCTCATAACAGTTTTTGGTTTTTAGGCCCACAATCAATATTGAGACATAGAGAAAATAGAAACAATATGGAGAATAGAAAAAACAAGAGAGAGATAAAGGAGCAAAGCACCACATATATTCCATACATAACAAGTGTGAAGTACATGGAAGTTAAAGCGGCATCTATGAGATGCTTAGAAGAGTTTTTTTTCTTCCTCTCATAGCTCCACAATCTCCACCATTGAGATGTCCACCTTCAAAATAAATAAGCCATAAGATTGTTGCTCAGCTTGAAGAAGAAGAAGAAAGCAAAATTCTACTCCTCCAAATGAAGGGGAAACCCCAACACCAAGCTCTATAACTATCCTTCCATCAAGTAAAAATATACATAAATTGATCCAAAAATAGATATGTATGATATGTGATAGCTCATTGTCCAAAATCCTTTTTCTCTGAAACTTCTTTATTGCTTGGATCTTTCCAAAGGATTTTGCATACTTTTCATAGTCCAAAATAACAAATTTCATGGACCCCTTCTAGCCTTCAAGCCTTTGCTTCATGACTTCATCTCACTTTCCCTTCTTCTGCTCTTCTTTCAACACATGGTTCTTTACTAGGGTCATCCTATGTGGAAGATATAGTGATATCCTCTTGAAAAGATGTTGGAGAAGTTCTTTTTGCAAATTTGATCTAAAACTAGAAGATTGTGAAAGAGATTTAAAGTTCTTCAATTTGCCTTGAACATCAGTGACAAAAAAATCTTCATCAAGTTTAGATGAAAATTTTTCATGTATAAGTTCCAAGATGAATGGAAGAGTGATTTCATACTTCGGATTTATCTTTGGAACTTCGATTGTAGAAGAAGACTTTTACTTCAACACGCACTAAAGTATCTTCGAGTGGAAGATTCATTCCACACACAAAAGTTTGTGAGAAAAAGAAGATAAAAGAAATCTTAAATTAGAATTTAAGGGGGGAATCGTTAAGTTTCTAAATTCACTAAAGTTCTAATTTATACATATTTTTAGGATTCTCTACATCATTGTATATATTCATGGATATTTTGATTTGACTACGACATGGTAAAAAGGCAAATCTTTTCCAAGATTCAATCAAAATTGGTCAAAATGCTCATGAGATAGTATTTATATATTATTGAAATACTCAAAGAGAGCTTTCATCCAACACCAATTTTTCCTTCAAAAAGAATAGCCTAATTTTTTAAAAGCAAATGAAAGCCAACATAAGCAATTTGACACTTGTCAAAATCGTATAAAGGACACATCAATAAGATCCAAGGGTATATATTAATGACACATGGACATAAGTTCCACGAAAGTAAAGAAAATCATAATCAATCAAATTCAAAAAGCTAGATATAAGTTGTGAAAAAAAAAAAAACTTCATGCTAAGGTTGATTTTTCGTTAGCTTTATTAAGAAAAGCTAACACCCATGTTTGCCTATATAAAGACTATGGGTATCATCACTCAAGCATACTTGCAATCAACTTTACTCATGCTCTTGCTTTGAGGTGAAGGCGAAGGAAGTGTGTGCTCATACACTTAGGAATCTCTCTTACTCTTGTGAGAGGTTGCTTTGGAGATCTTGTCCTAGCCTATTCATGCTTTTTCCCTGACCCTCACCTACTCTCTTTGGTATTGATGGGTTGTGAGTATTTCTTATCTATCTTTGTATACACATTTCAATATATTTGGAGCATATGACTTTTTGGCAATACTTTGTATATTTGCTTGAATCTATGTACGTATGTTCTCTTACGTGTGCGATTATTTCCTTATCTTGGCTAACATCAATATGGATAAATATGTAGGATGATAACAAATTTCTATTGGGCCTGATTTTATTACCTTTGCTTCTTGATTTTGTAATTTGACATTACTTTACTTGCATTCCATCCAATCCATGATAAAAAATACAAAGACTACAATTTTAAGTTTTCCAATTAAAGTCAAGTTAATAATAGTATAGATAATATTGAGGGGTTTAAAAGACTGAAAATAAATTAAATAACTTTCAAGGATGAAACGACTAAATTGATTTCAAAAATATTCGATAAACTGAAACTTTTGAGGTTTGAAATGGATTCGAGGTTGATGAACATTCAAATGGTTAATTAAGAAAAATGATATGATGTTGAGACAGCTGATATACAGACGATTGCATATTCAGAAAAAAAAAAGATAGAATATGAATTTGAGAATTCTAGAGGTTTAAGAATGATTAAAATTTCAGAAGATCTGGGTGGTGACGCATGAGGCTAAGTTTTACAAGGTACTTGGAAGCCGATCTGATAAAAAATCCTTAAAAACATGTGACTAAAATTGAGTGAGTGCTAGTGCTAAGATTAAACAATAATATGACTGAATATAAAGATCAATTTGACTTAAAATGAGAGATTGAACTATTAAGACAGGATTTGATGACTTTTGTGAATACAAAGATATATATTTCCTTCACACTACGTAAAAAATGAGGCCTGGAAGTATGAAACAAAAAAAATGTATTCATGAACAAAATGACAACAATTTTCTAAATATATCAGAATAATTTTTTTGCCATGCTGAGAATAATTGCTGAAATAGAAATGATATTATCTTCTATTCCTACCCTGATACCATGTTGAGTTATGTCACACATCTTTGAAGAAACTTAGACAGGTTTTGAGAACAAGATCATGAATAAAAATAAAAACATCAACGAAATGAAGAGATTGAAATAGAAATATTGATTAACAAACTAGCCGTAATACAGAAAAAATGTAGACCCATATTCGAATGAAGACATAAATTTTCCTCAAGAATATAGAGGCTGAACAGAGGTTTGAACAGAGGTACAAAGGCTATCTAGAGGATCAAAACAAAAGGCTGATGTGAATAGAGCTCAGAGCTGAAGCAAAGAAGAAATGTAATCTGGTGTAGCAGCTCCAGCAGCAGAAAATGAATGAATATGAGAGCCTGTTATTGACGAGTAGTAGCTGATATGACCACCTGTGGATGAACCAGCAAGAAGAGCAGAGCTACGCTACTAAGATACTGTAGCAATTTAGCTGCACAGCTGCCAATTATATGAGGAGATTGGTTTGATTAAAAATAATGATGGATTACTAAAGTAGTCAAACCTTTTCCAGCTTTCTCTTAAACCATTCAGCCACATCAAAAAATTTATGTAGGTATTTGGCCGTCTTCTTATTTGGCTGGTCGAGGGTCACCTCCACACAGGAAACATAAGAAAACTTCAAGTTGTTCCAACTTCAATAGACATAAAACTGAATGAGACCTTTGAATAGAACCGAGAGCCTAGTTCCATGTGGTAATCCGATTTTACTTTTACTTTTCAACTAATCTACCATCACTCTTGATGTTGTATGGTTTTCTTGAAATGAATTTCTTCAGTTTCAGTATTCACAAATAGATTCATATCTAGCTTTCAGCATTCACATCAGAAAATACAAAATAAATACTTCTCCTTCCCATGCATTAACAGCACAGTATAACTGCTGACTTGGTATATACTGTATCAGTACACCACTTCCCGAAAGAAAATGGTATCATCTTCAGTGCAGTAACACGTACAATTTGTGCACCAAATTTGATACAACTAGCAAATTACGTTTTTTTTTTTTCTCTCTCTCTCCGTGCGCGTGCGCGTGTGCATGTGTGTGTGTGTGTGTGTGTGTGTGTGTGTGTGTGTGTGTGTGTGTGTGTGTGTGTGTGTGTGTGTGTGTGTGTGTGTGTGTGTGTGTGTGTGTGTGTGTGTGTGTGTGTGTGTGTGTGTGTGTGTGTGTGTGTGTGTGTGTGCGCGCGCGCATGTGCGTGTGTGTGTGTGGTGTTTGGGGGGGGGGGGGGGGGGGGGGGGTTAGTAAAGTTTTTCTAAAAGTCCTACTTGCAGTGCTAATTCTCATTGCATTTTCTATGGTATCCAATGAGCATGAAATTCTATCCCATGGCCATCAAAAACCACTTCCCGAAAGAAAATGGTATCATCTTCAGTGCAGTAACACTCTTACAATTTGTGCACCAAATTTGATACAACTAGCAAATTACGTTTTTTTTTTTTTTCTCTCTCTCTCTCTCCGTGTGCGTGGGCGCGCGCACGCGCGCGTGTGTGTGTGTGTGTGTGTGTTGGGGGGGGGGGGGGGGGGGGGGGGGGGGGGGGTAGTAAAGCTTTTCTAAAAGTACTACTTGCAGTGCTAATTCTCATTGCATTTTTTATGGTATCCAATGAGCATGAAATTCTATCCTATGGCCATCAATAAGGAAAACTACGCATTGTAAGTTTCCTAAGGCAGCTCGACCCTTACATGCCAAGTGAAATGTATGTGTAACTATTTGGTGAGGAATATATGTACATTACTCATCTACCTCTTAATTTGTCCCAAATGTTGTATTTGTAACCTTTCTATAAAGCATAAATCACAAGTTTTTTAGCATCAAAAGCAAGTAGAAGAAACAGATGGAAGGAGCAGGCAACTGAATATGATCAACTTTAATGAAAAATAGAATGATATTGAATCAGCATCACTAAAGATATTTCATCTTCACTGTTGGTTTTTAGACCCACAATCAATATAGACAAAGAAAATAGAGATTAGATGGATAATAGACAACATGAGAGATATGAAAGAAACAAAGCTTCAGATATATTCATTACATTCCTTGGTGAAGTATATTAAGTTACAAGATAGCATAGAGAATATGCAAGATTTACAAGCTGTCCATAACTCCACAATCTTTAAAGCTAAAGATGATCTCCTCCAAATAGATAAGCTCCAAGCTGCTGCATACATTGTACATGATGAAGAAAACACAACTCCACCGCTTCAAGTTGAAGAACCACCTCCATCAAGCCTAGCTCATGTAAAGCACTTCATAAAGTGGTGTTTTTGTGCACACAAAACATGTCTTTATATAGGCTGGGTTTACCTGCCCCACAAGTAAAAAATAATGCAAATAAAGCCATTGCTGTGATTTCCAGTGGGTTTTTCAAAAGCGTGATTTTTGGCCTTTTGGCACAATATATGCCATAGGATCTAATCTATGTAGTCCTATAAGATGTTGCAATGTGTCATATTTGCTTTTCGAATCAAAAGTGCCTTTCACATAATTTCTGAAATTAGGGTTTGGGTTTTGACCTAGCTACACATGCCAAATACCCAAGCATTATATATCAATGAGTACTATCACAATATGTAAATTTGGACCGTTTTGACCAGTTCGACCAGCCTTTCGAGCAAGCAGAGCCCCAAATTTTTAAGTGATTAAACCTGTAGATGGGGTCCCTAATGGAATGTTGCACCGTTTGGACATATTTTCTAACATTCACCAAGTATTATATCCACATTACTCTGCCCAAGTGAAGCTCTTGATTTGTCTCTCATGTTAAAACCCTTTTTCACCACCATAAGGGATGAATCACTAGTTAAACATGAAAAGCAAGTATAGATGTCAGCCAAGTAAATGGACGAAACAGGCAACTCGAGGTGACATATTATTCGGGTACAATTGATAGAAACATTGATACATATACCTTGATGCTACACTCATTTCCTCTAAAGACCTCCATTACAAAAGCATGAAATATCCAACTACCACTTGAAGGGTTGGTTTCTTCTACAGGTTACTTTCTGTTGGGAAACCTAAAACATTGGACAACCAAAATTTTTTGGAGGTTGTACAGTACATTCTTGAGGATGATGTATCTACTCAGAAAGATTATTTGAGATCCACATGAGATGAGTAACAGGTTTAAACAATCATGAATTCGGTTATCCTCAGTCACATATTGCAGAAGTAAAGATTCTTCTCTCGTGCTTATCGATGCCCGTCATATGCTCATCAGAGCCAAGGACTACTGCCCTTCCACTTGTACCAGCTCATACTCCACAAGAGAAAGGTTGTTAGACTCTTTAACCACAAAGCTTGCTGGTTCTGTAGCCTCAATGCGTCCCCATTTATCTACAGCCAGGCGCATTGAGCCTTTGAACATGTCTATCTTTGCATTCCGCAGTATCACTGTCACTCCTTCCTTCATGATGTCCACTAAATCAAATCACAAACAAACCTTAAGAAATCAATAAGATTTAGTGACCCAGTTTGGTATAAGAGGTTTCACCCTAATTTCTCATTGAAAGACCCACAGATAAATAAAGGTACAATCCCTTTTGAAGCATTTCACCCATAATCTTGCAATAGGAAAAATTATATGGATGAACAAAATTTTTTGATCTTATGACCCACAATCAAATTTATATAACACCATTTTCAATGGTTATTAACTGAAAGAACGACAAGATGAATGCATGCACATCAATGACTATATCCAACTTAATCCAGCATTAATTGATCGCCCTCGCTATATTGCCAAGGGCAAACTGCAATCTGTGCGTGGCGCAAACTCTGTGTGTGTGTGTGTGTGTGTGTGTGTGTGTGTGTGTGTGTGTGTGTGTGTGTGTGTGTGCGCGCGCGCGCTGCACACGTGCTTGCGTGCACGCATGCACACACGTGTGTGTGTGTGTGTGTGTGTGTGTGTGTGTGTGTGTGTGTGTGTGTGTGTGTGTGTGTGTGTGTGTGTGTGTGTGTGTGTGTGCGCGCCATGCATGCGCACGTGTGCATGTGGGTGTGCACACGCATGCATGCACGGGTGTGTGTGTCTGTGTGTGCATATCTATCTATCCATCCATCCATCCATCCCCTCCTCCATACCTCCACCCCCACTCCGCCCCCCCTTCCCTCCCTCCTACGTGTATGTGTGTATACACACAATCGCACATATATACAGTTCTTTTTTCTTATATATATATATATTTTTTTAATATGTATATATATATATATATATATATATATATATATATATATATATATATATATATATATATATATATATATATATATATATATATATATATATATATATATAGAGAGAGAGAGAGAGAGAGAGAGATAGATAGATAGATACATATGCATATACACATACACATACATACATACATACATACTGCAACAAAGTTTCCACAGTATCAGCTTACGAATGAATGACTTACTCACCTCCCAGCCACATGCCTCTATATATAGAGGCTTGAATCAACGAGGACCACGAATGTAACTAAAGTCCACAAGTGCATGTGCAATCTCCTCCATTCCTTTGATACCTTCCACTAGAGTCCACTAGTGGTTGGAGTGATCTTATCCACTGCCTTAGTACCTTCCACTAGAGTCCACTAGTGGTGGTTGTACTCGTCACTCGAGTTAAGTCTCTCTACACTCAAGCTAACTCACATTAACTTGAGTTACAAAGCTCTAGAGCTTCTTGGGCAAAAGTCTCTTCCCATGGAGTTTGAACCCAAGATCTCCTTCACAACCTTGAGACTTAACCACTATGCTAAGTGGATTACTTGTTTATGAGGAAGGGCACATCAACTTATACTTGAATCTATTCTTGAGATCTTTGGTCCTACACATGAGTGACCAAACGGTGTCCAACTTCAGATATGTCTGAAGCGGCCGGACCCTTGGACCATAGACTTACTTTATTACATTCTTCCTCGAAAATAAATCTATATATAGTATCCATAGGCAACCCACGAACCTCATGTTCTAATACCGGAAGAACATATGCATTCATTCGATCGGTTATCCACTTAGAACTTGAAAGTAGAAAACCTTATTCTTTAGCTTTCTTTAACTTAAAGTTTATGTCTTGGAGGAATTCTTGAGCCGCTTGAACTCGTTCATTTTGAAGTCCCACTGCATATGGAGACCTAGGCTGGAACCCATACATCAACATGAATGGACTAAATTCAGACTTCAGTTGATGAATTCTTGGCACTGTTATAGGCAAATTCAACCAAAGGAAGATAGTCTTCCCAATCAATCTGTTTTGAAGTAACATAAGCTCTTAAGTATGTCTTCCAAAATTTGATTGACTTTTTCGGTTTGTCCATCCGTCGAGGGATGTTCAGTGCTACTTAAACTTAGTTTCGTTTCAAGTCTACTAAAGACTGCTCGCCAAAAATTACTTGTAAATCGAGCATCTCGATCAGAAACTATGTCAACTGGAAGACCATAGAGTCTCTAAAGCTAATTTACAAATATCTTTGCAAGTTTTGGAGTCTTATATGTAGTCTTGATCGGAATAAACTCAACAAGTTTAGTCAATCTATCAACTACAACCTTGAATCAAAGCCTTTCTGAGTGCGGAGTAACCCTGAAATGAAATCCATGGAGATACTTTCCCATTTACCTTGGGGAATCTTCAAAGGATGTAGCGATCCTCCAACTTTAAGTCATTCAAACTTATTGACTTGACAATGGCACTTGGATACATAGTTTTGCACATCTCGATGTAAACTAGGCCGATAAAAATGTCGTTTAACTAACTCATAGGTTCAGTTAATATCAAGATGTCAAGCACTTGGAGCATCGTGGCATTCGAAAAGTACTTGATTTCGTATGTCCGGAAGACTTGGGCCACAAACCTTACCTTTATAAAGCAAATATTTATCTTGGAGGTAGTAGTATTTAAATTTTCCCTTAGAAGTACTTGCTTCATTTGTTTGAGCTTCTTGAGCTACTTTCCAAGCTTGACTGTAGCTTGGATCTTCTTTACATCTTTGTTTCAAAGTTGAGATAAATTCACTTTGAATTTGTACAAAAGTCAGGTTGTTTTCCATAGGAATCCGACTTAAGGCGTATGCCACTTCATTGAACTTTCCTTTCATGTACCTTAGTTCATAATCGAACTCTTGTAACTGTTCGACCCATCTAGGTTGATCTGTCAAAGGTACTCCTATCTTTGCATAACCCAACCACAAACTTCCGATTATATCTTGCCAATCCGAGAAAACTTTATAATTCTCGAACTTCCTTCGGCTTAGGCCATTCAAGAATCACTTGGACCTTATTCAGGGATGCCAAGAATCGGAAGTTTGTGGTTGGGTGTGCCAAGATAGCAGTACCTTTGACAGATCAGCTCAAAGGGAAGCATCATAAGATTACTTGGAAAGAAGAGCAAGCAAGAAGCTTTCGAGAGCTTAAACTTGCTTTAGCTTCGGCCCAGTTCTACAAATCGTAGATCCGAACAAGCCTTTCCAATTAGAAACAGATGCAAGTTCATCTGCAACCGGAGCAGTACTAAGCCAAGAAGGTCATCCAATAGCTTTCGAAAGTAGAAAGCTAAGTCCCGTTCAACAAAACTATTCTATCTATGAGCGAGAGATGTTCGCTATCTGAAGAAATGGTGCCATTACTTGTATGGATCAAAGTTAACCATAGTCTTTGATCAAGAGAGCATCAAGTGGTTTGCAAACCAACCAGATTTGAAAGGTAGAAAAGCTAGATGGACCGAATAGTTACAAGAGTTTGATTATGAACTTAGGTACAAGAAAGGAAAGTTCGATGCAATGGAAGACACCTTAAGTCGGATGCCTATGCTGAACAATCTGACTTTTGTACAAATTCAAAGTGAATTTCTTTCGACTTTGAAACAAAGTTGTAAAGAAGATCCAAGCTACAATCAAGCTTGGAAAGCGGCTAAACAAGCTCAAACAAATGAAGCAAGTACTTCTTAGGGAAAGTTTAAACACTACTCCCTCCAAGATGAATATTTGCTTTATAAAAGTAAGGTTGTGTTCCAAGTCTTCCGAACATATGAGATCAAGTACTTTTCGAATGCCACGATGGTCCAAGTGTTGGACATCTTGGTATCAACCGAACCTATAAGTTAGTTAAACGACATTTTTATTGGCCTAGTTTACATTGAGATGTGCAAAACTATCTATCCAAGTGCCATAAATGTCAAGTCAATTGACTTAAAGTTGGAGGATTGCTGCATCCTTTGGAGATTCCTAAAGGTAAATGGAAAAGTATCTCCATGGAGTTCATTTCAGGGTTACTCCTCACTCAAAAAGTATTTGATTCAATTTGGGTTATAGTTGATAGAATGACTAAACTTGCTCAGTTTATTCTTGTCAACACTACATATAAGACTCTAGAACTTGCAAAGATATTTGTAAATCAGCTTTACAGACTCTATGGTCTTCCAGTTGACATAGTTTCTGATCGAGATGCTCGATTTACAAGTCATTTTTGGCATGCAGTCTTTAGTAGACTTGAAACTAAACTAAATTTAAGTACGGCTCAACATTCCCAGACGGATGGACAGCCCGAGAAAGTCAATCAAAAATTGGAAGACATACTTAGAGCTTATGTTACTTCCAAACAGACTGATTGGGAAGACTATCTTTCTTTGGTTGAATTTGCCTAAAACAATGCAAAGAATTCATCAACTAGATTTAGTCCATTCATGTTGATGTATGGGTTCCGGCCTAGGTCTCCATATGCAGTGGGACTTCAAAATGAACGAGTACAAGGAGCTCAAGAATTCCTTCAAGGTATAAGCGAAGAGATATTACTTTTCAGGTTGGCAATCAAGTTTATCTTCGTGTTCCTAAAAGGTCGGAAAAGTTCAAGACTGGTCAATGCGTCAAGTTATCGCCTAGATATTGCGGTTCTTTTCCAATCACAAAGAAAGTTGGCTCATGGGCTTATGAATTACAACTTCCAGAAGATAGTTGGATTCATCCAGTGTTCCATATTAGCCGACTTAGAAAGAGTCTTACAGATTGAGATAATCTAGTTGGACAACACGAATGAATGACTTACTCACCTTCCAGCCGTATGCCTCTATATATAATTGCTTGAATGAACGAGGACCACGAATGTAACTAAAGTCCTCAAGTGCATGTGCAATCTCCTCCACTCCTTTGATACCTTCCACTAGAGTGCACTAGTGGTTGGGGTGATCTTGTCCACTGCTTCAGTACCTTCCACTAGAGTCCACTATTGGTGGTTGTACTTGCCTCTCTCTAAACTCAAGTTAACTCACGTTAACTTGAGTTAGAAGGCTCTAGAGCTTCTTGGGCAAAAGTCTCTCCCCATGGGGTTTGAACCCAAGACCTCCTCCTTCATAACCTTGAGACTTAACCACTAGGCTAAGTGCATTACTTGTTTATGAGAGCACATGGACTTATGCTTGAGTCTATTCTTGAGATCTTTGATCACACATGAGTGACCAAACCATGTCCGATTTCAGATCTGTGTGAAGCGGCCGGACCCTTAGACCATACACTTACTTTATTACATTCTTCCCCTCTTGGAAAAAAAATTCGTCCTCAAAAATAAAGCTATATATAGTATCCGTAGGCAACCCCCGAGCCTCATGTTCTAATACCTGAAGAACATGAGCATTCATTCGATCAGTTATCCACTTAGAACTTGAAAGTAGAAAACCTTATCTATCGTTAACCAACATAAACTGGAAACCTGAAAAACGTCGTTGAATTGTGAAAACTTTTTCCCATGTTGAGTTTTCTTCAGTTCCATCCTTCCATTTTACTAAGCACTCTCCATACTAGTGACTTCTTGTACGTTTATCTCGGGTGCGAAGTATTCTTTCAGGTTCATGAGGAATTGTTGCACTTGCTGGAAGTGGAAGAATAATATGTTTTCCAACTAGATTATATGAATCTGTTAGACTCTTTCCAAGTCCGCTAACATGGAACACTAGATGAATCCAACTATCTTCTAGAAGTTGTAATTCATAAGCCCATGAGCCAACTTTCTTGGTGATTGGAAAGGACCGCAAGTGAAGACGGAAGTTACTCTGCAAACATTGTTAGAGCCTCCTCACATAAGACGAAAGAAAATACATAAAGGAGTAGAAAAAAGCAAAGGCAAGGGTGATGTCACAAGCTATCACTATGATAGAAAAGGTCATGAGAAGCAAAAATTGAAGGTACTACAAAGCATACTTGAAAAGAAAGAAGAACATTGGTGATAAGAAGAAGAAAGAGGGCAAGATAAATGTACACGATAGCTCTAAGGACAAGTAATGATGCTACTTGTGTACATGATGCTTCTCTTATGGTTCATGCACAGCACAAGATACTCTAATTGATACTTTGCTTATTGTGAATGATGCATTATCTCAAATATGGATTGTTGATTCAAGTAAATTCTTTCATGTGACTTCTATAACAAGTCTTTCTTTACATTTCATGCAAGAAATCATGGTAATGTATACTTTGAGGACAATCATACATGTTCCATTGAGGATATTGGTCAAGTGCAACTATTATGGATGACAAAAATGAGTTGATTTTGCATGATGTGCAATATAATCCTAGCATCAAGAAAAACCTCCTCTGTAAGGAAAATGGATATGCATGGAGATAGTACTCTCTTAGAAAAAGGGTCATGGCAACTCATGAAAGGCTCAAGACTGATTGTGAAGTGAAAGGTAAATTGTATTGCTTGCTTGGAAAATCCCTTTTGGGCTGCTAGAAACTATGTCATAGTGAGTTCCAAACCCTAATTACAGAAAACCCTAAATTGGTCAGACCATTTCCCAAAAAGGATAAATGGCCAGAGATGCTATTTGTTCCTCAAGTACTCAACAAGAGCATTTTAACCATATACAATGCGTGCTCATCTGGTCATTGTAAAGTCCTCAAATTAAAAACGCTACTTTCAGCTTTTTAAAGTGCTTTTTAATTTGTCACATGGCATAATCCTACTACAAGTAAGAAAAGAAGATCCTAGGGCAAATGGACATGGCACATGGCTAATAAAAAAGCCAATACTTATGCCATATGTCATCCTATGAAGAGTTTCGCAAAAATAAAGCTATAGACAGCTTTTACGACAAAATCCACGTGCCAAACTTAGTATTTCTCGAAGAGCTTTATTTGAAAAAAGCTGACTCTGCTGAAATTTATATAAAGATGGGTTCATTACCTTATACAGCATCTCACACTATCATTTCTTCTACACAGCTAGAGCGTGATGCTGTTGTGGTGCTCCTGTGGAGCTGATAGCTTGCTGCTTTGCTACTCTTATGCTGCTCAGAAGACACTTGGTCACCTCTTCTACACACGCACTATTTGTGTGAACTTCTGTCGAGCTGCTGATTATTGCTAATTTACTGTGCTACACTTTCTTGTTGCTGTATCAAGGTGTTTAGCAGCTATCTACATCAGATGAGAGAGTTATTGCAGGAGTGTTTGCTGGTATACACTCACATACACAGCACATAGACTGAATCTTCCATATTCAGCGAGAGCATTTTAACCATATTCAATACATGCTCATTTGGTCACTGTAAAGTCCTCAAATTATAAACGCTATTTTCAGATTTTTAAAGTGCTTTTTAGTTTGTCACATCGCATAATCCTAATACAAGTAAGAAAAGAAGATCCTAGGGCAAATGGACATCGCACATGGCTAATAAAAAAGCCAATACCTATGCCACATGTCATCCTATGAAGAGTTTCTCAAAAATAAAGCTATAGACAGCTTTTACAACAAAATCACGTGCCAAACTTAGTATTTCTTGTAGAGCTTTATTTGAAAAAAGCTGACTCTGCTGAAATTTATATAAAGATGGGTTCATTACCTTATAAAGCATCTCACACTATCATTTCTTCTACACAGCTAGAGTGTGATGCTGTTGTGGTGCTCCTGTGGAGCTGATAGCTTGCTGCTTTGCTACTCTTATGCTGCTCAGAAGACACTTGGTCACCTCTTCTACACACACACTATTTGTGTGAACTTCTGTGGAGCTGCTGATTATTGCTAATTTACTGTGCTACACTTTCTTGTTGCTGTATCAAGGTGTTTAGCAGCTATCTACATCAGATGAGAGAGTTATTACAGGAGTGTTTGCTGGTATACACTCACATACACAGCACATAGCCTGAATCTTCCATATTCAGCCTATATTCCATCACTTATTCTGCACGCATACATCCTCTGTACCTTTGAGCACAATTCTCTCATATTTTGTAGCTAGAACCAGTCAATTTTCAGCCTATTACATTCATGTGTACATACACACATTGTAGATAGTCATTTTTTTCTAATTCAATTTTTTAGAGTAGTTTCTTCCACTCTTTTCCTACCTCTCGTCTCTTTGCCTATCGTCTATTTCCTCTCATCTACTTCTTTGGTTCAAATATTGTACATGTGAATGGTATTCTAGCGTGTGGAAGATTTTGTGACTTGTATGGGCCAAGCCACTTCCAACATGGGCAAGTTAATTGCTCTGAATGAGATTAACTCTCACATGGAATTATGGCACAAAGGATTGGCCGCATAAGCCAAAGGGGCCTTGATAAACTTTGTAATTTGGACAAGCTGGATGTTAAGAACACAAATTTTGACTTTTGTAATGGATGTCAATATGGTGAGCAGGTAAAAAGTTCCTTCTACTCTCGTGTCTCTCATAGGATTAATGTGCTTGATCTGTCCGTCTTAATGCATGTCGCACGCCCACCAACCCTATATAGGTTCTTTATTTTGTTTCTTTTGATGATGCTTACTCTAGAAAGCTTTGGCTTTACTTACTAAAAATCTAAGGATGAGGTTTTTACTTCATTTAAGAGAATTTCATGCATTTCTGACCACCCAAATAGGTAGAACACTAAAATGTTTACAAGAAGATAATGGAGATGAGTTTACAAGTGTAACGTGTTGAATTCAATAGATTGTTAACTACTCTAGAAAGCTTAGGGTCCATTTATTAAAATCTAAGGATGAGATCTTTGCTTCATTCAAAAAAATTTCATGCATTTGTGACCACCCAAATAGGTAGAAAGCTAAAATGTTTACATAAAGATAATGGAGGTGATTTTCCAAGTGCTGAATTTAATAGATTGTGTGAAAATATTGGCATTGAGAGAGAGCTAACAATCCATATAGCCATTGTTCTAATGGTGTGGCCGAAAGGTACACTAGGAATCTTTGTGAGGGTGAGATACATATCTACATCTAATCTCCCTCATGGATTTTAAGGAGAGGCTTTCAAAATTGCAATGCACATTTGCAATCAATCCCCTCGTGTCCTTAAATGTGGCATTCTTGAAAAGGTTTGGTGTAACAAACATGCTTCATATGGCCATCTATCATAGTGGAAGGAGACGGGGAGTAGGTGCCAAAATGGCCAAAGATGTCGATCTCAACCGTCCAAGAGAAAGAAAAAGGAGGTCAGGACTCGGCCCATCCTGACCAAACATCCGAAACATGGAATGCTTCTGAGTTGTCGGGGACAACTTGACTCTACAACCCATTCCAAAACCTCTTTTTCCTTTAGTTTTTAAAACCAAAAATTTTATTCAACAACTCTGATAGGCAATTCCAATGACCATTGACGCTAGAGAGAGAAAGAGAGAGAGAGAGAGTAAGAATATGACATATATATTATTTGTTATAAATCACGATCATTGAATTTTGATTACTGAAAGTTGACAATATGAAACTGATTCTTTATGAAAGTCTAAAGATCATAGGTGTCAAAGTCAAAAGACTCAAATGAAACTTGCATGTGCAACACTATAGTATGCAGTATACTTTTATATTTTTATGGATTTTTCTTTCTACTATTTACGTCCCTACCCTCCTCCCCCTTCCAGCTTCCCACCAACTCCCCTCCCCCATCCTGGACACCAATCTCGGACCACCCCTTATTGGCCAATCCCATCATGAAACCCATCCCCATCAAATTGGACACAAAATCCATGAAAGGCATCTTCATGGGATATGGAAATAAGCATGAAATGGGCTGTAGAATTTGGTTATCATTCAATGGGGCACGCCTGCTGAAAAATAATTATGCATTAAAAAATGACCATAAATGGGTCGAATTTCAGCATGCACAGCCACCCGTTAGACCTGAAATTAACTCTCAAGATGCACCACATATGGCTGAAGATGACAATAAACCAGTGGTAGTTGAGCCACAGAAAATTGGATATCAAAATAAGGCTCTTAAAGGGCATGTGTAGCCATCTATTCGTGTTGAAAAAATAGGACTGCATGAGATGAATGTGAGCCTCTTACTTACAAAGAGGCAAAGTCATGTGGGCACAACAAGAAGTGGGAGGTTGTCATGCAAGAAGAGACTAAAGCCTTGCATGCCATTGATACTTGGGATTTGGTTGAGTTGTCTAGAGGTGCAAAAGCTATTCCTAACAGATGGGTGTACAAAATAAGGGCAGTTGATAGAAAAGCCAAGTAAAAAGCATGGCTGAAAGGAAAGGGATATGCCCAAAAGGAGGGCATAGATTACTAAGAACCATTCTCTCCTTTGGCAAAAATCAGCAATTTATGTGTGTTGTTTACACTCACCGCTGCTTTGGATTTGAAGTTCTGAATGGATGTAAAAACAGCCTTCTTGCATGGTGATTTTGATGAGAAGCTGTATATGCAACAGCCCAAAGATTATGTTCCTCCTGAAAAGGAAAATTTGGTATGTAAGCTTAAAAGAAGCTTGTATAGGCTGAAACAAGCTCCTAGACAGTGGTTGATGCTTTTATGCCCAAATATTGGGATAAAGGAAGCTATGTTGATCACTATGTATACACTAAAAAGGATAAAGATGGCAGCCCAATAACACGTCGTCTATTTAGATGATATGCTGCTGAAGCGTGAACCTACATAATGATATGGGGGCTCCCATTTCCTCTTCGTGATGGAAATTGAAAAGAAGGAAATGCGCTTCCCTTTCTTCTTCTGAATATCAGCCAAAAGTATGCCACATGATTTATTATAAATAAAGCAACAGTACATATTATGAATCACTGAGAAAAAAACTACCTCAGGTGTGAAGACAGTTTCAGTATAGACCTAAAACTGAAGGTTCAATCCATTCATGTCCGCTAGGATTCGAGCCCGTAAGTGTTTCACTGAACCTAAGTCAAATCGCAAGATGGTTCCATAGTGAACTAAACGCTCTGATTCAATACGTATCATCAAAAGGTCAAGTTTTTGTCAAATGCACCTTCATAAGGTCCTACATTTGTTAGCACCTTGTAAGTTCAGACTTGTGAACTAAATCTAACCTGATCCTGTAGCTTTCAGCCCGAAAAGGGCTTCTAATTTCATAAATGGTTGAGCTGATGATTTCTCATGAACCGAACATTGGATGATTTTCGGTGTTTTCAACCCTAATCAAAATGCACTTCTTGTGACATCCAGAACTATAAAAGGAGGCTTTCCAGGACCAGAGTTTTCAACTTTTTATAACATCAGAACCATAGAACGGAAGCGCCTTTGGACCAATAAATGGGAAAAGCGTACGACATGCACTGGTAAGGTAAAAAATTGTGCTTCGAAGAGCACCTCGACAAAAACTGGAACTTTCAAAGTACGAACGACGCAATTTGTGCGCTCCATTCAAGTAATCCAAATTTCCAGGAAAACATAAAAGATGTATTCCAACCTTGGTCATTTCTGGCTGTAAAAACAATGGTTCCAGTATCATCACCAACAAGGCACTCGGAGATACGGACTTGACGAAGTTGGACACCATCTGGACGAGCCTTTTGCAATACGAGCTTGGAATTGACAACTTTTACAGTGAGAGTGTGACCAGATGTTCCAGGACGTAACCGGTCCACTGTAGTAAATGTGGGCTTTCGGAGAGTAACAGAGGGCGTTTGAGGTGGAGCAGGCGTAGCTATATCTGCTGCTGAAAGAGCTGCACGTTCTTCTGTTGAGGCAGACGCCATTAATTTCTGTCAATCGTACTTTTGGCACTAGAAGTCTGTCAACCTTGCCTCTGCAGGATGAAGAGCTCTCTCTCCCTCTCTCTCTCACACACACCCCCACCCCGGACGTCTGGACTCTGCACCTCTCTAATGCACAATGACGGGCATTCACTTCCTTTCTTCCTCTATCATACACGAACGCACGCGCAACGAACAGCGACGAACGTGCAGCGAGGTTTCCGGGAAACAACATGGCCACCGACGGAGCACGACTCGGATCGTTCTTTCGTGCATGGAGCTGTGGGGAATCGTTCTTTCGTGCATGGAGCTGTGGGAGATGTAAAGAGCATAAGCATGTTCTTTTGAGGAGCGAAGTATTAGGGGCACATGTATAATAATCATGCGAATTTTCATCATGACCATTATGAACATGCATCAGGGTCATCGAACTTCTTTTAATTTCTCATGAGTGAACATAGGGGCACATGATAATCATTGAACTTTTGATGATCTGAATCAAAATCAAAAATATATTTTTTTCTTGACACAATTCACACATGATATTGTTATATATTGAATATAAGTGATATATGTTGTATGATAAGATTTATTGCAAACAATCTCATAGTATATTCGAATCAAGATACTTTTTGAAAAATATCTAGTGATCAAACTCACCATTTAGTTTAAGTTGTTGGGTGTGTGTAGAAGTGTGAAAGACACACGAGAAGCACATACACGGAGCACAAACGCAACAAGACACATGGAAAAGATGGATGGTTGGAATAGCTCTCTCTATTGATGATGATCAGAATTGAAGTAAGAGCTGAATAACATTCCTAAATACAAAGTACCACCATATGAGTGAATCATGTATGTGCTAACATGGGAAAAAACCTCTAGCCAACACTAGAGTAAAAAGTTCCCATGTATAGAGAAAAATTTCACACTAAAGCCACTCGAGAAACACATAAGTGTAACAAACCCATCTTGGGGCGAATGATGTGAACACATACAGAGAGTGACATATCAGCCCCCACTAAACAATAAGCCTAAATCTTTGCAAAAATCTTCAAACTTTTTTCATGGGAGAGCTTTGGTGAATATGTCTACCATATTATCTTATGTAGACACATATACCAAATCAATATCTCTTACATGAAGGCACTCTCTCACATAGTGATAATGCACCTCAATATGTCCGATGAACACTATTATGATCAAAAAAGCACTTTTCCTTAGTTTGGTGGGCACATGGAATCCCGATGAACCGAGTTTTGACCAAAAATGCTGTTTTTTGCCAGTTTGGTACTGCGATCAAAATGACATGAGGGGTGAGTCGAATAGACTGAAACCCTATTAATCTTTTTGTTCAGGTCATCAAAGGGTTGAATAATGAACTATTGTGCCAATCATTTTATCATTCGCTATTGTGCGAACCATTTTATCCTCTATTATTGTGCATACTATTTTCAATGCCCATCACAGTTATCTTATAAATCTACAAAATCTACTTCACCATCCATTTACTATGGTGCAATGCCTTATCATGTAAATCTAAGGAGCTACCTTGTAATCCTTCTATGTGTTTTCTATAAATCTACGCACTTTCCTTATAATATCTACTTAATGAGATTAAATGAGTGGTGCAATGTATTATCATATGAAGTGGGCTCATTGGTGATTCAAGTATTTACATTGCATTTTTTACATTCCATCCAAGCTTAGTTTTGAAATCAGTTAACCAATTAATATCTATTAATTAAAGTTAGAAAATCCTCGAGAAACATGAACTTATTTGTAGAAAATAAATATCATTAACATACATGTCACTATGGAATAAACATAATGAACATATATTTTACACTTGTATATTCCTAGAGTAGCTTTGATGTGAACCTTTTCCTTGTACATGGGCACTTTTTACTCCAATGTAGGTTAGAGGTTTTTTTTTCCCATGTTACCACATATATCATTCACTCATATGTGGTGGTACTTTGTACTTAGGGATATTATTTGGCTCTTACTTCAATTTTGATCATCGTCAATAGAGAGAGCTCTTCCATCCATTTGTCTTCTCCATGTGTGTTACTGCATTTGTGTTCCTTGTGTGTGCTTCTACTATGCCTTTCACACTTCGACACAAACCCAATAGTGGTATCAGAGAAGGTTCAACTCCTCAAGTTTTGGTTTTTCATGTCACGGTGCATGCACACTTTTAACAATGTGAAATCAACTTTGGAGCATAGAACAATGATTTTTAGTTGCCAAAAAACATTTCCACTAGTTGCACTATTGCAATGGGGTTTTACCCACATTTTGAAGCCATTCGTGCACTCAGAATCACCATCAAAGTGATGGATTGTGAGTAGAAACTTTAACATTCAATTCAGCTTTCATTTAAGTAAAGATCTTGTCATATTCTTGTTCTTTAGGGAAATGGCGGGTAATAATGAAGAACTTTGTCAAAGTTGGACTTCATGTATACACTTTGTTGATGATAAGTGTATGGTTCATGATTTCAACAATGGTGACATTATCATGATATAGAATACATTATGTGATGGTTTGTATCGCTTGGATACATACAAGAGGGCTACCTCAAATGCCTTGGTTGCTCATACTTCTTCCATGGCTGAAATGGAGCTTTGGCATGCTCATTTTGGTCACTTGAACTTCAATAGTTTGCTTTACTTGCAAAAGAAGGACATGATTATTGGTTTGCCAACACTTGATTCCATTGAAAATCATGCATGTGAAGGTTATATTCTTGGAAAAATGCATCATGCTTCTTTTTCAAAAGATATTCATGCACACACTACAAGAAAATTGCAGCTTATTCATAGTCATGTATGTGGTCCCGTCAAGATTCCATCTTTTGGGAAGAATGTATATTTTGTTGACTTCATTGATGTATGAAGTCAACAAAATATACATGGGTGTATCCCGTAATGTCAACCTTAGTCTTTCCCCTTCTTCAAACACCACAAGAGTGTAGCTTAGTGGCAAGAGATTGCCACGGTTAAGAGAGCTCCGGGGGGAATAGTACTGGGATGGGTGACCTCCTGGGAAGTAACAGGAACCTCTATATTCCTTGATCGTTGAGGTCCTCCCTTGTGCGCAGCCAACGGTGACTTTGGTGACTCGAATGACAAGGTATGCCAAGTTCTATGCCTTGGTCGCCACGTTAGTCATAAGCCTTGGAGAAAGTCGAGGGGGGGGGGGGGAGGGGTGCTCGCTTCGCTCGCAGAAAAGGAATAAAGCTTTTGCGTCGAACTGCTCTGATACCAGTGAAGTATTTCGATGATGATGCACCATAGAGCGCTCTTCTTCTCGCGATCTCTAGAATGATATCCTAGGAGTAGAAAATCGAGCTCCTAAGGCCGCACACGATAGTCCACACAAAGACTGCAGAATACGCAGAAAAAAACAGTCCATAGGGAGCATGAAGACAGAATTCTTAGGTCTTACAAATGAGGTCGAACTTATAGTTTGTGACTTGGCCAGGCCACTATATGTTTTATTAAAGAACATATACAAAGAAGTGTCCAATGGCCATTTGGCCTTTCACATTAACACTAACGGTAACACCATTAAGGGATACTAAAAACATTTTACAACCTTCATATATTGTGGATGAGCAAGGGACAAGGAATAGTAAAACACGATAGTAGTATCCCATGTAAACTTTCAAAAAAGACTGAGGATGTCAGAATCAAGGAGGTTGAGGATGTTGATCTCTAAAAAGCCAACAAATATTGTGATCTAAGGTTTTTGACAATGAAAATATATTTGGAACACAGAATGGAGAGAGTGGACTACATTTGAGAATTAAGATCCAAGCTAGAGGCTTGATTACTACGACTAGTATCTCTCTAGTTGAATTATGAGGATTGTTTTGGTGCTTAATTAGATCCATAAGCAATGGTTCTAATGTGTTGAAGGTTCACCTTCTCATCAATAAGGAGCTTTCACATCCGAATGGGTTGATTTGGAGCAAAAGTAACAACCTAGAATAAATTATAATACTCAAGATAAATCCATAGATGGACCAATCCCAATTAAAAATTAGGTCATCCTATATTTTAGGCAATGGAATGAACATGAAGTTCCAATCAATAGAAAAACAAATTCCATAGCATGCTCATCAACGGTTTTGAGTATCTAAATGGAGGCTTGCTCTTACATTCTCAATTCTCTTGAGGGAAAGTGTCGGCATGCTTCCTAACAAGTATTCTATTAAGATTTCCCAAAAGTTCTTAACATTAGATTAAATCTAGATCTTTCATAGAGCTTGTCCTTTCATCATGCTTTTGATTGTGTCAAAAATAAGATTGAGATTTGATCAAGCATGCTTTTGATTGTGTCAAACACAAGATTGAGAAGTGATCACCCCTCTAAGCAAGTTTTCATACTTTTCTAGCCTTAAATCTTTCCAAATTATCTCCATATTTTGTAGCCCAAGGATAAGCGTAAAAAGAACTCCATAGGAGAAGTGAAAAGAATATCATGCAACGCACCATCCAAGTTATTTATATTCTTTATGATAATGAGAAGTGATCAAAATATGCCCAAGGATAAGAGTAAAAAGAACTCAATAGGGGAAATGAAAAGAATATCATGCAACTCATCATCCAAATTATATATATTCTTCATGCTAATGGGAAGTGATGGTGCCCCTATGTGGAAACCTTCTTCTTTTGTAGAATGTGTGCTACTTCACCTACACAATGAAACAAAAAGAACAAAAAAAAAAAAGAAAACGACACATAGAATCCATAGCACATGGATAAGAAAAGTGCAAGGATCCTCAACCCCTAAATCAATAGTTTGTATGTGACAATCATCAATTATGTGTATATGTTTACAATAATGCGTAGTGGATGGGCCATGTGCCCACAGGTGGCAAAAACTATGAACAATGAAGTGGTCAATATAACAATGTACATAATGAATCATAGTATTTCAACCTTTACAAATTAACATATGTGAATTACCTCAAATCAAGTGCATGGATGCATTTCAATTCACTTTAGACTCAATCTGGTATGACTTGCAGTTGCTGTAAACACTCATAAAGCTTCTACAAGGCTTCCGCTTGCTTTATCTATGTGTAAATCATTTAGAAATTTGACACCTCCATATGTAAATGTCTAGATAACAACTAAAGTGTTTATTCTTGACCATAAAAGCTCATACATTAGGATATTAGTGCTAAAAAATTGTGCATTATCTTAGTTAATCTTGTTGGAGTTAGACGTCTGCGGAAGCACGCAAACAGCACAAGGAAGAAGAAGAAGCTTGGAGCACAACACACAAGACTGAATGTATTACTAGAGAATGTACAAAGATATGTAGCCCATTAGGGCAATAGGCGTATATACAAGCCGGGGGAAAAAAACCTCCTAAAGAGGGAAAAAAGTGCCCCGGCGGTCCTAGAGTGTTCACACACATCACTACCTAAATATATCAACAAATCCCCCTGGGAGTGATGCGGTGAACAAGGAGCTGGCACTCATGTATAAGGAAGTTCCAAGCTATGTGGAAATCACTCCACAAAAGGAAGTAAGCCCAAAGCTTTGCAGAAAGCTTCAAACTTCTCCCTAGGCAGAGCCTTCGTGAAAAGGTCTCCAATGTTCTCCTGCGTGGGCACATATGCCAAGCTGATCTCCCCAGCAGAGAACCTCTCCCTGACATAGTGATAATGCACCTCAATGTGCTTAGTGCGAGCATGGAACATAGGGTTCCTCGCAACTGCCAATGCGCTCTGACTGTCAGTGAAGATGGTGGTGGCAGAAGACTGGCCAACACCCAAATCAGCCATAAGGCGTCTGAGCCACACACACTCAACAGACGCTGTGAAAGCTTCCCTATACTCAGCCTCACAACTGGAAGTGGCCACAATAGGCTGCTTCTTGCTCAACCAAGATATACATGAGCTACCAAGCATGAAGCAAACACCACTGGTGGACACACGAGTGTCATAGCAACCAGCCCAATCTGAGTCAGAAAAACCATGCAAATCTGGCGGTAGTGATCCCCCCTTGGGATAAAACAACCCAAGTAGCCGAGTACCACTCAAGTAGCGAAAGATGCGCTTAACCGCTTTCCAATGCGTGACTCCTGGGCAATGCATAAACCTGCTCATCTGTGAGACAGCAAACTGAATATCTGGCCGAGTAATGCATAAGTAAATCAAGCATCAAACAGCCTGCTGGTAGAGAACAACATCAAATGCATCTCCAGCATCATGAAGACTCAATCGTAAACCTGTCTCCATAGGAGTGGCAATAGGCTTACAGTCTTCAAGGCCAAAACGCTACAATAATGTGTCAATACATTTTGTTTGACACAAAGCCATTCCACCATCAACGTGCATAAATTGAATGCCCAAATAGTGATGCAAATGCCCCAAATCAGACATCTCAAATGAGGCATGCAAATCAGCCTTAAAATCAGCAATATGTGTCTCAATAGGACCAGTGAGCAGCATGTCATCAACATAGACAACAATGATCAGAAGCACATCATTAGCACGTTTAACATATAAGGTGCTTTCAGTTGGACTGTTCTCAAAACCATGTGCAATTAGATAGGCATGTATCTTCTCATACCAAGCACGTGGTGCTTGCTTTAAACCATATAATGCCTTCTTTAACCTGTAAACTTGGTTTTCATGCCCTTTCTGCACAAAGCCACGGGGCTGAAAAACATACACTTCTTCATGCAAGTCACCATCCAGAAATGTTGTTTTAATGTCCAACTGATGTACATTCCAACCATGATGGGCTGCAAGTGCACAAATGCTCCGAACAGTAGTCATACGGCATGTAGGTGCAAAGGTCTCATCAAAATCAATGCCTCTTTCCTGTGCATAACCCTTTGCAACAAGCCTAGCCTTATACCTGTCAACTGTACCATCAGGTTTACGCTTTAGCTTGTATACCCACTTAGTGCCAATGGCCTTCTTGCCGGGAGGCAAGGCCGGGAGGCAAGTCACATAAAGACCATGTACCATTCTTCATTATAGCATCATATTCAGATTGCATAGCAACCATCCAATTTTCTGAATTTTGTGCTTCATCAAAAGAAACAGGCTCATTCTCATCACAGAGACTAGATGCAGCCATAACATAGCAATCTGATGCAAAGGAGGTACTATGAGAGCCTGAACGAGTACGATATGACAAAGGTGCATCTAATTTGCTATCACGCAAAGTCTGCACCAGCCATTTTGGCATAGTTTTTGCCTGCTCAATATCAGCTCTCTCATCAACAAGTGCATCATGTAAATCTGCATTAGAAATGGAATGATCTGCATCATCATATGAAACCTGCAAAGGCTGAGAAGTTGCCTCATTAGGACCAGCACTAGCCTGTCCACCTGTAAAAAGAGGCATCAAAGTATCATACATGTCTTTGGAGCTAACAGATGTCTCCTTAGTACATGAAAGCAATGGCTGAATAGCATCTTCCACAAAGATAACATCACGGCTAACCAGAATGCGTTTAGTCTGTGGATGATACAGATGTTAGCCTTTACTTTCAGAACTGTACCCAACAAAAATACATTTTACTGCCTTATCATCCAATTTTCTGCGATGTTGTTCAGGCACTAATGCATATGCCAAACAACCAAAAACACGCAGATGAGCAACAGATGGCTTGCGGTCATGCCAAGCCTCATATGGAGTGATAGACTACAACGCTTTAGTGGGACACCTGTTCAGTACATATGCTGCACACATGACAGCCTCAAGCCAGAAACTATGTGGTAAAGCCTGACTTTTGACCATGCACCTCGCCATCTCCATGAGTGACCTGTTCTTTTGTTCAGCAACTCCATTCTGTTGAGGTGTATACGGCACTGTACACTGGTGTTTTATCCCACGTTCAGCCAGAAATGCATTAAAATCTGAAGACATATATTCCCCCCCTCGATCAAAACGGAGGGTGCCCATTTTACATATTGACAGATTTTCAGCCAAAACCAAAAATTGTTTGAAGCACATGAACACTTCGGACTTTGATTTGAGTGGATATACCCATGCATGCCTGGAAAAATCATCAATGAAAGTCACGAAGTAAAGGTAATTTCCAAAAGAGGGTGTCTGCATAGGACCACAGACATCACTATGTACAAGCTGCAATTTCTACGTAGCCCGAACTGAACCATCTTTTGGAAAGGAAGAACACTGCATTTTGCCCAAAATACAGCCTTCACAAACATGTTTTCCAGGTGCCTCAAGTTTGGGCAAAGAGGACACCATTTCAGATTTCTGCAGGCGTAACAAACTAGCAAAATTCAGATGACCAAAGCGTGCATGCCAAAGCTTTGCATCTGACATAGCCTGAGAATCATGAATTGCACATGCTGAATCATTCACAGATCTTTCATAGTCTATGAGCTTATACAGCCCACGACATAAAATGCCAGAAGCAATAATCACATCGCCATTTGAGAGATCATGGACTGTACACCTCTTCAACGAATTTCACAACCAAGCCAATCTTGGCTAATGCAGAAACTGATAACAGGTTCTTTTTGATCCCTGGCACAAATAAAGCATCAGACAAAGTGAAAGAACTACCATCAGCAGTAGTCAGAATGATCTTACCAACTCCCATAACAGGATAAGAGGAGTTACTGGCGCATGTGACAGTATTCCCTGTAGGGGCAGGCTCGAGTGAAGAGAAGAAACTGCGTTGCGAGGTAATATGTTTGGTCGCCCCACTGTCAAAGTACTGGCAAACATCTGAGTCTACTGCAGACATGCACTGATCATGAGAAGATGGGTCAAAACTGCAGACAGTAGTAAACGCCCATTCTTCTTCCTGCACAAGATTTGCAGATTCTGTTTTTGGTGTAGAGGCCTCTGCAACAACCATTCCAGCCTCTTTCTTCTTTGCCTCTTTAGCAGCCAGTTTTGGACAGTTCTTTATAATATGATCATTTCCTTTACAGTACTTGCAGAACAATTTCTGCTTTTCTGATTTCTTCTCATCTTTATCCTGGTTCTTCGATTGTGCAGCATTTGCAGATTTCTGCTTACTAGTAGAAGAGCTCCATTTTCCTTTGCCCTTCTGACTAGCCAAGAAAGCTTGATCTGCAACACGCATAATGGACCTGCTCTGCCTGGACTGATCTTCCTACAATAGAACAGAGACTAATTCCTCAAATGACAAGGCATTCAGATTGCCTTTCATCATCAACCGAAGAGTAGAGGCAAAACTCTGATATGAATCAGGAAGACCATTCAGAACGGTCTGCACAAGTGAGCTATCTGGTATAACCTCATCAGCAGAAATCAATTGTTCCTTCAGGTCTTTGATCTTTGTAAGAAAACTGTCCATAGAATCACCTTCATTCATGTGCTCACTCTCCAACTGTTTTCGGAGGTAAGCAACACGAGCCTCATTCCTAGCCTGGTACAAAGTGGTAAGTGTATCCCAAGCATCCTTTGCTGTTCCGCAAGAGCGAATGTGAGGAATAATGGCACGTTTGACAGACAAAGCTATCAATGCATGTGCTTGGGCATCTCTGCCATCCCAACGAATCTGCTTTGCAGTAGGTGCAACAGAAACAGCAGCACGAACAGGAATCTGCGGAATATCATCTTCGACACCATCTTCATCAGCTCCAACACCTGTATTTGCAGTACTTGTCGTTACAGGTGTAACAGGACGTCTTTCAACACCCTGCACAATGTTCCACAATCCTTTTGCAACCAGTACATGTCGCATCATATAAGCCCATAATGGGTAGTTGGTACCATCCAACTTATCCTCAATAGCCAACATACGGAATACATCACTGCTTTCAGCCATGGCCGGTGACTAAAATACCTTGATGCAGAAAATTGACTGTATCTCAAAAAGTTGAATGGAACTGCCCAGACGAGTTCTGCTAGACCTGTAGCAGACTTCGAGACGCTTAAACTGGCAAACAGAAACTGGTATATACCTTTGGCACAAAAGGACAAAATAGCCTGCACAAGCACTGCGAATCTGAGACTGCAAACGGAGGAGTGTCGACGGTGCCCTAAAAGAAGCAATGACCTGCTCTGATACCAATTGTTGGAGTTAGACGTCTACGGAAGCACATGAACAGCACAAGGAAGAAGAAGAAGCTTGGAGCACAACACACAAGACTGAATGTATTACTAGAGAATGTACAAAGATATGTAGCCCATTAGGGCAATAGGCGTATATACAAGCCGGGGGAAAAAAACCTCCTAAAGAGGGAGAAAAGTGCCCCGGCGGTCCTAGAGTGTTCACACACATCACTACCTAAATATATCAACAAATCTAAGTGCACAAACATGTCAGATAGTCTTATAGCACAAGACTTCTTGATATATCCATGTAAACATCTTGCATGACTACATAGATATTGAATAATCACCATCCAAGTTAACCATCCTTTGCAACATGGATGTGTCTATATATGTAACATAATATTTGTCATGTTCTATAATACCAAAGGAGCATTAGATATGTTGAGTGATTCACACTCTCAGAGCCCCCTAATTATCTTTGGCATTCCCATTTTGTATTATCATTTATGCAATTATTGGATTGATTGAATTTTATTTATTATATTCATTCCATAATATGGACTTGTTACATTTGTAAAAATGTGTCATTGACCATATTATGCTTGATAGATATAGGAATTTAATGTATTTTGTGTTTATATATATATATATATATATATATATATATATATAATGTTTGTAGAAGAATCCGTATATTTGAAGGGTTAATGATTCATAAATTTATTATTACTTTCAAAATTTAGGTGCGAAAATAATTTTGTACAGATAGGTATATGAATCACATTTCATGGTCACTTTTGTAAAAAGAAGCAAATCGTTTTTTTCTCTATTTGTATATTTTTTTACTAATGAAAATTACTTATAAATAACATGCTTCAAGATAGTTTTAATGAAGCATAACTTTGACATCTTTGGCTTCCTTGGAGCCTGTGGCTCCCTTGTATCTCTTGTCATTGAGTAAGGCATATAACTTTGGCATAGCTTTGTCACGTTTGGCTTCCCTAGCACCCATGCTCCCTTGACATCAACTAAGGCATCGAATTTAGCTTCCCTACCACCCATGGCTCCCTTGGCATCAACTAAGGCATAAAACTTTGGCATCTTTGGCTTCCTTGGCTCCTTGGCATTGTTGGATACATGCAAACACTCTTTAATTAAGGAGTGGCAATAATGACTCTCTCATTTAGCAAGGAACATATTTGAATCCGCAACCTCACATTCACAAGTGAAGTGGTTTACCACTACACTATTCACATGTGTTGTTACACTCTATTCCTTTTTACTTTCATCTCTCTTATTTTTTCCATTCCCAAGAACCACACTTCCCTTTTCCATTTTAATTTCACTTTAATGGTTAAGCTAATACCATTAGGATGGGAGGGAATACCATTAAGGTCTTGCTTAAGCTATAGGTAGACTTATACCATTATGCTCATAATCAACATGAATATTAGCTTAGCCTACCTTCACATACCTTTGTTACTCTTTGGGAGGCACTTGCACCAAATAGACCACCCACCTTGCAATATCCCATAGTAGCAGTCGAAAACCACTCTTCTCTTAAGCAAGACAAGAACTTAATTGTTTTCTTAAGCCTTATTTACTTTATGACTCATTGTGAATCTTTACTTAATGGTTTTGGCCTTTGCTTAAGCCTAGTCTTTGCTTAAGCAAGACAAGAACTTAATCATAGTGACCCTTCATTTTTTATACACCCATGGACCCTAATCATACCATGGAGGATTTTGGTGAATCACCTCTACCCAAAGTATCAAAATAACAATAGTTAGAGCTCCTATGGCATGAACCCCAAGGCACCCAAAACAAGATCAGAGAGTGTGATGAAGTACTTAAAAAGATGCACTTTGAGGAAGAAAACCTTCTACAAGTGGTGAAGGCAATTCTTACTGCTTAAGCATATGTATGAATTCCAAGATAGATGTAAAAATTTGCAATTCTCATGCCTTGATGGGTCTAAGGATGATCAATTTGTTTTACCATGGCCATCTCAGTTTTGCTGGAGTTTGAGGACTGTGGAAGCGTACAAATAGTGCAACGAAGAAGAAGACACTTGGAATACAACACAATATAGAATGTATTACCAAGTGAATGTACAAACATAAGTGACCCATTAGAGTTAGAGTTTTATATACAAGCCAAGGGAAAAACCTCCCAAAGAGGGAAAAAGTGGCTCGGCGGTTCTAAGTGTGTTCACACACATCACTACTAAAATATGTCAAAAAATCCCCCTTAGGAGTGATGAGGTGAACAAGGAGTTGAGACTCATGTACAAGGAAAGGAAGTAAGCCCAAAGCTTTATGTGGAAAGAGATCAATCCACAAAAGGAAGTAAGCCCAAAGCTTTGTGTGCAAAGCTTCAAACTTCTCTCTAGGCAGAGCCTTTGTGAAAAGGTCTACAACATTATCCTATGTGGGCACATATGCCAAACTAATCTCTCTGGTAGAGAGCCTCTCCTTAACATAATGACAATGCACCTCAATGTGCTTTGCGCAGGCATGTAACACAGGCTTCATGGCAACTACCAATCGTTCTGACTATTAGTGAAGATGGTGGTGGTACAAGATTGACCAACACCCAAATCATCGAAAAGGCATCTAAGCCACACACGCTCAATAGTTGTGAAAGTTGCCCTATACTCAACCTCACAACTAGAAGTGGCCACAGTAGGCTGCTCCTTGCTCAACTAAGATATGCATGAGCTACCAAGCATGAAGCAAAAGCCATTGGTGGACACACGAGTGTCATACTAACTAGCCTAGTCTAAGTCAGAAAAAGCATGCAAATCTAGTGGTAATGATCCCCCCTTGGGATAAAACAATCCAAGTAGCCACGTACCACTCAAGTAGCAAAAGATGTGCTTAAATGCTTGCCAATGCTTAACACCTAGGCAATGAATAAACTTGCTCATACAAGAGACAACAAACTGAATATCAGGTTGAGTTGCACATAAGTAAATCAAGCATCCAAGATCCTATTGAAAGAGAACAACATCAAATGCATCTCAAGCATCATGAAGGCTCAATTGTAAATCTGTTTCCATAGGAGTGACAATAGGTTTGCAATCTTCAACTCCAAAATGCTGCAATAATGTGTTAGTATATTTTGTTTGACACAAAGCTATTCCCCCATCAACTTGGATAAACTCAATGCCTAAATAATGATGAAAATGCCCCAAATTTGGCACCTCAAAAGAGGCATGCAAATCATCTTTAAATTCAGAAATATGCTTCTCATTAGGACCAATGAGAAGCATGTCATTAACATATACAGTGATGATCAAACATACATCATCTGCATGCTTAACATATAAGGTTCTCTTAGTTGGACTATTTTCAAAACCATGTGCAATCAAGTAGGCATGTATATTTTCATACCAAGCATGTGGTGCTTGCTTCAAACCATATAATGCCTTTCTTAGCCTACACATTTTGTTTTGATGCCCTTTCTGCACAAAACCATGGGGCTGAAATACATACACTTCTTCATGTAATTTACCATTCAAAAAGTCCAATTTTAGCATCCAACTGATATACATTCCAACCACAATGAGCTGCAAGTGCACAAATGCTATGAATAGTGGTCATATGACATGTGGGAACAAAGTTCTCATCAAAATCAATGCCTCTCTCTTGAGCATAACCTTTTGCAACAATCCTCGCCTTAAACGTGTCTATTGCTCATCTGCATGTTTTTGGTTGTTTGGCATATGCATAAAGCCTGAACAACAATGTAAGAAATTGGATGGTAAAGCACTAAAATGTATTTTTGTTGGTTATAGTTTTGAAAGCAAAGGCTATCATCCATATCATCCACATACTAAATGCATTTTGGTTAGTTTTGATATTGTTTTTGTGGAACATGCAATTTAGCCACTCTAGAGATGTGTATGACACTTTGCTGCATCGTTTTACAAGTGGACAATCAAGTGCTAGTCTGAATGAGGCAATTTATTAGACTTTACAAGTTTCATGTGATGATACAGATCATTCCATTTCTGATGCAAATTTACATGATGCACTTGTTGATAAGACGACTAATATAGAGGAGGCAAAAACTATGCAAAAATGGCTGGTGCAAACTTTGCAAGATCGCAAATTAGATGCATCTCTATCATATTGTACTTGTTCAGGCTCTCAGAGTGCTTCTTTTGCATCAGATTGATATGATAAGCGTAAAAAGAACTCAATAGGAAAAGTGAAAAGAATATCATGCAACGCACCATCCAAGTTATTTATATTCTTTATGATAATGAGAAGTGATCAAAATATGCCCAAGGATAAGAGTAAAAAGAACTCAATAGGGGAAATGAAAAGAATATCATGCAACTCATCATCCAAATTATATATATTCTTCATGCTAATGGGAAGTGATGGTGCCCCTATGTGGAAACCTTCTTCTTTTGTAGAATGTGTGCTACTTCACCTACACAATGAAACAAAAAGAACAAAAAAAAAAAAGAAAACGACACATAGAATCCATAGCACATGGATAAGAAAAGTGCAAGGATCCTCAACCCCTAAATCAATAGTTTGTATGTGACAATCATCAATTATGTGTATATGTTTAGAATAATATGTAGTGGATGGGCCATGTGCCCACAGGTGGCAAAAACTATGAACAATGAAGTGGTCAATATAACAATGTACATGTTGAATCATAGTATTTCAACCTTTACAAATTAACATATATGAATTACCTCAAATCAAGTGCATGGATGCATTTCAGTTCACTTTAGACTCAATCTGGTATGACATGCAGTTGCTGTAAACACTCATAAAGCTTCTACAAGGCTTCCGCTTGCTTTATCTATGTGTAAATCATTTAGAAATTTGACACCTCCATATGTAAATGTCTAGATAACAACTAAAGTGTTTATTCTTGACCATAAAAGCTCATACATTAGGATATTAGTGCTAAAAAATTATGCATTATCTTAATTAATCTAAGTGCACAAACATGTCAGATAGTCTTATAGCACAAGACTTCTTGACATATCCATGTAAACACCTTGCATGACTAAATACAATAATGACTACATAGATATTGAATAATCACCATCCAAGTTAACCATCCTTTGCAATATGGATGTGTCTATATATGTAACATAATATTTGTCATGTTCTATAATACCATAGGAGCATTAGATATGTTGAGTGATTCACACTCTCAGAGCCCCCTAATTATCTTTGGCATTCCCATTTTGTATTATCATTTATGCAATTATTGGATTGATTGAATTTTATTTATTATATTCATTCCATAATATGGACTTGTTACATTTGTAAAAATGTGTCATTGACCATATTATGCTTGATAGATATAGGAATTTAATGTATTTTGTGTTTATATATATATATATATATATATATATATAATGTTTGTAGAAGAATCCGTATATTTGAAGGGTTAATGATTCATAAATTTATTATTACTTTCAAAATTTAGGTGCGAAAATAATTTTGTACAGATAGGTATATGAATCACATTTCATGGTCACTTTTGTAAAAAGAAGCAAATCGTTTTTTTCTCTATTTGTATATTTTTTTACTAATGAAAATTACTTATAAATAACATGCTTCAAGATAGTTTTAATGAAGCATAACTTTGACATCTTTGGCTTCCTTGGAGCCTGTGGCTCCCTTGTATCTCTTGTCATTGAGTAAGGCATATAACTTTGGCATAGCTTTGTCACGTTTGGCTTCCCTAGCACCCATGCTCCCTTGACATCAACTAAGGCATCGAACTTTGGCATCTTTAGCTTCCCTACCACCCATGGCTCCCTTGGCATCAACTAAGGCATAAAACTTTGGCATTTTTGGCTTCCTTGGCTCCTTGGCATTGTTGGATACATGCAAACACTCTTTAATTAAGGAGTGGCAATAATGACTCTCTCATTTAGCAAGGAACAGATTTGAATCCGCAACCCCACATTCACAAGTGAAGTGGTTTACCACTACACTATTCACATGTGTTGTTACAATCTATTCCTTTTTACTTTCATCTCTCTTATTTTTTCGATTCCCAAGAACCACACTTCCCTTTTCCATTTTAATTTCACCTTAATGGTTAAGCTAATACCATTAGGATGGGAGGGAATACCATTAAGGTCTTGCTTAAGCTACAGGTAGACTTATACCATTATGCTCATAAGCAACATGAATATTAGCTTGAGCCTACCTTCACATACCTTTGTTACTCTTTGGGAGTCACTTGCACCAAATAGACCACCCACCTTGCAATATCCCATAGTAGCAGTCGAAAACCACTCTTCTCTTAAGCAAGACAAGAAGTTAATTGTTTTCTTAAGCCTTATTTACTTTATGATTCGTTGTGCATCTTTACTTAATGGTTTTGGCCTTTGCTTAAGCCTAGTCTTTGCTTAAGCAAGACAAGAACTTAATCATAGTGACCTTTCATTTTTTATACACCCATGGACCCTAATCATACCATGGAGGATTTTGGTGAATCACCTCTACCCAAAGTATCAAAATAACAATATTTAGAGCTCCTATGGCATGAACCCCAAGGCACCCAAAACAAGATCAGAGAGTGTGATGAAGTACTTCAAAAGATGCATTTTGAGGAAGAAAACCTTCTACAAGTGGTGAAGGCAATTCTTACTGCTTAAGCATATGTATGAATTCCAAGATAGATGTAAAAATTTGCAATTCTCATGCCTTGATGGGTCTAAGGATGGTCAATTTGTTTTACCATGGCCATCTCAGTTTTGTTGGAGTTTGAGGACTGTGGAAGCATACAAATAGTGCAACGAAGAAGAAGAAACTTGGAATACAACACAATATAGAATGTATTACCAAGTGAATGTACAAACATAAGTGACCCATTAGAGTTAGAGTTTTATATACAAGCCAAGGGAAAAACCTCCCAAAGAGGGAAAAAGTGGCTCGGCGGTTCTAAGTGTGTTCACACACATCACTACCAAAATATGTCAAAAAATCCCCCTTAGGAGTGATGAGGTGAACAAGGAGTTGAGACTCATGTACAAGGAAAGGAAGTAAGCCCAAAGCTTTATGTGGAAAGAGATCAATCCACAAAAGGAAGTAAGCCCAAAGCTTTGTGTGTAAAGCTTCAAACTTCTCTCTAGGCAGGGCCTTTGTGAAAAGGTCTACAACATTATCCTATGTGGGCACATATGCCAAACTAATCTCTCTGGTAGAGAGCCTCTCCTTAACATAATGATAATGCACCTCAATGTGCTTTGTGCAGGCATGGAACACAGGCTTTGTGGCAACTACCAATCGTTCTGACTATTAGTGAAGATGGTGGTGGTAGAAGATTGACCAACACCCAAATCATCCAAAAGGCATCTGAGCCACACATGCTCAATAGTTGTGAAAGTTGCCCTATACTCAACCTCACAACTAGAAGTGGCCATAGTAGGCTGCTCCTTGCTCAACTAAGATATGCATGAGCTACCAAGCATGAAGCAAAAGCCATTGGTGGATACACGAGTGTAATAGCAACTAGCCTAGTCTAAGTCAGAAAAAGCATGCAAATCTAGTGGTAATGATACCCCCTTGGGATAAAACAATCCAAGTAGCCACATACCACTCAAGTAGCAAAAGATGTGCTTAAATGCTTGCCAATGCTTAACACCTAGGCAATGAATAAACTTGCTCATACAAGAGACAACAAACTGAATATCAGGTTGAGTTGCACATAAGTAAATCAAGCATCCAAGATCCTATTGAAAGAGAACAACATCAAATGCATCTCAAGCATCATGAAGGCTCAATTGTAAATCTGTTTCCATAGGAGTGACAATAGGTTTGCAATCTTCAACTCCAAAATGCTGCAATAATGTGTTAGTATATTTTGTTTGACACAAAGCTATTCCCCCATCAACTTGGATAAACTCAATGCCTAAATAATGATGAAAATGCCCCACATTTGACACCTCAAAAGAGGCATGCAAATCATCTTTAAATTCAGAAATATGCTTCTCATTAGGACCAATGAGAAGCATGTCATTAACATATACAGTGATGATCAAACATACATCATCTGCATGCTTAACATATAAGGTTCTCTTAGTTGGACTATTTTCAAAACCATGTGCAATCAAGTAGGCATGTATATTTTCATACCAAGCATGTGGTGCTTGCTTCAAACCATATAATGCCTTTCTTAGCCTACACATTTTGCTTTTATGCCCTTTCTGCACAAAACCATGGGGCTGAAATACATACACTTCTTCATGTAATTTACCATTCAAAAAGTCCAATTTTAGCATCCAACTGATATACATTCCAACCACAATGAGCTGCAAGTGCACAAATGCTATGAATAGTGGTCATATGACATGTGGGAACAAAGGTCTCATCAAAATCAATGCCTCTCTCTTGAGCATAACCTTTTGCAACAATCCTCGCCTTAAACGTGTCTATTGCTCATCTGCATGTTTTTGGTTGTTTGGCATATGCATTAAGCCTGAACAACAATGTAAGAAATTGGATGGTAAAGCGCTAAAATGTATTTTTGTTGGTTATAGTTTTGAAAGCAAAGGCTATCATCCATATCATCCACATACTAAATGCAATTTGGTTAGTTTTGATATTGTTTTTGTGGAACATGCAATTTAGCCACTCTAGAGATGTGTATGACACTTTACTGCATCTTTTTACAAGTGGACAATCAAGTGCTAGTCTGAATGAGGCAATTTATTAGACTTTACAAGTTTCATGTGATGATACAGATCATTCCATTTCTGATGCAAATTTACATGATGCACTTGTTGATAAGAGGACTAATATAGAGGAGGCAAAAACTATGCGAAAATGGCTGGTGCAAACTTTGCAAGATCGCAAATTAGATGCATCTCTATCATATTGTACTTGTTCAGGCTCTCAGAGTGCTTCTTTTGCATCAGATTGATATGATACGGCTTCCTCTAGTATTTGTGATGAGAATGAGCCTACTTTGTTTGATTAAGCACAAAATTCAGAAAATTGGATGGTTGCTATGCAAGCAGAATATGATGCTATTATGAAGAATGGTATTCAGTCTTTATGTGATTTGCCTCCTAGTAAGAAGGCCATTGGCACTAAGTGGGTATACAAGCTTAAGTGTATTTCGGATGGAACAATTGACAAGCTTAAGGCTAGGCTTGTGTCAGGGGAGCACTTAATTGTGCTCTCTGACTTCACTAGACAAGATTTCGAAAATATACTTTTGATTAAAAGAATACTCATGTAGGAAAAATAGTACAAGAATATGTAGCTGATACAAGAAGGCCCACAACCCGAGACTGATAGGCATAGATGATTGAGCTAGAGATGACACGGGAGATCCCACAACCTGACATCGTAGGTCTAGAGCAAGATCTTTGGATTACAAGAACTCCCTTTAGGGAGATGAACTAGCTACAAGAAATAACTCAAAAGGATATCGTACTAGACGATTACAATAGGACAAGATAGGATGTCAAAGACACAGGACTAGACATGACTAAAGCAAGAGACAAGGCTAGAACTCGAACCGGAACTTGAAAGTACTTACTTGGTGATCAGGACTCCTTGAGCTTCCAAGACTGGCATTGGAAGAACTGAGTATGAATGTGGCCAACCCCTCCTTATATAGTTTTTCCAAGGGCATTTCAAGGGCAAATATGAGTTGATGATGTCATCGATGGTACCATCAACTAGAAACAAGACCTTCTGGTGTCAAAATTCAACAAATAGACAATCAATCTTGGGGTTTTGGCACATTCCAAACATAATAGAAGCATTGATTTCTCCAAATCTTGAACCAGTCATGAGATATAGAATATGATATGGTATCTAAGGTTCAAGATGGTTTCCTTTGTGTCCATGACATCACCTCCCCCTCAAGCGACGAGTTCCACGAGGAGTGGTTGTGTGACTGTGAGATCTTCCAAAACTTGGATCTTCATAGCTCTTGGTCTTTGTAGAGTTCTTGATATGTGGTACTAGAGCATGATGATGATGGATATCCATGATGAGACTCAAAAGGGTTTGTATTATATCTAGGTACAGAATCAAGGCCATGATTCTCATGATGGGTAGTATTTCTCTTTTGATTTTGATGATGATCCTTTTGATGTGGGATGGTGCTTGTAGAAGCCCTAATTCCAACTTGCTTCTTTGACATTCGAATACCATATGATCATAATCTCCATAATAAAACCATAATTCATTGTCTTTTCGATGTTTTCTTTCCTTTGGTGTAAGTCATCTCACCCTAATGTTATCCAACTGCATGAGTTTTGGTTGAGATTCTTCCAAGATATGTTGTTGAGGAACTGAGATAAACTGGTATTCTGGATCGTGCACAAAAATCTTCTTCTCTTGCTTTCTCTCAAACAACCTATTGTCACACTCAATTGCTTGATTCATGAATTCATTCAAAGTATTTACCTTGGGCATGTTTAACATGAGGTCCTTGACATCATCACATAAGCCCGATCAAAATTGGTTGATAAAATAATCCTTCTGCCATATGAGATCACAAATGATTTGTCTGAATTCTGATGCACACGTAGACACAAGGCTATTTCCTTGATGTAGCTTCCTTAGCTTTGTTTCAGCAACACGTGAACAATTGGTATCTCCAAATGAAGATGTAAACTCTCGAATAAAGGCCTTGAAATCATGCAAAATATCCATATCCTTCTCAAGGATTGGTGCAAAACATGAAAGAGCAGGACCACATAATAGAGTTCCTATGAGTCCTACTTGAGAAGCATCATCTGGGTACCTGTCTGGTTCCATCCTTATGAATAGCTTCACTCGTTGCACAAATCCTTGAAACTTTGATCTTGTCCCATCAAATTTCTCAGGCATGCTCACTTTTTGACTTTTCTTCATGTTAGTTATCATGGGGGCACTTGAAGACGATTGATTTACAATGATCTGTAGTTCTTGGATTTGCCTTAAGTTCTGTGATTACATTTTGAATATTCTATTGTTGAGTACTTTGTTGGTTTTCTCGTATCTCTTGGACTTGTTGTTGAATAACTTTAAGTGCAGAAAATATTTCTTCACGAATAATCTCCATGGTGCCTAGTCTTGATGAAGGTAATCTTGCCAAAATGTCAAGGGAGCACTAGATTGTGCTCTTTGACTTCACTAGACAAGATTTTGGAAATATACTTCCGATTACAAGAATACTCACGTAGGAAAAATTGTACAAGAATATGTAGCTGATACAAGAAGTCCCACAACCTGGGACTGATAGGTATAGATAATTGAGCTAGAGATGACACAGGAGATCCCACAACCCAAGATCGTAGGTCTGGAGCAAGATCTTTGGATTACAAGACCTCCCTTTAGGGAGATGAACTAGCTACAAGAAATAACTCAAAAGGATCTCATACTACAAGATTACAATAGGACAAGATAGGATGTCCAAGATACAAGACTAGACAAGACTAGAGCAAGAGACAAGGTTAGAACTCGAACTGGAACTTGAAAGTACTTACTTGGTGATCAAGAATCCTTGCACTTCCAAGACTGGCATTGGCAAAACTGACTATGAATGTGGCTAACCCCTCCTTATATAGTTTTTCCAAGGGTGGTTATGAGTTGATGATGTCATCAATTGGCAATAGGGTGTCAGAATTCAGCAAATAGACAATCGATCTTGCGGGTCTGGCACATTTTGAATGCAATGGAAGCATTGGTTTCTCCAAATTTTGAACCAATCATGAGATACAAAATATGATATGGTATCTAAGGTTCAAGATGGTTTCCTTTGTGTCCATGAAAACTTGTTGCAAAAGGTTATGCTCAAGGAAGAGGCATTGATTTTGATGAGACCTATGCTCCCACATGCCGAATGACTATTGTTCATAGCATTTGTGCACTTGCAACTCATGATGGTTGTAATGTACATAAGTTGGAGATTAAAACTACATTTCTGAATGGTGATTTACATAAAGAAGTTTATGTTTTCCATCCCCATGGTCTTGTGCAGAAAGGGCATGAAAACAAAGTGTGCAGGTTGAAAAAGGCATATATGGTTTAAATGAAGCACCATGTGCTTGGTATGAATAGAAACAAAGTGTGCAGGTTGAAAAAGGCATATATGGTTTAAATGAAGCACCATGTGCTTGGTATGAATAGATACATGCCTAATTGATTGCACATGGTTTTTAGAATAGTCCAACTGAGAGCACCTTATATGTTAAGCATGTAAATGATGTCTTTCTGATCATTGTTGTCTATCTTGATGACATGCTCCACACCGGTACTAATGAGAAGCATATTTTTTATTTTAAGTCTGATTTGCATGCCTCATTTGAGATGTGAGATTTGGGGCATTTGCACCATTATTTGGGCATTGAATTTATGCAAGTTGATGGCAGAATAGCTTTGTGTCAAACAAAATATATTGATACATTATTGTAGCATTTTGGCCTTGAAGATTGCAAACCTATTGCCACTCCTATAGAAACAGGTTTACTGTTGAGGCTTCATGATGCTAGAGATGCATTTGATATTCTTCTCTATCAGCGGGTTGGTGGATGTTTGATTTATTAATGCATAACTCGGCATGATATTCAGTTTTTTGTCTCATAGATGATCAAGCTTATGCATTGCCCAGATGTCAAGCATTGGCAGGCGGTTAAGCGCATCTTTCCCTACTTGAGTGGTACCAGCTACTTGAGTGGTACCTAGCTACTTGGATTGTTTTATCCTAAGGGGGGATCATTACTGCCAGATTTACATGCTTTTTCTGACTTTAACTGGGCTGGTTACTATAACACTTGTGTCTCCACTAGTGGTTTTCACTTCATGCTAGGGAAGAAGGTGCACTAAAAATCCTAGTGTGTTCACACACATCACTATCAAAATATATTAACAAAACCCCCTTGGGAGTGATGCGATGAATAAGGAGTTGGTATTCATGTATAAGGTAAGATGGTGGTGGCATAAGACTTACCAACACCCAAATCAGCCATAAAGCATCTGAGCCACACACACACTCAATAGTCGCTATGAAAGCTACCCTATACTCAGCCTCACAACTAGAGTTGTGCTCCAATCTCCTTCTCTTCCTTGTGTTCTCTGCATGCTTTTGTAGACCTCAAACTCCAACATTCTTCATATTCTGCTTTTGTGTAGATTTTTGTTTAAGTTGTTGTTATAGTTCCTTGTTTAAAGTTCCCCTATTAAGGTGTGTTGCATAACATTGGTCTGTTGCAAGATTTGCATCATCCAAGTCTGTTGTAATAGTTGCACTTAAAATGCACCATACAGGGCACTATCACCTACTCTCTAACCCCCCTTCCAAACAATCCTCACTACCCCTATAAGCCCTTTAAGGCAAAAACCCCTACAATATCCTCTCTGCCCAAACTTGAGGCACCTTCTAAAAATGTCTATGAAGGCTGTATTTTGGGCATAATGCAATGTTTCTCCTTCCAAAAGATGGTTCAGTTAGAGGTACTCATAAATTGTAGATTTTCCATAGTGATGTTTGTGGCCTTATGTAGACATCTTTATCAGGAAATTACATATGCTTCATAAATTTTAGTGATGAATTTTCTAGGCATGCATGTGTTTATCCATTGAAAGAAAATGCCATAGGGTCTATGTGCTTTAAATAGCTCCTAACTATGGCTGAAAATTTGTTAGCATGTAAAATGGGCATCCGCTGTTCCATTTGGGGAGGATACGTGTCTTTTGAGTTTAATGCATTTCTCATCAGCATGAGATAAAACATCAGCGTATAGTGTTGGATACACCTCAACAAAATGGATTGCTAAAAGGAAGAATAGGTCTCTCAAGGAAATGGCGATGTGTATGGTCAAAAGTTAGGCTTTACCACATAGCTTTTGGCTTGAGGCTATTATGTGTGCAACATATATACTTAATGGTGTCCCACTAAAGCATTGTATTCTATCACTCCATATGAGGCTTAACATGGTGCAAGCCATCTCCTTCCTATTTGCATATTTCTTGTTTTCTTGCATATGCATTAGTGCCTAAAAAATAATGCAAAAAATTGGATGATAAAGTAGTGAAATGTATTTCTATTAGGTACAATTTTGAAAGAAAAGACTCTCAACTTTACCATTTGTAGATTAAATACATTCTAGTTAGTTCTCATGTTGTTTTTGTGGAAGATGCAAATCAGCCCTTACATTCATGTACCACTGAGACATTAGTTAACTCAAAGCATGTGTACGACATGTTGTTGCCTCTTTTTACAAGTGGCAGTCAAGTTTTGATCCAAGTAAGACAATTTCTTAGCCTTTACATGATTCAAATGATGATGTAGATCATTCCATTGCTCATGTGGATTTACATGATGCATTTATTGACGAGAGGGATGACATAGAATAGGTGAAAACTATGCCTAAATTGTTGGTGCAGACTTTGAAAAATAGCAAATTAAATGCACCTTTGTCATATCACACTTGTCACAGTGGTCAGTGCTTTCTTTGCATTAGATTTTTATGAAATGGCTTCCTCTAGTATTTGTGATGAGAATGAACCTATTTTTTGTGATGAAGCACACACTTTGGCAAATGGGATGGCTTCTGTGCAATCAAAATATGATGTTATTATGAAGAATGAAGATTGAAAATGCAAGCCTCATGGAACACTTGATAGGTAAAAGGCTAGGCTTGTTGCCAAATGTTATAATCAAGAGAGGCATTTATTTTGATGACACCTTTGCTCCGACATGCCGAATGATAACCATTCATAGATTTTTTGATTTAATAACTCATCATGGTTGGAATTTACATAAGTTGTAAAACTACATTTCTGAATGGTGATTTACATGAGGAAGTGTATGTGTTTAAGCCCCTTGTTTTTGTGCAAAATAGGCATGAAAACAAAAAGCATTATATGGTTTGAAGCAAGGACCTTGTGCTTTGTAATAGAAGATACATGCCCACTTGCAAGCACATGGTTTTTTGAACAATCAAACCGAACGCACCTTATATGTTAAGCATGTAGATTATGTATTTCTGATAATTGTTGTATATTTTGATGGTGTGCTGATTTCTAGTCCTAATGAGAAGCATATTGTAGAATTTGAGACTGATTTGCATGGCTTTTTTTAATGTAAAACTTTGGGCCATATGCATCATTACTTGGGCATTCAATTTATGCAAGTTGATGGGGGAATGGCTTTGTGTAAAACAAAATACATTGACATGTTATTGCAATGTTTTGGCCTTGAATATTTCAAACCTATTTTCATTCCCATGGAAATAGGTTTATGATTGAGTCTTCATGATGTTGAAGATGCATTTGTGTTTTTCTCTATCAAGAAGCTATTGGATGCTTGATTTTCTTATGCATAGTTCTGCCTGATATTTAGTTTGTTGTCTCTTAGATTAGTAGGTTTATGCATAGCCCATGTCAAGGATTACCAAGTGGTTAAGCACATCTTTCACTTCTTGAGTGGCACCCACTTACTTGGATTGTTTTATCCCGAGGAGGGATATTTGCTACTAGATTTACATGCTTTTTCAAACTCAAAATGGTGTGGTTGCTATGACACTCTTGTGTCCACTAGTGGTCTTTGCTTCATGCTTAGTAGATCATGCATATATTGGTTGAGTAAGAAGCAACCTACTATCATCACTTGTAGTTTTGAGTCTGATTATAGGGAAGCTTTCACAATGACTCTTGAGTGTGTGGGGTGCAAACACTTTTTGTTTGATTTGGGTGTTGGTCAATCTTTTACAACTACCATCTTTACTAAAAATTAGAGTGCATTGACAACTATGAGGAACCCTACCTTCCATGCTTTCACAAAGCACATTGAGGTGCACTATCATTATGTTGCTCTACGTAGGGAGAAGCTTGCAGATTTTTGCAAAGCTTTGGGCTTACTTCCTTTTCTAGATTGATTTCTTTCCACATAACTTGGCACTTCCTTATACATGAGTGCTATTTGTTTGTTCACCACATCACTCCTAGGGGGATTTGTTGATATATTTTGGTAGTGATGTGTGTGAACACACTGAGGACCGTCAGGGCATTTTTTTTCCTTCTTTAGGGTTTTTTTTCCCAGCTTGTATATATGCCTGTAACTCTAATGGGTCATTTATCTTTGTTCATTCACTTGGTAGTACTCATTACCGTGTTGTTATCCAAGCTTCTTCTTCTTCCTTGTGTTGTTCGTGTACTTCTATAGACCTTGATCTCCAACAAAGAGAAGCTGGCTACTTGGGAAGAGGAGCCCACAAAGCAATCATGCATGGGGAAGAAAATAAAGTGATGGCTTTTTTATTGCTATTTTTGCGAGTTTGGATTAAGGAGAAGACAAGGAAAGGCATGTGACAATTTTTTAAATCCAAGAACTCAAGTTTTGGCCTACTCAAGTGTGTGTAAGTAGAGCAATCACACACGAGAGTAGTATTGTTTTTTGTGCATTTTGAATTGTGGGAATGTTGATAGATGACATAATTAATGAGGTAATGGTCTTTTGAATTGAAGACAAGTGGATAAAAATCCAAGTTTAAGACTTCCAGTTATGCTAGGTGGTGGCAAAATCGTGATTGCCATGTATCAAACTGGCACAAGTTTTTATGAAATCCAAGTACATCAGATTGGTCAAAGATTAATGAGAATCTAGTAAACCTAAGTGGATTGGAATATGAATCTATTGCAGATCTCAATTACTATTTTAAGCATTCATGATCTACAAATTAGGAAGGAAGTAACCAATTGAGCTTCATATACATCACAGGAATTAGGGGGAATATTAGGAGTTCTTTTCAATAACAATCATCACTAGAAGAACCCAAACACAATGAGATGATTTCCCTAGAGATGATCTCTCAATAGAGCGATTGTCTATTGCTTGCTTAACTTTGAAGATTTGAGATCAAATTTTTGTCCCATTATGATCTCTAAGTGAGAAAAAAATTATTCTGTGAGTTCTAATTGCAAAAACTCATAAAAAAAAACCTTAATTCTAAACCACAATCACCAAGTTGGGTAGCTTTTATGCACAAAAGTTATGAATTATAAATGTGAGCATTTTTACAATTGGTGATTTTAATAGATAACCCTAGATAGGAAGGATCATAATACAAGAGAGTTTTTACCACAAGAGATCATAAAGGAGCTTCAATTTGGAACATTGATTGCTCTAGACTATGTCTATGTAGAGCAGTCATCTAGTTGAAAATGTGTACTTTTGACCTATTGAGAGCTTGATAGGTATCATCAAAACATAGCCAACATGGACCACGTTTTTTTCAAACCAAAAGAAACCACAAGAAAGCCTTAAACCATCCAAAATTGTTGAAAGTATTAACTATTTATAGAGCAATCATTTGAGTGATCATAAGGTTTTCTAACTCAATCTTGAGTGATTTGATATAGAAAGAATCTTATGCAATGCATGGAAGTATTTTTTCATTGAAAAAAAGCCAAGATTTGAGAGGATTACCAACCATAATTGCCCTATATGTTAGGGGTTTCAACAAAATCATCCTACTAGTAGTAAAGCAAGTAGAAAGACGATCAAGAATTTAAGACAAGCTTCAAGAAGCATAATAAAAGCATCAAAGCCTTTGAAACTACAAGAAAATCATCATTTGGCAATCCACAATTGCCCTAGCTAGGATGATTCATCATCGTTTGGAAGGTAGTGGTAAAATTATTGGAAGATTATGTTGGCGTTCAAGGATTGTAGAAGAACACAAACAATACAAGGAAGAAGAAGAAGAAGCTTGGAGAACAACACAAAATTAATAATTTTACCAAGGGAATGTACAAAAATAAGTGATTTGTTAGGGGTAATAGGTGTATATACAAGCTCAAGGAAAAAAAAATTGAAAGAGGGAAAAAAGTTCCCTACTAGTCTTACGTGTGTCTGCACACAATATATCAACAAATCTCCCTTGGGAGTGATGTAGTGAACAAGGATCTTGCACTCATGTAGAAGGAAGTGCCAAGCTATGTGGAATGAAATCGATCCACAAAAGGAAGATAGCCCAAAGCTTTGCAAAAAGCTTCAAACTTCTGCCTACATAGAGACTTTGTGAAAAGGTCTTAACATTAGCTTGCATGCACATGTAAGCCAAACTGATCTCTCTACCATAGAGTCTCTCCCTAACAAAGTCATAGTTCACCTCAATGTGCTTTGTTCGAGCATGGAAAACAAGGTTCCTTGCAACTACCAACCTTCTCTAACCATTAGTAAAGATGGTAGTGATAGGACACTAACCAACACCCAAATCAACCAAAATGTGTTTGAGCCACGCACACTCAACAATAGCTATGAAAGTTGTGCTATACTCAGCCTCACAATTGGAAGTGGAAAGAATAGGCTACTTCTTGCTCAACCAAGATATGCATGAGCTAATAAGCATGAAGCAAAAACTACTAGTGGACACATGAGTGTCATAACAACTAGCTCAAACTAAGTAAAAAAAAGCATATAATATAGTATTAATGATCCTTCCTTGGGATAAGACAATTTAAGTAGTTGGGTACCACTTAAATAGTGAAAGATGCACTTAACTACCTACCAATGTTTGACACCTAGGCAATGCATAAATCTCCTCATATGGGAGATAGCATACTCAATATCAAGCCATGTTATGCATAAGAAAATCAAGCATCCAATAGCCTATTGATAAAGAACAACATCAAATGCATCTCAAGCATCATGAATACTCAATCATAAACCTACTTCCATGGGAGTCGCACTATGTTTGCAATATTCAAGGCCAAAATGCTACAATAATGTGTCAATATATTTTGTTTGATGCAAAGATAATCTCCCATGAACTTGCATAAATTAAATCCCAAAATAATTATGCAACTACCTCAAATTTGACATCTCAACAAAGGCATGTAAAGCGGCCTTAAATTCAAACATATGCTTCTCATTAGGAGTAATGAGCATCATGTCATCAACATATACAAGAATGATCGTAAGTACGTCATTTTCATGCTTAAATATAAGGTTCTCTCAATTGGAGTGTTCTTAGATCCATGTTTTAGCAAGTAGGCATGTATCTTCTCATTTCAAGCACATGGTGCTTGCTTCAAACCATACAATGGCTGAGATATCAGTCCATTTTAAAATGTCACCTCTTTTCATAGGCTCAGGAATGAGCCTTTCTCTTTTTGTTGGTGTGTGAGTACCACATATATTTAGGGCAGCTTGAATGAGATCTTTTGAGACATAAAATTTCTTATACGGGGGGTCATTCACTAGTGATGGCAAAATAAAAACTCCTAGCAATTCCTTTCTCTGAGGGGGTTTGAGAGTCGTCACTAAATTGAAGCATCAATAGAAATCAGGTTTTGGAAAACGGTCACTAAAGTACTCGGTAAAACTAGCCCTAGCCCAAATGGATCGTAGCTCCTCTGAATTCTGAAGATCTTCAAATTCCCTAGAGAAGAACTGATATCTCCTCCAAATGTCTCTGCCAAAGCAGAGCATCACATCATAGATGTAATTAGCTTCTGCTAGGGGTCTCGCAAGTCCTTGGAACCAATGTGAGTTGCTATGTACTTTTTGGGTGCGTCCAAGAGGAGGGTCATCAATGGGCATCAGTCCTATGAAACCTTGAAATTCTGGTGGTTGTGATGTAGGATAAGACTCAACTAACAAATTAGCAAAATTGACTACTAGCGCACTGGGGCCAGCCTCGAAAGTTTGTTCAGCTTGCATGATGATCGAAACGAGTGCGAAGATGATTTGCTACAAAGGGATATCACATTAGTATGGAAATTAATTATGATCCCAATAAAGTGAGACCGCAATCCCTTTCCATAGCCGATGTGTAACCCGTGTAGCCAAGTGTCATGAGGTGGTTTATGGAGTGATTTCTCCTAAACTAATGCAAGTCACTAGATAGCCTACATGCTTTAGATAATGCATACATTGCTTGTGATGAGTCTTTATTACAAGATGGTGGGTTAGTGTGGATGAAATTATACAAGTTTTAAGTGGGGTTGAATTATTACAAGGGTAAAGGTTAGTCGGGATAGGTGCATACAAAGGAAGGTGTAACGGCTTTTGGATGCATTTCGGCATCCATTTCCTAAGAGTTGGTGTATGGGTTTGGCTCTTTGGTTGATGGGCAAAAGATGATTCTAGCAGAGGTGGTGTCGATGTATGGGGTGATGTCAAAGGGATGTATATTACATGGCTGGGGTTTTGAGCTAAGATACAATTCTTGGGTACCCAAATCTGCATGGGTGTGGGTCGATTTGTAAGGTACTTCTTGGAAATCCAAATCTATCTGGTCCTTGTCGATGGAGAAGAAAATCGAGGAGATGTTGGATGCTGACTCTGATTCTGCCTTGGCTTCTTCTTGCCATAGCATGCACTTTTGGAAACTGTTGGTGCTTTATGAACTTTTGGCACCCATACTTTTTTGTGCCACTTGCCTTGGTTTGCTGATATAGCTTCCATCTTTGGGTCATCTAGTATGGTCATCGGTTGGGGTTCCTTAGTCATGGTTGACTTCTTGAAGGTTGTGGTTGAGAGGTCTGGTTGACACTCTGCTTTGGAAAAGAAGGGAGGTCCAACACTTGCGTGACCTTCCCATCAAGAAGTGAGGCATTCTGTACAACAGATATAGGCTGGTCTGTGGGAAGTGTGGAGGATGGGACACAGGAGCTTATGGTCCCCATTTGTCCGCTGATGTATCCCACCTGGCCACTGATGTAGTCCCCTTCCTTTGCAAAGGAAGACCAAGGGAAGATCTCTTGACATCCTCCTAAGTGGAAACTATCCATCTCCAAGCCCTCTTGGGTTGACATTGGATGGATCTGGCTTATCTGATGGATTTGTCCAAAGATCTTTTGATCCTCCTTTGCAATCATTTTGTATGGACTTCGGTTACGTTTCTTAGGAGGGGTATGGTTAGGGAAGTCAAGTGGTATCACTCACTACTGATCTAAGGTCCTAAGTTGCAGGGATCCTTTTCTAAGATTTAGGTCTACTGAGTGATCATATAACCAATCTTGACCAAGGATTAACAGTTCTATCAAGTCGTCATCATGGCACACTAGGAGTTTCATAGTCATGGTTGCTTCATGTATGAGGATAAGAAGGTCCAACTCACCCATGCAAGGGGTTTCCATTCCTCATAGCCCTACTAGTTGGAGCACCTAAATCAATTAAAGCCCTAAGCTCATGGTGGGTTGTTGCCTTGGTCTATCATGACTGTAATGAATGGTCTCCTATTCACTATGCTAGGATGAGAAGTTGACTTTGTTTGACACATGGCCATGGGGTATCTTGGTGTGTCCTCGAGATGGTTATAATGTTCTCTCCCTAATCATTGTCTTCTTAGTTTCATGCATTTAATGCATTCTAGAGCTTCTAATTGAGCTTCCTCGCGCATTCTCTTTTCTTCCTCCTTATGCTTCTTTGCCAATGTGAGTCGTCTAAGCATATCCTCCATAAGAGGTTCTTAATAAAGCTTGACTCTACAACCACTAATGTAATTAGGCATTATCTCTCCTTCTAGTGTGGCAAATTGTACCACTCCACTTGTCGACAGTTTGTTAATAATCATAGGTCCATAACCACGTTTCTCTAGCTTTCGTGCATGCTATTTTAGCGTGTACACTAGGACTAAGTCACCTTCTTTTAAGCTCTGCATATATCCCTACTGCTCCTTTCAACCTAGTTTCTCTTAATCGTTCCAAGTCCATTATCCTTGATGATAATTCATGGCTACTCCACTGATGTTTTTGTGCAACCTTAAGGGTGGGTATCAAAAAGTCCAAAGGGAGCACAATGTTTTGACCAAAAAACATCTAAAAGAGAGTTTCATTGAGTACGGTCTTGTAGGCCACTCGATATGCCCAAACAACGTGATGTAACTATTTGTGCCAATCTGAACATTTGTTGTTCATGAGTTTCGTCAATATAGTACAAAGGATCTTGTTAGTACTTTCTGCTTGACCATTCGCTTGAGGATGATATGGTGCGGATTTCTTGCGAATCACCATAAAATCTTGTAACAAATAATTTCAATGACCTGGTTTAGAAAGTGAGTTCCTCGATTGCTTACCAACTCTATAGGCAATCCATACCTCGTAAAGACATTTTCAAATAAGAATTTTGCCATTGTGTGTGCATAATTCTTTTTGCTAGCCTTAGCTTCTACCCATTTGGTAAGATAATCTGTCGCTACTATGATATATTCAGCATGAGTACCTTTAGCAGGGGGGTTAATGGGTCCTACAAAGTCTATACCCCACTTAGAGAATGCACATCCTCCCATCATGGGTTTTAGTGGCATTTCATCTCTGCGAGTAGGAAGCTGAGTTCTTTGGCATGCATCACATCTCTTAACATAGGTATGTGCATCCTTGTGAAGAGTGGGCCACCATAATCCTACAAATAGTATGGCTTTGATTATCCTATCGGGGCCAAAATGACCTCCTGCAACACCTTGGTGTGCAGTCTCTAATACACTCAAGTAACCACTCTCATGAACACATTGTCTTAGATATCCATCTTTTCCTCGTTTGTACAAGTTATCACCAATAAGTGAGTAATCTTGAGCTTCCTGCTCTAGGCTTCGTTGTCGTGCTAAAGTCATTCCTTGAGGGAATGTTTTCGTCCTCAAGTATGTCACTATTGATTCACTCCATTCTGGTGTGAGAGACACATGATATAAAGTGGCATGTTCCTCAGGTGTTCTTTTACAATGAGTTGGGCATTCTTTACATAGCGTATGGACATCTGCTTCTATAGAAGGCCAATATACTCCTAGTATGTGCAGAGTCTGCAATGTACGATGTTTTGAATGATGTTGCTTCAATGCACCTATATGTGCTAATTGCAACCAATTATTGTGTTGTGATTTGTCTACACAACAAGCAATAATTTTCTGATTGTCGTGTTTATATATGCTTCCTTCTAGTATCTGGAATCTTTGTGACTTGGTGATTTCTCCTTCTCTGATCCTAATGCTAGGATTCTTGGGTCCAAATGTGAGAATAGGGGAAATAGTCTTGGCCCATTCAGGTACTACCTGAAAATTAAATAGGTATGCATCTGGTAGTTCATCCGCTATTCCATGAGGAGCTTCTCCCATAGTTAATCGTGAAAGTTGATTGGCTTTAAGGTGGGTGCTCCCCTTTCTGACCACTACTTCAAAGTTGTATTCCATTAGTAATAGAACTAATGTATCAATCATCCGGTGTTACAAGGCTTATTAACTAAGTACAACAATGCCTGATGATCTGTGAAGAACTTGAACTTGTTTGCCAATAAGTAATGCCGGAATTTCTTTATTGCATAAATCATTCCTAATCCTTCACGCTCAGTCGTGGTGTAATTTCTTTTTGCAACATTTAACTGTCTACTTGTGTCAGCTATGGGAAGATCCATGTTACGTTCATCAATAGGTTGTGTCAACACGCATCCTATGGCATAGTTGGATGCATCCACATGGCACATGGAATGGCTTACTCCAATCTGGTGTTGTTAATATGGGTGCTAAAAACAAGCGTCATTTAAGTTCACTGAATGAATTCTCACATTCATCCGTCCATTCAAACTTGGTCAAAATAGACTACAAAGGTTTGGCTATGATCATGTACATGTGTATAAATCATCGATAATAACCACAATGTCCCATGAAAGCCTGTACTTCTTTCACATTTTTCGGCATAGGAAAATCTGTAATTACTTTCAGCTTTTCTTCATGTGTAGAAATCCCCTTCTTTGACACAATGTGTCCTAGAATTTTGCCTTGCTTGACCATGAAAACACACTTCTCTAGGTTCAAGAAAACTTGATATTCTCGACATTTGTCAAAAATTTGCCTTAATTCAGGGATGTGGGTCTGCCTCATGTTAGAATGAGCACATATGTCGTCCACATAGGCTTCCAATTCTTCCTTAAGAATTCCTTAAAAACATGACACACTAGTCTTTGGAGGTGGGTGCATTTGTCAGCCCAAATGGCATTACACAAAATGCAAATATGCCCCATTCTATGGTAAAAGCTGTCTTGTGTTGATCTTCAGGGATGATACCTACTTGATTATGGCCTAAGAATCCATCAAGGAAGCTATAAAATTCCTTGCTCACAACTCGTTCCAATAAGTGCTTTGTGATAGGAAGAGGAACTTCAAAGGTAAAAAGTCTACCAGATTTCTCACCTTTTGCAATCCTCTTAAGGCCTTGTTGAGGGTCCTCCTCATATGCTCCATGCCTTGTAAATCTAACCTGTAAACCCTTCTCAAAAATCTATCCAACACTGATTAGATATTTGGTTATTGTTGGCACATACAATATCCTGCTTAGAATATTCATGTTACCATTATATGCTTTAACATTTCCAATCTTCTTCACTAAGTGCCTAGTATCATCATCTATCTCAACTTCATGCTTTCCTCTAGGCTCTTCAAGGTCAGACAATAATGCTACATTCCTCGCTACATGATTGGAACAACCACAATCAATATAGAATAGGTACTCATCATCTTTACCTTGCATGGCTATCATATTCATGAGTAATAAGGAGTCCTCTTGATCATCTGTAGAGTTGTTGTAGTCTCTTCTTCCTCTGAAGCCTCCTTGATAGTTGTTGTTATAGCCTTGATTGTAATTGTGATGGTAGTTGTTTCCTCCATTATTGAACCTGCCTCTTGATTGTCTATAGCCTCCTCTGAGGAAGCCTCTTCCTCTTTGATTCTTTTTTTTCATGAAGCATTCATATGTGGTATGATTGGTCAATTCACAAATGTTGCAAGGTGAAGAGTTGTATGTTCTCTTCCTGCCTTCCTTCCCTCATTTGCCCCTTCCTCTAGTACCTCTACCTCTAGCTGTGAAATTCACTTGAGAGGTACTTGCTTTTTCTCTAGCAACTCATCTATCCGAGGAATAGGGTACCAATTCCTTATTGTGATTTTGTTAAAGGTTGTTAGTCAATGCATATCCTATATTTTTTTATTATATTTCTCAATTAAAAGAATAGGTGCTCAAAATGGACAAGAACTATGCCTTATATGTACTTTTTGAAGTAAATCCTGAACTTGGTTTTCTATTTCCTTTTGGTGAAAAGGGCCATGCCTATAAGTTGTTTTATGAGGAGAAGAACTACCAGGAATTAGATATATGCTATGGTCAAAGGATCCTCGAGAAGGTGGTGGTTTAGAAGGATAATAGAACATATAAAAACCCTTATAAGCAATCATAAAAGGTTTATGTGCGTCAAAAAGAGTATGAGTGTAATCGATGATAGCATTTACAAAACAATGCATGAATTGTAAGCTTTTCTAAATGCACATTTTACTTGCGAGTATGACTAATTAATGGAAATGGATGGGAAGTCGTGTCTTATAGAAAAAGAAATGATTTGATCTTTAAATTCAAAATTAAGTGTATGTGTATGATAGTCATATGTGGGTTATAATGATGATGGAAAGGCATATGAAGTATAACATCGTAGGATTGCAAAGGGACAATTTAAAATTGTGAATCTACATATGAACCTATGCAAATCTTAACATCATGCAATTCACTTTTTACATTATATTACCTCCCTTGAAATGCAACATTAACTTTATACAAGGAAGAAGAAGACTTTAGTTTGAGTTCCTACACTAAAGTATGTGAGATAAAATCATGAGAACTTCCATCATCATGTAAATTATTAACAATCCTATCATTAATAGTACCCTGCATGCAAAATAAAGTACGAATTATACATTTTATTACCCAAGGTACTTAAATATTTTTTCAATGCTTCCTCTATCCAATTAGGATGAACTTATTCATGAATTGCCTCCATATTCTGCATTTGGGCTATGCTAGCTTTCATATGGAGAGGCTGCAATTTGCACTTTGCTTTAGTATGTATGGCTTTACCATAATCCCAACATGTGATATGTGGTCTCTTTTATTGAGCATCCACCATAGAAGTTTGAAGGGTAGGGGGTTTGGTAGGTTTTAGGGATGAGGATATGGGTGTTGTTGAGTATTTAGATTGAGGAGCTCGTGGAAAACGAGAATAAGAAGAGGTAGTAAAATTGCACTTCCAAGGAACATTAGGCTTGATGAAAGGTTTTAGTTGATGTGCTTGTTGCAAATGGATCAACTTGTTAATAAATTGAAACTCTTTTTCTACATCATGAGAAAGAGAAATAACTTCATAAAGAATTGTAGGTCATAGTGTGTGGAGCTTGGCTTGGACCCTCATCTCCAAGCTGTCTCCATCCTTCATCTGCAAAGTATCTTTAGGAAAACCTCGAGCATCTGAACAAGTAATAAACTTTACCAAAATCATTTAGTGTAAGTAATAACAGCATCATCCTCCTTCCATGTGAAAGTGGTCCATGAACAATGAGCATGTAGGTGGAAATTAGAAGGAAGAAAATATTCCTTGATCTTCTCTTGAAAGGCATTCCATGTTGTGGGGCAATTTGCACTATGCTGTAAAACATTCCATTAGAGTTGGGCCTTCCCCACCAAATAATTAGTGGCAAACTTCACTTTATCATTTTTGGAATAAAATTCATCTGAAAAAAATTTTTGAACTTCCAAAACTCACTCCAAAAGTGGCAAAGAAGAAAGAGGTTGGAATGGTTGTTATAGAGGTCCCTATACCTAAAATAGAGTCTGCTAATCTTGTCCAAAATGAAGAATGGGCATTTACTACTACTTGTAGCTATGATCCATCTTCTCATGAGCAATGTGTGTCTATAGTAGAATCAAATGTTTGATACTTGGTAGTTGTTTCACATTTTCAAATGTTTTCTATGTCCTAGGAATCAAGAAAAAATTGTTATCAGTTTCAACATTAGCCAAGATTGACTGGGTTGTCGAATTTGTTGATGAAATGATAGACATACAATTCATGATCTCTCAAATGGCAATGTCGTTATTACTTCTTGCATTTTATTTTGTGGGTTGTATAAGCTCATAGGCTATGCAAAATCTATGAATGATTCAACATGTGCAGTTCAAGATTCTCAAGCTATCCTAGATGCAAAGCTTTGGCATGCATGCTTTGGCAATCTGAATTTTGCTAGTTTGCTATGCCTCTAGAAATTTGAAATGGTGCCCTCTCTGCCCAAACTTGAGGCACCTTGTAAACATGCCTATGAAGGCTATAGTTTGGGTAAAATGTAGCATTCATGCTCTCCAAAAGATTGTCCAGTTCGAGCTCCTCATAAATTGTAGCTTGTTCATAGTGCATTCAAATCAGAAGACATGTATTCCCCCCCTCGATCAAAATGAAGGGTGCCCATTTTACATCCTGACAGATTTTCAATCAAAATCAGAACATGTTTGAAGCAAATAACACTTTGGACTTTGCATTCAGTGGATAGACCCATGCATGCCTGAAAAAATCATCAATAAAAGTCACGAAGTAAAGGTAGTTCCCAAAAGAGGGTGTTTGCATAGGACCATAGACATCATTGTGAACATGCTGCAATTTTTGAGCCCACAACATAAAATGTCAAAAGCAATAATAACATCACCATTTGAGAGATCATAGCTTGTACATCTGTCATCAAAAAGTTTGACAACCAAGCCAATGTTGGTGAAAGTTAAAACTAGCAATAGATTTTTCTTGATCCCTAGTACAAACGAAGCATTTGACAATGTAAAAGAACTACCATTCACACTAGTTATAGTGATCTTACCAACTCCCATTATAGGATAAGAGGATTTGTTGGCACATGTGATAATATTCCATGTAGGGACAGGCTCAAGTGAAATGAATAAACAATGTTGCAAGGTAATATGTTTGGTTGCCCCACTATCAAAGTACCAAACATCTGAGTCTACTAGAGACACACATTGCTCATGAGAAGATGGGTCAAGACTGCAAATAGTAACAAATTCCCATTCTTCATTCTGCAGAAGATTAGTAGACTCTGTTTTAGGTGTAGAGGCCTCTGCAACCATCATTCTCATCTTTTTCTTCTTTGCCTCTTTTGCAGCTAGTTTTTGACAACTCTTTATGACATGATCATTTCCTTTATAGTACTTGCAAGAAATTTTTTGTTTTTTTTATCTCTTCTCATCTTTTTCTTCCTTCTTTGACTCTATAGCATTAGCATATTTCTACTTGCTAGTAGATGAACTCCATTTTCCTTTGACCTTCCGACTAGCTAAGAAAGCTTGATCTGCAACACACATGATGGACATGTTCTGTCTAGACTGATCTTTTTGCAACAAAACAAAGACTAAATCCTCGAATGTAAAGGATTTTGGATTGCCTTTCATAATCAACCAAACAGTAGAAGCAAAACTCGGATATGAATGTGGAAGACCATGAAGAACACTCTACAAAAGTGAACTATCAGGTAAGACTTCATCCACAAAAATCAGCTACTCCTTCAAATCTTTGATCTTTGTCAAAAAACTATCCACGAAATCTCCTTCATTCATGTGCTCACTCTCTAGTTGTTTTCAGAGGTAAGCAACATGAGCCTCATTTCTTTCATGGTATAAAGTGGTAAGTGCATCCCAAGCATCCTTTGATGTTTTGCAAGAGCAAATGTGAGGAATAATGGCACATTTGATAGAGAAAGCTATCAATGCATGTGCTTGAGCATCTGTGCCATCCCAATGAAGTTGCTATGTAGTAGGTGCAGTAGGAACTACATCATGAACAAGAATTTGAAGATTTTTATCTTCAATGCCATCTGCATCACCTTCAATAACTATATTTGTAGGTGTAATAGTATGTTTTTCAACAATATTCACAATATTCTAGAGTCCTTTTGCAACCAACACATGATGCATCATATATGCCCATAATGGATAATTAATACCATCCAATCTATCTAGAGAATACATCATTGCTTTTAGCCATGGTGATTGACTAAAATAAATTGATGGAGAAAAATGATTGTATCTGGAAAAGTTGAATAGAACTACCCAATCGAGCTCTATTAGATCTGTAGCAAACTTTGAGGTGCTAGTAATGGCAAATCAAAGCTTGTATATATGTTTGGCATGAAAGGATGAAGTTTCTTGCATAGGCATGGTAATAGTTCATTTGGAGGCCAAAATGAGCTCAAATCACAATTTTTATGCCATAGAGCAAAGCAGTTTTGAACTCCTAATCATCTTAAGTATGCTCACCAATTTTTGTGCAATTTTGAGATTGAAATAGGAGGGGCATCAACAATTCCCTAGAGGAAGCAGCGACCTGCTCTGATACCAATTGTTGGAGTTTGAGGTCTATGGAAGCACATGAACAACACAAGGAAGAAGAAGAAACTTGGAACACAACACACAATATTGAATGTATTACCAAGAGAATGTACAAAAATAAGTGACCCATTAGGGTTATAGGTGTATATACAAGCTGGGAAAAAAATCTCCTAAAGAGAGAAAAAAGTGCCTCGATAGTCCTAGTGTGTTCATGCACATCACTACAAAATATGTCAACAAAGAAATGGCTACATTGGTTATACTTATTCTTTTGGAGATTAACACTCTCCATCAAGCTTTACATAGCATTTCACACTAGTAAGCCCTTTATCTAGAGTTTATCTAGATCACCATCTAAGCTCCACATTGGGAGCACAGGGGTGGAAAACATCATCATTGTAACTGCATTACACTTGGCAGTCTCAAAATTTGAGTTCTCTATCTCTCAGTTTGCATCAGTCTTTGTCTGTGTTTTTCTCTCAACTCTTTCTGCTAGTCTATTATGCTATGCTATTATTTTCTTATAGGTGCATACTTTGAGAGATTGAATTAAATACACCTTTGTCATATTTTACTTTTTAAGGCTCTTGTAATGCTTCTTTCATGTCTAGTTGTTATGCAATGGTTGTCTATAGTCTTTTGATGAGAATGAGTATGTTTGTTTTGATGAATCACAAAATCTAGAAAATTGGATAGTTGCTATGCAATTAAAAAATGATGTTACTATGAAGAATGGCACTTGGTATTTATGTGATTCACCTCTAAGAAAGAAGGCCGTTGGCACTAAATATGCATAAAAAATGAAATGTAAGATGGATGGAACAATCGATAGGTATAAGGCTAAGGTCATTGCTAAAAATTATGCTCATAAGGGCATTGAAGCCAATTGCTCTTTCAAGCCCTCGATGCGAGTCACATACACATCCATCGACTCATTTTCAGCCATACATACATCCTCAAGTTTCTTCCTCAAGTATGCAACACGTGCTTCATTACGCACGTCATACAAAGAAGCAAGAGTGTCCCATGCCTATCTCGATGTAGAACATAACCGAATGTGTGGAACTGTATGATGCTTCACAGAAAGCGCAATTAAAGCATGAGCTTGAGCATCTTTTCCATCCCATCTAAGTTGCTTCTGTGTAGATGGAGAAGGAGAAACCACTCTACTTGAAGAAGAAGCTCCATCTGTGATAGTAGATTGTGAAGTAGAAGAACCTGCGGGTCTTCGATCTACATCTGCCACTATGTTCCAAAGTTGTTTAGCAACAAGAACATGCTTCATCATGTAGGAACACATTGGATAGATGGTCCCATCAAGCTTATCTTTAGCTTGAAGCATGCCAAACAAGTCATTGATGCCCGCCATTTCACAAAAGAAAAAGAATGTGACAAAATCTTCACTTCAACGAAAGCTGAAATGAATGCTGAAATTTCAGCTCACAAACCATCACTTTGATGGCAATTCTGACTATATGAATGGTTTAGAAATGGGGGTAAAACCCTAGTGCACCTGGTGGAAATGTTTCTTGCCTACTGAAATTCACTCTTCTATGCTCCGAAATTGATTTGCACTGTTAAAAGTGCACATGCCATGACGTGAAAAATCAAAACTTGAGAAGGAGCTGAACTTGCTCTAATACCACTGTTGGGTGTGTGTGTGTGTGTGTGTGTAGAAGTGCGAGAGACACACAAGAAGCACACACAAGGATCACAAACAAAGCAAGACACACGAAGAAGATGATGGCTGGAATAGCTCTCTCTATTGACGATGAAATGAACTGAAGTAAGAGCTGAATAATATCCCTAAGTACAAAGTACCACCACATATGAGAGTATCAAGTATGTGGTAACATGTGGAAAAAACCTCTAGCAAGCACTAGAGTAAAAAGTGCCCATGTATAGGGAAAAGGTTCACATCAAAGCTACTCAAGGAACACATAAGTGTAACATAAACATGTATGTGAAGGCTATATTTTGGGAAAAATGGAGCACTCCACCTTCCAAAATATGGTTCAATTAGATTTGCTCATAAATTGAGCTTGTTTATAGTGATGTATGTGGTCCCATGCATACACCATTTGGGAACTACCTATATTTTTTGACTTTTATTGATGACTTTTCAAGGCATGCATGGATGTATCCGTTGAAAGCAAAGTCAGAATTGTTTATGTGATTTAAATAGTTCTTGTTATTGTTGAAAATCTGTTAGCATGTAAATTGGGATCCCTTTGTTCTGATCAATAGGGTGAATACATGTCTTTTGGTTTTAATGCATTTTTGGCTGAGCGTGGGATAAAACATCAGTGTACAATGCCATATACACCTCAAGAAGAAAGTTACTAAAAGACAGAATAGGTATCTCATGGAAATGGTGAGGTGTGTGGTCAAAAGTCAAGCTTTAGCACAACTTCTCGATTGAGCTATTATGTGTAATTATATATATTTAACATGTGTCCCACCAAAGCACTGCAATAAATCTCTCCATATGAGGCTTGGCATGGTCATAAGACATCTGTTTCTCATCTATGTGTCTTTAGTTGTTTGGCAGATGCATTAGTGCTTGAACAACAACATAGAAAACTAGATGATAAAGTAGTGAAATGTATTTTTGTTGGGTAGTGGAAAGAAAAGGCAATCATCTGTATCATCCACATACTAAACACATTTTGAGTAGTCATTATGTGTTTTCTATGGAAGGTGAAGTTCATCCCTTATACCAAGGTGACATTAGTTAGGGCAAAGGATGTGTATGAAACTTTGCTGCCTCCTTTTGCAGGTGACTATCAAGTGTTGGTCCAAATGAGGCAATTCTATAGCCTTTATAGGTTCCAAATGATGATGCAGATCATTCCATTTTTATGTAGATTTAAATGATGCATTTGTTGATAAGAGGGCTGACATGAAAGAGGCTAAACTGAGGCCTAAATGGTTGGTGCAGAATTTGAGAGATAGGAAATTAGATGCACCTCATTCATGCTTTCATAGTGCTTCGAATTTCTATGCAATGGTTGTCTCTAGTCTATTTGATGAGAATTTGCCTATTTCTTTTGATGAAGCACAAAATTCAAAAAAACGGATGGCTCTTATGTAATCAAAATATGATGCTATTATGAAGAATGGTACTTAATAGCGAGTCGTAACAAATGAGAACTATGTCGTAAAAAGAGAACTCCCACATCAAAAGTCAAGCAAATTACATCTTATGTTTGAAAACCCTTTATACTAGTATACATATATTTTAAAAATCAAGTGAAAACATGTGACTTTTTGACATTTTTTGTCATTTTTTGAAAATTTAGGAGCTCAAAATGTGCTCAAAATTTTGATCTATTTAACATTGACAGCTCCAAAATCTATATGAGAATATAAAAGTGACAAAAAATCATGTATAGAAAATAAAAATTGAATGTGTGTTTGATGGAGGATCTTACATAGTCATTCAAAAATGCAATAGGACATGGTTTCATCATGAGAGTGCTTTGGAGCATTTGTATAAGTACCAAAAATATTATAGATTTTTAAATAAACTCACAATTTTTTTGATTTATGTCTAGACCTCCCTCATTGGATGCATTTGATTCAGTCTAAGACTATTGCAAGCTCTCTTCTTCTTCTTCTTCTTCTTCTTCGATATCAACAAATACTCTATCCTCATCCAAGTACATAACAAGTTCTGCAAGATCACACATAAATCTTCTTATTTGCCTATGATTAGCTATCTCACATAGATCTAGAACTTTTGCTTTATCATATTGATGATCCCTTTCCTCAAATGCCCTATTTTTGTTAAGCCAAAATCACATTCCAAATGCATTTCTTTATAGGGGTCAAAATCCTCATTTTGAGACTCAAATGTGCTCATATTCTTATATCTTGAAATACAAAAATAATTTGTCAAATATGAATATACCATTTGATGCAAAATGTTTAAAAACCCCAAGATTGACTACTCACTTGCTTGATTGCTACCTATAGTTATAGATATGAGTGGTCAAAGTTATGGAAAAAAGTCAAACTTTATACTTGGTATTGAATTTATGCATAACTTTATACTTGGCATCGACTTTATGCATAACGTCGATGCCAAGTATAAAGTTTGACTTTTCCAATATCTTTGACCACTCATATCTATACCTACATGTATCCAAATCAAACAAGTGAGTAGTCGATCTTGGGGTTTTTAATATTCTGCATCAAATGGTATATTCATATTTGGCAAATTATTTTTTTTTATTACAACATATAACACTATGATCATATTTTATTCTCTAAATGAGGATTTTGACCCCTATAAAGAAATTCCATTGGGAATGTTTTAGTTATTAATCCTTTGTGGTAACATAGTGTGGCATGATAATTCAAATCGTCTACTCATTTACTTGATTTGGATATGTCTAGTTATAGAAATGAGTTATTCAAAACCCCAAGATTGACTACTCACTTGCTTGACTTGGATACTTGTAGTTATCGATATGAGTGATCAAAGTTATGGAAAAAGTCAAACTTTTATACTTGGCATTGACTTCATGCATAAAGTCAATGCCAAGTATAAAGATTGGCTTTCTTCATAGCATTGAGCACTCATATCTACAACTATACACATCCAAATCAAGAAAATGAGCAGTAAATCTTGGGGTTTTTAAGTATTCTGCATGCAATGGTTTAGTTAGATTCAGATATTTGGTTTTAATCTAACTTCTTTTATAACCACTTGCTCATCTCCATTCCATGATAAACAACTTCCACCACATTTACATGCATGACTGTGGCTTCTTGTTCAAGCATTGCATAGTTGTCGAGAAAGATGAAACCAAAGTGAGCTTCATATAATGCAAATAAATGGTCTTAATGAGTGCCTAGATGAGGACCAAGAAGTAGGTAAAAAGCATATTGATGACACACAAAGATTCTGGCTTTCCTCAAGAGAACCGATGCCACCATTAGCAGATGAGCCCAGAGACATGGTTGACCTTCAAGATCCAATTCTAGATGAAGAAAAGATTATTGAGATTGCTCAAGTACCAGAAGATGATGTAATGCATGAGGCAGAGTAGACATACGATAAGCTTCAATTGTAGAAAACCTATCCAACTTTGTAAACTTTGACTTATGTATTACTTCTTTCATTGGAATGTAATGCTCAGAGTATCTTTTTGTTTGTTCTTATCCACATCCTACACTATTCTATTGGATACGTGTGTGGTTTCATTTTTATTTATGATTGGTTGAGGTAATACTCTTTAAGTGGCAATTGGAAGAGCTTGGTGAATATCAATATAAGTATGCAAAAAAGCTTCTCGTAATTTTTGTAAGATCAAATGACGTGGTATTCTCTATGTTGAGCCTTGAAAAATCTATTTTATTTTTCTATCTCCGAGTTATGGAAATGGTAAATATCAATGAGATCAATCATGTATGTCTTTGGAGTAAGCAATATATCAAGAGGTTGTATTTTGTTTTCTTTTGTGGCACTATTTGACATACTCTGTGGAACGGGAAGCTCTCATGGAAGTAACTTGCTCATTAGGTAGTACTTTTTGTCCTAAAAAACAAATTGGGCTTATTGCTCGGAGAATCTAATACAAGAAGGCGACATTTTTAAAGGCACCTATTGAACAAGAAACTAGGATTTTCATAGTGGGATAAGAAAGTGAGGCTATTTTGCAACATTTCATGGTTTTCTTCTAATTTTAAAAAAGAGAACATGTCTTTGTTGTCATTTGTTATGACTCAGTGTTACTTGATCTTTGTGTGATTTGTCTCTAGGAAAAAAGGCCATTGACACTAAATGGGTATAAAAGCTAAAACCTAAGCTTGATGGAGCAATTGACACGTGTAAGGCTAGGCTTCTCGCCAAAGGTTATGCTCAAGAGAGCAACATTGATTTTGATGAGAACTTTGCTTCCACATGTCGAACGACCATTGTTCGTAGAACTTGTGCACTTGCAGCTCATCACGGTTGGAATGTACATCAGTTGGACATTAAAATTGCATTATTCAATGATGATTTACATGAAGAAGTGTGTGTTTTTTAGCCTTGTGGTTTTGTGTAGAAAAGGCATGAAAACAAAGTGTGCAAGTTGAGAAAGACATTATATGGTTTGAAGCAAGCACCACATGCTTGGTGTGAGAAGATACATGCCTACTTGCTAGCACATAGTTTTAAGAGCAGTCCAATGGAGAGAGCCTTATACATTAAGCATGAAGATGATATACTCCTGATCATTGTTTTATATGTTGATGATATGTTGCTCATTGTCTTGATGAGAAGCATATTTTTGTAATTTAATATTGATTTTCATGGCTCTTTTTTAGTGTGGCATTTGGGGCATTTGCACTATTATTTGGGCATTCAATTTATGAAAGTTGATGGAGGAATAGCTTTGTGTCAAACAAAATATATTCACACATTATTACAACTTTTTGGCCTTGAAGATTGCAAAAGTAGTCAACGGAGATCTGGCAAATAGGCCTATCATTTTTTCATGAATTAATATTTCCCAAATAGTGATTTTAGTCACTCCACACCATTGTAAATATTATTTTTTATTATTCATACTCCATTTTGTACAAGACGAGGAGTCCTCGAGCTTGAGGAGTATTAGTAGAATTTATGCACCAATTTTCATAATTTTCAGAGCTCGTTTGAGCCTCCAAAATAGCCTTAGAAGCTAATTTTTAGCTAGGCTAGACACTAGGTGTGAACAGGACCAAAGCTAGTAAAAAACTATAAATAGAGCTAGAGAGCTCATTTTTGAAGCTAGCTTGTTGGTACTCGATTTGAACTTGTAAGAGACTTTTTGAGTAATCTAAAAGAACTCCATTGTTTCTCTCTTTGTCTTGCCGTGTGTGCGGGTGTGTGCGCGTGTGTATGTGTGTGCATGTTTCTGTGCTTCTCCCTCACACACTTGTTCCATCACTTGTTCAAGGTCTTCATACCATCCTCATGTCTTCCCAGATTGACATTAAAGGAGGTGCTACTCATCACTGAGCTACACCAAATTTTGGCGCTGTTGCCGAGGATCGAGCTTTGAGGACGAGCGTGTGATCGTAAGACATAGAGTTGAGACATTGGAGTCATAGGTATTTTCTTGACTTTGATCTATTTTCTTTCATTTTCTTCACCATCAGCATCATCACCATCTCCCACCATCATCTCCACCTTCACGAAATTTTTACTTTTTGGTCATATCCCCATTCCCATACCATTTCCCTCATTTCTCTTATGAGAGAGAGCGAGAGAGTGTTTGCATGCTTGTGCATTTGTGTGTTTTTTGAGATTTTCTGCAGGAATCAGCATCCCCAACAGCTACACCAACTTCAGTAGGTACGAATTTTTGATTGTGCAAGTCTCGAGGTGTCGACCCATGTCAATCGCGATGGACAAAAAGATTGATCAATTTAATAAACTAAGTGCATAAATGTGATGTGTAGGCCTAGAACATCTTGAATATGTGTTTAAAATTTTGATATGATTCAGTTTTCTATCAATCGCGATTGACACGTCAATCGCGACCAACAAATGACGACGGACACATGTCGATGGACTTGTCAATCGCAACCGACACGTCGATCGTGACCGACAGATTCAACGATCGACTAACCATGACCAACACAATCTACGTGTGCCATGTATCAATTGCGATCGACCCATCAATCGCGATCGATCCATCAATCACGATTGATCCATCAATTGCAATTGACCCATCAATCGCGACTAATAGCCCCGACGGACCTGTTAATCGTGATCGACAAAGTCAACGATTGTTTGATCAAGACTGACTAAAATTTTGGGCCACCTGTCAATCGCGATTGACCCATCAATCAGGATTGACAACCACGACGGACCTGTCAATCGCGACCGACATGTCGATCGCGACTGACACATCAATCACGATTGACAGACCATTCGATCACGATTGATGGGCAATTTCGGCATTTTTTAGGGCAAAAAATACTTGGTCTATTTTGGGTCAAAATTTAGGAAACATTGAAGGTCATTAGAACATAACCAAACCTTAGAACACGTTGTGAGTTATTCATGTTTGCCTGTTAGCCTGTTTGGATACTGTTTTAGCCCTAGAGTCCTGAATAGACATAACTTCCTCATACGAACTCCGTTTTTAGCGATTTTGGTCTTGTTGGAAAGCTTGTTTTGAATCACTAAAAGGTCCACTATTTTTGTAAAACTAATACAAGGAGTTAAATATATGGTATTTTGAAGTTGACCATACCCAGGGGAAAGAAAACAGAGGGATCTCTAGGATCGTTTGCCATAAAGACAAGGGCAATTCGGACTCTGAAGTACATTATTGAAAATGAATTGTTATGTCATTTGAATTTAAAGGTTGAGCTAACTTTGGGACTCTTACAGGTCTATTGAAAGTACTTGGGGACATCCAGAGCAAGGGTATTCTGCAAGTTTGAGAACGGGGCTCTTGAGCACCAACGAGCAAGGGATAAGCAAGTGAGATTGGAAATTCTCTCTTTCTCTCAACTCCCTTAGTCAATTCCTAGCTCAGGCTAAGAACGCATAGTATTGGAAGTAAGTTAGGATGACGATAGGCATCTATCAAGTTGAAGACTACCTAAGCACTCAAGTTCAAGCTAAAACATAATTTCTTTGTGATCGGTAACTTTGAAGGAAAAAGAATTTAACATGGTGTGATCAACTTAAAGTGCGGAAAATCACTCAAATATTCCTAACGATGTGATATCAAACAAGATCATAAACATGATAATCAACTAAAAAAGAACCAAGTAACTGATACAAATTGATCTGCAATGAGGTTGTACCTTAGGAAAAAATTGGGATTGTTCATTCAGGCATATGAACCTTAGGTCAGGATGACACCTAGGGAGAGATCGACAAAGCCTTAGACCTTTAGAGGCTAGTGTCAATCACACTGCAAGGTCTTGGACCCAGTAGCTGAGTAATTATTCACACTACCCTAGCTCTGAAACTAGCGAATCAGAGATGTCTCAAGGTATGGAGCGACCCACAGGAAGTTCAGGTGTGGCTTACTTACAAAAGGTTGAAGGTCCTTACAGGACTCAACTGGAATACCTTAGGACCAACCGATTAGGTGCTTGCATCTATGAGGATGGCCTAAGAAGAGCCATGGTCCAAATTAAAAACCCTGACCAACCCATTGGACTCGAACATCCAACAGTCAAGTTTGAAAATGGTGCATACCTAGACAAAGAAGGAACCATGTATGTGGTCACCACCTACCCAGATAGGACAGATGAATTTGGTAATGTGGTCCTAGAAATAGACATAGGTGACCTAGAGCAAGGAAACATAGGTGGAGAGCCTAAAACCCCTCGAGGCAAATCAGTTCTTACTAGAATTATCATGCCAGAGTGGATTCCCGAGGAAAATAAGAGCATAGATCTACTCTTGAACCGAGAGACCGATGAAGCCTTTTGGAGGTATTAACCTGATCAACCGAATGAGGTAGGAATGATCACAATCTATGAGTTCAAAGATCCTGATAGCCCGGGCAAGGTGACCTATTTAGACAATACTTCAGAGAGGATCTTTGTGGTCACAGAGCATGGTAGGCATACCTACACTTGGAAGGGTGAATTTATTTTTCCCCAACCAAGATCTAATGTCTCTTATGGCCACCAAGGAGCTGGAACATCCCAAGCTCATGGAGCTCAAAGGGATAGAAGTAGAGACAAGCTAGAGGTAAGTTTTGCCAACCCCTTGGGAAGAGAAAGGATGAGAAGAGAGACGGATAGAGTGGAAACTGAGAGACCTAGAGACCCAAGAAACCAAAGAAATGCTGATGATTTTCCTTTGTCAAGACCTAGAGAACACACTAGAACCTTGAGGCCAACCCAACTGGTTAAGTCCATGAAGAATTACTTTGATGGCATTGGAGACCCATACGAACATGTGGCCGAGTTTAGGAAAGTCTTGAGAGCTGAACAAGTTGAAGAACTATTCATGCAGTACAATGCTTTCGGTCTAACCCTTAGGAACACAACCCTTACATGATTTCAACCACTCAATGAGAGGCAATTTAGGAACATAGACCAACTTCTAGAGGCTTTCATTACTGAATTCTCTAAGAGTGGCATAAGGCATAATACTTCCTCACTGATTCATAGCTTCAAGCAGACACCTCAAGAGACTGTTAGACTTGTAGGAAGAAGGTTGAAGCAATACTTAGAGAGATGTCCTGTTCCTGAGTTACCCACACCAGCCAAACAAGTGGCTTTATTCTTGGATGGGCTGCTAAGTACCAAACTGAGATCATATGTGTACTTGAAGGACCCACGGACCATAGAAGAGTGTCTATGCATGTGCATCGACATTGAAGATAACCTAGGGGAGGAATTAGAGCTTTCAAAAATCTACAGAGATTCAAATAGCTCTACTAGCCTCAATTCGAATCCATCCACATCTATTGAGGAGCTTGTAGAGAAGGTAGCTCAGAAGTTAGGAGTATCAAGCAAACAAATACCAAGGTTTGCCCCAGTGAAAAGATGTTATACTTGTGGAGGTGACCATATGGTGATCGTATGTCCCATTATGGCTCAACCCCAAGTGAAGCCTCGTAGTCAGTACTGCACCATAGAATGAGATACACCAATCACACCGCGCAAGATTGCCCATACAATAAACAAGCAGTTAGGCACCTTATCCATAGCCTTACCCTCAACAAGGAAGGTACCAGAATCAATACCCACCACAACCATATGGCAGACCATAGCAACCCTATCAACAACCCTACCAGACCCAACAAAGGCCTCAGCTTGTGTTAGCTCTAAAACCTCCTACTCCAACCAACATGATCCCAAGAAAGTATGCCGCTGCAGAAGAAAATTGAAATAGAGCCATAGTGCCAGTAACTCCATTACTCTCAGAGAATGACCCGAGTTAAGTCCACTTGTATGAGAGCACCCATGGTCATGGTAAGAAATGAAGACTCAGTCATCCCTAGGAACATAGAGGTAGTGAAAAACACTAAAGTGCAATGCAATCTCACCTTGGAAGAGCTGCTCAAAGTTAGGCCAGAACTATGGAAACATGTAGCCAACCAAGTGCTTGAGATAATTAAACCTTGTTCCCACGTAGGCTCGCATGGAACGGTGCCAGAAATACCTTTGGACAAGATAGGAGACCATGATTGAGTGTCACAACCAAGGTTAATCTCAAGGATTACTCTCATAGAGACGTACCTCCTATTCAATGGAACCCCATCCATAGAGCCAAAGATGATACTGAGTCAGTGCATTCCATAGGATCATGATCCTCATGGATGCATGAAGACACCCACTTATGGATGTGCAAGGTAGCAGTAGAAGAAGAGAAGAGAGAAAAAGCAAGAGAGGTAGGTGTGAAGGATACCCATAGATCAATACAAGACTCAGCCTATGCACCTGTAGTGTTTCCTGACGAGGAGTTTTAACCTCATGGTTGGGTGGAAATTCTAGCAACAATGGATGTAGCCATCAATTAAGAACAATGGACACCCCACTGTGATGAGGATGGCTATGACATTTCAGTCCTCACAATGGATCCAATCATGGGTGATTCGGTTATTGAAGAATGTGAACCTAACACTGATGCATTCGAGAACGCAAGTGACTCCAATCTAGAGTCAATTATAATGGACCCTCCTTTTGCATCAGATGAAGAATACTTCTATGAAGTAGAAGCTTACCCTCAGAGACACAGAGAAATTACGAATGATGTGAGGTTAACGTTTGATAAAGAGGGTTGTGGCGAGGTTTTCTTAACTGGGAGATGCCCAGATGTCGGGGTCTCTTCGTTGATGTAGGTGGAAGACTTACCCATCCTTACCATAGGAGATCTATCATAGTCATTCATGCTCGATAAGCGTAGTTGGCTTCTATTGGGTAAGTGATTATATGCAGTGGAGTCAGTGATTCACTATGTAGGTAAACACGTCAGTACTTCCAATTTTATGACATTTTTACACTGGTCATGCCCTCATTTTGTAGAGGATAGCCTGGCAAAAATCTTTCCAAATTTTTGGTTTTGTCAACTATATAGTGGTTGATTTACTCCTTGATACACTTATTCGTGGGCATTTGGACTCTTCTAGCTCCATTATCATTCCATTCGATTCTCTACCATCATGGCATCAGAGGTCTTAGGCACATTTGGTGGATCACCGTCTAGTGCCAGTGGAGGAGGAGCTATAACTTGCAGGGCAAAGACCATTTTGAGATCCAAAAATTTGATGGCACCAACTTTGCTCTATGGAAGAATCAAATTAAAGATGTGCTAATTCAAAGGAGGCAATGGAAGCCGTTGAATGGGATTTCAAAGAAGCCTGCTGACATGGATGAAGATGATCGGGATGAGTTAGATGAAATGGCCTGGTCTACCATTCACTTACACTTGGCAGATAATGTTTACTTTACAGTATTAGACTGTGAAAGTGCAAAGGAGCTTTGGAAGAAGTTATGCAATACATATGAAAAAGAGACTACATCAAATAAAGTGTATCTGATGAGAAAATTGTATGATCTTCGCATGAAGCACATAGTGTTGCTGCTCATCTAAATGAGTTTGATGCTATATTCTCCCAATTACAGGCTCAGAAAATGGGTATGGATTAGAAATGAAAGTATTATTATTGTTATGCACCTTGCCATCATCATGGGATATGTTTTTCATAGCTATTAGCAATAGTGCACCTGGTGGTAAACTCATCTATGATGACATATGTGGAGCACTCTTGAATGAGGACATTCGTAGAAAACCTATGGTTGGCACTCAGAGTGGAGATGCATATAATCTTCATGATTCTTACCAAGGAAAGAATCAACAACGTGGCAAGAACAAGAACAAGGAAAAGAATGGTCAACGGAATAAGAGTAGAAGTAAATCAAGGGAGAGGGATATCGAATGCCATTATTGTCATAAGAAGGGACACATGAAGAAAGATTGTTGTGCATTAAAGAATGCAAAAGGTAAAGGACAAAATGTTGATGGGCGTGTTAAACAGTTACCTGCACCATCTACTTCCACTGTGAAGATTGACGAAATTAATGCTATTTCTGATGATGTTGATGTGTTGACACTTGAAAGTACTGTGGCAAATGAGGCTCTTATAGCTGATTCTCTTTCCCACACATGGCTACTAGATTCTAGTGCTTCTTTCCATGTGACACCACACAGAGAATGGTTCTCTAATTATGCAGCAAAGTCTCTTTGTATCATGAGACTTGGTGACTCTTACCAATGTGATGTTGTGGGGATTGGAGATGTGGTTGTGCAATTCATTGATGGTTCAAAATTTGCTATGCATAATGTATGCTGTGTACCTCAGTTATCATGCAGTTTGATGTCAGTTGGTCAACTTGATGATCTCAATTACAAGGTGGTCTTCTATGCTCAATCCTTTTTTATATCAAAGGGCAATATGGTTATTGCAAAAGGAAGCAAAGTTGTCTCACTTTTATCCTTTATTTCTACCATAGAAAGAACACTTGTTAGCTATTACTGAATAGCCTATGGCTTATATTTGGCATGGTCATTTTGGGCATATATCTCGTAGTGGAATGGAAAATCTTTCTCGTTCTGGATACTTACTTATGTTATCTTTCTCTGATTTTCATTTTGTGAGCATTGTCAATATGGAAAGCAAACAAAAAATGTGCATAGAAACCACATTGACTCTTCAATTCAGCCTTTAGATCTCATTCATACAGATGTGTGTGGTCCTATGCCCACTAGGTCCTTAGGTAGTTTGTAATAAAGTAAGTCTATGATCCAAGGATCAGGTCGATTCAGACGGATCTGAACTTGGACATCGTTTGGTCACTAGTGTGTATGACCAAACATCTCGAGTTTAGACTTACTAGGAGGTCTTGTGAACAGGTGATCCACTTAGCTTAGTGGTTAAGTCTCAAGGATGTGAAGGAGCATGTCTTGGGTTCAACCCCCATGGGGAGCATGGGGAGAGTGTTTTGCCCAAAGAGCTCTAGAGCCTTCTAGAAGCATCCACTCGAGTTAACGGGGACACTTGGCACACAGGCAGTTACATGGCCGACACATGGTTGGCTAGTGTCCACCTGCCTAAGAAAGAAATCCCCTGGAGAGAGCTATGTATAGAGGCATTTGGTTGGGAGGAGAGTCATCTCTCTAGTACGTTGTGGTTGTAATTGTAGTCTTGTTGCATAGTTCTCTCTTTACTTTTTCACTTTCATTGATGATGCTACTAGAAAAGTTTGGGTATATCCTATCAAATCAAAGGATGAGGTATTCCCTACTTTCATAAAATGGCTTGCTTCAGTTGAGACTGAAAAAGGAACTAAGCTTAAGGCTTTACATTCAGATAATGGGGGTGAGTATACCTCACATGAATTCAGCCTTTTCTGTCAATCTAGAGGGATTCATAGAGAGTGTACAACTCCTTATACCCCAATATAGAATGGTGTAGCTGAAAGGATGAATAGAACTATTCAAGATAGAGTAGTTTCTATGTTGCATAATGCAAACCTCTCACAAGGTTTTGAGCAGAACCAGTATTGGCTGAAGTTCATGTGATTAACCTTTCACCTAGTACTTGTAAGAGAATAGTTATGCAATATAACATAGGAACAGTAGAAGAGAAGATAACAGATATAGGAGAATCTCAACAATTTTCTACTAACAGCAATTACAAAGATGATGGCGTTGTCCACCCATGCGCTCTCAAGGTAGAGCTTAAATGATGATCTAGACAACTCTAGATAGGGAGATACAAGGTAGAGGTAGGCTGGCTCAATTCAATGTCTCAGGTAGTCCAGAAGTCATGTATATATAGGATAATGGGTGGCCTTCTGTGGATGGCTATACATGGGTGGTAGAGCACGGGCGGCCACCACTCGCATAATTGCCATACACGTCTTAGGTCGGTTGAACCGACCTAACAAATATAAATGATTTCTGACTCCGATAGGGAATATTTCATGGAATATTCCCTTTATTGTCGCACTGGGGGCAGCACTAAGGGGCCCGTTGGCCCTCTTGGACCCCCCATCCGAGGCTGCTCACCCCTACCCTGGACCCCACAATTGGGGACCCTGGTAACTCCCTTTCCTTACAATATCTTACACTGGTCCATATATGACCTTCATCCAACATGCAAGTTGGGATTCCCATCAATTGGGTAATGCATGCTTGGCTTCTCCTCATAATGGGGGCCTTACAAAATATGCATACAATCATGAGGGATAGACATTGATCTTATACTAACACCCCCCCTCAATGTTTACCGAATGATAAATCAAGTAGGTCTCGGTCCTATGCCCATCTGTTGAAGGTGCATGTTGAGCTACTCTCTTCCAAGTGCTTTAGTGAATATGTCATCATAATTTGCCTCTATTGGGCAATATTCTAGCTCCACAATTTCATCTTCAATTAGCTCATGAATGTAATGGTACTGTACTTCTATATTCTTGGTGCAAGCATGAAATATTGAGTTCTTTGCAATAGCCATACAACTTTGATTATCACACTTGAGTATAGTCGCCATATTTGATGGAAAGTCTAGATCTGCAAGAATTCTCCTTAACCAAACTGCCTCATAAGAAGCAAAACATGCTGCTTTGTACTCTGCTTCACTGGAGGAGAGTGCGAGAGTTGGTTGCTTCCTACTTACCCAAGAAAATATTCGTGAACCAAGTGAGAAATAGTATCCAGAAACTGATTTTCTAGAATCATAATCTCCAACCCAATTTGAATCACAATATCCTTGAAGTGTATCACCTGTGGTTTTGTAAAATAATAGATCGCTTTACAAAGCAATGTTTTGTGTAAAAATAGAAAATTATGATTTTTGTAAATAAAGCAAAAGCATGCTTTTCAAAGTGCCACCCTCATGTATCTTCTATTCAGGACATAATAAGAAATACCTATAAATACACATGCTCTGATAGAATCATCCATCAGAGTATGTGGGGGGATATTGTACCCAATCTAGTGTCGTCTCTTGTATCTTTCCATTCTCTGAGTATTTTTGTGTGATTTCGTTTCTATACTATCCTCTGTGTACGTGAGCTTGTGGGATCCGAAGGGCAAGAATGAATCTTTTACTTCTATCATGCGTAATGTGCATGCCAAGAATATGTTTGGCATCCCCCAAATCCTTCATATCAAATGTCTGGCTCAACTTCTTTTTGAGAATTGACAAGTCATAAGAGGACTTCCTAGCAATCAACATATAATCGACATAAAGTATCAAGCATATCAATTTGCCATCTGAGCATCTCTTTGTGTAGAGACAATGATCCTCATTGCTTCTAGAATAGCCTTGAGACATACCATTGTCTAAGGGATTGTTTAAGTCCATATAATTTCTTGAGCTTACAAACTAGAATTTTTCTGCCAAGAACTACATAAGACTTTGGTTGTTCCATATAGATCTCAGCTGTAAGATCTCCATGAAAGAAAGCAATTTTCACGTCCATTTGGACTAGCTCTAAGTCCTCCAGTGCAATGAATCCAAGCAACATGCACAGAGTAGTCATCTTGACCACTCGAGAGAAGATTTCCTTGAAATCAACACCATGTTGTTGCTTAAAAACCTTTGCAACAAGTTGTGCTTTATACTTTGGAGAGCCACTATCTTATGAGAAATTGAGATTAGATACCTATTTACATGGTATAGCTTTCTTGCCCTTTGGCAAAGGTACCAAATGCCAAGTACCATTCTTGTGAATAGAATCCAACTCACTCTTCATGGCATGCTCCCACTTGACATGATACATTGTCTGCATAGCCTCCTTGTAGCAAGAAGGCTCACCAGCATCTATTAGCATAACCAAATCCAAACCTAGAACATATCTATCAGGTGGATGTGAGACACGTGTAGAGAGTCTCAATGGCTTCTAAATAGGAACATTTGCAGACTGGTTCGATTAGACATTCTCTTGAACATCCCTATGTGCAACATTTTTATGCATGCTAACTGGAGGACTAGTATCCTCAAACACCACTCTTCTCACTTCAACATCCTTAATGAGCTGTTTATGCATCTTAGAATCATTGAAATGACATCATTACTTTTGATCATTAATCGTGTTTCAGGGTCCCAAAAGCGATATCCAAATCATTCTTCTCAACCATACCCATGGAAAATGCATTTCTTGACTTATGGTCCAACTTTTATCTAAGATTCTTGGGTATATGAACATATGCTTTACACCCAAAAACTCAAAGATGATCATAATATGGTGGCTTCCTTGTCCATCACTCTTGTGCCACTTTCAAACCTTTGGCAATACTAGGTGAAAGGTTAATCACGTGAACTACAGTCAATACTGCTTCTAACCAAAGAGCCTTGTGAAAGGTTTGCATGATGGAGCATAGAAACTACTCTATCTTGAATAGTTCTATTCATCCTTTTAACTACGCCATTGTGTACTGGGGTATAAGGAGATCTAAAATCTCTACAAATTCCTCTTGGCTAACAAAAAAGGTTGAATTCATGTGAGGTATATTCAGCACCATTATCTAAATGTAAGGTCTTAAGCTAAGTTCCTTTTTCAATCTCAATTGAAGCAAGCCATTTTTTGAAAGTAGGTTATACATCATCCTTTGCTTTGATAGGATATAGCTAGACTTTTCTAGTAGCATCATCTATGAAAGTGACAAAGTAAAGAGAACCACCTAATGACCTTGTGGGCATAGGACCACACACATCTATTTGAACGAGATCTAAAGGCTGAATTGAAGATTCAATGTGCATCTTGTGCACATCCCTAGTTTGTTTTCCATATTGACAATGCTCACAAAATGAACAATCAGAGAAAGATAACATAGGTAAGTAGCGAGAATGAGAAATATTTTCCATTCCACTATATGATATATTGCCAAAATGGTCATGCCTAATATAAGCCATAGGTTGTTTAGTAACAGCTAACAAGTGTTTTCTTTTCCTTGTTTTTGCTCCTTCCACATTGTTGATTCTTTCCTTGGTAAGAATCATGAACATTATATGCATCTCCACTCTAAGTTCCAACCATAGATTTTCTATGAATCTTCTCACTCAAGAGTGCTCCACATATGTCATCATAGAATAGTTTATTGCAAGGTGCATTATTGCTAATAGCTATGCAAAACATATCCCATGATGATGGCAAGGTGCATAACAATAAGGCACACATAACATCCTCAAGCCAAAAACTATGTGGTAAAGCCTGACTCTTGACCATACACCTCGCCATCTCCATGAGTGACATGTTCTTCCATTCAACAACTCCATTGTATTGAGGTGTATGCGGCACTGTACACTGATGTTTTATCCCATGTTTAGGCCAAAATGCATTAAAGTTAGAAGACATATATTCCCCACCTCGATCAAAATGGAGGGTGCCCGTTTTACATGTTGACAGATTTTTAGCCAAAACCAGAAACTGTTTGAAGCACATAAATACTTCAGACTTTGCTTTCAATGGATATGCCCATGCATGTCTGGAAAAATCATCAATCAAAGCCACAAAGTAAAGATAGTTTCTAAAAGAGGGTGCTTGCATAGGACCACAAACATCACTATGAACAAGCTAAAATTTCTGAGTAGCTCGAACTGAACGATCTTCTGGAAAGGAGAAACACTCCATTTTGCCCAAAATACAGCCTTCACATACATGTTTACCAGGTGCCTCAAGTTTGGGCAAAGAGGACATCATTTTAGATTTCTGTAGGTGTAGCAAACTAGCAAAATTCAGATGACTAAAGCATGCATGCCAAAGCTTTGCATCTGACATAGCCTGAGAATCATGCACTGCACATGCTAAATCATTCACAAATCTTTCATAGTCTATGAGCTTATATAGCCCACGACATAAAATGCCAGACGCAATAATCACGTCACCATTTGATAGATCATGAACTATACACCTGACATCGACAAATTTCACAACCAAGCCAATCTTAGCTAAAGCCGAAACTGATAACAAATTCATCTTGGTCCCTGGCACAAATAAAGCATCTGACAAAGTGAAAGAACTACCATTAGTAGTAGTCAGAATGATCTTACCAACTCCATAACAAGTTAAGAGGAATTGTTTGTGCATGTAACAATATTCCTTGTAGGGGTAGGCTCGAGTGAAGAGAAGAAACTGCACTGTGAGGTAATATGTTTGGTCGCCCCACTATCAAAACACCAAACATGTGAGTCTATTGCAGACATGCATTGCTCATGAGAAGATGGGTTAAAATTGCAAATAGTAGTAACCACCCATTCTTTGTCCCGCACAAGATGAGCAGACTCTGTTTTCGGTATAGAGGCCTCTACAACAACCATTCCGGCCTCTTTCTTCTTCGCCTATTTAGCAGCCAGTTTTGGACAACTCTTAATGGCATGGTCATTTGCTTTACAGTATATGCAAAACATTTTCTGCATTTCCGACTTCTTCTCATCTTTGTCTTCCTTCTTTGAATGTGCAACATTTGCAGATTTCTACTTACTAGTAGAAGAGCTTCATTTACCTTTGCCCTTCTGACTAGCCAAGAAAGCTTGATCTACAACATGCATAATTCACTTGTTTTGCCTATATTGGTCTTCGTGCAACAAAACAGAAACTAAATCTTCAAATGTGAAGGCATTTGGATTGCCTTTCATCATCAAATGAAGCGTAGTAGCAAAACTCTGACATGAGTCGGGAAGACCATTCAGAACAGGCTGCACAAGTGAACTGTCAGGAAGGACTTCACTTGCAAAAATCAATTGTTCCTTCGAATCCTTGATCTTTGTTAGAAAACTATCCATAAAATCACCTTCATTCATTGCTCACCCTCCAACTCTTTTCGAAGGTAAGCAACACGAGCCTCATTCCTAGCGTGATACAATGTGGTAAGTGTATCCCAAGCAACCTTAACTATTTTGCAAGAGCGAATGTGAGGAATAATGGCACGTTTGACAGACGAAGCTATCAATGCATCATCTGCCTGGGCATTTGTGCCATCCCAATGAATTTTCTATGCAGCAGGTGCAACAGAAACAACAGCACAAACAAGAATCTACAGAATATCACCATATTTGACACCATCTACATCAACTTCAGTACTTGTATTTGTAGTAGCTGTATTCACAGGTGTAATAGGACGTCTTTCAACACCCTACACAATATTCCATAGTCCTTTGCAACCAATACATGACGCATCATATAAGCCCACAATGGATAATTCGTACCATCCAACTTATCCTCAATAGCCAACATATGAAATACATCACTACTTTTAGCCATGGCCACTGAGTAAAATACCCTGATGCAAAAAAATAACTATATCTAAAAAACTTGAACAGAACTACCCTAACAAGTTCTGCTAAACCTGTAGAAAACTTCAAGATGCTTATATTGGCAAACCAAAATTGGTATATATCTTTGGCACAAAAAGACAAAATAGCCTACACAAGTGCTACTATAGTGCATTCAGAGGTCGAAACGAGCTCATATCACGATTTCGGCACCACATAGCAAAGTTGTTTTGATCTCTGAAACACCCTGATTATGCTTACCAAATTTTGTGCGATTCCGAGACTACAATCGGAGAGGTGTCAATGACACCCTAGATGAAGCAACAACCTACTCTGATACCAATTGTTGGAGTTAGATGTCTATGGAAGCATGCAAAGAGCACAAGGAAGAAGAAGAAGCTTGGAGCACAACACACAATACTGAATGTATTACCATTAGAATGTACAAAGATAAGTAGCCCGTTAGGGCAATAGGCGTATATACAAGCCGAGGGAAAAAGCCCTCCTAAAGAGGGAAAAAAGTGCCCCGATGGTCCTAGAGTGTTCACACACATCACTACCTAAATATATTAAAAGTGTGGTCTTATTCCCACAAGGGCATTAGGTGGCTCCCTTTACTTTGTCACTTTCATAGATGATGCTACTAGAAAAGTTTGGGTATATCCTATCAAATCAAAGGATGAGGTATTCCCTACTTTCACACAATGGCTTACTTCAGTTGAGACTGAAAAAGGAACTAAGCTCAAAGCTTTATGTTCAGATAATGGGGGTGAGTATACCTCACATGAATTCAAAATTTTTTGCCAGTTTAAAGGAATTCGTAGAGATTTTATAGCTTCTTATACCCCAATACATAGTGATGTAGCTGAAAGGATGAATAGAACTATTCAAGATAGAGAAGTCTCTATGTTGCATCATGCAAATGTTTCACAAGGCTTTTGGGTAGAAGCAGTATTGATTTCAGTTCATGTGATTAACCTTTTACTTAGTACTGTCAAAGGTTTGAAAGTGGCACAAGAGTTATGGACAGGGAAGTCACCATATTATGATCATCTTTGAGTTTTTGGGTGTGAAGCATATGTTCATATACCCAAGAATCTTAGACAAAAGTTGGACATAAGTCAAAGAAATGCATTTTTCTTGGATATGGTCAAGAAGGACAATTTGGATATCGCTTATGGGATCTTGAAACATGGTCATTGATCAAAAGTATTGATGTCATTTTCAATGAGTCTAAGATGCATAAACATCCCATTAAGGAGGTTGAAGTGAGAAAAGTGGTGTTTGAGGATACTAGTTCTCCGGTTAGCTTGTATAAAAATGTTGCACATAGGGATGTTCAAGAGAATGTCCAATCATATCAGTCTGTAAATTTTCCTATTTAGGAACCATTGAGACGCTCTACACGTGTCTCACATCCACTTGATAGATATTTTCCATGTTTAGATTTTGTTATGCTAACAAATCCCAATGAGCCTTCTTGCTACAAAGAGGCTCTGTAGACAGAGGATCATGTCGAGTGGGAGCGTGCCATGAAGAGTGAGTTGGATTATATTCACAAGAATGGTACTTGGGATTTAGTACCTTTGCCAAAGTGAAGGAAAGCTTTACCATGTAAATGGGTATATAAGCTAAAATTCACATCAGATAGTGCTTCTCCAAAGTATAAATCACAACTTGATGCAATGGCTTTTAAGCAATAACACGGTGTTTATTTCGATGAAATCTTCTCTCTAGTGGTCAAGATGACTACCATGTGCATGTTGCTTGGATTCATTACAATGGAGGACTTAGAGATAGTCCAAATGGATGTGAAAACTACTTTTTTACATGGAGATCTTACAAATGAGATCTATATGGAACAACCAGAGCGTTATGTAGTTCATGGCAAGGAAAGTCTAGTTTGTAAGCTCAAGAAGAGCTTGTATGGACTTAAATAGCCCCCTAGACAATGGTACCAAAAGTGTGATGCTTTATGAAGTTTCAAGGATTTTCTCGAAGCAATGAGGATCATTGTCTCTGCATAAAGAGATTCTTAGATGGCATCTTGATATGCTTGATACTTTATGTCGATGATATGTTGATTGGTGGGAAGTCCTCTTATGACTTGTCAATTCTCAAAAAGAAGTTGAGCCAAACATTTGATATGAAGGATTTGGGGGATGTCAAACATATTCTTGGCATGTGCATTACTCGTGATAGGAGTGAAATATGCATATACTTGTCTCAAAATGAGTACATATCCAAAGTACTTCACAGGTTCAATATGCAGGGTGGAAAGGGATTGAGTACACCTTTACCCAGATATGTGAAATCGAGCAAGGATGATTGCCCCAAACTAGATGAGGAAAAGGAATTCATGACCAAAATTCCTTATCAGTTTGTTGTTGGTAGTCTCATGCATGCTATGGTAGCTACGAGACCAGACATTGCATTTGTAGTGGGAGTTGTGAGCAGATATATGTCTAATCCTAGCAAGAAACATTGGGAAGTGGTCAAGATGATTTTGAGATATCTGAGTGGCACTAAGGACAAGTGTCTATGCTTAGGTAGAGGGAAAGCATCCATTATTGGTTACACAGATTCTGACTATGCTGTTTGTGTAGACAATCATAAGTCTACATGAGGGTACATTTTTCATTTTGTTGGAGCTGCTATCTCTTGGAGATCTCGTCTTCAAGAATGTGCAGCTATTTGTTGGAGTTAAACGTCTGCAGAAGCACACGAACAACACAAGGAAGAAGAAGAAGCTTGGAGCACAACACACAAGACTGAATGTATTACTAGATAATGTACAAAGATAAGTAGCCCATTAGGGCAATAGGCGTATATACAAGCCGGGGGAAAAAACCTCCTAAAGAGGGAAAAAAGTGCCCCGACGGTCCTAGAGTGTTCACACACATCACTACCTAAATATATCAACAAATCCTTCCTCGGAGTGATGCGGTGAACAAGGAGCTGGCACTCATGTATAAGGAAGTGCCAAGCTATGTGGAAATCACTCCACAAAACGAAGTAAGCCCAAGGATTTGCGGAAAGCCTCAAACTTCTCCCTAGGCAGAGCCTTCGTGAAAAGGTCTGCAATGTTCTCCTACGTCGGCACATATGCCAAGCTGATCTCCCCAGTAGAGAACCTCTCCCTGACATAATGATAATGCACCTCAATGTGCTTAGTGCGAGCATGGAACATAGGGTTCCTCGCAACTGCCCAATGCGCTCTGACTGTCAGTGAAGATGGTGGTGGCAGAGGACTGACCAACACCCAAATCAACCACAAGGCGTCTGAGCCACACACACTCAACAATAGCTGTGAAAGATGTCGTATACTCAGCCTCACAACTGGAAGTCGCCACAGTAGGCTGCTTCTTGCTCAACCAAGATATACATGAGCTACCAAGCATGAAGCAAAAGCCACTAGTGGACACACGAGTGTCATAGCAACCAGCCCAGTCTGAGTCAGAAAAGCATGCAAATCTGACGGTAGTGATCCCCCCTTGGGATAAAACAACCCAAGTAGTCGAGTACCACTCAAGTAGCGAACGATGCGCTTAACCACCTACCAATGCTTGACACCTCGGCAATGCATAAACCTGCTCATTTGTCAGACATCAAACTGAATATCTAGCTGAGTAATGCATAAGTAAATCAAGCATCCAATAGCCTGCTGATAGAGGACAGCATCAAATGCATCTCCAGCATCATGAAGACTCAATCGTAAACCTGTCTCCATAAGAGTGGCAATAGGCTTACAGTCTTCAAGGCCAAAACGCCGCAATAATGTGTCAATATATTTCATTTGACACAAAGCTAATCCACCATCAACTTGCATAAATTGAATGCCCAAATAGTGATGCAAATGCCCCAAATCAGACATCTCAAATGAGGCATGCAAATCAGCCTTAAAATCAGCAATATGCTTCTCAATAGGACCAGTGAGCAGCATGTCATCAACATAGACAACAATGATCAAAAGCACATCATTAGCACGTTTAACATATAAGGTGCTCTTAGTTGGATTGTTCACAAAACCATGTGCAATCAGATAGGCATGTATCTTATCATACGAAGCACGTGGTGCTTGCTTTAAACCATATAATGCCTTCTTTAACCTGCACACCTGGTTTTCATGCCCTTTCTGCACAAAGCCACGGGGCTGAAAAACATACACTTCTTCATGCAAGTCACCATTCAGAAATGCTATTTTAATGTCCAACTGATGTACATTCCAACCATGATGAGCTGCAAGTGCACAGATGCTCCGAACAGTAGTCATACGACATGTAGGTGCAAAGGTCTCATCAAAATCAATGCCTCTTTCCTATGCAAAACCCTTTGCAACAAGCCTAGCCTTATACCTGTCAACTATACCATCCGATTTATGCTTCAGCTTGTATACCCACTTAGTGCCAATGGCCTTCTTGCTAGGAGGTAAGTCACATAAAGACCAAGTACCATTCTTCATTATAGCATCATATTCAGATTGCATAGCAGCCATCCAATTTTCAAAATTTTGTGCTTTATCATAGGCTCATTCTCATCACAGAGACTAGATGCAGCCATAGCATAGCAATGTGATGCAAAAGAGGCACTATGAGAGCCTGAACGAGTACGATATGACAAAGGTGCATCTAATTTGCTGTCACGCAAAGTCTACACAAGCCATTTTGGTATAGTTTTTGCCTCCTCAATATCAGCTCTCTCATCAACAAGTGCATCATGTAAATCTGCATAAAAAATGGGATGATCTACATCATCACATGAAACCTGCAAAGTATGAGAAGTTGCCTCATTAGGACTAGCAGTAGATTGTCCACCTGTAAAAAGAGGCATCAAAGTATCATACATGTCTTTGGAGCTAACAGATGTCTCCTTAGTACATGAAAGCAATGGTTGAATAGCATCTTCCACAAAAACAACATCACGGCTAACCAAAATGCGTTTAGTTTGTGGATGATACAGACGATAGCCTTTACTTTCAGAACTGTACCCAACAAAAATACATTTTACTACCTTATCATCCAATTTTCTGCGATGTTGTTCAGGCACTAGTGCATATGCCAAACAACCAAAATCCCGCAAATGGGCAACAGATGGCTTGCAATCATGCCAAGCCTCATATGGAGTGATAGACTGCAGTGCTTTAGTGGGACACCTGTTAAGTACATATGCTGCACACATTACAGCCTCAAGCGAGAAAATATGTGATAAAGCCTGACTCTTGATCATACACCTCGCCATCTCCATGAGTGACCTGTTCTTCCATTCAGCAACTCCATTCTGTTGAGGTGTATACGGCACTATACACTGGTTTTTTATCCCACTTTCAGGCAGAAATGCATTAAAATCAGAAGACATATATTCCCCCCTCGATCAAAAAGGAGGGTGCCCATTTTACATGCTGACAGATTTTTAGCCAAAACCAAAAACTTTTTGAAGCACAAAAACACTTCGAACTTTGCCTTCAATGGATATACCCATGCATGCCTGGAAAAATCATCAATGAAAGTCACAAAGTAAAGATAGTTTCCAAAAGAAGGTGTCTGCATAGGACCACAGACATCATTATGTACAAGCTGCAATTTCTGCGTAGCCCGAACTGAACCATCTTTGAACGTTGCATTTTGCCCAAAATATAGCCTTCACATACATGTTTTCCAGGTGCCTCAAGCTTGGGCAAAGAAGACACCATATCAGATTTCTGCAGGCATAACAAACTAGCAAAATTCATATGACCAAAGTGTGCATGCCAAAGCTTTGCATCTGACATAGCCTGAGAATCATGAACTGCACATGCCGAATCATTCAAAGATCTTTCATAGTCTATGAGCTTATACAACCCACGACATAAAATGCCCGAAGCAATAATAACATCGCCATTTGACAGATCATGAACTGAACATCTCTCATCAACAAATTTCACAACCAAGCCAATCTTGGCTAATGCAGAAACTGATAACATATTCTTCTTGATCCCTGGCACAAATAAAGCATATGACAAGGTGAAAGAACTACCATCAGCAGTAGTCAAAATGATCTTACCAACTCCCATAACAGGATAAGAGGAGTTGTTGGCGCATGTGACAATATTCCTTGTAGGGGCAGGCTCGAGTGAAGAGAAGAAACTGCGCTGCGAGGTAATATGTTTGGTCGCCCCACTTTCAAAGTACCAAACATTTGAGTCCACTGTAGACATGCACTGCTCATGAGAAGATGGGTCAAAACTGCAAACAGTAGTAAATGCCCATTCTTCTTCCTGCACAAGATTAGCAGACTCTATTTTTGGTGTAGAGGCTTCTGCAACAACCATTCTAGCCTCCTGTTTCTTTGCTTCTTTTGCAGTCAGTTTTGGACAGTTCTTTATGATATGATCATTCCCTTTACAGTACTTGCAAAACAATTTTTGCTTTTCTGATTTCTTCTCATCTTTATCCTGGTTCTTCGAATGTGCAACATTTGCAGATTTCTGCTTACTAGTAGAAGAGCTCCATCTTCCATTGCCCTTCTGACTAGCCAAGAAAGCTTGATCTGCAACACACATAATGGACATGTTCTACCTGGACTGATATTCCTGCAATAGAACAGAGACTAACTCCTCAAATGACAAGGCATTTTGATTGCCTTTCATCATCAACCAAAGAGTGGAAGCAAAACTCTGATATGAATCAAGAAGACCATTCAAAACGGTCTGCACAAGTGAGGTATCTGGTATAACCTCATCAGTAGAAATCAATTGTTCCTTCAAGTCTTTGATCTTTGTTACAAAATTGTCCATAGAAACACCTTCATTCATGTGCTCACTCTTCAATTGTTTTCGGAGGTAAGCAACACGAGCCTCATTCCTAGCTTGGTACAATGTGCTAAGTGTATCCCAAGCATCCTTAGCTATTTTGCAAGAGCGAATGTGAGGAATAATAGCACGTTTCACAAACAAAGCTATCAATGCATGTGCTTGAGCATCTCTGCCATCCCAACAAATTTTCTCTGTAGTAGGTGCAATAGAAACAGGAATAGGAACAGGAATCTGCAGAATATCATCTTCGGCACCATCTTCATCAGCTTCAGCACCTGTATTTGCAGTACCTGTAGTGGCAGGTGTAACAGGACGTCTTTCAACACCCTGCACAATGTTCCACAATCCTTTTGCAGGTGTAACAGGACGTCTTTCAACAACTTGCACAATGTTCCAGAATCCTTTTGCAACCAATACATGTCGCATCATATAAGCCCATAACGGGTAGTTGGTACCATCCAACTTATCCTCAACAGCCAACATACGGAATACATCACTGTTTTCAGCCATGGCCGGTGACTAAAATACCTTGATGCAGGAAATAGAATATATCTCAAAAACTTGAACAGAACTGCCCAGACGAATTCTGCTAGACCTGTAGCAGACTTCGAGACGCTTATACTAGCGAATAGAAACTAGTATATACCTTTGGCACAAAAAGACAAAATAGCCTGCACAAACACTATGATAGTGCATTCGGAGGCCGAAACGAGCTCATATCGTGATTTCAACACCATAGAGCGAAGATGTTTTGATCTCAAAAACACCCTGAGTATGCTCACCAAATTTCGTGTGAATCTGAGACTGCAAACGGAGGAGTGTCAACGGTGCCCTTGAGGAAGCGACGACCTGCTCTGATACCAATTGTTGGAGTTAGACGACTACAGAAGCACGCGAACAACACAAGGAAGAAGAAGAAGCTTGGAGCACAACACACAAGACTGAATGTATTACTAGAGAATGTACAAAGATAAGTAGCCCATTAGGGAAATAGGCGTATATACAAGCCGGGGGAAAAAAGCCTCCTAAAGAGGGAAAAAAGTGCCCCGACGGTCCTAGAGTGTCCACACACATCACTACCTAAATATATCAACACTATTTCCACCATAGAAGCAGAGTATGTTGTAGCAAGTGAGGCATGTAAGGAAGAATTGTGGCTTTCTCATCTTGCTTGTGATATGGGTCTACCTCAACATGTACCTCATTTGCTTACTGATAGTCAGAGTGTCATTGCTTTGGCAATGAATCTAGTCTATCATGCAAAGACCAAGCACATTGAGGTGAGGTATCACTTCATAGAGATTGCTTAGCCACTGAGCACATTATCCTTGAGAAGGTTCATACTCGAGATAATGATGCAGATGCTTTGACTAAAGCTCTACCATAGGATAGCTTTTGACACCATTTTCACTTGATGGGGGTTACTTGATTCATGATCTTACACAGCTACTTGTATATTGTGGAGGCAGATACAGTGGAGGCTATAACAACAACTACAACAACAATTACAACAACAACAACAACAACAACAACTATCAAAGTGGCCATAAAGGAAGAAGAGATTACAATAACTATGCAGAGGACCAAAGTCAAGAAGATTCATTACTAATTATGAATCTATCAGTGAAGAAGGGTAAGGATAATGATCACATCTTTTACATTGATTCGGGAAGCTCAAATCATGTAGCACGAAATGTGGCTTTACTTTTTGATTTGGAAGATCCTCACAACAAACATGAAGTGCAAATAGGAGATGATACAAATCACTTGGTGGAGAAGATAGGTAATGTGAAGACATCAGATGGGAATATGAACCTCTTAAGCAAAGTCTTGTATGTTCCTACAATTACCAAAAATTTAATAAGTGTTGGGTAGATTGTTGGAAAAGGATTGCATGTTAGATTCAACCGATTTGGAGCATATGTTGAAGAATCAAGGCAAGGCTTTAGAAGGATTTCCAAAGGAGAAAAGACAAGAAGGCTTTTCACTTTTGAAGTGGAAGATACAAAAAACATAGCTTTATTTAACTATGGATCTCAATCTCTCACAATGTTGGAGATATGGCACAAAAGGCTTGCTCACATTGGTGAGAGGACACTCAAACAAATTTGCAGGGACCAAAGTGTACTTGGTTTGCCTAATATTACAAGGCAACACATGATTTATAAGTGTGAAGCTTGTCAACTCGGCAAGGCTCATAGACAACCTTTCCATAGGAAGGGATATGTGTATAAAAATCTTTTGGATCTAGTGCACATGGATGTGTGGGGTCCTAGTAAGGAGCCATCTATATCAGGCTCAAGATATTATGTGTCTTTCATAGATGATTGTAGCAAGTGGACCATTTTGTTTTTCATGAAGCATAAGGATGAATTTTTTAATTGCTTTAAGAAGTATGTTGCTCTTGTTGAAAACCAAACAGGTAGGACTTTGAAAAGACTCATATCAAATGGTGGAGGAGAATATTTCTCTTTTGAATTTGATGCCTACTTGCATGAAAGAGGCATTAAAAGGGAAGTCACTACAAGGTATACACCGGAACTCAATGGTGTAGCAGAGAGGAGAAACAGAGCTATTGTTGAAGCCGCAAGGTCCATGCTCAATGAAAAGGGATTTCCAAACTACCTATGGGCAAACGCTATGTCGACATCCACATATCTCATAGATAGACTTCCATCTAAGTCACAAGATGGAACCACTCCACATGAAGTGTGGAATGGAAGAAGACTTGGTCTATAGCATTGTAAAATCTTTGGATGCTTAGCCTATGCTCACATTCCTTCTCAAGTAAGAGGGAAATTGGATCCCAAGGCAGAGAAGTGCATATGTATTGGTTATGACCAAAACCAAAAAGGATTTAGATTGTACAATCCCACTAATAAAGGATTTTTTGTGAGTAGAGATGTAATTTCTGATGAGAACAAATCATGGTTTGATGATGATAGGAAAGTGAAGCTGCCTTATGACTTGGATGAAGATTTTCCATCACTCCAACCAAAGGAGCCAAAGAAAATTGAAGAAAGTGATTCGGAGATCGACCTAGAAGACTTGGAAAGACTAAAGCTATGGAAGAGCAGAGGTAAAGCAAAGATGCAAGATGCTACATATGGACCTGAGAGCTCACATCAACCACTTCAAGGGAGAAGAAGAAACCAGAGAGGTATGGTTATGATACTTCTTTGGTCACCAAGCACTCAATCTACATTGCAAAGGATTCAACCAATGAAGAACCTACCACATTTGAAGAAACACAAAGCAAGAAAGCTTGGAGAGATGCAATGGAAGCCTTGAAGGAGAATGACCCTTGGGAGCTTGTACCTACAAGCCATCTATGAAGGTAATTGGATCTTGATGGATATACAAAATCAAGAGGAATCCAAATGGAAGTATAAATAGACATAAAGCAAGGTTAGTTGCTAAAGGGTTTGCTCAAACCCATGGTATTGATTATGAGGAGACTTTCTCTCCTATTGCAAAAATGCATAAAATTAGGGTTCTCATTAGTCTTGCTGCATCTAGAAATTGGAAGCTCTATCAACTTGATGTAAAGAACGCTTTCGTTAATGAATGGATTCTGAGAAAGTGTATATGTCACAACCTCTGAGATATGTAGATGCACATCATCCTACCTATGTATGCAAATTAAAAAAAGCTTTGTATGGATTAAAGCAATCTCCAAGATCTTGGGATTTCAGATTGGTGACTTATTTGCAGGACCAAGGATTGAAAGCTAGCAAGGTGGATACTTCTTTGTTCATAAAGATGAATGGATCTGAAGTGATCTATGTATAGCTGGCTTCAAATATGGTTTGAGCTAATTCTACCATTATGGCACACAAGTTAGTATTTTCGACTTCTAAGTCAACTCTAAGATAGCACTTATCTAACTCTGCCACATTTGGCCCTTCTTGAATTAAGGTTTGGTATGATTTAAGCATCATATCTACATACTCAAGAGTATGATCCACAAAGAATGATCCTGGTCTAGGTGGTCATGGGGGTTATATGGGGATGATTAGGGTTAGGTGATGGTGATGGCAGTGGTGTGTGAGAGTGTGTATGAGATGCAATTTCCATCAGTTTAGCATTAGTCTTTCTTAAGATTTCTTTGAGTTTACTAATCTTCTTTGTCCATTGTTTTTTCATCCACTCATAGCTATCCTTTGAGGCCCTCGTTCTCTTTTTGGTAGTGTTCTCAGTCTCACTTTTATATGTGCTCTTCTCTATTTTAGGGTCTGAGCTCTAGTTACTACCTGTACTAGGGATGTAGTGATTGTACTTTCATTTGAGTCTAATACAAAACCAACAACATTGATTCGTGTGATTTTCTATGCATTGGATGTTCTTCGGGAAATCCTTTAGGAGACGTGCCTTACCACATTCTAGACAAAAGCCTTGAATAGTCACTCATTGGGGTTGTTTTGGGGCAAGGATTGGACAATCTCAAATGAAATGATCTTCTCAAAATCTATAGCATGGCCCTCAGTGTGCTTGGGGTCTCATTTGCCCCAATTGAGAGCTAGGGTTAGGGTTTGTGTACATTACATTTGTATAATTTGGCTCCCAACTAGGTTCACTAGGGTTGTCATAAGGGTACACCTTGGTGTGCTCTGGTGAGTCCATGTAGTAAGATTTTGGCCTATCTACATGCGTTGAGTAGAAGCTATAAGCATTAGGATCACTTTTTGAAATCAACAATGGTCCTGGTAAAAGGGCTCTACTCAAGTTTTCCTGATCGTTCTCCATTCTATTGGGTTTGAATTCCTGATCGTTCTCCGCCTATTGGGTTTGCAAAGCTCACCTCAAGTCTTTCGCTAGTTCTTTCCTTATGGGTACCATAAATGTGAGATGATTCCGCTCCTTTTTGGCCATAAGATACATTCAATCTAGGTGGGGGGAAACTAATTCACCCTTCCAAGTGTATGTGTTCCTACCATGCTTTGTTACCAAGAACATTCTTTCCCATGTGTTATCTAGATAGACAACTTTGCTTGGTATCTTAGGATCTTTGAACTCTCAAATAGTGACTCCATGTATTTTGCTAAGTTGATCTGGCTTGAATCTCCAAAAGAATTCATTGGTTTCTCTATTCAAGAATAGCTCAATGCTCTTGTTATCCTAAGGGATCCACTATGGGGTAATCACTCTTGTCAAGGAAAATTTGCCACAAGGTGTCTTGGGTTCTTCTTCTAAGTTTCCTTGTTCTAGGTCTCCCATCTCATTCTCTGGAATGGCATTTCCAATCTCATCTCTCATGTGATGTAAGTTGGGGACCACATACAAAGTTCCTTGCTTATCAATATACAAACCCTCTTTGAATTGACCATTGGGTGTTCAAGTTTGAAGGGTTGATCTGGGTTTTTGAGTTGGACAACTGATCTTTGTAGCCCATCTTCATAGATGCAAGCACCTAATTGGTTGGTCCTAATATATTCTAGTTGAGTCTTATAGGGACCTTCTTTTGTCTCTAAGTAGGCAGTGATTGAACTACATGTGGGTCATTCCATACTATATGACATCTTCAAGACACTAGTCTCTAAACTTAGCATGTAGGGATAATCATTGAGTTGTTGGGCCCACAACCTAGCTTTGTCATTGACACTAGCCGCAGAGGATCTGATGCTTTGTCTATCTCGATCTAGCTGTCTACCTGATCTAAGGTTCATAAGCCTTGTCCATTAGTACAAGTTTCCCCAAGTATAACCGCATCTTCTCTGACTTGTCTTGGCCTTGGGTAAGTGCCATTGACAATATTCCATAATTCCTTTGATACTAATAGATTCATCATCATAAAACTCCACATTGGATAATTATACATGCCCTCAAGCTTGTCTTCATTCTCAAGTCTATAGTCACTCATCTTATTAAGGGTGTATGTCAACTATGCTCTGATACCAAATGTTGGTATTCTATCTGAATACCATATGTTGGAAGTGGTAGTGGGCCACAATAACAATATATCACAGGTTTACAAGATCTTCCAATAAATGAACCTTAACATAAACACCTTAAGACTCAAAAATAGATGAGTGAGAAATAGAGAGACAATAGACGAGATTTCAAGTGTAACAGTAAGCTTTGAGGCTCACCTACACTAACTTATATATGAATGTCAAATTCCAATGTGTGTATATGATAGAAACTGACAAAAATAGGAACTAGATACAAGAGATTATGTGCCTAAGAGGTATGAAGAGTGTGTGTGTGTGTGTGTGTGTGTGTGAGAGAGAGAGAGAGAATATGGAGAATACGAATAGTTTAGAACTGTTTTGCAGCAAACCCAAATTCTGATCAACCTAAATCAGAAACGAGTGACCTCGCAAGTAAGAACAGAAATAGACTTGCTACTCACAGTAAATCAACAATGAATGTTGATGGTAAGCTGGCAGAATCTCCTCTAGATAATCACCAAGATGTAGACCACAACTCCTCCAAGAGTATGAGAACTCCTCCTCCAAGATATCCTCCAAGTTCTCCTTAAGTAGCTTGGGAAGATACTCCTTGATCACCTCCAAGAGTGTATAGCTCTTACTGGAGCTTCTTGAGTTGATGCTCACATAATGAGCTTATGCTTCTTTATATAGTTTTGGATGAAGCTTAAAAGCAAAGCTAAATAAAGCAAACGATCGCCATCGAAAAGCTATTAAAGATGTATCGCGAAAACGCCATCTATGCTTTTCAAATAGATCTCCGAAAAAAGTCGATGTCCGCTATTTTGCCAAAAATAAAGCTTCTCATTAAATCTTTGGCACTGTGCTGCGAATGCGAGTCGAATCCACACAATTGGGATAAGTGTAAGCCGTTCTAACCATGCTACCCACATGGTTTTGTTGTTGTAGGTTTTACAACAATTAATGATACAGACATTATTCCCGCACGTCTTCTTCTACAGAAGACTAAGAGATGTCATCACATGTGCTTCTCCAAATTCAACATCTTGACATTGTTTCCAACAAGAGCTGTGCAAAATGTGCACGTTTGAGAATCGGAATGCAATAGATGACACCAAAATATATTCTCTTCCATCGGACTAATTGGGGATGGATGCACATGGCAAACAAAAGAATGATAAGGGTGGAGATAAATTCATGTTGTAGTAGCTTCTTGGTAGATGCCTAAGTGTGCTTAAGTGCGCTCATAGTGCTTACAAGCACAACCACAATGCTTACAAGCACTTGTCATTACAAATGGTAGTGCCAAAAATACTTGATTGAAAAAAATAAAATGTTTCAGAAATATAAATGATGCATGGATGGAGGGAGGGATTTAGAAACAAAAATGATTATGATATGAATGAAATGGAATAGTGCATCAATGCACTATTATTATGCATATGAGATATGGGATGGAGGGAGTGATATGCATGATAATGAATAAGATAACGAAAAATATTAACATAAAATCAAAGAGAAGATGAACCTATGATGTGATACCCAAATGAAAAAAGACTACTCCTACTCTACTCACATGCACACATCTAACAAGCTAAGGAGGAAGGAACAAAAGATAAAAAAACACGAATTAATTAAAATGGAAATGACTTACATACAATGCTTTATGAGCATGAGGACTCCATGAGGAGAGTGAGGGCACTCTTGCCAAGAGCTTGGGTGAATGACTTCTAAGGAATGAAGTGATGCCCTCCTTATATGGAGTTGAGGGCAAATCTCCTTGCATGTGGGATAAATGGTCTTGCATGAGAGTGAACTAAGACTTGGACAAAAGGGTGGAGCATGGAACTCTCAACATGGAGCTCATCTACTATAAGCAAAAATTTTCTAATGTTGCACAATCAAAGAAGGAAGACAAAGATGATAAGAAAACAAAAAAGCAAAAAGAGTTTTGCAAATACTGTAAGGGAAATGATCATTCCATAAAGAGTTGCCCTAAACTAATTGCAAAACAAGCAAAGAAGAAAGAGGTTGGAATGGTTGCTGTGAAGGCCTCTACACCTACAACAGAGTTGGCTAATCTTGCTCAAAATGAAGAAGGGTATTTAGTATTGTTTGCAGCTATGACCTATCTTCTCATGAGCATTGTATGTCTGTAGTAGACTCAGATGTTTGATACTCTAATAGTAGGGAAACCAATCATATTACCTCAAAGCACAATTTCTTCAGTTAACTTGAGTCTACCCCTACAAGGAATATTGTTACATGTGCTAACAACTACTCTTATCATGTAATGGGAGTTTGAAATATCATTCTAACTATTGTTGATGGCATTCCTTTCACATTGTTAGATGCTTTATATGTGACATGGATCAATAAAATTTTGTTGCCAGTTTCAGCATTAGATTAGATTGGATTGGTTATCAAACTTTTTGATGACATATGTATAAGTCATGATCTCTCGAATGGTGATATTATTATTACCTCTGATATTTTGTGTCATGGGTTGTATAAGCTTATAGACTATGCAAAATCTATGAATAGTTCAGTATGTGCAGTTCAAGATTCTCAAGCCATTCCAGATGCAGAACTTTGACATGCATGCTTTGGTTATCTGAATTTTGCTAGTTTGATATGCCTGTAAAAATCTGAAATGGTGTCCTCTCTATCCAAACTTGAGGCACCTTCCAAAAATATTTGTGAAGGATGTATTTTGGGCAAAATGCAAGATACTCTGTTGTAAAGAAACTAGTCTAAGCCTAACAAGTTCAAGGTCTATTCTAACAAGACTAAACCCACAAGGGGTGAGAGATGCACGTATCCACCCAACAAACTCCACCCATATATATACCTCAAGGCCAAGGGGGGAAATGTGAGGAGAGCTTGCCAAGTGTTCTCTCCACATGGATTCTAATCCAAGGCCTTCTAACATTGGAAATCACATGGATGTTGATATATTTAGGTAGTGATATGTGTGAACACACTAGGACCGTCGGGGCACTTTTTTCCCTCTTTAGGAGGTTTTTTTCCCCCGACTTGTATATACGCCTATTGCCCTAATGGGCTACTTATCTTTGTACATTCTCTAATAATACATTCAGTATTGTGTGTTTGTGCTCCAAGCTTCTTCTTCTTCCTTGTGTTGTTCGCGTGCTTCTGCAGACGTCTAACTCCAACAATTGGTATCAGAGCAGGTCGTCGCTTCATCTAGGGCACTGTCGACACTCCTCCGTTTGCAGTCTTAGAATCGTACGAATTTTGGTGAGCATACTCAAGATGTTTTCGAGATCAAAACTGCTTCGCTTTGTGGTGCCGAAATCGTGATCTGAGCTCGTTTCGGCCTTCGAATGTAGTATTGCAGTGCTTGTGCAGGCTATTTCGTCTTTTTGTGCCAAAGGTATATACCAGTTTCTGTTCGCCAATTTAAGCATCTCGAAGTCTGCTACAGGTCTAGTAGAACTCGTCTGGGCAGTTCTGTTCAACTTTTTGAGATACAGTCAATTTTTTGCATCAAGGTATTTTAGTCACGACCATGGCTGAAAGTAGTGATGTATTCCGTATGTTGGTTGTTGAGGATAAGTTGGATGGTACCAACTACCCATTATGGGCTTATATGATGCGACATGTATTGGTTGCAAAAGGATTGTGGAACATTGTGCAGGGTGTTGAAAGACGTCCTGTTACACCTGTAACAACAGGTACTATGAATATAGGTGCTAGAGCTGATGAAGATGGTGTCGAAGATGATATTGTGCAGATTCCAGTTTGTGTTTTTGTTTCTGCTGCACCTACTACAGAGCATATTAGTTGGGATGGAAGAGATGCCCAGGCACATGCATTGATAGTTTTGTCTCTCAAACGTGCCATTATTCCTCACATTCACTCTTGTAGAACAGCTAGGGATGCTTGGGATACACTTACCACATTGTACCAAGCTAGGAATGAGGCTCGTGTTGCTTACCTCTGAAAACAGTTGGAGAGTGAGCACATGAATGAAGGTGATTCTATGGACAGTTTCCTAACGAAGATCAAAGACTTGAAGGAACAGTTGATTTCTGTTGATGAGGTTATACCAGATAGCTCACTTGTGCAGACCGCTCTGAATGGTCTTCCTGATTCATATCAGAGTTTTGCTTCTACTCTTTCGGTGATGATGAAAGGCAATCCGAATGCCTTATCATTTGAGGAGTTAGTTTTTGTTCTGTTGCACGAAGATCAGTCCAGACAGAACAGGTTCATGATGCGTGTTGTAGATCAAGCTTTCCTGGCTAGTCAGAAGGGCAAAGGAAAATGGAGCTCTTCTACTAGTAAGCAGAAATCTGCAAATGCTGCACATTTGAAGAACCAGGATAAAGATGAGAAGAAATCATAAAAGCAGAAATTATTTTGCAAGTACTGTAAAGGGAATGATCATATCATAAAGAACTGTCCAAAACTGGCTGCAAAAGAGGCAAAGAAAAAGGAGGCTGGAATGGTTGTTGCAGAATCCTCTACACCAAAAACAGAGTCTGCTAATCTTGTGCAGGAAGAAGAATGGGCGTTTACTACTGTCTGCAATTTTGACCCACCTTCTCATGAGCAGTGCATGTCTGCAATAGACTCAAATGTTTGCCAGTATTTTGATAGTGGGGCTACCAAACATATTACCTCGCAGCGCAGTTTCTCCTCTTCACTCGAGCCTGCCCCTACAGGGAATACTGTTACATGCGCCAACAACTCCTCCTATCCTGTTATGGGAGTTGATAAGATCATTTCGACTATTGCTGATGGTAGTTCTTTCACTTTGTTAAATGCTTTATTTGTGCCAGGGATAAAAAAGAACCTGTTATCAGTTTCTGCATTAGCCAATATTGGCTTGGTTGTGAAATTTGTTGATGATAGGTGTACAGTTCATGATCTCTCAAATGGCGATGTGATTATTGCTTCTGGCATTTTATGTCGTGGGCTGTATAAGCTCATAAACTATGAAAGATCTGAAAATGATTTGGCATGTGCAGTAAATGATTCTCAGGCTATGTCAGATGCAAAGCTTTGGCATGCATGCTTTGGTCATCTGAATTTTGCTAGTTTGCTACGCCTGCAGAAATCTGAAATGGTGTCCTCTTTGCCCAAACTTGATAAAGGCCATCGTCTATATCATCCATAGACTAAACGCATTCTGGTTAGCCGTGATGTTGTCTTTGTGGAAGATGCTATTCAGCCATTGCTTTCATGTACTAAGGAGACATCTATTAGCTCTAAAGACATGTATGATACTTTGATGCCTCTTTTTATAGGTGGACAGTCTAGTGCTGGTCCTAATGAGGCAACTTCTCAACCTTTGCAGGTTTCATATGATGATGTAGATCATTCCATTTCTGATGCAGATTACATGATGCACTTGTTGATGAGAGAGCTGATATTGAGCAGGCAAAAACTATGCCAAAATGGATGGTGCAGACTTTGCATGACAGCAAATTAGATGCACCTTTGTCATATCGTACTCGTTCAGGCTCTCATAGTGCCTCCTTTGCATCAGATTGCTATGCTATGGCTTCGTCGAGTCTCTGTAATGAGAATGAGCCTGTTTCTTTTTATGAAGCACAGAATTCAGAAAATTGGATGGTTGTTATGCAATCTGAATATGATGTTATTATGAAGAATGGTACATGGTCTTTATGTGACTTGCCTCCTAGCAAGAAGGCCATTGGCACTAAGTGGGTATACAAGCTGAAGCGTAAACCTGATGGTATAGTTGATAAGTATAAGGCTAGGCTTGTTGCAAAGGGTTATGCGCAGGAAAGAGGCATTGATTTTGATGAGACCTTTGCACCTACATGCCGTATGACTACTGTTCGGAGCATTTGTGCACTTGCAGCCCAGCATGGTTGGAATGTACATCAATTGGACATTAAAACAACATTTCTGAATGGTGACTTGCATGAAGAAGTGTATGTTTTTCAGCCCCGTGGCTTTGTGCAGAAAGGGCATGAAAACCAGGTGTGCAGGTTAAAGAAGGCATTATATGGTTTAAAGCAAGCACCACGTGCTTGGTATGAAAAGATACATGCCTATCTCATTGCACATGGTTTTGAGAACAGTCCAACTGAAAGCACCTTATATTTTAAGCATGCTAATGATGTGCTTCTGATCATTGTTGTCTATGTTGACGACATGCTGCTCACTGGTCCTATTGAGAAGGATATTGCTGATTTCAAGGCTGATTTGCATGCCTCATTTGAGATGTCTGATTTGGGGCATTTGCATCACTATTTGGGCATTCAGTTTATGCAAGTTGATGGTGGAATGACTTTGTGTCAAACAAAATATATTGACACATTATTGTAGCGTTTTGGCCTTGAAGACTGTAAGCCTATTGCCACTCCTATGGAGACAGGTTTATGATTGAGTCTTCATGATGTTGGAGATGCATTTGATGTTGTTCTCTATTAGCAGGGTGTTGGATGCTTGATTTACTTATGCATCACTCGGCCAGATATTCAGTTTGCTGTCTCACAGATGAGCAGGTTCATGCATTGCCTAGGAGTCACGCATTGGAAGGCGGTTAAGTGCATCTTTCGCTACTTGAGTGGTACTCGGCTACTTGGGTTGTTTTAGCCCAGGGGGGATCACTACCACCAGATTTGCATGCTTTTTCTGACTCAGATTGGGTTGGTTGCTATGACACTCGTGTGTCCACTAGTGGCTTTTGCTTCATGCTTGGTAGCTCATGTATATCTTGGTTGAGCAAGAAGGAGCCTACTGTGGCCACTTCCAGTTGTGAGGCTGAGTATAGGGAAGCTTTCACAGCGATTGTTGAGTGTGTGTGGCTCAGATGCCTTATGGCTGATTTGGGTGTTGGCCAGTCTTCTGCCACCACCATCTTCACTGACAGTCAGAGCGCATTGGAAGTTGCGAGGAACCCTGTGTTCCATGCTCGCACTAAGCACATTGAGGTGCATTATCACTATGTCAAGGAGAGGTTCTCTGCTGGGGAGATCAACTTGGCATATGTGCCCACGCAGGAGAACATTGCAGACCTTTTCACGAAGGCTCTGCCTAGGGAGAAGTTTGAAGCTTTTCACAAAGCTTTGGGCTTACTTCCTTTTGTAGAGTGATTTCCACATAGCTTGGCACTTCCTTATACATGAGTGCCAACTCCTTGTTCACCGCATCACTCCTAGGGGGGATTTGTTGATATATTTAGGTAGTGATGTGTGTGAACACACTAGGACCATCGGGGCACTTTTGTCCCTCTTTAGGAGGTTTTTTTCCCCCGGCTTGCATATACGCCTATTGCCCTAATGGGCTACTTATCTTTGTACATTCTCTAGTAATACATTCAGCATTGTGTGTTTGTGCTCCAAGCTTCTTCTTCTTCCTTGTGTTGTTCGCGTGCTTCCGCAGACGTCTAACTCCAACAATGGACTCACATGGCCTTCACATGGATTCTTAAAAGGACTTCTCCCAAGCTTGTACGTACAAGTCTCAAGGCTTGAGAGGCCTCCCTAAGGGTTAAATACCATACCCTTAGGAAATATCAATCCTAAGGGTTAAAACCCTTTAATTGGGAGTAAATAAATTCAAATAATTCAAGGGTTCAAACCACACTCTTGGAGACACTTTCCCAAGGGTTTCCCAATAGAATCCAAGGGTTCTCCAAGTGGTTTTGGACCCTCAAAACCCATGTCTTTGGCCACTTTGACCCATAGTTATACAACATTCTTCCCCCCTTTTACATTTTTGTCCTCAAAAATGTGTGTGGGTATATTATGTGGAGTATTCCCCCGTGCCTCATGATCATTTCCATAGATCATGGTTTTTCATATCTCTTATTTGCTTCTTCTTCAGAAGGAGATTTTATCTCATATTGGATCTAAAAAGAAGGAGATCCACTTGTGGGGCTAATCCCTGCCCAAATCATTCTAATATTACTTGTCTTTGCATGTGAAATACTAAATCAAATGCTAAGTATGGATAGAATGATAAGGGTGGATTAAAACATCCCTGCCTAATTCAATGTTTCCCTATGTGCGAACTTCGCATCCAATAGTACATACATATGAAGTAGGTGGATTATAATAGTCTCCAACTATTTTGCTATGCTGATCCATTTCTATGTACCACTCGGGTGTGGACCTAGCAAAATAGATGGATCTCTTACTAGTTGAAAGCTTTGAGAAATCTCCTTAAATTGAGTTTGATCAAAACATCTAAATAAGATGTTTCTAACTATTTTCTACTTCTTAACCAACATCTACTGATCCTTTTTCTAAATACATAACTACCATGTCCTATTGTACTTTAGAGTCAAGGTAGAATGTAGGAAAGAAGTGATTCCATCTTTTGGGCATCCAACCTCAAAATTATTTTCCCAAGACTTTCTCAAAAGCCTTGACTTGTTTGGAACTGTTAGAATCTATAAACGATTCCTAAGAGTTTTATTTCAAACTCTTTTAAGAGAACTTTTTTAAATTCTTCATCTTCTGAAATTGAAAAGGTTCTATACAAAACATCCATCTTTTGATGTTTAATTTGGTTATCCATTCCATCTAGCTAAACTTGATCTAGGAGTGACTTTGAAGATTCCTTCCAAGTCAAATCCAAGGTCTGGAAAAGCAAGAAGGAAGAACCAAAACTTGATGTAACCAGTTCAACTTTTGAAACACTAAAATGATTTGAGTCAAATCATATGAGACTCAAAACTTTAAGGATTTTAATCTAGTTAATAGTTTGAAGCATTGTTTCTACCTTTATGAGATTGAATCTAAATTCTCAAGAAGATCCTTTGGGTAAAGTTAAATCATCATCCATCTACCAAATTCTAGTGGTATAAAACATCGGTGTTTCAAGCCACCAAGTTTTGATGATGCTTAACTTTACTCTCAAACTATGATGCTTCAAATATCTTAACTAAGAAGTTAGTCCTTTTCAATCTCTTGAAACTCCTATAGACTGGAATACCAAGCCTAGTATAAATCTCTTACTTTGGGAGATTAATTGTACTATCAACCAGATGTTTTCGACTAACTTAGTCTAACTTCAATTATGTAAATAACTAACTCAATCCTTTTTAATACCTCTTTGTACATCTTTATTCTAAAAGATATTAACTCACTTAGTTGTATTTGTCAACTAAGTGTTTTATCCAAGATTGACTCAGTCAAATTTACCTTTATCGAAAGGATCTTTCAAAGTTCTCTCCCCAGAAATCCATGTAGCATTTCTGATAAAGAACTTCAAAATCCTTAACAAGACTACATTAGTCTTATTGAAAATCTTTATGAAGATCTAGAAAGTGATTTCTCTTCACGATCTTCGAACTTAATTTGTTACTTGGTATGGTCCTATTCTTGACCAACCTATACTTCATTTTTATCTATGAAGTTTCAGTTTCCATTGGGATGGAGTTTCACTCCAACTCACGAGCCCAAGACTAAAAGATACCTATCATATCAAGGTCTGATGTCCCATACCATCATTCCTACATTAATGTGAATATAAAGGATAGTGTCCCATACCCCTACACTTCATATCCAACATTGATGTGTGAATGTTATTTATCTTAAAGTCTAGAAGCTTAATCTAACTATAGAGTACCCTTTACTCAAATTCCTTTTGAAGTCAAGGGATTACCTCTATGTTTCCATCTTGCTTGGGTTTCTAAGATTTTCAACATATGATCATTCTATGATCCTAATTATTCCTAAACTCATATTGGAAGCTCTAAACCTTTTGATGAAATAAATATCCATCCCGATGGAATAAACATCTATTCTTTCTTTCTAAGGTTTTGAGTGCGATTCCAAGTGTCTTGAATCATATTCAAGATCTACTTAGTTCTTTCTTAACTAACTTGAAGTGACAAGAGATTACTCTTGCCTTTTAGATTCCATTGTTTATCCAAAGCTTTTCAAAAAGCTACCCTAGGGTTTTCTAGGAAACTCATTTATTACTTAAGTCTCTAATGCTTTTGGATTTCCCTTGAAATCCCTTTAAGAATAGGTGAATACAAGTTTCACCTTCCCGAGACTTAAGTATCAAAGTTGTAGACTACGCACTTTGTATATTACTTCCGTTTAGAGAAGTATAAGATTTGGCATGCTTTATTTTGAGCTCGTGGTTTACAATCACCTTTTTCAAAATCTTTTGTGATATTGTTGGGATCCCAATGCTAATTTTAGCATGCCATGAAGTTGCTTTCTGAGCAACTCATTGTTTGCCAAACATCTTATGTATAGAAAGATGTTCTTTTATCTCATCATCTATATTCTAGGTTTCTCTTTATGGAATTAATTGTACCAATTCTATGGAATTAATTGTACCAATTCTTGATAAGTTTTGGTACTTTCTTCCCCCCTTTGAAGAGTTTTCGTCCTCGAAAACTGTGAAATGTATGGCTTTATTCACAAGTAGAGAGTCAGTTCTCTGACTCCTCCCAATATTGGACTATTCAACCAATCTTATACTTGTGTGGAATCTGAAAACTTTCTAGAAGACTTACTATAAATAAATTCTAGTTTTGGTGTCTTTTAGAAAAATCTTCTAAAGGTAGCTCAACGACCACCTGTCCTAACTTGCCCATGAACTTCCTCTTGATTTTTATGGGAATGCTCATGAGTTCTCATGGTTTGCAACAATGCAATGCTTATGCATATCTGTGTTAGGAGAGGTGGCTTTGATTTTCAATGTTAATCAAAGCATAAGAGGTTTGAAGGTACTATAAAATAAGAAAAATATTTCCATTTCCTCATTGTACCTATAGAACTTTGAGTTCCTTCCATTAAGAACCATTGCATCTGCTAAAGAAAGCCTTAGTTATCTTTCTTGAGATGCAAATCTATTGAACTAATGAAGCCTTCAATTAAATTGGAATTTTTTTCAAAAGGAAGGAGCTTTGAATGATGCATTGAATACCTTTCGCCATTCCTATTGGTGAAAGTAATCTTTGCTTATAATTGGTTTCCATCAATGTCTTTGATGGCATCAACTTAATAGAGTTGGATATAATGAGACTCTTGAAACCACCCTAGAGTTTCATCCTATTTAGGATATCTCATGCATAATTAGTTCAGAACCTTCTTCTATTAACTATTTCTAAGTATGTCTTATACTTAGAGTAGTATTGTAGGTTCTATGAAGTAATGTACGAATGTGCCCTAAAAATTCTAGAGATAACATCTATGTATTTGATGTATTCGGGTGCCACATTCTCAAGATATGCAGCTTGTTCACAGTGACATCTATCATCTTATGTAGACACCTTTATTTGGGAACTACCTTTACTTTGTGACTTTAATTGTTGACTTTTCCAGGCATGCATGGGTGTATCCATTGAAAGCAAATTCCAAAGTGTTTATATGATTTAAATAATTTTTGGTTATGATTGAAAATCTCTGAGTATGTAAACTGAGCACCCTCTGTTCTGATCGAGGGCAGGAACACATATCTTCACATTTTAATACATTTTTGGTTGAGTGTGGGATAAAGCATCAATTTACATTGCCATATACACCTTAAAAAAATGAAGTTATCCAAAGGAAGAATAATTTTCTCATGGAAATGGCAAGGTGTATGGTCAAAATTTAGGCTTTACCACATAACTTTTAGTTTGGGGCTGTTAATGTGAACATATGTACTTAATAAGTGTCCCCCAAATCACTACAATTGATCACTCCATATGAGGCTTGTCATGGTCCCAAGCCATTTGTTGTTGATCTGTGTGTCTTTGGTTGTCAGGCATATGTATTAGTGCTAAAACAACAACACAAAAAATTGGATGATAAATTTGGGTATAGTTTTGAAAGCAAAGGCTATCATCCGTATCATCCATAGACTAAACGCATTTTGGTTACCCATGATGTTGTTTTTGTGGAAGATGCAATTTTGCCATTACTTTCATGTTCCAAGGAGATGTCAATCAGCTCAAAGTTTGCTTCCTCTTTTTATAGGTGGAAAATCAAGCATTGGTCCAAACGAGGCAATTTCTTAGTCTTTACATGTTTCAAATGATGATGCGAATCATTCCATTTTTTATGAAAACTTACACGATGCACTTGTTGATGAAAAGATTAACATAGAAGAGGAAAACGCTATGTCTAAATGGCTGATGTAGACATTGAGGGATCACAAATTAGATGCACCTTTGACATATCATGCTCATTCAAGATCTCATAGTGATTCCTTTGCATCAAATTGCTATGCAATGGCTTCCTCTAGTCTTTGTAATGAGAATGAGCCTATTTCATTTGATGAAGTACAAAATTCAAAAAAATGGATGGTCACTACGCAATCAAAATATGATCTTATTATGAAGAATGGTACTTGATCTTTATGTGGTTTTCCTTAAGGAAAAGAAAGCCATTGGCACTAAATGGGTATACAAGCTGAAACATAAGTCTGATGGAACAAATGGCAGGCATAAGACTAGGCTTGTTGCCAAAGGGTATGCTCAACCGGGAGGCATTGATTTCGATTTGACCTTTGCTCCCACATGTGAAATGACTACTATTCATATTTCAGCCCTATGGTTTTCAAGTGTATGTATTTCAGCCCTATGGTTTTGTGCAAAAAGGGCATGAAAACAAAGTGTGCAATTTGAAAAAGGCAGTATATGTTTTGAAGCAAGCACCATCTGCTTAGTATGAGAAGATACATGCCTACTTGCTAGCACAAGGTTTTGAGGATAGTCCAACTGAGAGCACTTTATATGTTAAGTGTGCATATGATCTACTTAGTAATCATTTTTGTATACATTGATGATATGTTGCTCATTGGTCCTAATGAGAAGCATATTCCTAGATTTAAGGCTCTTTTGCATGCCTCTTTTGAGTTTTTAGTTTGGGGCATTTGCATCATTATCTGGGCATTCTATTTATGCTAGTTGATGGAGGAATAGTTTTGTCTCAAACAAAATATATTGACACATTATTATAGCATTTTGGCCTTGAAGATCGCAAACCTATTGTCGTTCTCATGGAGACAAGTTTATGGTGGATTCTTCATGATGTTGGAGATGCATTTGATGTTGTTCTCTATAAGTAGGCTATTGGATGCCTCATTTACTTATGCATAACTCGGCTTGATATTCAATTTGTTGTCTCTAGATAAGCAGGGTTATGCATTGACCAAGTGTAAAGCATTGGGAGATAATTAAGCACATATTTTGCTAATTGAGTGGTACCCAACTACTTGGATTATTTTATCCCAAGGGGGGTCATTATTGCTAGATTTACATGCTTTTATTGACTCATATTGGGTTGTTTGCTATGACATTTATGTGTGCATGAATGATTTTTGCTGAATAGCCTATGATGGCCACTTCTAGTTGTGAGGTTGAGTATAGGGAATCTTTCATAATGATTCTTGAGTGTGTGACTCAAAAGCCTTTTGTTTGATTTGGGTGTTGGTTAGTCTTATGCCACCACCATCTTCACTGATAGTCAGGGTGCATTGAAAATTGTGAGGAACCCTCTATTCCATGTTTACAAAAAGCATATTCAAGTGCAATATCATTATGTTAGGGAGAGGTTCCTTGCTTGAGAGATCAATTCGTATAATGTGCCCACATAAAATAATGTTGAAGACCTTTTCACAAAGGCTCTACCTAGGGAGAAGTTTGAAGTTTTTTGTAAAGCTTTGGACTTACTTGCTTTTGTGTATTGGTCTATTTCCACGTTGGTTGGCACTTCCTTATACATGAGTGCCAACTCCTTGTCCATCATGTCACTCCCATGGGTGATTTGTTGATATATTTTAGTATTGATGTGTGTGAACACGCTTAGGAATGCTAAAGAACTTTTCTCCCTCTTTAGGATATTTTTCCACCCAAATTATATGTACACCTATAACCCTAACAAGTCACTTTTCTTTGTACATTCACTTGGTAATACATTCTATATTATGTTGTGTAAATAGTATTTTGGTAACTTTTTGAATATTGGTGCATTCTCTCTTTCTTCCTAAATTCTAGAAGATTCTCCAGCTTCATCATCTCCCATTCCTTCTACTATTGTTTGAGAAGGAATGGGAGATGACAAAGGTTGACATTGAGGCATCATATAAAATATGGCTTGGTTGGAGGGCTAGGAGAAGACAAATATTACCATCCCTATATGGCTAAATGTATGAATGTAAGTTCCTTCAAAAAATGCATAATTATTTGGCTTTATAAAATCTGGAATTTTAAAATTTTTATCATAAATTTTATTTCTAGAAATGTAAGCATTGAGTGAGAACCAACTTTTACATGTATCTAGAACACATAAAATGTAACCTTTACTTTCAACACCGTGACCAACAAAAACAACTTCGATTGCCTTTTCATCAGGATTATCATGATCTTTCTTTTCAGTGTAAACATATGATGGAAACAAAAAACCTAAAATAGTTCACATTGGATTTCTTTCCATAATAAGGTTCATAAGGTGTAATAACCTTCAGAATTTTTGTAGATGTCTTGTTTAGAATATGTTTAGTTGTATGAATAACATCAAACCACAACTTACGAGAAAGGTTCTTTGAAGATAATATGCTATGCGTCATTTCTATAAGTGTATGATTCTTTTTCTCTAGAATACTATTTTGATCTCGAGTATATGCAATAGTGAGTTGATGGATAATACTTTTATCTTCCAAATATGATTTGAAATCATTAGACATGTATTAGTCATCTCTATCACTTCTTAGAATCTGAATTTTACCTTGATTTTCATTCAATCATAGTTTCAAATTTCTCGAATGTAGCAAAAAACTGGGAACTTGCTTTAAAAACACCATGAATAATTCATAAAATCATTGATGAACATAATGAAATAACTTTAACCATTTATATATTCTACTCTCATTGTTTAATTTGCATATGAGTGAATAATTTGCAACTTTATTGTGGTTGAAATAAATCCATGTTTCTTGAAAGGTAATTTATGCAACGTCCCTTATAAGCATCCTTCACATGAATCTACATCATTTGTTATAGCAAAAGTAGGCAAGCTTTCAGCCATACCTTTGCCCTTCATATGCTTAAGACTTGTATAATTGATATGACCATATCTTGCATGCCTAAGCTCCATGTTATAAGGTAGATGCACTAATTCTAGGCCATCACAAAAGACTACCAAATTAATCATAAATTTACCTCATTGTACTATCAAAGCCAATGTTTTGGCTGAGAATACTAATAAAGTATTTATTAACATGTTATAAAAGATGGTCTTAGAACATCCGACCCAATCATACTTTACCCATGGTACTTTGGGCATACCAAACAAACTACAAAGTTGCGGTGGGTTTTACACCTTTTTAATTGGCTTATGGATTATAAAAAGTAGCATCGATGGAATTGGTGGTAGCTAGTTACCGTATTGCAGTCCAAGAAAAACTTATATTGGATAAATTCTTGGAATAACGAGTGGAAACTTTGCACAAGTTAGAAGAAGATATGTATCATAGTCTCTTACTTTTTCAATAAGTCCACTTAAGATAGTGATGATGGCATGATTTTAATCTCTGCACTTGAGTATCTTGTATAAGTTATTTGGTGTTATTCTTTAATTATAGATGAAGAATAAGGTGGGGAAATTTGAATTACATGGACAAGTACCTTTCATGTAGCTGTAGAAATTGGTATGACCATGTTTCAACTAAAAAACCTAGTAGGGGATTTGCTTTCTACAGTAGTGAATGTGTCCAAGTTGTGACCCTATAAAAGTATTACATAGTCCCCCTTTATAAAAAATGAGGGGGCAACAAGGAATTTTGGATATCTGATAAGGCATGCAAGTTACTTACAAATACATGGATGAAAAGACCACCTAGAATTATGGACGACAAGGAGTCCACTCTTGAGAAGTACACGAAAGTATCAATGTAAGATCTCATGAAAATTATTATTATCAATCTACTAGTTCCCATGTACCTTGTTTGCTCAATGATAGTGCTATTGTATTTTCTAAGAATCTAGTCTATCACACAAAGACCAAGCACCTTTAGATGCAAGTATCACTTTACTCATGATTGTTTAAATAGTAAACAAATTTTACTTGAGAAGGTTCACATTCCCAAAATTGAAGTAAATAATTTGACCAAGGCTCTACCATAGGATAACTTTAGAATTTTTTGTCAATTTATTTATAGCTTGCATAGTCTAGTGTACATTTTGTAATGTTCACATAAGGTGGAGGTATATGTTATATACTCATTCTTAAAAATTCTTTATCATTCTTTACTTTTATTCCTTGATTCATATCAATTATATTGTTTTTGATTGAAGATTTTTAATGCTTGTGTCTATGCGAAAGACCGAATGATTGTTAAGAACTTTTTTATTTTATATAAAACATAGTGGTCTTGCCAACCACACACTATATCATAACCTCCAATTGTGAAATGTGCGCATCCCTATATATTCACTCCATGCCTTTATCTTCTATACATTTTAGTAGGTCCAAGCATAAAAGTTTAAAGTTCATTCATGTGATTTTACAAGAAGATAGTTTGTCATGTGAGGAGGTTGAGAGCTTCCCTTCACCATAAGGAAACTATACTTACTGAATTTAAATTATAGAAATTGCTTCACCATCTAACCAAACATTTCTACTAATACTTGGAACATGTAGAACAACTTGTTAGAGGATCCCTCATCCACCTTATTATGATTGATTTCCATTACACTTTAAGAATATTTGAATAATTTTTGGGACGTGTGATGTAGCTGTAAACACCTTGTCCCTTTGGACAGAAGGTCTATAGTCCAAGACCTATAGAACGGTCTGACATTAACCCCTAAAAGTGGCAATACAAGGGTCTTTAGGGAGGAATTGCTCTTTCTAAATTTCAAGTACATTGAAGAGGAGTCCGGTGATCAAACTTCTAAAAACTTCCATTTGACTAACATAAATTCAAAAGGGGTACAAGTGCATGTGGAGACATAGAAATATATCATGATTTTGTTACCGTGTGAGTATGGATCATGTAAGAAAAAATAACACAATAGGTGGACCAATAGATAGAGATAAGAAAAATGAAGACTGAGAGGAAACACAGGTTGAGAGATAGCGAACTCAAATTCTCAAATTGCGAAGAGGAATGTTGCTAGAAAGATGGTGCCCTCCACTAGTGTGGACCTTAAATGGTGATCTAGGCAAACTCTAGATGAAGGGTTTACTAGTGTGCAATGGTGTGTAAAGCTCACATAGGCCATGTTTATATTGCTTTACAATGAAATTCGATATAGAAAAATAGAATCGAAAGAGATAATATAGTAGGTAAAACATAATTTTTGACAATTCCCCATGATTAGAAGCCCTACCATCTCGGTTCTATGTGAAAATTGCACCATGTCTTAAGGCCAAGGTTTTGTCCTTGAATGGCAGTCCAATGGCCTGAAAGTTTATGCCCTACTAATCTCACATCTTGAATCACAAAGACCATCTATTAACATCAACAATCACACATAGAACTCATCTAACTTGGAAGTTAAGGTTCTGCAAATGTCCTAGGTCTCAAAATAGCTTCTCTTCATAATGGATGCCTTACAACTTAGAACACCATAGATCATTTGTGGTTACTGGAGGGTAGAGTATCGAGTATATCTAGCCGCTCTCAAAATGGCTTCTCTTCATTATGGGGGGTCTTACGGTTTTGAAGACCATGGATCATTTGTGGTTACCTAAGGGTGAAGTATTGAGTATATCTAACACATTACACTTTGCTTATATTGTTTCATCACTATCGTTCTACCACCTATAACTTGTGGGAATGTATGAGCCCTCGATATGATATGCCATTTTAATACTTTTTCCTTGATTGAAAAATACTTTTGCATTGCAGTTTCATTCCTTAATTCAGCTTATATTTTCTGTTTGAAACAATAGAATTCTAACGTCATTCCGTAATCTTTAAAGGAAAAGTGGATAAGCGAAAAGCATTCGCTATAGAAAAGTAAAAACTCTTTCTTCAGCGAGTTTGTGAGGAAGACTTTAAGCAATGAGTCAGGATCCATCTTGTTTACGAAAATTTTACCTCGGTATTTAGTAGTTGCTGTTGCTGCTCTTCAAATTTTGGATGGGTGTGTCGTGAGTTGTGATGTGTGTATAGAGTTTTAGCCCTGTCATGACGGGTGTGCCATCGCGAAGTGGTAGTGGGAGTGTACCTTTTACATCTCGCATGTACAAACCTTCGCAAGAGCTTCTTGATGACCTTTGCAGGTAGATTTTCTTGAATGTAGAGCGCACAAAGGGAGAAGATTCTGTTGATGGGATATAAAATGACACTCAGAATTAGCTCATATAGCCGATGGTCACTATTTGGAAAAGTTACGCCACTGCACTCATGTAGATTTCTTGCAGCAATCACGTTCGGAACAGCTGCAATTTTCAAAGTATTTGCACAAACTTAATTATCACTAACAATGTGGTGCACATTTTTTGCTCCAGATTGTATCTATTTGTTGTTTTCATTTTCTTAATGATGTGATGACTATTGCACGAAATCTAGGTGAATTGCTAAATGTCTGTGTGAATGCAGTTCGCTTCTTGAAAGAAGTTAAGAACGTCTGCTCAAGCATCATCTAACTTGCTCAAAATTCATATCTGCATCGAAGATACTTGATTTAAGATCTTGATGTTGATTATGCAGTCGTTTTGTTCTCAATGCACCTGATGAAGAGTTACAGTCCTTCGAAAGGATTCTTTTTCTTATCGAACAGGCCCATTGGTTTTATGAGGACAATTCTAGAGAGCAGTATCCATCTCTGAAATCATTCAGTGATCGCGAATTCACAGCATTAAGTATCCGATTCTATCTTATGTACTTCCTATTAAGGAGATGGGGGTAAGCGACATGCACACAATGTAATTCCTTGACTAAATTTGTAGTGTTCCAGAGCTGTGCAGCCCTTCGGCCTTACATAGCGAAAGTGAATGACATCTATAAGGACTTCACTTCATACAAAGTTAGGGTTCCTGTAACTGGTGCGATTATTTTGGATGAATTTTATGAGAAGGTATGCTGAAAAGAAGTGGAGATCATGAGTTTGCATTGCGATTGGATCCATATATCACGTCTTTTGTTTCATGAAGTAGAGAAAAAATCTTTTTCCTTGCTATCATTTCTTAAAATTTAAGCGTTGTATACTATTTTTATCTTTCTTCAATCTGAATTTAGGTCTTTAGGTGAAGTGTTTAGTTTGTCTTTGCTTTTTTTATATTTTCAGAGATTGTCTAGCTTGATTTATAGTTGGATTTACGTTGTTGAGTATAACCTTAAAAGAGAAGAAGAGCTTGTTATACATACTTGAAAGATGTATCTAGGTCCATTTGATTATATCTGTAATGAAACTACAGTAAGACAAAGTAGAAAGAAAAAATGATCGAAATCTTCACTTGGTTTGGAGCTTTTTTGCATTATGATAAAAGTATTTTTTGTATATTCTGCCTTCTTTATAAATATCACATTATTTTCTTTACTTTCAGCCTCATTTCACGTTCTGTTTTGAGTTTTTCATTCCTTAGATGATTAGATTCTGGGTTCACCATGAAGCTTTTATACCTTTTAACAGAAGCATTTTTGCATATTTTGGGTTCTTTATCAATCTAATCTTAACTTTCATCCTGATTTCATGTGTTTCTAGTAAGTTTTCCATTTCTTGGATTTGAAATTTCTTTTTTTTTTTTTGGTTCACTAGTTGATCCAAATATAATTGAGATTCAAGAATATTGTAAGTTTTTATGCATAGGCATTTAATAGTTTTTAATGTTGTAAAGAAGAAGAGAGGACAAAGAGATATAGGGCTTTTAATTTTGTACAGAAGAAGTGTTGGGAGATAGTTGCAAGAATGTACATTAAAAAGAAGAAAGTTAAGAAGACAATAAACTAAGGATTGATGAGAATTATGTTGAATTTGCATGTATAAAAGATCTTCAGGGTTGAAGGGAGAATAAGACTTGAGAAAAAGCCTCCTGTGAAATAAAAAATGTTTTTTAGGGGTCCTATTGTAGACACACATCATCAGCTAAATATTCACATACTAGCAAATTTTCTAATGTCTGAATAATATTCAGGTAGTTTTCTTGAAAATCCTTGCGCATTTATATGGAGTCTTGGTATCTATGCTCTGGCCTCCATGCTCTTTTAGATCCATCATCCAACATTGCACTCTATCTATGAAAGGAAGAGATCAAGGGATTTGCATGAGGTCAAACTGGTTTTGGAAGGATAAATATTGCCAAAGTTGAGAAAATGAGTAAGAAGAAGGAGCTTCATAAGCACCATGGAAAAGCAAACGACAAAGAATCAAGGGCTACAAAGTGCCTCCATGCAAAATAGGTCTCGGGTCATAATTAGGGTAAAGAATTTTGTCTCTAGGTTCCAAAGGAATTTGCAAATGTCATGAAAGATGGACAAATGATGAAGAAAGCAAGAGGTATAAAGTGCACCCATGCAAAATATGTAGAGGTCATAATCAGGCTGATAATTGTTTTTCTAAGGCTCTAAAGGAATTTGCAAATTTTATGAAAGATGTTGAAGCTCCATTGGACCCTTCACTAGAAGATGTAGCAAACACAATCGGTGATGACTATGCATCTTAGACAGATTGGATTATGTAGATTTTTAATTATAAGATTAGATTTCTAAGTTTGTTTTTTCTATGCATATGTTTCATAAGTTGTCATCAATAATTCATCATGTTAGTTTTGTGATCCTATTTGTCTTTATCCACATGACGAGTCTTCATGAGAGAAAAGGAAGGATTTTTTTAGGATTACTTTGACTTCACCTTTTTGTCCAGACCCAAAGGACATTTGGATGGGCACATTCCGAAGTGTCCATTCAAGTGTTTAGCATATGCCTAGTGTGATCTTGGCCACCTTCTTAAACGAGTCTATGAATATGACCTTTGGGCTTATTTGTTATTCCTCGTACGAGGCACTTGGACTTTTCACCCTTGGTCGAGCCCTTCGCACACTTCCATGGTGGTCATAGTATAAAAGAATCATCGATTTTTATGATAAAAAACGTGAAAAGATGTTGGAAATGATTCAAACATTTTTTTTTGCGATTTTTTGGAAGAATATATTTATTTATTATTGGTAATTTTATGTCCAATGCCTATAGACTTCAAAATCACTTTCTTTTAGGCATATTCTAAAGTGCTTCCGTGTGTCCTCCTTGAATCCTTGCCCTTGAGAGCTTGAGTGCTTGCCTTGGAACTTTCCGTGAGTGATCTCTTTGTTTTTTGTGCTTGTAATAGCGCTCTAAGAGAAGCCCCTTGCTTCAGTCTTCACTATTTGTCCCTTGCTTCAACTTTCACTTGGCATGAGTCCCCCCTTGCGACTTTCTTTATAGAGTCCAGAGTCTAGACTATAGTGTATTATAATGGGTAGAGCTCTCGATGTCATTTGTAAGCATGTGAAGCTTGTTGAAAATAGTGCAACTATTGCATGGGCTTCTATACAAGTACCGCATCTTATATCAAAGCCCACTAAATGCTAGGTGATTTCGTGTGTTATTTATGTCATATATATAAAAGGTGTGCTAAATATGCGTTAGTACATAGTTTTATGTCTCCCAAAAAAAAGAAAAAAAAAATCTTTCAAAGTGAATAAAAACCCCGATTTTATTTATTTGTATAAACCTCTACGATTCAAACGATTTAAATCTCAATTTAAACTTGTTTTTAAATCTCTTGTTGTACTATGATGGTGGTGTGGGACACCATGCCTTTGAGGGAGTTTCTATTCAATTAGCTGAAATATTTAAAAAATGTACATGCATGGAGGAATGAGATGTTCCTTGCTAGGGGGATAGTCAAGGCCAAAAGCTAGTGAGATTTCAGGGTACCTTTTCGTGATGATGAAAGGAGTGGAGGAACCTTGGACAAAACTCTAAAGGTGACTAGGCAAAGGCTATAAATAGGATGGGCAGTGAGTCCCAAACATGTCATCTCATTCTCCTTACATATTATTCCTTACTCTAGGTAAGTAAGTGATTTTGTTTATATCACAATTATCATCAATTGACTAGTTTTCAATGGATATTTTGTGGAGATAAGGGCATGTTGCCAAGGTCTCTAGGTGACAAGTAGTCACAAAATAGTGACCAAGGTCTAGGCATAAGGAATATGAGGATAATTCGAGTACTTATGGCAAGGGCTATAAATAGGATGGGAGGTGAGTCCAAGGTAGTTGATTTCGTTCTCCTTACATTGGCTAGATGGTGATGAGTAGAAGAACCTGGGAGAGAACTCTAGATGGTGACTAGGCAAGGGCTATAAATAGGATGGGAAGTGAGTCCAAGGTAGGTCATTTTATTCTCCTTACATCGGCTGTAGGCCCTCAAGTATGGGAGAGAACGCCTTTGGCTTTATGGTTGGGAGGTGAGTATGATGTCCTCCTTTTAATGTTCATGAATATGGCTTGTGTTTTGTCTTGTTTAGATATGGAGGATATTGGGAAGGGGCCATGAAGGCGCTAACATTGTTATCAATGAAACTCCTTGCTCGTGAAATGAGGAAAAGGAATGTGCACAAAACCATCAAAGCTCATGGAGCCAGGATTCCTCAGCTTGACATGCTTCTCACACTCTTGCATGAGGTCATATGGGATGCTTCTAGCAAGAGGAAAGGAAAAGGGGAGCACACGTAAGCCAATGATTGGATACACCTTTCTTGTCTCTCTCCACCTTTCTTGTGTTTTCCATGGTGGTAGGAGGTTAAATAATTGGCTCTCCATCATTAACATGTAGGAAGTCATGGCTGTTCCTCTCTTATCACTGCAAGAAATAAAGCGAAGACACCATGCGCTCCTCATGTTGATGACTGGGTAGAGGAAGAGGAGATTTTTGTGGGAGAAACCTCCCTTTTGCGAGAAAGAGATGGAAGTTGACCTCACAGGGCTGAGGTAGAGAGGACTTTCATAGGCGACTGACACACAACTTGGCATTGTATGCCTAGAGTTTTTGGATTGGACAACTAAGTTCTACGTGGGCAAGATGTTAGGCTGAAATCTCAACCCCTTAGTAGGTTGGATGAGCTCCTATAGGAGCCAAGACTAGTCATTGGAGGAGGCCAAGGTGCCACATCCTCAAACCAAAAGGACATTAAGATGGGCTCTTGTAGTTAAAACTTGAAAGTGTCTAACCAAGTGAGGGGTGTCATTTAGTGTGAATTGGGCGGTCTCATTAAATGAGTTTATAAATAGGACCCTTGGCCTCGTTTGTTATAACTTATTCATTCGTTGTATGAGGCACTTGGACTCTTGTATGGTGGTATGGGACACCTTGCCCTTGAGGAGATTGATACTGGTGTGGCTGCATGCTCCTAGGTTTGGGGGTGATGTTGTTTGGCTCTATGGTTGGGAAGTGAGTTTGATGTCCTCCCTTTCACGTTTGTGGATATGGCTTGTGTTTTGCCTTGTGTAATGACTCTTTCCCTCCGGTCTTATGAGTACTCTCTTTGGTTCTATAGAGGTCTCACCTATATGCATCTTCCTCTTAGAGGGGACTTCTATATGATTGCAATCTTTGGAATCACACATTAGCTCTAAATAATTTGAGTAGCTTGATAGTCATGGGACCCGAGTACATGCATGGCTCGTTATTGTGAGAGGAAGGTGATAAGAGGTTTATTGGGGTATGATATTATTAGATTACTTTCATGTTAGGGCGATGTAGGTATAGATAAAGACGAGGCTATATTGGACGTGTTGCCTCATCTTTATACATGTATTGCACCTTGACCCTCGTAGGCTAGTATTTTTGCATGATTAGGCACAAGGTACATGTGTATGTTTGGGAACCTTTGTAGCAAGCATCCATAGGGTTTCTACACGAGTTGGGGTTAGGTGAAAGATCCGAATGCCTCATATTGATTCAAATATTTCTCCTTAAGCAAAAGTATGGTGTTGTTTTCTCACAATTGTTTAGGTTTTTTGGTCATTGTTCAAGCTTGTCTTCATTTGTAGTTTAGTCGTATCAATTAATCTCTTTACTTGTTCAAAACGGTTTTTCATTCAAGAAATCAAAAAGGACTTTCTTACTTCATAACAAGTTATCTATAGTTCTTCTTCTTTTCATTCGTTCAAATTGATCATTAGTAAATTCAATAGAAAAGGGGAACTTTCTAATCATTATTGGTAGATTTTTTGGGTTTTCTCTCTCTTTATTTATAGTTATATTCTAACCTTTTTGTTCATTTATTTATTTTTGTTTTTTTCTTTTTCTTTACATATATATCTATATATATTTGGGAATTTCTTTTTTAATTTAGTATCTATTTCCATTTGTTCATTTCTAATTTTTAGTTTTAATTTTTCATTTTATCTTTATTCTAATTAAAGAAAAATTGTCTTCTTATTTTATTTTATGATTAAAGAATCAATTTCTTTCTTTGTTGATTTTTTGTGCAAGGCTTTATCATGCTTAGTTTTCCCTTCACTTTCAAAAGTGATAGAAACTCATCTTGCTGACTTTATTTAGAAACATTCCTCTTTAAAGTCTACACCTACTCTAGGGGCCTAGGGCATTGAGGATGTGATTAGGCATGTTATAGCTATTTGTCCAAGCTATGCAGTTTAAATAATGATACTTCTTGTTTTGGATAGACATAGAAGTTGAAGAGGTACTTTTTGTTTTATTTTTGTTTCTCCTTATTTATTTACTTTTTTTTTTCTTTTTATTATTTTTAAATTTATTTTTCTTTTTCCTCTTTCTTTTTTCTTTTTTATCAATAAATTTCTCTCTTTTTAATTATTATTTCTTTTTGAACTTTATTTTTTGTTATTTATTTATTTATTACTTATTTTTTTATTAGTCAAAGTAAAATGTCTTTATTTACATATATTTATATCCTTTTTTTTGGAAGTTTGGTCATTGACCTATCACAAATGAACAACACACACACCCCCTAGGGATCCCTTTTATCCTCCACGATATCTTTTGTTTTTTGTTTTTTGTTTCTTTAATAAAAGGACGTCTATATCTTTTGTTTTTTGTTTTTTGTTTTTGTTTTTGTTATTGAAAGTACAAGTGAAGGTAGGCTTAGTACCCATGGGACCCTTCGTATGCCACAAAGGAAGGGCTAGATGCTAGACGCTTGGCACACCCAAGATTACAGAGCTTGAAGGCACACTAGGATAGAGCTTGGGAAGGGACTTCCCTAAGGCTCAACAAAAAGTAAGTGGTTGGATAATATATTGAATGATCATTTTTTCAAAAGATATTTATATTTTTGTACTGGCTTTCCTATTTGATTGTGTTTTTCATGACTTATATTGATCTTGTTTTTTTGTAGTCTCTTGCTTTGGGTGTTAGATTTTTCTTATTGTTTGTGTTTATGCTCATTATCTTGAGTTTGTAAGTTTGGATTACTTTGAACTTATGAAGCTATATATATATGGCAAGGGTCCTAGCTATTAATTCCATCTACAGTAGGATAGCTTGATTGCTATGCGTGTGCTCTTCTTGGCAAGGGCTTCCAATGTTCGACAACTCTTGGTTTGGGTTTCCAAGTGTGGAAACTTGGTTATACATGTCATATAGAGATCACATCATGAATTGGCGATCAAAAGATAGACACTATACTTGTTGATTGATTGTGAAAGATAAATTGGTGATCATGATCTAATGCTTCCTTGAGGTTGAGTGATCATGGATGGTTTAGCCATCAAGATACCTAGATAGATACCATTGAGGTGAGTACATAACCTTTTGGATGCAATCAGAGAGCTGTTCCCCATGAGAATAGACTCCATTCTTGCATCTATGCTTTGCATGTAGTATGTACTATCTTTAAGTGGTTTGATTTGGTGAGTGACCTTTCCCACTTGCACTATGCTTATGATGGTATTCAAATTTGACTATTGATATCTTTTCTGGTCTTTATTATACACAATGCACTCATGTTAAATACAATACTCGAATGTTGTTTCAACAATGTAAATACAGATAGTAAGTTTGAGAAACATCAGGCACATACAAAACTTCAACAAGATGGAATTCCTGGGTAGTGGAAATTACTATCCTTGTGTCTTTTACTAAAAGAGTTTGACTATTAGCACAAGAAACAAACACACTTGGCTTAGCAGATAATATGGATGGGAACAAGCTAAGGGAAGGAGTCATGTGCTTAAATGCACCACTTTCAAACAACCAATCGACAATCTTTTTCAAAACCTTTAGAAACTGTGGAGAACACAATCTTCCTCAGCACAATCTATGGTGTTCTATGGTGTTCTATGTCTCAACTTGTTCATGATATTTTTGATCATCATATGCCACATTATTAGATTCTCTTTTTTGTTTTGCTAGCTTAAGTTTGCAATCATTTATGTAATGACCTGGTTTCTTACAATAGAATCAATTTCCTTTTTAAAAGGCCTTTTTCTTTTTATCAAAGTAATCAAGATCATTTGAGTCAGAGTCTCTAGGATGATTGGATCTGGAATTTGAACTGAAACTAAAACTCTTCTCGAATTTAGAGCTACTCATTCTTGCCTTTACCTTTGTTTTGCTTTCGTAGCTAGGGCTAGGTCATCCATGGTCGCTTTCTAGGTTATATCTAGACTCTTCTTCATGAAGCAAAAGATTTTGCAACTTTCGGAACGTGATCACTATATCAATGATAGAGAAAGTAGTTAAGAAAGACATAAGACTGAGGCAAATACAGCCACTGGATCTTAAAACCTGAAATTAATAAGATGTTGACATGTGTGATATAAAAAGCATGTGCTTTTGAGTGTAAGTCAGCAAATTAGGGTTTGGTATTTGAGGGGTTAAATGATATTGGTTGGGCAAGTGTTGTAAATGGTTGGAATGCTCTCTTTGAGTACTCCAGGAATATGTGATTATCTCACATACCACATTTTGACCATTTAAATGTTTTGACGAGATTTGACTTTTTGTCCATAGCTTAATTTAACAGTATTTTTCATGAATATATACAATGACATATGTGTAAAGCCTTAAAATAATACAAATTAGAATTTTTATCAAGCACTCAGATCAGCTCTTTTTGCCTTGGGTTTTGTGTCAGAGGACATTCAGCAAGTCAGCACCTAGAGATTCAGGGGTCCATGTCAAGGGTTTTGTTTCAGGCTTCAGTCAGCACGTCAAAAGTTTTCGCTGCTCAGTCAAGCATCTCTCAGTTCAGCAAATCTGTAGCTTCAGCTTAGCATTTGTAAAATTTGATTTAGCTCTGTTCGTCAGTCACTATGTCGTATATTGTGCAAGTTAGTTCGTATACATCAGTTTTGCATCAATCAATTCGTCTTTACTGTTTAGCTCTTCAGATTTCTTCCGCTCACACTCAATCATGAGCTTTGTATCAGCTCAATCATAAGGCTTCATATCTCAGATAACTTCAGAAAAGGTCATCTTAACTTGTCAGATGCTTTGTCAGTATCAAATTGTGAGTGCTCAGTGTATTGTCAGATTTCCTGTGGTCAGATCAGTCAGCACTCTTTCAGCATTAGAAGTTCAGGTGTCCTCAGGGTTGTATATACATCAGTCAGACACTATAATTTCATATGTCGTGAGTTTGAGCTCATGTTCATCAGCTTCAGTCCCTTCTCAGACTCATTAGCTAGGACAGCTCTATTAGCCCACACAGAGATTTCGCTTCATGTTTGCGACATCAGATATTAACCACGAACACCAAGGCTGTGGTTCACGTTGCACATATGGCTTAATACTTTTGTTGAGTGTCACAACTTTTGATGTTATACAGGCAAATATTTTTGTAGTTAAAATTATGAGGTTCTTGTTATTGAAGGTTATAGGATAAGAAACAGTCGGGAATGACTTTGTTATCATGAAGGAAACAATATTTAAATTTAGGAGGGGCTACAAATTCACGTTCAAGTCCCTATGAAATACATAAAGAAAGATACCCTTCCATCAAGGAAGGGGGCTCATACATTCAAAGAGGATTCAACTCAACAATTAGAATTCTCTAGTTGAGGATATGTTAACTTGAAAGAGAACCCAACTTATGTGGTTTAGACAACCTTTCTTCATGTGTAAGTCACATAATCCCAGATTTTTATCTCTAAACCTAGCTATGAGTCTAGGCTTATTAGACTTGTACACTTATGTGCATCTTGACTATCACTATCTTATTGTCTTTATCCTTTCAGATAATATTCGATTGAGAAGAGGAAGGATTATTTGTTTGTTCTGTTTTTCTATGATTCCTTTCCTAATTTCAGGTTAGGAGGGGAATTGTAAGATGTGTTGTATTTTTATGTGTTCACATCTATATTGTGTGTTCGTATTTGTGTGCATATGAACATAAGCCTTCACTAGGAGGAGAATCATGTTTGTGCTTTTCACATGATATGTTTCTTACATGATGTGTTTGATTTTGTGCTTTTGTTTCTTATATTCTTCTTTTATTTTATTTTATTTACATATTTGATTTGTGTTCTAAGCTTTTCTTTTTAACTTTTGTTTTTATTTAAGTTTTACATAACTCAGCTCGTTGACTTTATTACAAGTCTTCATTTGAAAAGACTCTTTATTGAAGTTTGCATCTACTCTAGGGCACTAAGATGTGAGTAGGAGTGTCATAGCTTTTTATCAAAGCTATGCATGATAAAGTTTAAATTTGGATATTTCTTGTTTTGGATGGATATTTAAGCTGAAAATGCACTTTTTGTTTTGTTTTTTTTAATGTTATTGTTCTTTTATTTGTTCATTATTATGACCATTTCCATGTATTTATTTTATAATTTTGATTTTAATTCTTTCATTTTCCATTTTCATTAAAAATCTCTCTCTTTTTGATTATTATTATTTTCTTAAATTTTCAATTGTTATTTTATTTTATTGTTATTTTTTTTCAAAATTTATTTTAAAGTTTTTATTTATTATCACTATTATTTTTATAGTTTTGTAATATGTATATCTTTTGTTTGGTGTGTGTTCGACTACATATTATTTGGTCTTTTTTTTACATTTACTTATTTATTATTTAAATTTATATTTTGTATATTTATCTATTTATTTATTTTGTATATAAAATTTGTTTATTATTATTTATTCTTGTTCATTTTGTATTGGCTTTCTTACTTGTAAGTAATTTTTCATAATTTACATTAAACTTTTTTTTTTGGTAGTATCTTCCTTTGTTTGTAATTTTCTTATGTGTTTGTGCTTGTGCTCTTTATCTCGAAGTTGGATAACTTTGAACTTATGAAGGTGTATATAATTTTATGGATGTATGCTTTTGTCTTTTTTTGTAGTTCTTTGATTTGTTACTTTTGCCTATATAATTACAAGTCAATCATTGTAATCAATCAATCTTCAATAGAATCTGAGTCTTTTGCATACAACTCTCTGTGTGTATATTTTTATGTACAACACTCTCTAATACCCAACATATAGGAGCACAACATTGAATGTGTTACCAAGAGTAGAATGTATAAAGACAAGTAGCATTTTGAGGTGATGGGCACATATACATTGGGGGGGGGGGGGGGGGGGGACCTTCTACATAGGTAAAAATTGGCCCCATAATCCTAAGTGCTTTCATGCAAATCACTATCAAAATATACTAACATTACCTAGGACATTTGGTAGTCCACTTATGTTATTCTTGTCTTTAGTCTAATTGAAGAAGAACACATTTGATACTTATGAAAAGTCCTCCAAGTGTTATGGGAGAATTTACTTTTGGAAAAAGAATGTAAATGTGAATCCTTCAAAACTAAATTTTCGTACTTGGAGCATATTAATCTCCAAAGATGGAATTCGAATGGATCTAGTGAAAGTAAGGGCAACAATAGAATGGCCACATCCATGGAACCTTGAGGAACTTTAAATCTTGTTAGAATTATGTTCAATCATAGGAACCTTGAGGAGCTTCCAATCTTCTTAGAGTTATATTCAATCGTAGGTTCATACGAGACTATGCCCATTGCTAGAGAAGCTAAAAGGGAAATGGAAAACCTTTCATTGGGGAGATGAGAAGGAGCGAAGCATGGAATATTGAAGTTAGCTTTTGTTATAGCTCATGTTTACATATTCTAGAACTCGATCAATTGTTTGTGCTTGAAACAAACAAGAGTGACTTTGCCCAACAAAATTAATCAGTCTATTAAAAGGAGCTTTATGCTATCGTACATACACATACATACATACATACATACATAGTACACACACACACACACACACATATATATATATATATATATATATATATATATATATATATATATATATATATATATATATATATATATATATATAGATAGATAGATAGATAGATAGATAGATAGATAGATAGATATACATACATACATACACACATACATACATACACACATACATACATACATACATACACACACACATATATATATATATATATATATATATATATATATATATATATATATATATATATATATATATATATATATATATATATATATATATATATATATGTGTGTGTGTGTGTGTGTGTATACGCACACACATATACATATACATATACATACATGCATGCATGCATACATACATACATACATACATACTGGTTATTACTAACGTTTTTCCGAGTTCTGACTTCTGACGTTTAGCCAACCTTTGACGGGTACGATAAAACGTTTTTGAAGTTTCCTGACACGACCTTTTTTTTTCAAATATAAAATCAAATATTCATACTATTTTTGTGTATATTTCAACAAAATAAACATTTTTCACACAGATTGATAGACAAAAGAGAGTAGAAAACATCATAATGACATAATATTAATATGCATACCACATGTCGCAGGCTATAGCCAAAAAGACTAGCAACTAATATGCCAAAGGTATGAAGATACGATATCAATCATCAACCATCATCAAGCTAAATATCCTCCTCCTCCTCCTCCTCCTCC
>CM035408.1:139732710-139805210 GCA_020310875.1 Ceratopteris richardii | reverse complement strand
GGTAAGGCATCATGGCAATCCTCAAAATGCTCTGAACATCCAAATCGACAGGGGTGCGCTACTGACATCTCCGTATCTCCATGTCATGGCGTGCGTGAATCGCTTGAATCTCTCTTTGGTGTGGATGGGCTCTCGGAGTGGGGGTCTCGGTCGTCGACGCTGTCGTCTATGCACTGTGTAATGTGACACGACGCATCGAGCTGGGTCCTCGAGTGGCTGTGGGTCTGAAAAAATCTGTAATATAAGTCTGAGGGGGGGGGCAGGTGTATCTCCATCTGCGGCTCGGGGGGGGGGGGGGGAGAGAGAGAGAGAGAGAGAGAGAGAGAGAGAGAGAGAGAGAGAGAGAGAGAGAGAGAGAGAGAGAGAGAGAGAGAGAGAGAGAGAGAGAGAGAGAGAGAGAGAGAGAGAGAGAGAGAGAGAGAGAGAGAGAGAGAGAGAGAGAGAGAGAAGAAAGAAAGAAAGAAAGAAAGTGTTTTTACGTCTATTAGGAGGCCGAACTCGGCCTATGAGACAAAACGATGTACATGGGTGTGTCTTCTGTCAATCAGAAAAGATAAAGGTAAAAGTGCTGAAAAAAAAAAAAACTGGTCAAGCTGATATAGATCTCCGTAGTATGCATGTGGAGATACCCATGAAAGTCGGGGGGTGTATGGAGTGCGATATCTATGATTGTCTATCTATGAGAGAGAGAGAGAGAGAGAGAGAGAGAGAGAGAGAGAGAGAGAGAGAGAGAGAGAGAGAGAGAGAGAGAGAGAGAGAGAGAGAGAGAGAGAGAGAGAGAGAGAGAGAGAGAGAGAGAGAGAGAGAGAGAGAGAGAGAGAGAGAGAGACTTTTTAATGTCTATTAGAGGTCAAAATCGGCCTATGAGACAAAACATATACATTAGTATGAACCAATCCACTGTGATCCCAAAAGGAAAATAAAGTGTGAGTACAAAACAGAGTATAAAAGGAGTGGATAATAGCTGGTGTCGAGGGTGTGGGGTGCTATGGGCATGCACTCTATATGCTCAATAGGTGAGATACAAATATGATATGCATAGGGAGGGGAGGCTCGCTAGTGTCATAACCCTCTAAATGTCTGGAATGGGTGTAGGATATAATGCATCAGTGGGTAAGGCATCGTGGCGATCCTCCAAACGCTCTGCACATCGAGATCGACAGGGGTTCGCTGCTGACGTCTCCGTATCTCCATGTCTATGACATGCCAAAGTCGGCCTATGAGACAACATAAGATACATGATGCGGATGTCATCCGACTATTACAAAAGTAAAACAAGATCATAAGAAACTGATACAATCTAGTCTCAAACATGTGTGGTAAAATACTAAGGTTGATGGAGCCCTATCTCTGGGGGTATATGCATGTTTATATGCTGTGGGCAATACAATCATGAAATGGATCTGTCTACTAGCTCCATCTAGTGGTAATGGAGGGGTGGAGGATGTGATACATAGGTGGAGCAGGTGCTAGAGCTCCTTGTATGAAAGTGATAGGATCTTCTCTCATCAGGGCTACTTGCTCCGCAGTCGCCTCGCGATGTCGGGCTCGAATCTCCTCTATCTAGCGATGCCTCACTCCTCTGAGCGCTGTGACTCGTGGTCATCGTCTAGCTCAACTCACCTCAGCCTGCTGTAGTATCACTCCTCGCTGGGAATCAGGTGGAGAGGGGATTCTCTATGGGCTGAAAGAAGCCATGAGACAGTTGTGGGAAGTTTGTTTCATTTGTGTTATCACAGGGTTTCAAAAGAAGCCATGCTGATTGCTGTTAAAGATTCAAATAATGATGATATACTCACTGTAGGGAAGTATAAGAGCACTCTCAGTGCTTTGATGTGCCATATGCTTCAACTTGTGGTTCTTAAATGTATGCCATGTTTGTTTCTAGATTACACTTTGTCACTTGCAGGAGTTGTAGCCTGTAGGCAGTTCATGGTTAATCCGGGTAAATTACACGAGGCTTTGGTTAGTCCGACCTTGTGGTATTTGGAAGTGATGAAATCTAAAATTCCATGTGGAGGATGTCCTTCAGATTCTCAAGAATTTTAGATGCACATATGGCGGGTGAGTTGAACACCCACACACCGATGAGTGGTTATACATTCACTCTTACTGATGCTATTTCCTAGTGTTCAAGATGACATTAGATTATACCATTCTCTTTGATGGAGGCCTAATACATTTCAGCTGCAGAGGCTTCTGAATTTCTGCTATGTTGTTCACATGATTCTTGAGTGAGTTTGAATTACCAGAGTTGGAGTGCAGTCCCTTATTGTCTTAGTTGTAACTGGAGGAAATATAGATTTTGTTAACACTTTTCAGGGGTCCAATCTGAGGGTCTATTTTGGCCAAACACACAGTTAGCAGGTTTTCGTGGGTGCTTTCTAATGGCATTACCGATTTGGCTGAAATTCTGCTACCATCAATGTCTGCTAGGTGCTGGGAACATTATGTGACACATGTGGTGGATCTTTTTTTCTACTACATGTAGGAATGGGCTGGTTGCTGCATGATAATCAGAATTGTGTATAGATAATGTGTATTATTTCAGATTTATCTTTTGCAGGTTTGGGAGGAGACAGGATTTGATGTTTCAGAGCTTATCAAAGTTGAGGATGACATAGAAGTGGTAATAGCAGAGCAACGAATACGCCTTTTTATTATTGGAGGGGTCAGTGAAAGCATTGCTTTTGCACCAAGGACAAAGAATGAAATTAGTGTAATCTTTCGTTCCCTATATGGCTCAGTTATATCTTCATTCCAAAGCTCTGTCAATTATTGGCTCTCCATCTTGATTGAGCTCAGCATGAAATCGAATTTAAAGAAGGCTTATTTAATATCTTGATAGTTCGTTCTTTTAACTTTCTATCTGGAAATTATTCTTTTGGTTTATAAGCAAAAACTAATTCCTGCTTTCAAATAGAAGAGAGCCTTTGAATTTATCTTTCATTATTGTTTGTATTGATCTCATGCATGTATGTTGTTGTTCTTTTTTTAGGGTTAATTTTAACATATCTGCTTGTGCTGCCCAGCTGAATCGTAAATATATGCTTTGTTTGGGTCTGAATGATCTTGCATCTGTACGCATACCAAAATTCTTTGTTCTGACTTGTATGTGTGTGATAAATCTTGGTTGATAGTGACGTGGGCAACAATATGGTCACCTGTATTTTCATGTCATGAGTGGAATTATGATGGATCATATTTGTTCTTAATGACAAAGATGATGGTTTCATACTGTGGGCATTTTCTTAGAGTGCTAAAGCTTCATTCGATTTTTCAAGTTTACACTCACTGATGGATCATATTTGTTACACTCACTGATGGTTTCATACTGTGGGCATTTTCTTAGAGTGCTAAAGCTTCATTCGATTTTTCAAGTTTACATGTAGTGTCTCTTGTATATTGGTATTGAATAAATAATGTCTAAAGAAAGGAGAAGATAAAGAAGGAGAAATGTTGAAGAACCTAACAAAGACCTGGAAAAATTTTTGTGTTTATCCTTATACCAAATGTTTAAGTCATATTTACTTTTTTCTTTTTGATTTCATCTCCCTACTATTTCTACTTTTCCTTGTCCTTATTTAAAAAAAAAAACCTTCATAAGGTGGCTTAAAGACGCCTTCTCACCTTCTTTTGGTTTTAAGCTATCATTCAGCTGATTCTTTTTTGTTTTGGAGATCTATGTTTCTTTATTAGTCATTCTTTATTTCTCTTGATTACACCACTGAAATGGGCTGTGTGTACGTGCATGTGTGTTTGCATACATACGTGTGTTTATGAACTTATGTGCATGTGTACATAAGTCCGCACGTGCATACACACTACATACATACATACATTTTTTTCTTTTGTTTTTAGTACTTATATAAGCGGAAATCTAGATGTATGGGAATGTTGGATTGGGCTCATACTCGTTTTGAAAAGTACATTACTTTCATATGTGAAAAATTAGTTGTGTACTAAATTGTGTAGTTTAATACTTTGATGAGAGTATATATTGATATATGTTACCTGTTGCACCTCATTTTATTAGAGTGAACAATTTAAAGATCTTCAAATCACAATGTACATCATTCACTGATCATAACATGATGCATCATATGTAGATTGTAGTATGTACAAATTCCAATCAAACATAATGGCCATAATATGGTGCTATATCAATATTTACCTTGTAGTGTGGCATAATGCATTTAGCATGACATTATACACTTTGCATGTTGCATGTATTGGAGACCCTTAAAGCCTTTGATGTAAATCTAGTTTAGATTCCAATGGAACATAGTGGAAGTGTCCTCAAAACTAGAGATCTCCTCCATACAAAAGTATCACAATATCATCTTTCCCAAGCTTCGATCACCTTCTTTGTGATGTAAGATGGACCACATTCTCGATGAGATAATTTTATGCACATGTCTGTTCCAATCAAGTTAAAATCCCTTGGCACCCATATGTGCAACCTCATACAAATGCGGAGATTATGAGGTTCTTAGAGCTAGTAGATGATACACAACATTTTTTGCATATCGTGCCAAAAAATTGGTTGCAAATCATTTTAACACTCCTTTCTCTTGAATGTCTGATTATTCCTCTCGGATTTTCTTAATCAGCAGGAGGTATTAGTTAATGGTGATTTCAGATTCTTAGCTTTGAAATTCAATTTTATTATTAATCCTCAGTTGATTATTGTTTATATTTCTCATATCAGGTCTTTTATCTCAATTTGTGAATTATCAGTTGCTGTGTTGAATCATTCAATATTTATCTCATATCTCAATTTAGAAAATCTGTTTAATTTCCCATCTCAAATCATTCTTGATATAAAAAATGATTCAGTTCATTAAATTTCAGCAAATCTAGTGGTCTCAGTCTAATTTTTCAATATTACTCATCTATTCAAGTCTCTGTACAGGTTCAACTAGACTTCTTTCAGCAGTTTATCTTTATTGTTTGAATTTCAGTCCTCTTTCAACTGATTACACCCTCTCTTGTTATTAATTCTTTATTCATGTATTTTTAACATGGCTGATATCGGCAACACGGCTAGCATTTTAGATGCAGTAGAATGGGCTAAACAAGAGAGTAGAAGATTCTTGCATCATGTTTACAGAGTGGGTGTTTTTCAAAAGATAATCAATTTTAAAATTAATGCTTGGTTGTGAGCCATTTCCATAAGTTTTCAGGTCCGTTGTTATATGCGATTCCATTACGAAGAGGAGGGTTTGCTTGAGTGACTTGACATTTGGTCCCTTTCTACTCCAAGAAGTTGATGAATATGTGGTTAAAGTCTCACCATTGTGGTTTGATCGAATAGCTTTCAAAGATGATTAAGGTCCGTCCTTAACATTGAGAAATGATCCTCAAAACGTCGAGAACATATCTGACTTAGCCTTAAGAAAATTTGTTCATATATATTCGATATATTCATCTATTAATATGAAGAAATAAGTTGATCCACTCAAGGAGGGAGTTTGCATAGGTCCACCCAAATTCAAGTTAACCAACCCTGCTTCTGTAGGTATTGGACTGTGATGCTGCTTTGCCACATGCTTTGAGATAGACTTGCTTTCAGATATCTTTGGAAGACCACGAACTTAATTTGAAGAAGAAATCGATAAATATGAAGTATGTCCAAGGCAGTCATGCCAAAGATCAAACATTACGTTCATTGTGAGTAGGCAAGAAAGCTTTTAAAGTCCTTTGTCATCATAGTCTGTTGCTAAGACTTCGTTGGTATTAGAATCTAGCACTTGTATTATCTCTTTATCACATTAAACCTGCTTATGGGATTGAGTGATAATTTTCATTGAGAGAGGGTTCTCACATAGACCTGAAACATAAAAGCACATCACTTGATGTTTTACTTTCACCTTTACAATTTGCAATTTGAAAATCATTTTTTCTCTCGATATCCAGACTTTTGTTGTTGCTAAGCTGGACTTGCCCTGGTTAATATGCTTGAATGTGTCAAGGATCCTTGCACGTGGGATGTAGCCCCGCTGTCAAAGTTCCATTCAGAGTGGGATGCCACAAGTGCATTGTATTGACAAGTGACAAAAAGTTGTTCACTAAAACAATGTGTTCTAACTTCTACGTGAAGTTTGCTTGGAGTTTGAGGACTTTACAGACTTGTTCTTTTTCTTAGAACATGATTTCTGTGTGTTCTGATTTCTCACAATGAGTACAAGTTAATGAGTTCTTTGCTTGATCTTGAATCACAATTTTCTTGACCTGAGTGTGCTTGCTTTTGAAATGGAGTTTTGGTTTTCATAGCTAACTCCTTAGCCGTGTGATTCTTCATCCTCCATTCGTGAACATGCAATACCTGCTGAACTTATTCCCACTTAAGTACTTTGTTGCGATTGTAGAGAGTTGCAATGTACCTGCTTGCAAGCTTATTGAGAAAGTAAGATTATTTGTATACCAACTTACTTTATGAATTTATAGAGGGTAGTGAGTTAGGACCAAACAAATCTCATCATCTTGATGCATGGGACAACTTGTCAAAGTTAAACATGCTTTAGGTACCTGGTACACTGCCCCTCGAACTTGAAATGCGTGAAAGATGATGCAAAAGATCAAAACGTATTCATATATTGAGGTGCTTGTGAGAACGTATCAAATTCTTGAGGTTACAAAGGTATGTTTAAAAACACACCACCTATATGTAAAGAACAAGAAAAATTCAAAAGCTTGAGAACGGAGGCATGTGTTGAGAGTAGTTGTTGCACTAAAAAGATCTTCTAAAAACTGGAGAGTTGAGAGGAAACGGTTTAAGGGTGACAATGGAACACGTGGAGCTCAGAGGTACACAAGGGCTTAGAATATGCCTCTCTCACACACAAAAGTTTCTATCTTGAATCTTTATGTTTGGTACAAAAGAGGGCACTCGTGTCGATGGGCTGCCAAGGAGAAGAAAATGGTTCAAGATAAAATTGAAATGATACCAAAAATGTGTGGAGAAATACAAGGCCCTCCCAAAATGGTGGATTATGTGTCTTTGGGTGGAGGGATGGGTAGAAAGATCCTAAAGTTGATAGGAATTACCTACATCTCATGAATGTTGCCCATAGGTATCAGGGAGCACTAGATCGTGCCCTTCGATTAGACTAGACAAGATTTTGGAATTATATTTCTGATTACAAGATGACCCACGTAAGGTTCCCTTGAGGGGGATGAACTAATACAATAATATATAACTGATACAAGATGTCCCACACCCCGAGACTAATAGGTATGGATAATTGGACTAGAAACGATACAAGAGATCCCACAACCCGGGACCGTAGGTGTGAAGCAAGATATTTGGATTACAAGAACTTCCTTCAAGGAGATGACCTAGATGCAAGAAATAATTGGAAAGGATCTTGTACTATGAGATTACAATAGGACAAGACATAATGTCAAGGATACAAGACTAGACAAGATTAGAACAAAGGACAAAACAAGAACTGGAACTCGAACTTGAACTTGGAGAGTACTTATTTGGTGATCACAACTCCTTGAGCTCCCAAGATTGGTATTGGCAAGACTGAGTATATACATGGCCGACCCCTCATTATATAGGTTTCCAAGGATGGTTCATCAATGGCAGTTACAAATCGATGATGTCATCAATGATGTCATTAATTTGGAACAAGATCCCTTGGTGTCAAAATTAGGCAAATGGAGAGTTGATCTTAGGATTTCGTCACGTTCTGGACATGATGGTAAGAGTACTTGCTCAAAATCCTGAATCAATCATGAGATATTGAAATTCACATAGAGTTTAAGGTTCAACATGTTTTGCTTTGTGTCCATGACATCACCTCTCCCTCGAGCGACGAGGTCCATGAGGAGTGGTTATGTGAGTGTGAGATCTTCTAGAACTTGAATCTGCATAGCTCTTGGTCTTTGTAGAGTTCTTGATATGTGGTATTGGAACACGATGATGAAGGATATTCATGATGAAACTGGAAAGGGTTTGTAGTATATCTAGGTATAGATTCAACAACATGACTCTCATGATAGGAGCTATTCATTTTATGACTCTGATGATGATTCCTTTGATATAGGATGGTGATTGTGGAAGTCCTAATTCCAACTTTTTTCTTCTTCTTCTTCTTAGGACATTTGAATACCATATGATCAGGATCTCCACAATAAAAGCATAATCCATTGTCTTTTCGATGCTTTCTTTCTCTTAGTGTAAGTCTCTTGACCTTGATATTATGCAATTGCATGGGCTCTTGTTGAGATTCTTCGAACATATATTGTTGAGGGATTGAGGTAAATTTGTATTCTCAATCTTTAGTAGAAGTCTTCTTCTCTTGCTTTCTCTCGAACAACCTATTATCATACTCGATTGTTTGACTCATGAATCCATTCAAAGTGTTTACCTTGGGCATGGTTAATATGAGTTCCTTTACAATGTCACCTATGTTCTTCACATCAATGGTTTCACTTCGTCTGTCCTCAAAGTTCGATGATTGAGAAACTTGGGCAAGATCACCTTCATTCTTCAACACATCTTCATCTTGAACTTGATTGTCCTTGAATACTTGATTCTCACATTGAACTGCTTGCTCGGTAGCCTCATCTAAAGGATTTACCCGAGATGTAGAGGGTAAAAAATCCTTTACCTGATCTTTAAGACAACCTTGAAATTGATTAACTAGATATTCTTCTTGATATATGGATCCTTGGAATACATTTTTGAAGTCTGATGCAAATTCTGCAACTGAACGATCACCTTGTTATAACCTTCTTTCAAAATCATGGAGTTTTTTACATATATCTTCCAAAGTAGATTCCATATTTTTGAGTATCGATATGGAATCCATCATTCTTGACATGGTTCTTGATGTGGACAGTCTTGCCAAAATGTCAGGGGAGCACTAGATTGTGCCCTCTGATTAGACTAGACAAGCTTTTGGAATTATATTTCTGATGATAAGATGATCCACATAGGGAAAATAATGTAAGAATATGTAACTGATATAAGAAGTCCTACATTTCAGGACTGATAGGTTTGGATAACTCAACTAGAGAGGATATCTACATTACAAGAACTCCCTTGAGGGAGATGAACTAATACAATAATATGTGACTGATAGAAGATGTTCCACACCTCGAGACGGATAGGTATGGGAAATTGGACTAGAGATGATACAAGAGATCCCACAACTGGGGACCGTAGGTATGAAACAAGATATCTGGATTGCAAGAACTTCCTTCAAGGAGCTGACATAGATACAAGAAATAACTGGAAAAGATCTCGTCTATGAGATTACAACAGGACAAGCGAGAATGTCCAGGATACAAGACTAGACAAGACTAGAACAAAGAACAAAACAAGAACTCGAACTCGAACTTGGAGAGTACTTACTTCGTGATCACAACTCCTTGAGCTCCCAAGATTGGTATTAGCAAGACAAGTATATACATGGCCAACCCCTCCTTATATAGATTTCTAAGGGCGGTTCATTAATGGCGGTTAGGAATGGATATGCCATCAATTCAGAACAAGGCCTCGGGTGTCAGAATCAGACATATAAACGGTCGATCTTGGGCTCTTGGCACGTTTTGGACGTGATGCTAGGATTACTTTCTCCCAATTTCGAACCAATCATGAGATATAGAAATTCACATAGAATCTAAGGTTCACGATGGTTTCCTTTGTGTCCATGACAATAGATGGTGGCGTGAAATGGGATAGGATAAGAAAGAGTCCACTACTTGGGAACAATTTAAAATCCAATTTTATAATAATTTTGTGCCACCAAACGAGAGGTGCAAGGCACTAGATACTTGGTTTCTCATGAGTTAGAAAAACCAGACAATCCAAGATTATGTGGATAAGTATGGGGAGGTACTTCTTAAAGTATCAGACTTTATCCGAGAGTTTCTCCTAAGTCCACAAGTTTGTCTTGGGACTTAGAGAAACAATCCGACCATTAGTGAGAAAGGAGAGGTGTCACTCTTTGGCACAGGTCATAGAAATGACTCTAGTCTACGAGGATGGTCATAAGGGCATAGGCTCCCAAGGCAGAGATCCTCATGGACTAGATGCGTCTTCCCTTTTCCTCTAGTACTCTTATCTTGACCAATGCACAACCTCAGAAAGAGGCTTAGCAGGTGCACATGATCAAGATAATCTCATGAACTAAAAGAAAAGTGCCCCTCTAGGCTTATAATAAGTCTATTCGTACCCCTCAACAAAAAGAAAAGGCAATGAGAGAAGGTTTATGCTATTGGTCCTTAGGACAACATCGATTTAAAGAGTGTCCTAAGAAGAATAAGATAGCTGCAACCATAGTAATAAACCCTACACAGACATGAGTGATTTTGGAGATCCCCCATCTTAGATTTCATCTCCCTCTCTTAAAGTATGGAGACACTATCTCTATGGTGGAGACTTTAAGGTGTACATAGATCACCATACACTCAAGTATTTCTATAGTCACCCGAGGTAGACATGCTCGTTGGGCTGAGCTCATGCAAGAGTTTCACATGGAAATCCTATACAAAAGAGGCAAAGAGAATATTGTAGCTATTGCATTATCACGAATAATGTATCAAATGAGCATTGTAGTTCTGGAAAGCTCATTAATTTAAGAAATAAAGGAAGCAGAGATGGAAGATCCACATTTATTACAGATTATTAGAGCCATCAGCGATGACTCTATTCTAGGAGATGAGGCAGTTTTATCTGTTCCTACCCCTAGTAAAGCAAACAAATCAAGTCCGCATTCCAATTCTCAATGGAGAATGGAATAACTAAACGGAAAGGAAGGGTTTGTATTCCAAATTTCCGGGATTTGAGAAGAAAAGTCATGCATGATAATAATGATGTTTCTTGTGCAGAGCATCCTGGTGTTGAAAAGACCATTCAACTAGTTAGAAGAACATTTTGGTGGCCTGGATTAGCCAGAGAAGTCCACACATATGTTCAACAATGCTTTTTGTGTCCGGTCAACAAGGCAGAAAGGGTTTAGACACCGAGTCTTTTACATCCTTTACAGATTCCAGAGCATAACTGAGATAGTGTATCCATGGACTTCATAGTGGGATTATTGAAGATCCAAAGGAAGAGGGATGCTATTCTAGTAGTGATAGATAGATTGAGCAAGATGACTCACTTCATACCCACGCAGGAGACGATAGAAGCTTTACAAGTCGCAAAGCTATTTATCTAGCATGTCTTAAGATCGCATGGGTTATTGACATCCATAGTTTTAGATAGGGCATGTCTTCAGATCAGATGGGTTATCGACATCCATAGTTTTAGTTAGGACTGTTAGATTCCAAGGACATTTTTGGAAGTTTGTGTTTGACAAGCTAAAAGTGTCATTAAAAATGAGTATTGGTAATCATCCGAAGACATATGGTCAGATCTAGAGGGTCAATCAGATTCTAGAGGACATGTTGAGAGCATGTGTGTCTAAGAGGTAGACAAACTAGGATAGTCATTCACCATTAGTAGAGTTTGCTTATAATAATAGACCTCGTAAAGTGACAAGAATGTCTCCTTTTGGGATGAATTATAGCATGAATCCCATTGCTCCTAGTACCATAGGAATGCGAAAGAAATATCCTATTGCTTCGGAGCTTCTAGCAAATCTCCAAGCAAATTTCAAAATAGCTAAAGCCAAGATGGAGCAAGCAACTAATAAGGCAAAAGAATATGTTGATAGGAAGAGATCTCCTAGAGTCTTTGAAGAAGTAGATAGAGTTTTTATTCAGTGCGAGCTAGATCTACTTCACTATCCACAGGGAAGTGCACAAAACTTTCACCAAGTTTTTGTGGATCTTGGAAGATTTCAGTGTTTCATGTTAGTAAACTTAGAAAGTATATTTCTAGGGAGGATAATCTAATAGAGGGTATTGTTTCTTTTAGGAAAGTGAGAACATAGATCATTCTCGAGATAGGATACTAGATCAGAGACAAAAACAGGTAAGAAACCGTGTCATCCAGGAGTATCTAGTAGCTTGGAGAGGATTACTCCTTACAGATTCTACTTGGGAATCAGAAGATGTGGCTTGCAAGTGCTTTCGCTCATTGATCATTGAAGACCATGATCTTTAGAAGGGAGAGAGAGTGTTAGACATTGGTCTAAAGTGACCATCACACGTGTGTGTGGGACACAAGGTAGGATCAATACGTATGTATTGATTTTTTCAGTACGGGCTTTAGGTACAGTATGTATTTGTACCGTATTGTTCAATCAGTACATAGGCTGCATTTCTTATCCTCTTTGTTTGAATTTCAGGCTGATAAAAGTTGATGATGACTATATCAATTGAAAGGTACATTGACATTTGGTACATGTCATCAATTATGACATAAGCAACTGTACTCAATATATTATGACATATGCAACATCTGAGTTGAGACACTAAATTATATATTCAGTATGTGTAAGTGCATACATACAGTCACACATTCTACAGTGTGTGAGTGCACATAGGTATAAACAGTCACATGCATTGCGGCATGACAGGTGAAGAAGTAGATAGAGTTTTTATTCAGTGCGAGCTAGATCTACTTCACTATCCACAGGGAAGTGCACAAAACTTTCACCAAGTTTTTGTGGATCTTGGAAGATTTCAGTGTCTCATGTTAGTAAACTTAGAAAGTATATTTCTAGGGAGGATAATCTAATAGAGGGTATTGTTTCTTTTAGGAAAGTGAGAACATAGATCATTCTCGAGATAGGATACTAGATCAGAGACAAAAACAGGTAAGAAACCGTGTCATCCAGGAGTATCGAGTAGCTTGGAGAGGATTACTCCTTACAGATTCTACTTGGGAATCAGAAGATGTGGCTTGCAAGTGCTTTCGCTCATTGATCATTGAAGACCATGATCTTTAGAAGGGAGAGAGAGTGTTAGACATTGGTCTAAGTGACCATCACACGTGTGTGTGGGACACAAGGTAGGATCAATACATATGTATTGATTTTTTCAGTACGGGCTTTAGGTACAGTATGTATTTGTACCGTATTGTTCAATCAGTACATAGGCTGCATTTCTTATCCTCTTTGTTTGAATTTCAGGCTGATAAAAGTTGATGATGACTATATCAATTGAAAGGTACATTGACATTTGGTACATGTCATCAATTATGACATAAGCAACTGTACTCAATATATTATGACATATGCAACATCTGAGTTGAGACACTAAATTATATATTCAGTATGTGTAAGTGCATACATACAGTCACACATTCTACAGTGTGTGAGTGCACATAGGTATAAACAGTCACATGCATTGCGGCATGACAGGTGATAACATAGACATATTATATCCAGCCATGCCTCAATGCATGTGACTATGAAATTTATGTATACTCACACATACTGTATACTATGTAAGATTTAATGTACTCTAGTCACACACACTATCTATTAAATGTCTATGAAGTTTGAACTGATGTCATTTGTGTTGTCTGATCTCACTGTGCTATACATGTTGGAATTGGGGTGGGCTTTAATAACAATAATCACATGTTTTCAGGATCTTCCTACATTTGAAGTTTGAACCTTAGCATACACACTTTAAGGCTCAAAAATAGATGAAGGAGAAGTAGAGAGAATACACAACTTGTCAAAATGTAACAGTAAGCTGAATGCTTACCTACAATAACTATATTGTCTGTCAAACTACAAAATGTGTATATGACTACGAATTGAATGTAGATACAAAATCTGGATCTAGGCAGAATTTCGGGAACTAGATACAAGAATGTGTGCATAAAGTGCCTAAGAGATATGAAGAATGTGTATAGTGTCAGGAGATGCTCAACAATGACTCCCGTGGGTCTCTTTTATAGCCCTCCAAGTTGATCCACGAAAATTTTGGGCAAAAAGCATAAAACAAGGTGAAAAAGCTGATTTTCGTAAAAAAAAGTGTAGGAAATTTTTAATGTAAAAATCTTGCTTTTTGAACAGATTTCCTCAATGATCTCTTAATCTGGGCTGTATCTGAACATGGGAAGATGATTTCCATAATGTACATAACTTGAGGACTGAGATCATGTAAAAACCGTTTTTGAGCAGAAATTAGGGTTAGGGTTTTCTACCATTTTTGGATCTCTGATGACTGAATGTTATATGGCAAATGAAAGCTCTCCTCGAGTACTATTTGATGGGCTCATAATAATTTTGACCTGTTGCGATCAACATTAGGCTAAGTACCAAAAATTAGGGTTGCTGGAAATTAGGGTTTTATGCTATTCTGACATTGTTTCTGGTACTTAGCCAAATTTTGGTTATAGAAGGTCAAAAGCTAGTCTTTTATGCTATTCTGACATTGTTTTCAAAAGCACACAATAAGCACTCTTACATAATTATTGTGATATATATATATATATATATATATATATATATATATATATATATATATATATATATATATATATATATATATATATATATATATATATATATATATATATATATATTTACATGTATCTCAACACACACTCATACTAAATGTGTGTGTGTGTAGAGAGAGATGTAATGGACACATACACATTGTGTATACGATCATCAGTATGTAATGTGCATTCATGCAACAAGTTTGATCATTTGTAGAATAAGCATGTTTCATATGACATGTACACACACAAATATATTAATAATGATATGCATATAACAAAAGGTGCATACTGTTTACGTACCTTAAGAAGCATTCAATACAAATGTATGTTCCATACGCACCATATTTGTACCGTACTTTATATACTGTTCCACCTTGGTCGGACAAGGGCTAGGCATAGCCAAGGTCCCTAGCTCGAAGGATATCCTAAGGTACTTGAAAGGTATGTTGGGGATAAAGGCCCCAAGGACTCTCCTTTTGTATATTTTGGCCCTTCCATGTGAAAGCTCTCTTCGAGAGCTTTCCAGACATATTTTTGTTGTATTTTTTGGACCCCAAATTGGGGAGTTATAGGCATTTACATTATTTTTATGACTTTTGGTCATTGGCCATGTGTGAACATGCCCAAATGACCTAAAAGTCACTTATCAATAAGACTTGGTCCCAAATCTCTCATAACTTGATTGGGACTTCTTCAACTTCAGCTTCTCCATCTTCTTCTCCAAATTTCTGCGCAGGTTTCTCTCTCTACTTTCTCTCTCCTCACGCAGCAGCCCACTCCCTTGGTGTTTGGAGCAACCGAGCACACCACGACGTAGCTCTCCGCGGCCTCTTTCAACTGGTATCAGAGCCTTGAGCTGTTCCATCGCGACAAAGTTGCTCGAAGTGCTTTTCCACTTCAGCCTATGTTAAGCTGAAGGTGTTTTCTTGCATTTGGGAGAATTTCATCGCGAAAAACCTTCTTTTTTCGCGATAAAAGTGTTGTTTTTGGAGGATTACTTCAGCCCGGAGCAAAGCTAAGCTGAAGCAAATTTTGTGCTTTTTAGAGAGTTTCATCGCGAAGAATCTCTTCTATTCTTCCTTTTGTATCCCCACAGGTCTTTTTCAGCATCCACATTGCTGATTTTTTCATCTACAGGTCTTTTGTGGCAAAAATTCTCTCATTTCTCAAGTGGGAGGACATGCACAAAGATTGAGGAAGTGCATACTTGCTGGAAACTTATTACAGTAGGTCATTTCTCTGATTTTACAGGTCATATTGCTGCAAAAGTTGGGGCTTTTGTGAAAACAAGCACCCATTGCCTTGGTTTTACATCTATGTATGCCTTTTGTGGTTGAAAAACAACAAATTTGTTGTTTTTGATGCAATTACAGCTTGCTGGAATTTTCTGAAATTTTATGCAGAAAATTTCAGAAATTGTTTTTTGCAAGTTTTGTACAGTTTTTGGGCTTAATTTCTCAGCTATAGTCTCCTAAGGTAATTGCGCACAGGACAGTAGGTGAATTTTACCTTTTTGGTGAAATTTTGAAGCTCTTAGTGTGCAAACATGGCCTCTACCTCCTCTGATGTCAAAAGCTTGTTTGAGATCAAGAGATTTGAAGGTAATGGTTTCGATTTGTGGAAAGAGAGAATGTTGGGCATCCTCTTTCTTAAAGATTGTGAAGGGGCTCTTGAGGAAGTCAAGCCTGAAGATATGACAGATGCAGCATGGATGAACCTAAACAAGAAGGCCATCACTTACATCAAGATTGCTGTATCAGATGAAATCTTAGTGGATTTGAAAGGCCTTACAACTGCTTTTGAGGTATGGGAGAAGCTGAAAGCCACTTATGAAAATACCACGCCTGTAAATCAAGTGCATCTTATGCGTAAGCTAGTGTGTATGCAGCTTGATGAGTCAAAAAGTGCGGCTGAGCACTTATCTTTGTTTACAGGTACTCTTTCACAATTGCAGGACTCTGGATTACCTCCATTTGATGATAAGCTTAAGGCCATCTTCTTGTTGATGACCTTACCTGATTCGTGGGAAACATTGGTTGTTTCACTTTCGAATAGCCCCAGTCTTACCTTTGATGGTGTAAGGGGTTCTATTTTGAATGAGGAAATCAGGAGGAAAGCTAGTGGAGAGGGCAGTGGTTCAGCCAATGTGGCTAGAGGAAGAACAGAAAAGAAAAGTGGAAATGTACAGAGGAACAGGAGCAAAAGCAAAGGCAAGGCTGAAGTGACTTGTTATCAATGTGGTAGGAAAGGTCACAAGAAGCCTGATTGCAGATTCTATAAAGCTGAACTAGAAAGAAAGAAGAACACAGGTGACAGGAAGAAAAAGGACACCAAGAATGAAGCACATGATACCTCAAAGGACAAAGACAAAGAGAAGGCCAATGTGGCCTCTAGTGTCATCATTGAGGAGCTATCAGATGCAGAAGATATACTTTGTGCTACTATGGAAGCAGAGCATGCTGAAGTTATTGATCCTTCTATTAATATTCATGCACAAGATATGCAGATCACAAAGAGGGATTTGATTGATGCCTTGCTTACTGTGAATGATGCTTTGTCACAAACATGGATTGTAGATTCAGGTGCATCGTTTCATGTAACTCCTATTAAGGAGTGTTTCACTACCTTTCATGCAGGCAGCCATGGACATGTATATCTTGGAAATAACCATGCTTGTTCAATTGAAGGTATTGGCACAGTGCATCTCATAGTGGATGGTACCAATGAGCTGGTTTTGCATGATGTAAGGTATGTACCAAGCATCAAGAAAAGCTTATTGTCTGTTGGGCAAATGGATATGCATGGATATAGTACCCTCTTTGAGAAGGGGTCATGGAAGCTTATCAAAGGCTCTAGGCTGATTGTTAAAGGTACAAAGAAAGGGACTCTTTATTGCTTGCATGGTAAAGCCTTGCTGGGCAAGTTTATTGCTTTGGCTGAAATCCATTCACATATGGAATTATGGCATAAAAGGCTTGGTCACATGAGTCAAAAAGGCCTTGATAAACTATGTAATTTGGACAAGTTTGATGCTAAAGGCTCAAAACTTGATTTTTGTAATGAATGCCAATATGGTAAGCAAGTAAAGAATTCTTACTACTCTGGTGTCTCTCGTAAGTCTAATGTGCTTGATCTTGTTCATTCTGATGTTTGTAGCATGCCCACAAAATCTATGGGGGGTGCTCTTTACTTTGTTTCTTTTGTAGATGATTACTCTAGGAAACTTTGGGTATATTTGTTAAAATCTAAAGATGAAGCCTTTGCTGCATTTAAGAAATTTCATGCATTTGTGACCACTCAAACAGGTAGAAAGCTGAAATGCTTACGTACAGATAATGGGGGTGAGTTTACAAGTGCTGAATTCAATAGATTTTGTGAAAATCTTGGTATTAAGAGGGAGCTAACAGTCCCATACAGCCCCTCTTCCAACGGTGTGGCTGAAAGGTATAATAGGACTTTATGTGAGAGGGTGAGATGCATGCTGTCCAGAGCTAATCTCCCTCATGGATTTTGGGGAGAGGCTTTGAAAACTGCAGTTCATGTTTGCAATCGATCCCCTCATATGTCCTTAAAAGGTGGCATTCCAGAAGAGGTTTGGTCTGGCAAACAAGCTTCATATGACCACCTACGCATCTTTGGTTGCGATGCTTTTGTGCATATAAGGCCTGAGTTGAGAAGCAAGTTAGATGCAAAGTCCATGAAAGGAATCTTCATGGGTTATGGAGATGAAGGTGAAATGGGCTACAGGATTTGGCTACCTCAACTCAAGAAGGTAATACGCAGCCGAGATGTTGTATTTAATGAGGCAAGGCTGCTCAAAAACAATTGTGCCTCTAAAGATGACCATAAAAGAGTCAAATTTCAGCATGTACAGCCACCAGTTAAATCTGATATGGACCCTCGGGATGCACCACATATGGCTGGAAATGACAATGAGCCCGTGGTTATTGAGCCAGATGATGCTGGACAGCAAAATGATGCTCCTGAAGGGCATATGCAGCCACCTATTCATGCTGAAAACAGGGCTGGAAATGATGTACAGCAGCCCGTTAACAATGAAGAAGTTAATGTACCTCCTGATGTAGATCCATTGCCTGGTAATGTGGATCATTGGGTAAGAAGATCTATACGTCCTAGGAGGCCAGTGAATAGATATGATCCCTCTATACATTATATTATGTTATCAGATGAGGGTGAGCCTCTTACTTATAAAGAGGCAAAGCTATGTGAGCACAAGAAGAAGTGGGAGTTAGCCATGCAGGAAGAGATAAAGGCCTTGCATGCAAATGATACTTGGGATTTGGTTGAGTTACCCAAAGGAAGGAAAGCCATTCCAAACAAGTGGGTGTACAAAATCAAAACTGTTGATGGCAAACCCAAGTATAAGGCAAGGCTGGTTGCTAAGGGATATGCCCAAAAAGAGGGCATTGATTTCCAAGAAGTGTTCTCTCCAGTGGTGAAAATGACCACTTTACGTGTGTTGTTTGCTCTCACAGCTGCCTTGGATTTGGAATTATTCCAAATGGATGTTAAAACAGCCTTTTTGCATGGTGATTTAGATGAAGAGCTGTACATGAAACAGCCAAAAGGATATGCCATTCCTGAAAAAAAGCATCTGGTATGCAAACTGAAAAGGAGCTTGTATGGGCTGAAACAGGCCCCCAGACAATGGTATAAGAAGTTTGATGCATTTATGCTCAAACATGGGTTTAAAAGAAGCCATGCAGATCATTGTTTGTACACGAAAAAGGATGAAGATGGCAGCCCAATTATTCTTGTACTGTATGTAGATGATATGCTGCTGGCTGGGAAGAAAAAGAGCACTCTGAATGCTCTAAAACAGCAGCTGAACTCTGCATTCTCAATGAAAGACCTTGGGGAAGCTGAGCATATTCTTGGTATGCGTATAAAAAGGGATAGACAGCAGCATACTTTGCAGGTATCCCAAGAAAAGTACATTGAAAAAGTGCTGGACAGATTTAATGTGGCTGATGTTAAGCCTCTTGGAGTGCCATTGCAGCCACATGTTAAGCTTTCCAAGGATGACTGTCCCAAAAATGATGATGCAGCCAGTTACATGAAGAGTGTTCCATATGCATCAGCTTGTGGTTCACTTATGTATGCTATGGTTGCCACTCGGCCAGACATTGCTCATGTAGTGGGAGTTGTTAGCAGGTTCATGGCTAATCCTGGTAGAGTTCATTGGGAGGCAGTCAAATCTATCTTGAGATATTTGAAAGGGACCAAAAGTAAATGCTTATGTTATGGAAAGGGTCCATTGGAGTTAAAAGGATTTTGTGATTCAGACATGGCAGGTGATGTGGACACACGCAAGTCCACAAGTGGCTATGTATACATCCTTGCAGGTGGAGCTATTTCATGGTGCTCTAGACTTCAGAGGATAGTTGCACTATCTACTACAGAGGCTGAATATATTTCAGCCACAGAGGCTTCCAAAGAAGCCATTTGGTTAGCTCGGCTCTGCAGTGAGTTTGGGATGCTTGAAAAGGCACCTCTTCTTGGATGCGATAGCCAGAGTGCCATATGTTTGGCAAAGAATGCCATGTTTCATGCTCGCACAAAGCATATTGATGTGAGATATCACTTCATCAGAGAGGTGTTAGAGGATGGCCTGATCACTTTGATCAAGGTCAATACTTCACAGAATCCTGCAGATGCTCTCACGAAGTGTCTACCCAAGGCACAACATCAGCTATGTATACAGATGGTGGGAGTTACTTAGCTTAAAGGAGCCTCCTTGGTCCTTTAAGTGGGAGGTTGTTGGGGATAAAGGCCCCAAGGACTCTCCTTTTGTATATTTTGACCCTTCCATGTGAAAGCTCTCTTCGAGAGCTTTCCAGACATATTTTTGTTGTATTTTTTGGACCCCAAATTGGGGAGTTATAGGCATTTACATTATTTTTATGACTTTTGGTCATTGGCCATGTGTGAACATGCCCAAATGACCTAAAAGTCACTTATCAATAAGATTTGGTCCCAAATCTCTCATAACTTGATTGGGACTTCTTCAACTTCAGCTTCTCCATCTTCTTCTCCAAATTTCTGCGCAGGTTTCTCTCTCTACTTTCTCTCTCCTCACGCAGCAGCCCACTCCCTTGGTGTTTGGAGCAACCGAGCACACCACGACGTAGCTCTCCGCGGCCTCTTTCAAGGTAATGGGAATGAGTGTGCATGATGGGAACATGTGCACACTAGAGTATTCTAGATCATTGCTATTTCAGGTGCAAGAGGATATAGAGGATGGGAGGTGAGTTGCACACACAACATTCATGTTTTCTTATGTCCAAGCCTTCTTTTAGAGAGATTTTAGGAATGTCTTACATAAAAGTTTCCCGACGAGTTAAGAAACAACTATGCCCAGTATCTTTGTATGTTTCTCTCTCCCTTTCTACATTTCCCGTGCTCCCTTCTTTTTCCCTTCCTTCCCTCTCTTTGTCATTTACTCCTATTCTATCCCTTTCTTCCCCTCCCATCCCCTCCTTGTAGAGAAATAAAACAAAATGAAACAAAAGAACTAGGCTACATGCTTTGTACATCTTATTGCATTTAGCATTATTATTTCCTTCCTGATAGTTGTAATATATTTCCATGTATATATTCAAATGAAGTAAGGAATAGAAGATGAAAAATGTTGTTGCTTTTATTAATGATTGTGTGTTTTTGAATGAATTCAAGGTACTTGCCTATTGTGTATGCTCATGCTTACAACATGCTTGTATGCACTCATTTACTTGTGGTCCTAAGTGCTAGGGCAGAAAGAAATGTGATTCACTAAATAGCATTCTTCTATGTAACATTCAGGACATTGCTTGGCATAGGATCGAAGAACTTCCAATGAGCGGAAATGAATCTTCTTCCCGTGGAACATCAGGCATGAAGTATTACATGGTTGCACCTTTTATAGGGTGAGTTGGCATAAGTATCTTGGTCCCCCCCCACCCCCCCCAAAAAAAGAAACTTAACACACACACACACACACACACACACACACACACACACACACACACACACACACAGGGAGGGAGGGGGGAGAAGGAGAAGGAGAGGGGTTTTATATTTCATCAGTATGTTCAGATTTTTTTTTCTTCTATAATTTTAACCCTTCCCCCAATCGTTTTAATTTTTTTTTTTTAAATTTGTATTTTTTTTATTGGGGGGTTGGGAAGTCAGAGATTTACTATACAGAAAGAATAATAATGTTTGCTGACTATTTTATGTTGCTACTTGATTAGGCCCTTGAAAAGTTGGATTGCTCATCGAAAACCTTCCATGGATCAGATATTGGATACATTATCCAGAGGTAAGTGATTTGTAAGGGGAGGAATCTGCAATGCACTGTTTATACATGAGCAGATCGTGAGCAATATATATTCTGATAAAAATCTGGACCATTTGCACTTGTGTGCGTACATCTGAAGAGCTTTTATCAGACTCATCTAATAAGAGATTGGAGAGAGAAACATTGTATTTAATGTTGGTGATAAGTAACCACCGATTGAGTTATGGTGCATTGCTTACCTATGTAGATCTCATCTTCTAGTAACTTCAAGGCTCAGCACATTTTGTGAATGTTTTCATGTAATCATCTAAGCACTAAATTCCAATGCAGGCATCCCATCCTTGCTTGGCACTATTCTTCTGCTTTATTGAACTTGCTTTTCATTGTACTATTTTAATGGCATACGTAACAGGTAACTTCAGATGGATCTGATATGCAATTTTTGATGTGCATAGTGCATTTGATCCCATAATTTTACACTTTTAAGGGAAATGCTTTTTTCTTTCTTTCTCAAAGCAGAGCATTGTATTTTCTTTGCAGAAGTTAACATCATGTTGAATATTATCTTTTGCCGCTAAAGCACTAGTTCTTGTCGCACCTTTAGTCTTCTATCGAGTGGATGCCTCCAAAGGGCCTTATGGACCAGGCATGATGCTCTTAGCCGCTTGCGGCATACCTCCTTTGAATATCGCCTTTGAGATTTGTTTATTTTGTCCCTTTGCATTTGTATGAGATTGTATTGCCAGATGAACATGAATATCGTCAAATGTAGTTAAAAAATGGATACATGTTTTGTACCTAATTGTTGGGAATGATGGATGGACACTTCAAGATGATGAGTAGGTACTGCCAAATCTTGCTTTGTACCAGCCCTTGTGTTCTTCAGAGTTGATAATTGAACCCTTTTAACTTTCCAATGACACCATAAAATGGCCTATGTACTTTGGAAATGATGTATGAAAACATAGAATCAAAACAGACAACTTTGAACTTCAAGTCTTCAAGAAAACCTTCTATTTTTGACTAGTACAATAGGAATTGGAAAAATTCCTTTTAGGGGTATCTAATTAGCTTTGCAAGCTAACTATTCCAAGTGGAATCACTTAAAAAGATTAACTATGCTCAGAGAAATCAATTTAGCAAGTAAACCTTTACCCTCGATTTTTTAGGACTGGTGCAGACTTCGCCCAGTAATCACCTCGACGGACTTTTCTCTGAAATGGCTGAATAGAAATCCTTCAAATTTTGACAGCATGTAGACAACTTTGAGCTGGTTCCAAGAAGCTATAGATCTTTGAATTTGGTGAAGAAATGAGTGAGATATGATCTCCACAAGTTGACAGACTTTCAGGCACTATGACTGAGAACTCAGAAATGAACAATGTAGATATATGTATTAATGAACATTGTTGTACAATGCCATAGGCATGAATATCATTGCCTAATGGTGTAGACAGGTGTGGGCTAGAGTGTAGGCCTTACACACACTCAGAAATGAAAATGAGAAGCTCGGAAAGTGACTCTTCTTCACGCGACTTTTTGACTTGATCTTTTATAGAGGTTGAGTTCAAAGTTTGAATTTGAATTCAAACTTTGGCTCTCTATAATCATGCTCCTACATCCTAGGAGATATTCTCTCTAATTGATTTATGCTTTACAACTAATTAAATCCACGACTCCCTTGGGTAGGTGGTTACAAAGATTCCAAGTCAAATACGACTTTTACAAAGAGTAAAAGGTAATTCTCTTCTAGCATTGGTTCCCATGATTCTCCATATGTGTATGGTCTTTAAGCCAAATGTGTAGGCTTGTGAATTGCACCAAAAGCTCCCCCTCAAGCCAAACATTTTGGCTTGGTCTTCATCTTCAGCCTTCATGTATATCCTTCAATCCAATCATTGATTTGAACCTGCAAAGTTTGGTTCCATCCAATGCTTTAGTTAACAAATCTGCACACTGCATGTTGGTTGATGCATATGTTAGTTGAATGTCCTTGCTTAATAACTTCTTTCTCACATAATGGTAATGGATCTCTATATGTTTGGTCCTAGCACGATAAATAGGATTAGTTGCAAGGTGAAGTGAGCTTGTATTATCTCCAAATATCAATGGTGAGGTAGTATACAAACTCAATTCTATATACAATAACTTGATCCATCTTCTTGAGTGGCATTTGCCAATCCTCTATACTCTGCCTCAGTAGAAGATAAAGCAACAGTAGGTTGCTTCTTTGAAGACCATGATATTGGTTTATCACCTGCAAATGAAATGTATCCAGAAGTGCTCCTCCTATCATCTTTACATCCTGCCCAATCTGCATCTGAATAGATCTTAATGTCTAAGTCTGATGTGGAAGAAAAATACAAACCATGATGTTGAGTGCCTTTGAGATACTTTAGAATTCTTTTGGAAGCTTCTAAGTGATTTGCTTCTCTTGATGAATAGAGAAGTGTCTGCCTTGCTCATGACAAAACCTTGGTCTTGAAGGTATGTGGTCAACCTGTGATTCCATGCCCTAGGTGCCTGCTTCAATCCATAAAGAGCTTTATTCAATTTGCACACATATGTTACCTTGTTTGGATCCTCATAGCAAGGAGGTTTTGACATATATACCTCCTCTGAAATCCATCCATTCAAAAAGGCATTTTTTACATCTAGCTGATACATGTTCCAATTTTTAGATGCAGCCACACTTACCAACACCCTGATGGTTGGCATCTTGGCTACATGTGAGAATGTTTCATAGTCAATGCCTTGGGTTTGTGCAAAACCCTTGGCCACCAATCTGGCTTTGTACCTGTTTATTGATCCATCAGAATTTCTTTTGAGTTTATAGATCCATCTGGATCCAATTACCCTCATGGACTCTTTCTTTGGTACTAGTTCCTATGTGTCACTTTCTTTGAGTGCTTCAATCTTCTCATCCATAGCTTCCTTCCATTCTGTCTTGGTCTTTGCTTCTTCATATGATTCTGCTTCTTCAATTGACAAGTCTTTGGCAAGATAAACAGAGTGTTTAGTAACAAGAGAGGTGTCATACCCATATCTGATAGGTTTTTTGCTCTCCCTTTGTGATCTTCTGATTGATTGATTTGAAGATTGAGGTATGTCTTCAAGTTTCTTCATCTTGAGTTTGCCTTTTGTTGATATATTTAGGTAGTGATGTGTGTGAACACACTAGGACCGCCGAGGCAATTTTTTCCCTCTTTAGGAGGTTTTTTTTCCCCGGCTTGTATATATGCCTATTGCCCTAATGGGCTACTTATCTTTGTACATTCTCTAGTAATACATTCAGTATTGTGTGTTGTGCTCCAAGCTTCTTCTTCTTCCTTGTGCTGTTCGCGTGCTTCCGCAGACGTCTAACTCCAACAATTGGTATCAGAGCAGTTCGTCGCTTCATCTAGGGCACCGTCGACACTCCTTCGTTTGCAGTCTCAGATTCGCACGAAATTTGGTGAGCATACTCAGGGTGTTTCAAAGATCAAAACAGCTTCGCTGTGTGGTTCCGAAATCGCGATCTGAGCTCGTTTCGGCCTCCGAACGCACTATCGCAGCCTTTGTGAAGGCTATTTCGTCTTTCTGTGCCAAAGGTATATACCTGTTTCTGTTCGTCAATATAAGCGTCTCGAAGTCTGCTACAGGTTTAGCAAAACTCGTCTGGGCAGTCCCGTTCAACTTTTTGAGATACAGTCAATTTTCTGCATCAAGGTATTTTAGTCACCGGCCATGGCTGAAAGCAGTGATGTATTTCGTAGGTTGGCTGTTGAGGACAAGTTGGATGGTACCAACTACCCGTTATGGGCTTATATGATGCGACATGTATTGGTTGCAAAAGGATTGTGGAACATTGTGCAGGGTGTTGAAAGACGTCCTGATGAAGATTGTGTCGAAGATGATATTGTGCAGATTCTTGTTCGTGCTGCTGTATCTGCTGCACCTACTGTAGAGCAGATTCGTTGGGATGGAAGAGATGCCCAGACACATGCATTGATAGCTTTGTCTGTCAAACGTGCCATTAGTCCTCATATTCGCTCTTGCAGAACAGCTAGGGATGCTTGGGATACACTTAAACATTGTATCAAGCTAGGAATGAGGCTCGTGTTGCTTACCTCCGAAAACAGTTAGAGAGTGAGCACATGAATGAAGGTGATTCTATGGACAGTTTCCTAACAAAGATCAAAGACCTGAAGGAACAATTGATTTCTGCTGATGAGGTTATACCAGATAGCTCACTTGTGCATACCGTTCTGAATGGTCTTCCTGATTCATATCAGAGTTTTGCTTCTACTCTTCGGTTGATGATGAAAGGCAATCCGAATGCCTTATCATTTGAGGAGTTAGTCTCTGTTATGTTGCAGGAAGATTAGTCCAGGCAGAACAGGTTCATTATGCGTCATGGTAGATTCGGTTCGCGAACCGATAAGGTAAGGTTCGTTTTTTAAGGTTCGAACCGAACCGAATGAACCTTACGTAAGGTTCTTTGCTGGAATTTTTTTTTGTATTTTTAAGTTCAATTTTTCGGGAACCAAACTTATCTTTCAAGCTATAATCTTTAGCTTCAAGCTCTTGGTTTAGTCCTTAATGGCTTGACCTCAGCTCTACATTCAGGTGTGAGCACTCAGCTCTGAGGCAAAGTAAAGATCAACATTGCATATTTCAGCCCATAAATTATCTCAATGTTTCATATTCTAACCCATATATCACCTCAACTTTGCATATTCCAACCCATATATCACTTCGCATCACCTCAACCAAGGTAAGGGTTATATATACACACACACATATACACACACATATATATATATATATATATATATATATATATATATATATATATATATATATATATATATATATATATATATATATATATATATATATATATATATATATATATATATATATATATATATATATATTCAATGGACGAACCTTACGAACCTTACCCTCGAGGTAAGGTTCTTCCCTCGAACCGAATGCGTACCGAACCTTACGAACCTTACGAACCTTACGAACCTTACCACCTTGTTATGCGTGTTGCAGATCAAGCTTTCCTGGCTAGTCAGAAGGGCAAAGGAAAATGGAGCTCTTCTACTAGTAAGCAGAAATCTGCAAATGCTGCACATTCGAAGAACCAGGATAAAGATGAGAAGAAATTAGAAAAGCATAAATTGTTTTGCAAGTACTGTAAAGGGAATGATCATATCATAAAGAACTGTCCAAAGAGGCAAAGAAAAAGAGGCAAAGAAAAAGGAGGCTGGAATGGTTGTTGCAGAAGCCTCTACACCAAAAACAGAGTCTGCAAATCTTGTGCAGGAAGAAGAATGGGCGTTTACTACTGTTTGCAGTTTTGACCCGTCTTCTCATGAGCAGTGCGTGTCTGCAGTGGACTTAGATGTTTGGTACTTTGATAGTGGGGCGACCAAACATATTACCTCCCAGCGCAGTTTCTTCTCTTCACTCGAGCCTTCCCTTACAGGGAATACTGTCACATGCGCCAACAACTCCTCTTATCCTGTTATGGGAGTTGGTAAGATCATTTTGACTACTGCTAATGGTAGTTCTTTCACCTTGTGAGATGCTTTATTTGTGCCAGGGATCAAGAAGAATCTGTTATCAGTTTCTGCATTAGCCAAGATTGGCTTGGTTGTGAAATTTGTTGATGATAGATGTACAGTTCATGATCTGTCAAATTGCGATGTTATTATTGCTTTTGGCATTTTATGTCGTGGGCTGTATAAGCTCATAGACTATGAAAGATCTGTGAATGATTCGGCATGTGCAGTTCATGTTTCTCAGGCTATGTTAGATGCAAAGCTTTGGCATGCACGCTTTGGTCATCTGAATTTTGCTAGTTTGCTACGCTTGCAGAAATTTGATATGGTGTCTTCTTTGTCCAAGCTTGAGGCACCTGGAAAACATGTATGTGAAGGCTGTATTTTGGGCAAAATGCAGCGTTCCTCCTTTCCAAAAGATGGTTCAATTCGGGCCACGCAGAAATTGCAGCTTGTACACAGTGATGTCTGTGGTCCTATGCAGACACTTTCTTTTGGAAACTATCTTTACTTCGCGACTTTCATTGATGATTTTTCCAGGCATGCATGGGTATATCCATTGAAGGCAAAGTCCGAAGTGTGTTTTTGCTTCAAACAGTTTTTGGTTTTGGCTGAAAATCTGTCAGCATGTAAAATGGGCACCCTCCGTTCCGATCGAGGGGGGGAATATATGTCTTCTGATTTTAATGCATTTCTGCCTGAACGTGGGATAAAACACTAGTGTACAGTTCCGTATATACCTCAACAAAATGGAGTTGCTGAACGAAAGAACAGGTCACTCATGGAGATGGCGAGGTGTATTGAAGACTGTAAGCCTATTGCCACTCCTATGGAGGCAGGTTTACTATTGAGTCTTCATGACGCTGGAGATGCATTTGATGCTGTTCTCTATCAGCAGGCTGTTGGATGCTTGATTTACTTATGCATTACTCGGCCAGATATTCAGTTTGCTGTCTCACATATGAGCAGGTTTATGCATTGCCCAGGAGTCACGCATTAGAAGGCGGTTAAGCGCATCTTTCGCTACTTGAGTGATGCTCGGCTACTTGGGTTGTTTTATCCCAAGGGGAGATCACTACCGCCAGATTTACATGCTTTTTCTGACTCAGATTGGGCTGGTTGCTATGACACTCGTGTGTCCACCAGTGGTTTTTGCTTCATGCTTGGTAGCTCATGTATATCTTGGTTGAGCAAGAAGCAGCCTACTGTGGCCACTTCTAGTTGTGAGGCTGAGTATAGGGAAGCTTTCATAGCGATTGTTGAGTGTGTGTGGCTCAGACGCCTTATGGCTGATTTGGGTGTTGGCCAGTCTTCTGCCACCACCATCTTCACTGACAGGCAGAGCGCATTGGCAGTTGCGAGGAACCCTGTGTTCCATGCTCGCACTAAGCACATTGAGGTGCATTATCACTATGTCAAGGAGAGGTTCTCTGCTGGGGAGATCAGCTTGGCATATGTGCCCACGCAGGAGAACATTGCAGACCTTTTCACGAAGGCTCTGCCTAGGGAGAAGTTTGAAGCTTTCCGCAAAGCTTTGGGCTTACTTCCTTTTGTGGAGTGATTTCCACATAGCTTGGCACTTCCTTATACATGAGTGCCAGCTCCTTGTTCACCGCATCACTGCTAGGGGGGATTTGTTGATATATTTAGGTAGTGATGCATGTGAACACACTAGGACCGCCGAGGCACTTTTATCCCTCTTTAGGAGGTTTTTTTCCCCCGGCTTGTATATATGCCTATTCCCCTAATGGGCTACTTATCTTTGTACATTCTCTAGTAATACATTCAGTATTGTGTGTTGTGCTCCAAGCTTCTTCTTCTTCCTTGTGTTGTTCGCGTGCTTCCGTAGACGTCTAACTCCAACACCTTTGGACTTCCATGCCTTGAATTCTTCAAGATTGATAATGTCTTCATCATCTGAATTGGAGTCTTCATTATGAGTAGGTTCCTCCTTAGCAAGACTTGGAAATTCCTCTTCCAAGTCATAGGGTAGTTTAACCTTCCTGCATTCATTCTCATACCAAGAATCATTTTCATCAAAGACAACATCTCTACTAACCATGAATCCCTTATTTGAAGGGTTGTAAAACCTGTATCCTTTCTGATTCAGATCATATCCAATAAAGATACACTTCTCAGCTTTAGGGTCTAGCTTACCTCTTATTTGAGAAGGAATGTGTACATATGCTACACATCCAAATATCCTGCAATGACCAAGTGAGGGTCTCTTCCCATGGCAAGCTTCATAAGGGGTCATCCCATCAAGGGACTTAGATGGTAACCTGTTTATGAGGTAAGTGGCAGTAGATACACTCTCTGCCCATAGGTAGTTAGGTAATATCTTTTCATTTAACATTGACCTAGCTGTTTCAACAATCAACCTATTTCTTCTCTTAGCTATCCCATTCTCTTCAGGAGTATACCTTGTGGTGATTTCTCTCTTGATTCCTCTGTTTAGCTAGAATGCTTCAAACTCATTGGAGAAGTACTCACGTGCAAGATACTTTTTAAAACAGTTGAACACTTCATCTTTGTGCTTCATAAAGTACAATACAGTCGACCTGCCATAATCATCAATAAAAGATACATAGTACCTTGATCCTGATATTGAGGGGTCTTTGCTTGGTCCCCATACATCTGTATGGACAAGTTCTAGGTAGTCCTCATGCATGTAGCCTTTCTTTGAGAAGGGTAACCTCTGAGACTTTCCAAACTGACAAGCACCACATTTATATATCATGTGTTGTTTGGAAACATTTGGTATTCCAATTACACATTGATCCATGCATATTTGCTTCAAGGTTCTTTATCCTACATGCCCTAATCTTTTATGCCAAATCTCAAGCTCTGAAAGTGTTTGATCTTTATAATTGTAGAGTGCAATATTCTTTGTATCTTCTAGCTCAAAAGTAAAAAGTCTACCTGTCTTTTCTCCTTTAGCAATTCTCTTGAACCCATGCTTGGGATCCTCCACAAATGCTCCAAATTGGTTGAATCTAACCTGCAAACCTTTTTCCACAATTTGTTCAACACTCATCAAGTTCTTTGTAATGGTTCGTACATATAGTATCCTACTCAATAAGTTCTGATTTCCATCATAAGTCTTAACATTTCCAACTTTAACTACTGAGTGCTTGGTGTCATCATCTGTTTGTACTTGATGCTTACCTCTTGGTTCTTCAAGGTCAGAGAGTAGAGCTACATTGCCAGCCACATGATTTGAGCATCCTGAGTCAATGTAGAAGAGATGGTCATCATTTGTACCTGGTTTTGAAGTCATGTTCATAATCAGAAGAGAGACATCTTTCTCTTCTGTATAGTTGTTGTAGTCCTTTTTGGATTTGAATCCTCCTTGGTAGTTGCCATTATAGTTGTTGTTGTAGTTGTTATTGTAGTTGTTGTTGTATCCTTGATGATGGTTGAATCTGCCTCTTGAGTATCCACCTCTTTGATATCCTCTTCCTCTCTGATTTTTGTAGTTCCTGAAAACACTCATCTGTAGTATGATTTGATAAACCACAAATGTTGCATGGTGAGGAGTTATAGGATCTCCCCCTACCTTGCTTACCTCCTCTTCCCCTTCCTCTTGATGATCTACCTCTCCCTGCATAGTTGGCTTGGGAGGTAGTGCCTTCATCCTCTCCTTTCTTATTCTTGCCTTTATCTTTAGACTTACTTTTATCAGTGTATAGGGCAGAAGAGCTATTACCTTTGGATGAGTCTCCATTCTTGTTGAGCTTGGCTTCATGAGTGAACAATTGCCCCATGAGAGTGGTAAGATCTGGAATTTGCATGTCCATGTATAGGTCCATGGGAGTGGTGAAGCTTTCCCATTTGTCATCAGCTTTAATCCCATTGATCACTTGCCTTACTATCTGCTCTTCTTCAATCTCTTCTCCTATGCTTGCTAACTGATCTGTTACATCTTTAATCTTAGTCACAAACTCTGAAATAGCCTGCTTAGGTTGCTTCCTTAGTGTGGTGAATTCAATCCACAGTTGGTTTTTTCTGGCCTTTGTGTTGGAGGAGAAATAGGATGACAAGGTTTCCCAAGTCTCTTGGGATGTCTTACAGTTTCTAATATGTGGCAAAAGAAAATCAGAGATGGAGTTGAGTAAGTAAGACCTTGCTAATGCATCCTTTGGTGCACCATGTGTTGAGTTTTTCATGTTCTTCCTTTGTTGGTAGTCATCTGGCTTTGAATGTGGGCAATTCCTCATCTCCTGAGATGTATTTTTAAAGACTCCTTCCTTGTAGGTATGTCTTCATCATTAGAGACCATGCTTGATAGTTGTTCCTGTCCAATTTATCAATAAATGAAGGAAAACCATCTCCCATTTTACCTTAACTTTGCTCTGATACCACTCTTGGGAATGATGGATGGACACTTCAAGATGATGAGTAAGTACTGCCAAATCCTGCTTTGTGCCAGCCCTTGTGTTCTTCAGAGTTGATAATTGGATCCAATGACACCATAAAATGGCCTATGTACTTTGGAAATGATGTATGAAAACATAGAATCAAAACAGACAACTTTGAACTTCAAGTCTTCAAGAAAACCTTCTAGTTTTGACTATACACCTGCTGTATCTTTTGCTCAGTATGACCAGTACAGTAGGAATTGGAAAAATTCCCTTTAGGGGTATCTAATTACCTTTGCAAGCTAACTATTCCAAGTGGAATCACTCAAAAAGATTAACTATGCTCAGAGAAATCAATTTAGCAAGTAAACCTTTATCCCCGATTTTTTAGGACTGTTGCAGACTTCGACTAGTAATCACCTCGACGGACTTTTCTCTGAAATGGCTGAATAGAAATCCTTTAAATTTTGAAAGCATGTAGACAACTTTGAGCTAGTTTCAGCAAGCTATAGATCTTTGAATTTGGTGAAGAAATGAGTGAGATATGATCTCCACAAGTTGACAGACTTTCAGGCACTATGACAGAGAACTCAGAAATGAACAATGTAGATATATGTATTAATGAATAGTGTTGTACAATGCCATAGGCATGAATATCATTGCCTAATGGTGTAGACATGTGTGGGCTAGAGTGTAGGCCTTACACACACTCAGAAATGAAAATGAGAAGCTCGGAAAGTGACTCTTCTTCACACGACTTTTGAAGTTGATCTTTTATAGAGGTTGAGTTCAAAGTTTGAATTTGAATTCAAACTTTGGCTCTCTATAATCATGCTCCTACATCCTAGGAGAGATTCTCTCTAATTGATTTATGCTTTACAACTAATAAAATCCACGACTCCCTTAGGTAGGTTGTTACAAAGATTCCAAGTCAAATATGACTTTTACAAAGAGTAAAAGGTAATTCTCTTCTAGCATTGGTTTCCATTGCTTCTCCATATGTGTATGGTCTTTAAGCCAAATGTGTAGGCTTGTGAATTGCACCAACACTAATGACTTCAAAAAGCCATTATTCCCCTCACAAATGCTTAATTTTCATGGATGTGGTTGTGAGAAATTGATATGTTTAGATATTGTTCAAGCTTGCTGAGATTGATTATATCCATGCAACATTATTTCTTCAATGATGTTGCCTCAATTTTGGGAGTGAGGAATGCACACAAACAACATGATAAAGAAGAACTTAAGGTGCATAACACAATGATATTTGAAAGTGTGTAATGTACAAGGACGAATCACCTGTTGCGATTATGGGCATATATACGAGTCAAGGTAAAAAGCCTCGTAAAGAGGGAGAAAAGTACCTTGACCTACTTAAGTGTGTTCACACACATTACTATCAATACTAATGAATCTTCTTAGGGAGCGATGTGTTGACAAGGAGTTACCACTCGTGTAAGGAATGATAAGCTATCTGGACCTTGAAAGATCCACAAAAGGAATTCAAAGCTTTGCGAAAAGGTTTAAACTTCTCATCTAGTAGAGCCCTTATGAACGGCTCTTCAAGGTAGGCATGTGATCCAAGCTGATGTGACATTTGCTGAGTATTTATTGTGTCATTGACATAATGGTTGTGCACCTCAATGTGTTTTATGTAAGCATGGAACATTGGGTTCCTTACAAATGTCAATGCACTTTGATTGTCGATCAATATGGTGGTGTTTGATGACCCATCAACATGTAAATAAGCCATAGTGCATCTAAGCCACACACACTCAAGAGTACATCTAAAAGCTACCCTATATTCAACCCAAATATATTAAGAAAGCTGTCTTGAGAGTAACATGGTGAACAAAGAGATTGTGCTTGTGCATAAGGAAGTGCCAAGCTATGTGTATTTTGAACAATCCGGAAAAGGAGGTAAAGTGAAGCTTTGCAGAAAGCTTCCAAGTTCTCAAGCCTTTGTGAGAAAGGTCTACAATATTATTTTGCTGGAAGTGAACTTTTCACAAGAGGGCTTCCATATTTTTTAGAGTGTTCAAGGTCAAAGGTTGGTCAACTTTGGTCAACAAAAGATTGATTTGGTCAAAATATGCAGATTTTTTTCATCACATATTTGGAAAGTTCTCAACAGCTATCCAACGATATGTCACATGCAAAATTTGAGGAGTTTTAGGGGTTCAAAAGTTAAACCCTAATTTTAGGTCAAATCAGTTTCTCATCAAGTTTTGAACCAAGGATAAGGATTGAAAGTTCAAAAAGCTTAGGGTCGAACGGTTCACAGTTATGCTCATTGCTATCAAAAGCATAAAAGAGCACCTCAAAAAATATTTAAAAAGAAAGGTCCTAATTTTTTTGCTTGGATTTGCAGAAAGTTGCTTAGCAGGCTCTTCTTTTTTTCCTTTACTTTATCACTAAGCTTTTGGAGGATATCTTATGTCTATATGAGAGAGAGCACATGAGCCCTATTTATCATCTTGTATCATACCATCTCTTGAGCTCTAGGCCCATAAGCTGAAACATATGGAACCCTTTTCATATAGCTGGCTGCTTCATCATCTTCGGGACTGTCATCCCTGGAAAGATGTGGATGCAATGGCACTCCAAGAAGCTTTGCATCAAGCATATCAAATCCATCCAGCACCTTTTCAATTTTTTCTTTTTTGAGATGAGCACAATGTGTGCTGCATTTGACGTCTGTTTATCCTCATTCCAAGGCTATTCTCTGCGTCCTTAAAGTACTTCATATTGAAAGCAAACTGTTCAGCTGCTGTTTTAGAGCATTTAGGGTGCTCTTTTTATTACCCGCCAACAGCATAATACGGTGTCGTAGAGATTCCATCTCTACAATACTCTGAAGCCAAACCCAAATATTTTCATGATGTGATCCAAGAACTTTATGGTGGAATGAATACCGCATGTATTTATGTACACCATATATATGGGTGCACCATATTTCTCATAGGATGTTCATAATTGAAGATTTTCACATACATGATTTCCATCTGACCCTAAATTCTCCAGAGTGAACCCATAACAATTGATATGTGTGAAAACACTCTATATAAAATCCATCTTTTTTATCCATATGAACCCATAATTTATCCATGTATTTTCTTTATCCATGTGAACCTGAACCCTATAATTTCTATTTTAGTGTGAAACCATATATTATGAATCAAAAGTAAATAAACAATATAAAACAAGTGAAAGCAAAACATTAAAATAGAAACATACGTGAAGAAACAAAAATGCAAAGCATAAAGCAATTAAACATCAAAGAAATACGTATGCAACAAAAGAAAAGCAAAATCACGATCTAACTGCAACACACTGAAAAACTTTTCGATGGAAGTTTGTTTTTTTCGCTAGAAAAGCATAGCCATAGAAAAACTAATTAATGAAGGCTCTTGGTTATTGTGAAGAACATCATCTCAAGAGGAAGGACGCAAGCTTTCATAGTTATCATTGATAGTTGAAGCCCTCTAGGAGGAGGTGTAATACTCTCTTGAAGGAGTTGAAGACATGGAGGAGATGAAGACATGGAGGAGTTGAAGGTGACAAGAAGAAGAAGGCTCTACACTTGAAGGTGGTTCATCTACTTGAAGGAAGGAGGTGCTATCTTTTCTTCATCCCGGTGATTTTACACACATGTTTGGATTTCTATGAAGAACGTTATGATGCAACATTATGATCTTATCAATTTTCTTGAGTTTTTACATTCTCTTTAAGTCTTCTCCATTCCACCACCCGAGCTGCTTGAAGCACCTTGCGTGCACCGTTGGACTTGGCAGTTGAACTGATCCACCAACCGTGCACCATCTTCTCGACAACGGCAGTAAAAATGATCAGGCCATTATCATCCTCATTCCAAAGATACACACACGCCTTTTCCTTGAAGTTCATAAAAAACGAACTGTTCAGCTGCTGTTTTAGAGCATTTAGAGTGCTCTTTTTATTGCCAGCCAGCAGCATATCATCTAATACAGCACTAAAAATGATTATCGTCCATCGTTTTTGGTGTACAAACAGTGGTCTGCATGGCTTCTTTTGAACGGATGTTCCAGTATGAATGCATTGAACTTTTTACACCATTGCCTTGGGGCTTGTTTCAGCCCATAAAAACTTCTTTTCAGCTTGCATACCAGATGCTTTTTTCCAGGAATGGCATATCCTTCTGCCTGTTTCATATACAGCTCTTTCTCCAAATAACCATGCAAAAGACTGTTTGCGTCCATTTGGAATAATTCCAAATCAAAGGCAGCCATGAGAGCAAACAATACGTGCAATGCAGTCATTTTAAACATTGGAGAGAACAGTTCTAGGAAATCGATTCTCTCTTTCTAGACTGATCCCTTAGCAACCAGCCTTGCCTTGTACTTGGGTTTACCATCTAAATTCCAGAATAGTTTACATTTTTCATCCATTCATGTACACACACGTACTCAGAAAGAAAAAGGAAGAGAAAAGACAAGCATAAATGCACATTGACATGAAATCTGGTCTTTTTAGTAAAAATGACCAGTTGCAATTCGATTTCCAGCAAATAGTGCTTCTAGAATGTGTGTGTGTGTGTGTGTGTGTGTGTGTGTGAGAGAGAGAGAGAGAGAGAGAGAGAGAGAGAGAGAGAGAGAGAGAGAGAGAGAGAGAGAGAGAGAGAGAGAGAGAGAGAGAGAGAGAGAGAGAGAGAGAGAGAGAGAGAGAGAGAGAGAGAGAGAGAGAGAGAGAGAGAGAGAGAGAGAGAGAGAGAGAGAGAGAGAGAGAGAGAGAGAGAGAGAGAGAGAGAGAGAGAGAGAGAGAGAGAGAGAGAGAGAGAGATTTTATTATATATGCAAGGCATTGATGATGTTAACAGGAAGTACGTTTGAAGCTCAGGCATCGGAGCAAGTTGATGAGTACAGAAGGGGTTTCCGGAATTTCAAGTTCGACTATGCTTCCATATTGCAGAAATTGGATAGTGAATGATGTTGTGCTGACCGAAGCACTGTACATAGTTAGGCACAATATGAGCAATCTTATATTCGCTTTGGGTCCTGCACTTCAGGACAATTACCCGGACCCTTGATTTCTAGAAACTTGGCAGTCACCATGCTTATATTTGCTGTATGTTAACTGTGGACAACCCTGGAGTCCCTCTTTTTAACCACCTCCCACACAATCAAGCCCTAAGATATCAGGCTATCACAAGAACAGAGTCTGTCGTTCATGTTTTAAAAGAACATGTTTCTTGTGTTTTCTGATGGTGCGAATGAAATACGACCCTTTATTTTGGAGTATTGGTTCCAATGTCTGAGTATTTCAAGTTCGATTTTACTGTTTTTGTCATCGGAATAATGATATTAAGTGTGATTTGGTGAAAAGCCGGTAAATAATAATGATAAATGATGATTCATTTTCAGAATCAATTATTCGGATGAAATAAATGCATTTCTATTCTTCAAAAATACATTGATAACTTCTGATTCGTAATTATTAAATTGGATGGGACGTTTGACAATTGGATTTGGACATCAAATCATTCAAGGAGAAGGTTCCTCCTTGGCCAGAAGACCTTGGTTAATGTGAGCCATGGAAAAAGAGTGCAGTGAAGGTTGTATTTGGCCTTTTAAGTCTGCCAAAACCTCAATTTCGTTTATTTGCCACGTCTATTAAGATTTCAAAACTAAGGTGGCATGGGCACATTCAAACAACAGTTCTTGAATAAACAAGAATCTCAACATCTTGAAGAATTCTTCTAATGCAATTTCTATGCTGGAAGTAAGCATGGTGGGTTATAATGGGTTATTGTAAATGTGCTCTTGAGATGTGCGTGGGCTTGTAGGCTCATGGTGTTTTCTTGTCCGTAGATTCCTTGAATATATTAAACGAAACTTTTCCTCTTTTTCCCTTTGATTGCACCTAATTCTTTTTCTTCTCATTGGCATGCGTGGAGGTAGATTTGAAGTCGTACGTGCATGCATGCATACAGAAGTATTTACGTACATTAATACATAGGTATATACACATATGCACAGACATGTCCGTACATTCATATGTACAAGCATCTAACCGTATTAAAGAATTTATCACATGGAATTCATTATGAGTATTATTGTAAATATGTAGTTGAAATTTGTGTCCGTTCACTAGATTAGTAACAAGTCTTCATGACGATCTTCTATCGTCTCTACGTTGCTTAAACATATGAAACAGAACTGTTGCTTTTTTGCTACCTACCTTTGACTAACTGTCAACGTTTTTCTTGTCGTATAATTTGGTCCCTTGGCGCTTGTACCTTACTGGTTTGTTATGTGTTATACTTTTGATGAATTCCCCCTAATTGGATGATGTTTAATTTGTTGTAGTGCCTTTTTACTGATAATTATTTTGAAGAGTTGCTTTACACTAATAACAAGTATAGGATACGAGTAAATATAGGGTCGTATATATATATTTCACTCTGACCTAAGAAGTATATGTTCTTTGAATAGACCCGTAAGAAGAAATGTAAGGACGTGTAGTTACCCAACACTTATGTGAGCTTTCACTCCTAAAAACTCTCCAAAAGGAAGACTTGAAAGCTAGAAGATATTTGAATGTTGTGTGTGTCCCTCACCTCCCATTCTTTATATCCTCTTGTATTCAAAATGGCCATGCTTTGTAATGCTTAGTGTCAATAGGTAGCCATCATACAACACTCATTCCGATTACCATTGAATACCTTAGGATATCCCTTGAGCTAGGGACCTTGACTATGCTTAGCCCTTATCCCACACTTGTGATGATCTCTATAGATCAATGTCTAATACTCTCTCACCCTTCTAAAGATCATTGTCCTCAATGATCAATGAGGGAAAATAATTGCGAAGTAGAGTCTATAAGAAGTAATCCTCTCTAAGCTATGTCTAGTTGCTTCCTAGCATGCCACTGCTTACTTAGGACTCCATCCAAATGGGCCAGTCGTGCTATCTCGGAATCCAATATGTCCTCATATGACTAAATCTGGATGGGTAGATAAACTACTTGTCAGTCCTATGTATTAGTGTCCCTGTCGGCTAACTCCATTGTGTAGGCATACTGTGATTGCACAATTATAAGAGTTAGATGTCTACGAAAGCATGCGAATAGCTTGGAGCACAACACATAATATTGAATGCCTTACCAAGTGAACATACAAAATATTTGACTCGTTAGCATTATAGCTTGGAGCACAACCGAGGAAAAAAACCTCCTAAATAGGGAAAAAAGTACCATGACGGTCCTAAGTGTGTTCACACACATCACGACCGAAATATATCAGTAAATCGTCCTTGGGAGTGATGCGGTGAACAATGATGCGGTGAACAAGGAGCTGGCACTCATGTATAAGGATGTGCCAAGCTATATGGAAAGAGATCAATCCACAAAAGAAAGTAAGTCCAAATCTTTGTAGAAAGATTCAAACTTCTCTCGTTTGGAGAATGAGTTCTCCTATGCGCAACGGAAATGTGTAGTGAACCCTTGTATGTCCAGCACTTGGACAAACAACTGCACCTTAGATAGCTTGTTGTTCTCAATATAAAACTCAAATGGACTTGTGCCTTTAGTCAATCAAAGTAGACAAAGAGAGCTTTTTAGCAAGCTATAAATAACTTAATTTGGACAAGTTTTGATTAAGAAACGCAACTGGCAAAGATGAACTACCTGTCCATACAAGTATGCTGAAGAACTGAACTTCACTCTCGGACTGATAACTCCTTGAATATATACTTTTTGAGAAACATATTTGGCATAGAGAAAGTAGACACAAATAGCTTTCCAACGAGCTAAAAAACATGTAATTTGGATGAGTTTTGGTCAGGAAACTCAACTAACCAAAATAGACCACCTGCACACATAAGTATACTGAAAAATTGGGCTTCACTCTCTGACATATATCTCACAGAATATAAATCCTTTGAATGAGATATTTGGATAGAGAAAGTACATGCAAAGAGCTTTCCAACAAGACAAAAATCAAGCAATTTGGATATGTTTTGGTTGGGAAACTTAACCGACCAAAATAGACTACCTATCTACACAGGTATGCTAAAAAATTGGACTTCATGCTTTCACGGGTATCTCACAGAATATATAAGCTTTGAAGGAGATATTTGAATTGGAGAAAGTGCACGAGATAAGCTTTCCAATGAGTGTTTAAATGCAAGAAATGGTTACATACACACTGAGATATGAGCTTCACAACAGAGCTGTGTACAAAATGACGTGCGGCTAGAAGGAGTCTAAGGGAAGACAAAATGACAATATGACTAGATCCAACTATTGGGAGCTATTGCCTCTTTCTCTCCTTGTTTAGAACGTGCTCCCACTCCACTTTTATAACCAATGAACATGTGAAGAAGTTTGTGCCTCCTTAACTCACCACTTTGCCCACTGCATGCTACTGACTACAAGGGAGATAATGTATCTTTTACTCATCATGAATTTTGACTAGATTTTTTCTTTCTTTTCTCTTCTTTTCCTTTATCTTTATATTTGGTAAATTTATCCAAGCATAGCTCATATGAAAATGAGCTTGTACATTTATCTTCAACACTCCCTCTCAAGCTCATTTGGGAGTTATCTTCAACCACGTCTTGCAAATTTATCACATCCTTGAAACCTTTGAGTTTAGAAGCATCCAAGAACTTTGTAAACATATCTACAACTTGCTCTTTGGTTATGATGAACTTTATCTCCCCACCTTTGCTCAATACCTTATCCCTTACATAATGGTAGTGGACTTCTATGTGCTTGCTCCTTGCATGAAACATAGGATTGCTTGCCAAGTAAATACTTGACATGTTATCACCGTATATAAGGATGGTTCCAACTTGCACTTCAAGATCAACCAAAATCTTTTTAATCCACATTGCTTCACATGTGGCAAATGGTAATCCTCTATATTCAGCCTCCATGGATGAAAGTGCAACAGTAGGTTGTTTCTTTGAGCTCCATGTGATAGGTTTGCTTCCTATCATGAACACACAACCTGAGGTTGATCTTCTATCTTCCTTTGAACCTGCCCAATCAGCATCGCTAAAGCCTTTCACCTACAATTCTTCATCAAACTTGTAAAACAAAGCATGATTAACTGTATGCTTTATGTATCTCAACACTCTGTTATCGTTAGTGTCCATGTGAAAGGCCAAATGGCCATTGGACACTTCTTTGTATATGTTCTTTAATAAAACATATAGTGACCTGGTCAGTCACAGACTCTAAGTTCGATCGCAGTTGTAAGACCTAAGAAGTCTATCTTCGTGCTCCCTGTGTACTGTGTTTTCTGCATATTTTGTAACCTCTGTGCGGCCTTAGGAGCTCGGGTTTCTACTCCGAGCATATCTTCGTGAAGCTCTTGACAAGGAGAGCGCACTGTGGTGCATCGCCATTGAAACACTTCATTGGTATCAGAGCAGTTCGAGGCAAAAGCTTTGTTCCTTTTGTGTGAGGGAAGCGAGCATCCCCCCCCCCCCCCCCCCCCCCCCAGGCTTTCTCCAAGGCTTATGACTAACCAAGGCATAGACCTTGGCATACCTTGTCATCCGAGTCATCGAAGTCACCATTGGCGCCATTGGCGCCGTTGGCTGTGCACGAGGGAGAACCTCAATGATCTATAGGTTCCCGATACTTCCCGGCAGGTCACCCATCCCAGTACTGTTCCCCCCGGGGCTCGCTTAATCGTGACAATCTCTTATCACTAAGCTACACTCTTGTGGTGTTTGAAGAAGGGGAAAGACTAAGGTTGACATTACCTTGACCATGTTTTGGTCCTTCAAAGCTTTTTTCTTTGCTTTCAAAGTCTATTTTTGAAGCAGTTTTGGGTGTCTTTTGGAGCAATTTTGGAGTACTTCCGCACATAGTTCTCTTCACACAGGTCCAATAACATCAAGAAGAGTGTTCTTTGTACTTCTCCGACAATAAATAATAAACCTTTGGAGCTGTGTTTTCAGCCACACTCGTAAAACTACAGGTTTCTTGAAAGGTTTCAGTTTTGGTGGGAGCTGTTGCTGCAAATTTATGCAGGTTTTTTGAGCCTAAAATATCAGAGTTGATAGACACTTGCAAGTGTTATTGGCTAGTTTTTGGGCTATGTATTCAGGCTTTAGTGTCATTTTACTACATATATTGAGCACATATACACACTATGTACGCTTCTATGGAAACCGCTTATGTACGTCCATGTGGTCATTGATATAGCGGTTACATTCTTTGCATAAAGCCTTTTACATTTGATAAAGAGGGTCGTGGTGAGGTTTTCTTAACTGGGAGACACCCAAATGTCGGGGTCTCTTCGATGATGCAGGTGGAAGACTTACCCAGCCTCACCATAGAAGATGTATGATAGTTGTTCATAGGTGCTCGATAAGCCTAGTTGGCTTTTATTGGGTAACTGATTATATGCAGTGGAGTCATTGATTCACTATGTAGGAAAACATGTTAGTACTCACAGTTTTATGATATTTTGACACTGGTCATACGCTCATTTTGCAAAGGATACTTTGGCAAAATTTTTCCAGATTTTTGGTTTTATCAACTATAGAGTGGTCAATTTACTCCTTGATACACTTATTTGTTGGTGTTTGGACTCTTCTAGCTCCATTATCATTCTATTCAGTTCTCTACCATCATGGCATCAGAGGTCTCAGGCACATCCGGTGGATTAGGGTCTAGTGCTAGTGTTCCGAGGAGGAGCTATAACTTGCAAGGCAAAGAGTATTTTGAGATCCGGAAATTTGATGGCACAAACTTTGCTTGGAAGAATTAGATTAAAGATGTGCTGATTCAAAGGAGGCAATGGAAGCCAGTAAATGGAATTTCAAAGAAGCCTGCTAACATGGATGAAGATGACTGGGATGAGTTAGATGAAATGGCCAGGTTTACCATTCACTTGCACCTGGCAGATAATGTTTACTTTATAGTATTAGACTGTAAAAGTGCAGAGGAGCTTTGGAAGAAGTTATACAATACATATGAAAAAGAGACGACATCAAATAAATTCTATCTGATGAGAAAATTATATGACCTTCGTATGAAGGACAAAGATAGTGTTGCTTCTGCTCATCTGAATGAGTTTGATGCTATATTCTCTCAGTTACAGGCTCAAAAAATGGATATGGTTAATGAAATGAAAGCAGTATTGTTATTATGCACCTTGCCATCATCATGGGATACGTTTTGCACAGCTATTAGCAATAGTGCACCTGGTGGTAAACTCATCTATGATGACATATGTGGAGCACTCTTGAGTGAGGAGATTGGCAGAAAATCTATGGTTGGCACTCAGAGTGGAGATGCATATAATGTTCGTGATTCTTACCAAGGAAAGAATCAACAACGTGGCAGGAGCAAGAACAAGGAAAAGAATGGTCAACCGAATAAGAGTAGAAGTAAATCAAGGAAGAGGGATATCGAATGCCATTATTGTCATAAGAAAGGACACATGAAGAAAGACTGTTATGCATTAAAGAATGCTGAAAGTAAAGGACAGAATGGTGATGGGCATGTTAAACAGTTATCTGCACCATCTACTTCGACTGTGAAGATTGAAGAAATTAACACTATTTTTGATGATGTTGATGTGATGACACTTGATAGTACTGTGCCAACTGAGGCTTTAATGGTTGATTCTCTTTCCCACACCTGGATGCTAGATTCTGGTGCTTCTTTCCATGTGACATCACATAGAGAATAGTTCTCTAATTATGCAGCAAAGCCTCTAGGTACTGTGAGACTTGGTGACTCTTACCAATGTGATGTTGTGGGGATTGGAGATGTGGTTCTGCAATTCATTGATGGTTCAAAATTTACTATGCATAATGTACTTCATGTACCTCAGTTATCACGTAGTTTGATGTCAGTTGGTCAACTTGATGACCTTGGTTACAAGGTGGTCTTCTATGCTCAGTCCTTTCGCATATCAAAGCGCAATATGGTTATTGCAAAAGGAAGCAAAGTCGGCTCACTTTATCCTTTATTTGTATCATAGAAAGAACACTTGTTAGCTATTACTAAACAGCCTATGGCTTGTATTTGGCATGGTCATTTGGGCCATATATCGCATAGTGGAATGGAAATTCTTTCTCATTCTGGCTACTTCCATGTGTTAGCTTTCTCTGATTTTTCATTTTGTGAGCATTGTCAATATGGAAAGCAAACAAAAAATGTGCATAGAACGCACATTGAATCTTCAATTCAACCTTTAGATCTCGTTCATACAAATGTGTGTGGTCATATGCCCACTAGGTCCTTAGGTGGTTCTCTTTACTTTGTCATTTTCATAGATGATGCTACTAGAAAAGTTTGGGTATATCCTATCAAATCAAAGGATGAGGTATTTCCTACTTTCAGAAAATGAGTATACTCACATGAATTCAACCTTTTTTGTTAGTCTAGAGGGATTCGTAGAGAGTTTACAGCTCCTTATACCCTAGTACAGAATGGTGTAGCTGAGAGGATGAATAGAACTATTCAAGATAGAGTAGTCTCTATGTTGCATTATGCAAACCTCTCACAAGGCTTTTGGGCAGAAGCAGTATTGATTGCAGTTCATGTGACTAACCTTTCACCTAGCACTGCCAAAGGTCTAAAAGTGGCACAAGAGCTGTGGACAGGGAAGCCACCATATTATGATCATCTTTGAGTTTTTGCGTGTGAAGCATATGTTCATATACCCAAGAATCTTAGATAAAAGTTGGACCATAAGTCAAAGAAATGCATTTTTCTTGGATATGGTCGAGAAGGACGATTTGGATATCGCTTATGGGATCCTGAAACACGCACAACCCGTTAAGGAGGTTGAAGTCATTTTCAATGAGTTTAAGATCCATAAACATCCCATTAAGGAGGTTGAAGTGATAAGAGTGGTGTTTGAGGATACTAGTCCTCCGGTAAGCATGCATAAAAATGCAGGGATGCTCAAGAGAATGTCCATTCAAATCAATCTGTACATGTTCCTGTTCAGCAACAATTGAGACGTTCTCCACGTTTCTCACATCCACCTGATAGATATGTTCCAAGTTTAGATTTTGTTATGCTAACAGATGCCGGTGAGCCTTCTTGCTACAAAGAGGCTATGCAGACAGAGGATCATGTCAAGTGGGAGTGTGCCATGAAGAGTGAGTTGGATTCTATTCACAAGAATGGTACTTGGGATTTAATACCTTTGCCAAATGGCAGGAAAGCTTTACTATGTAAATGGGTATATAAGCTAAAATTCACATCGGATAGTGCTTCTCCAAAGTATAAAGCATGACTTGTTGCAAAGGGTTTTAAGCAACAACATGGTGTTGATTTCGAGGAAATCTTCTCTCCAGTGGTCAAGATGACCACCTTGCGCATGTTGCTTGGATTCATTTCAATGGAGGACTTAGAGTTAGTCCAAATGGATGTGAAAACTGCTTTCTTGCATGGAGATCTTACAGATGAGATCTATATGGAACAAACAGAGGGTTATGTAGTTCTTGGCAAGGAAAGTCTAGTTTGTAAGCTCAAGAAGAGCTTGTATGGACTTAAACAGTCCCCTAGACAATGGTACCAAAAGTTTGATGCTTTTATGAAGTCTCAAGGCTATTCTCGGAGCAATGAGGATCATTGTCTCTACACAAATAGATGCTCAGATGGAAGCTTGATATGTTTGATACTTTATGTCGATGACATGTTGATTGTTGGGAAGTCCTCTTATGACTTGTCAATTCTCAAAAAGAAGTTGAGTAAGACATTTAATATGAAGGGTTTCGGGGATGCCAAACATATTCTTGGCATGCACATTAATCATGATAGGAGTAGAAGATGCATATACTTGTCTCAAAGTGAGTACATATCCAAAGTACTTCACAGGTTCAATATGCAGGGTGGAAAGGCATTGAGTACACCTTTACCCACATATGTGAAATTGAGCAAGGATGATTGCCCCAAATCAGATGAGCAAAAGGAATTCATGACCAAAATTCCCTATCAGTCTGCTGTTGGTAGTCTCATGTACGCTATGGTAGCTACGAGACTAGACGTTGCATTTGCAGTGGGAGTTGTGAGCAGATATATGTCTAATCTTGGCAAGAAACATTGGGAAGCAGTCAAGATGATTTTGAGATATCTGAGTGGCACTAAGGACAAGTGTCTATGCTTAGGTAGAGGGAAATCATTCATTATTGGTTACATAGATTCTGACTATGGTGGTTGTGTAGACAATCGTAAGTCTACATCAGGGTACATTTTTCATTTTGCTAGAGGTGCTATCTCTTGGAGATCTCGTCTTTAAGAATGTACAGCTGTTTCCACCACAGAAGCAGAGTATGTTACAGCAAGTGAGGCATGTAAGGAAGCATTGTGGCTTTCTCGTCTTGCTTGTGATATGGGTTTAAAACCTCAGCATGTACCTCGCTTGCTTAGTGATAGTCAAAGTGCCATTGCTTTGGCTAAGAATCTGGTGTATCATTCAAAGACCAAGCACATTGAGGTGAGGTATCACTTCATTAGAGATTGCTTAGCCACTGAGTGCATTATTCTTGAGAAGGTTCACACTCGAGATAATGCTACAGATGCTTTGACTAAAGCTCTACCACATGATAGCTTTCAACATTGTTGTCACTTAATGGGGGTTACTTGATTCTTGATCTTACACAGTCACTTGTATACTATGTAACATGCCCATCAGGTGGGAGGTATAGTTTGTATACTTACACTCAGGTATTCTTTATCATTCTTTATTTTTCTCCCATAGTTACTTTGGCCATGTTGGCCTTTAGTGGGAGATTTTTACTTAGTGTCCATGTGAAAGGCCAAATGGCCACTGGACACTTCTTTGTATATGTTCTTTAATAAAGCATATATTGGCCTAGTCAGTCACAGACTGTAAGTTCGACCGCATTTGTAAGACCTAAGAAGTCTATCTTCGTGCTCCCTGTGTACTGTGTTTTTTGCGTATTCTACAGCCTCTGTGCAGAGTACTGTGTGCGGCCTTAGGAGCTCGGTTTTCTACTTTGAGCATATCGTCGTGAATCTCTTGAGAAGGAGAGCGCACTGTGATGCATCGCCATCGAAATACTTCACTCTCTTGGCTGAATCTAAATGTTCACTTGTCAGGGCTTGCATAAACTAAGAAAGTACACCAACAACATAAGATAAATCAGGTCTTGTAATGTTTGCATAGATTAATGATCCTACAATGCTTCTGTATGTCATTACATCTTCCAATGGTTCTCCATCATTTGAACAAATCTTTGTATTTGTGTCCAGGGGTTGAGTGAGTGGTTTGCATTCACTCATTCCAAATCTGAAAAGAACATCCAACAAGTACTTCCTTTGCATCAAGTAGATGCCACTCTTTCCATAAACAACTTCAATTCCTAAAAAATATTTCAGCTCTCTAAGATATGAAATTTTAAATTCCTTACCAAGCTTCCTTTTGATATCTTTAATCCCTGTAACATCATTTCTTATTATGATGAGGTCATCGATGTATATGCAAATATATACCTCTCTATTTTCTTCCTTCTTCATGTACAATGAAGGATCTCCACTACTTGGGTTGTATCGACACTTAGTTAGATATTCTACCAATCTCTGATTCCATGCTCTTGGTGCCGACTTCAAGCCATAAAGTGCCAACCTGCAAACAAAGTCTGGATGGTTTTCATCCTCAAATCCAACTGATTGACTCATATCTCCATTAAGAAAAGCATTTTTGATGTCGAGTTGATATAATGGCCATCTCCTTGAAACACCAATTGCTATTAATGTTCTGATAGTTCCCATCTTTGCAACCGGGATAAAAAATTCATCATAATCTATGCCTTGTGTTTGTTTAAATCCTTTGACAACTAATCTAGCTTTATATTAAACTAGTGAACTCCTTTTTACTTCAAACACCCATTTGTTTGGAACAATCTTCATACCTCCTTTCTTTGGCACTAGCTCCCATGTGTGATTATCTTTGAGAGCTTTGATCTCCTCTTTCATAGCTTGCTTCCATTCCTTTTGTGTGCAAGCTTCTTCGTATGTCTCAGGCTCTTTGTCTTTGATAACGTGCATCATGTATGCAAAATATGTCGCCATGAAACTATCATATAGTTGGATACCTTGTCCTTGAATATCTTCTTTCATTGCCTTTAGAATGTTGCTTCTTTAATCTATTCAGCTTTACCATCGAAGTGATTACCTCTTCATATTCTTCTTCACTTGAATCTATCTCACTATTTGGAGTAGCACTTGCTTCTTCGACTCTACTATGAGATGAATTTGGAGACACAGAATGACTCCCCCTCCATGTTGAACATTCTTCATTTGATGTAGATGCCTCTAGACCTGAAACCTTTGTGCTTGATTGTTGAACTTGTCTTTGATTTGTTCCTGCATAATCATCATAATCTTCTTCAAGAATCTTTTCCTTTCCTTCATCTTCATACCATGGTCTTAGTTCATGAAAGACCTCATCTCGCGAGACTCTTAATTCCTTTGTTCTAGGGTTGTAACACTTGTATCCTTTTTGCTCCGTCAAGTAGTCGATGAAAATGCATTTTTCTGACCTTGGTTCCATCTTTGTTCTAACTTATTGTGGAATGTGAACAAAGCAAACACATCCAAACACTTTGAGGTGTGTAAGATCAAGTTTCTTACTGGTATATACCTCCTCTAGAGTCAAGTGATGTATTCCCGATGTTGTGCACCTATTCATCAAGTAAATGGCGGTTGTGGTAGCTTCAACCCAATAGTACAATGGTACCTTCATCTCGTTGAACATGCATCTTGCAATTTCAGCAATTTGCCTATTTTTCCTCTCAGCTACTCCATTTTGTTGTGCTGTATACCTACAAGTAAACTGCCTTTTGATCCCATTGTCTTGTAGAAAATCTGAAAATTCTTTGGAGAAGAATTCTCCTCCACCATCGGAACTTAAGGTTTTGATAGACCTTCTTGTTTCTTTTTCAACTTCAACTTTGAATCTTTTGAATATAGAAAACACCTCTGATTTTTGCTTCATACAAAACAACCATACCTTTCTTGAGTGATCATCAATGAAGGTGACAAAAAATCTATTACCAGCCATTGATGCCTCTTGGGTTGGTCCCCATACATCCGTATGTGTCAAGTCCAAGAAGTTTGGGGCCACATAATTGCTCCTCTTGAATGGCTGCGTTGTTTGCTTTCCTAGTTGACAAGCTTCACATAACTCATGTAGTTCAATGCTATTAAATTTTGGAAGAACTCTTACCACTTCATGTTTGCTCATGTCCTTCAGCTTTGGAATGTTGATGTGTCCTATTCTTTTGTGCCATAAGTCAAGCTCTGAAATCTTCTTGTTCCCACATTGAATGTACATGACCTTTCCATGTGGATGTCGGATTTCCAAAGTGAAAATCCTTCCTTCTCTTCTACCTCGAGCAATGACCTTGAAGCTTTCCTTTGGATTCTTTATGAATCACCCATTCTCATTGAATATGACATGATAACCCTTCTCTACCATTTGTCCAACTGAAATCAATTTCTTTGAAACTGTAGGAACATGAAGAACATTAGATAGTACCTTTATGCTACTTGTATCTCCAAGACTTATATCTCTAATATGTTCAATCATGTGTTGAGTATCATCACCTATTTCAACACATCCTTTTCCACTTGGTACTCGTAGATTAGTGAACAAACTTCTTGGCATGACATATGGTTACTACAACCTGAATCAATGTACCATTTTTTGTCAACTTCACAAGAGCTTCTATACTCATGTCTCATTGCAAGTAGTGTGTCCTTGCTTCCTTCACTTGAGGTGCTTGCATAGTTGCTTTGGTTCCTTTGATTGCCTCCATTTGGTCTTCCATTCTTCAGCCAACAATCACTAGCATAGTGTCATACTTTACCACAATGATAGCATGTTATACCTTTATGAGAATTGTAGGAGCCTCGGCCTCTTCCTCTACTTCTATCTTGACCTCTTCCTTGTGTGTTGGCATTTGATGCATCCTTTTTGTCTTCCGAATTGTTTTGATTGTAGTTTGAGTTGTTGTGACCTCTTCGTTTTCCTCTTGAGCCTCCTCTTGAGTTCCTTCCTTTACCTCAACCTGCATATAACATTTGGTTTGGCTGTCATTTCCTTTGGGACCATCAAAGTTAAGCTCTTCTGTGACAAGATAAGGGATAGTTGTTCAAAACCTGGATATGCATATTTCAAGTTAATGGAAGCTATAAAAGGCTTCCATCTTTCATCTTCTCTCAATCCATTGAGAGTATAACACACAAGATCTTTGTCTTAAACCGTTGTGCCAATAGAAGCTAAAGCGTCACTTAGCTCCTTAATCTTCAAAGTATATTCAACTATGGATTGTCTCAAACTTTTCTTGATTGTGTTCAACTCATTCTTGAGTTGAAGTTTCTTAGGTTTGGTATTTGTTGAATACATCCTTTCAAGATCTTCCCAAGCATCCTTAGCTTTATCTAGATGTTGAATATGCCCTACCATGGCATTAGTAATGACTTGCAAAATGAGGAACATGACTCTCCTATTCCTCTCTTCCCATTCTTTTGCTTGCCTCCTTTGGAGTTTGGTGGCCATAGTTTGATTGATTTGAGGTTGAGCATCATTGCCGCTCACAATACCCCACAAGCCTTTTCCCATTAGGTAGTTGGTCATTCTAAACTTCCACACGAGATAGTTATCATTATCTAATTTCTCTATTTGTTGACCCAAGTTAGCCATTGAAGACTATAAAAAACTTTGAGAGTTACCTCAAATAGTTATATTATCCTTTGCTCTTGCGTTTGCGAAGCTCCCCCTTGTTTTATAGCTCCTCTTTTGCTTTGCTTTAACTCCAGCTCTGTTGATGAAGCTTCAGCACCAAGTTTGCTCTGATACCAACTCTGGAGAATGAGTTCTTCTATGCGCAACGGAAATGTGTAGTGAACCCTTGTATGTCGAGCACTTGGACAAACAGTTGCACCTTAGATAGCTTGCTGATCTCAATAAAAAATTCAAATGGACTTGTGCCTTTAATCAATCAAAGTAGATAAAGAGAGATTTCTAACAAGATATAAATAACTTAATCTGGACAAGTGTTGATTAGGTAACGCAACTGACAAAGATGAACTACCTATCCATACAAGTATGCTGAAGAACTAAACTTCACTCTCGGACTGATAACTCCCTTAATCTACATTTTTTGAGAAAGATATTTGGTATAGAGAAACTAGACACAAATAGATTTACAACAAGCTAAAAAACAAGTAATTTGGATGAGTTTTGTTCAGGAAACTCAACTGACCAAAATAGACCACCTGCACTCTCTGAAAGATATATCACCTACTAAAAAATTGGGCTTCACTCTCTGAAAGATATATCACAGAATATAAATCCTTTGGATGATATATTTGGGAAAAAAAAAGTACATGTAAGGAGCTTTCCAATAAGATAAGCAATTTAGATATGTTTTGGTGGGGAAACTTAACCGACTAAAATAGACTACCTATCTACATAGGTATGCTAAAACACTAGAATTCACTCTTTCATTGATATCTCACAGAATATAAAAGATTTGAAGGAGATATTTGAGTTAGAAAACGTACACAAGATAAGCTTTCCAATGACTATTTAAACACAAGAAACGGTTACATATACACTGAGATATGAGCTTCACAACAGAGCTGTGTACAAAATGACATGCAATTGGAAGGAGTCTAAGGGAAGACAAAATGACAATATGACTAGATCCGACTATTGGGAGCTCTTGCCTCTTTCTCTTCTTGTTTAGAACGTGCTCCCACTCCATTTTTATAACCAATGAGCATGTGAAGAAGTTTGTGCCTCCTTAACTCACCACTTTGCCCACTACATGCCACTAACTACAAGGGAGATAATGTATCTTTTACTTGTCATGAATTTTGACTATAATTTTTCTTTTCTTTTTTTTTCTTTTCTCTTTTTTTCCTTTATCTTTATATTTGGTAAATTTATCAAAGCATAGCTCATATGAAAATAAGCTTTTACATTTATCTTCAACATCTCGAGGTAGAGCCTTTGTGAAAACATTTGCAATGTTATCCTATGTTGGCACATATGTCAAACTGATCTCTCTAGCAGAGAACCTGTCCCTGACATAGATAATGCACCTCAATGTGCTTTGTACGAGCATGGAACAGAGAGTTCATCACAACTGCCAATGTGCTTTGGCTGTTAGTGAAGATGGTGGTGGCAAAAGAATGATCAATACCGAAATCAACCAAAAGGCATCTGAGCCAAACACACTCAACAGTCGTTGTTGAAAGATACCCTATACTTAGCCTCAAAGCTCTGCTTCTTTCTCAACCAAGATCTGCATAAGCTACCCAGCATGAAGCAAAAAACACTAGTGGACATACGAGTGTCATAGAAACTAGCCCAATTGGAGTATGAAAAAGCATGTAAATCTAGCGGTAGTGAATCCCCCTTGGGATAAAACAATCCAAGTATTCGGGTACCACTCAAGGAGCTAAAAATGCACTTAACTGTCTGCCAATGCTTCACACTTGGGCAATGCATAAACGTGATTATCTATGAGACATCCAAGCATACAATGACATGTTGATAGAGAATGATGTCAAATGCATCTCCAACATCATGAAGACTCAACCATAAATCTCTTTCCATATGAGTGGCAAAATAATGTGTCAATATATGTTGTCTGACATAACACTATTCCACGATCAACTTGCATAAACTGAATGCCCAAATAATGATGCAAATGCCCAAATTGACATCTCAAATGAGGCATGCAAATCAGCCTTGAAATTGGCAATATGCTTCTCATTAGGACCAGTGAGCAGCATGCCATCAATGTAGACAACAATGATCAGAAGCACATCATTCACATGCTTAACATATAAGGTGCTCTCAGTTAGATTGTTCTCAAAACCATGTGCAATCAAGTAGCCATGTGTTGGCAGATGAAGCAAGTACGAGCATACATGCAGATCTAGCACTAAGGCAACCCATTAAATTTTTCCAAACCTTACAGTTAAAAGTGATTCTCATCACTAAAAACCCTTGTAAATATTATTTCACCTTTTTGTAGCTCCATTTTGTACAAGCCGAGGAGTCCTCGAGATTGGGGAGCCTTAGAAGTAGTTGCCTGCCAATTTTCACAACTTTTAAATCTCATTTGAGTCCTCAAATAAGCCCTGGAACCTAATTTTTAACTAGGTCGGACACTAGGTCTGGACAGGGCCAAAGCTAGTCAAAAACTATAAATAGAGCTAGAGAGCTCATTTTTGGGGTAGCTTCTTGTAGTTTTGATCTTGTATGAGAACTTTGTTGCAATAGAAGTGATTCCATTTTCTTACTCTCTTTGTTCTTGCTGTGTGTGCGCGTGTGTGTGTATGTGTGTGCATGTTAGTGTGCTTCGCACTCACACATTTGTGCCTTCACTTGCTCGAGGTCTTCATACCATCCTCATGTCTTCCTGGATTGACATTAAAGGAGGTGCTACTCATCACTGAGCTACATCAAATTTTGGCACCGTTGCCGGGGATTCGAGCTTTGAGGACGAGCGTGTGATGGTAAGACGTAGAGAGGACGCGTTGGAATGGTAAGTAGTAGGTAAAGTTCTGATTTTTCTCCATCTCCATATCCATCTTCATCTCCACCTTCATCTCCTTCTCCACCTTATATTCTCATTTCCAAACCATTTTCTCATTTGCTTTGTGCGAGTTTGAGAGAGAGCGAGTGTGTGTTCTTGCTTGTGTGTGTTTTTTTTGCATGTTTCTTGCAGGTTGCAGCTCCATCATCATCTCCAGCAAGCTCAGCAGGTACGGATTTTGTCTGCACAAGCCCCGAGGCGTCGAGCTCGAGCTATCGCGACACTCCGAAAACTTCACCCGATCACGATTCTGAGTGCACCACGACACTACGCAGGCCTAGAGCTCTTAGGATCAATAGATAGAACAACAAAATTCACCATAACCCGACCTATCGCGACACTTCGAAGTATCGCGACACCCCCGACCTATCGTGACACCTCGGAGTATCGCGACACACCGACCCCACCTATCGCGACACCTCGAAGTATCGCGACACTCCCGACCTATCGCGACACCTCGGAGTATCGCGACACTCCCGAGTATCGCGACACTCCCAAGTATCGCGACACCTCGACCTATCGCAACACTCCCAAGTATCGCGACACTCCCAAGTATTTCGACACCTCGACCTATCGTGACACACCGACCCCACCTATCGCGACACCTCGGAGTATCGCGACACTCCCAAGTATCACGACACTCCCAAGTATCGCGACACTCCCAAGTATTGCGACACTCCCAAGTATTGCGACACCTCGACCTATCGCGACACTCCCGACCTATCGCGACACTTCCACCTATCGCGACACTTCCACCTATCGCGACACCTCCATCTATCGCGACACACCGACCCGACCTATCGCGATACACGACCATAACGCATGAAAATTTTAGAGTGAATTTTTGAGTGAATTGAGGCATATTTGGGCTTAATTTTAGACACATTGGGATAACATTAGAGCCTTAGGAGTGGGCAAAAGACCTAGAAACCAGAAAGGGATCTCCTGAATCCTGAGAGCCTGTTTTGACCCCTAAGTGCCTGATTGGTCATAACTTCACCATACGAACTCCGATTGATGAGATTTTGGTCTCGTTGGAAAGCTTGTTGAGAATCCTACGTGGACCTCGGCTGGTTTTTTTGTAAGAATCATACGCGGAGTTTTAGAACATGTATTTTTAAGTCGACCATTAGGTGGAACTAGGTGGTCATAAGATTTTGGGGGATCAGTGAGTTACTCCAAGGGGGGTCCATAATTGTAGATGTGTGTCTTTCAATTCATTGTGGTAAATGAGCTATATTAACTTGTGAAATTTTGCAGGAACATTGCGTGCACTCAAGGTATTCCAAGGCAGGCTAGCAAGGGTGAGTACCAAGCTTGGGAGAAGGCTTCTTGGGCTGGTGTAGAAGTCTGAGCAACCAGAGTATTGAGGTTGGGAGTTCTCTCAACCCTCCTTTGTCAATTCCTAGCCTAGGCTAAGTACGACTTAGGTGTGGTAATTAATTAGGTCAGCGTCAGGCACAAAATAAGTCGAAGAGAACTAATCAACCAATTGAAAGCATTAAGTAGGAGTTAAGTGCAAAGACCCTAAGGAAAAAAAGTAAACTTGAATCGATCAATTATCAAGTGCGAAATTCACTTAAGTATTCCGGACGCCGAGATATCAGACAAGTTCATAAACATAATAATCAACTAAAAAGAACAAAGTGATTGGTGCAAAATAACGTGCAACGAGAGTGTACTTGGGACCAAAGGGGGTAGATAAACCAGGCATATGAACCTTAGGTCAGGCAGACACTTAAGCCGAGACAGACAAAGCCTCAGATCTTCTGAAGCTAGTGTCAATCACACTGCTAGGTCTTGGGCCCAGCAGTTGAGTGATTACCCATACACTCCACAATCAGAAACAAGTGATTCTGAAATGTCCTATCACATGGAGAGACCAGCAGGTAGTTCAGGGGTGGCTTATCTAGAAAAGCCAGAGGGACCTTACAAGACTCAATTGGAATACATCAGGACTAATCGTCTAGGTGCTCGCATCTACGAAGACAGACTGAGAAGATCTGTGGTCCAGATTAAGAACCCCGATCAACCCCATGGACTAGAACACTCGGTAGTCAAGTTTGAGAATGGAGCATACCTAGATAAAGAGGGGACTATATATGTAGTCACCACTCTTCCTGATAGAATTGATGAGTTTGGAAATGTGATTGTGGAGACCGACATGGGTGATATAGAGCAAGGGAATTTAGAGAGAGAGCCAAGAACTCCCCGTGGTAAATCTGTCTTGACCAGAATCATGACTCGAGAGTGGATTCCACAAGATAATAAAAGCATAGATTTGCTTTTAAACCGAGAAACTGATGAGGCCTTTTGGAGATATAAACCTGCTCACCCTCAAGAAGTGAGTGCTCTCACAATCTATGAGTTTAAAGACCCTGACAGCCCAGGCAAAGTAACATACCTAGACAATACATCGGAGAGAATCTTCATGGTCACCGAGCATGGCAGACATGCCTACACATGGAAGGGTGAATTTGTTTTTCCCCAACCACGGTCTAATGTGTCCTATGGTCACCAAGGAGCCGGGACCTCCCAGGCTCATGGAGCTCAAGGAGATAGAAGTAGAGATAGACGTGAAGTAAGCTTTGCCAACCCCCAGGGAAGAGAAAGAAGGAGAACGGGGACGGATAGAGAAGAAACCGAGAGATTTAGAGACCCAAGGAACCAAAGAAATGCTGATGATTTTCCTTTGCCAAGGCCGAGAGAACACACTAGGACTCTGAGGCCAACTCAACTGGTGAAGTCCATGAAGAATTACTTCGATGGCACTGGAGACCCTTATGACCATGTGGCAGAATTTAGGCAAGTCTTGAAAGCTGAACAGGTAGAGGATCTATTCACACAATATAATGCTTTTGGTCTAACCCTTAGGAACACTGCCCTTAAGTGGTTCCAACCACTGAACGAGAGGCATTTCAGAAACATAGACCAGCTCTTAGAAGCATTTATCATTGAGTTTTCCAAGAGTGGTATAAGGCACAACACTTCCTCACTAATTCATAGCTTCAAGCAAACACCTCAAGAGACGGTCAGACTAGCAGGAAGACGATTTAGGCAATACCTAGAGAGGTGCCCGATGCCTGAGTTACCCACACCAGCCAAGCAAGTGGCTTTGTTCTTAGATGGCTTGTTGAGCACCAAGCTCAGGTCATATGTGTATTTGAAGGACCCCAGAACTATAGAAGAGTGCGTGCGCATGTGCATAGACATTGAGGATAATCTAGGTGAGGAGTTAGAACTATCAAAAATCTATAAGGGTTCAGATAGCTCTAGTAGCCTCACATCTGGTCAGTCCACATCCATTGAGGAACTTGCCAAGAAGGTAGCTCAAAAAGTAGGTGTCTCTAGCAAACAAATTCCAAGATTTGCCCCAGTTAAGCGGTGCTACACTTGTGGAGGTGACCATATGGCAAATGTATGTCCCATTATGGCCCAACCCCAGGTGAATCCTAGTAGCCAGTACTGCACCATAGAGCGAAGGTACACCAACCACACTGCACATGACTGCCCATATAGCAAACAAACTGTTAGGCAAAATTACCCTCAGCCATATCCACAACAGGGTATATACCAGAATCAGTACCCTCCACAACAATACAATAGACCACAGCAACCCTATCAGCCACCTTATCAAGGGCAGCAGAGACCTCAACCAGTCCTAGTGCAACAACCCCCAGCTCCAACCAATGTGATCCCAGTGAAATATGCATCTGCTGAAGAAAATCCGAACAGAGCCATAGTCCCAGTCACCCCAATGCTATCAGACAGTGATCCAAGTGACCATAGTTTTGACTCCACACATATTGATAGTCCACAGGCTTACTACATGCAATCACCTGAGCATAACGAGTCATACTATTATGAGGATCCAAGTGAAAATAGTGGGGAGCTTGAGTATGCTAATGTCATGTACACAAACCCCAACTCTAGACCTCAACCTAGGCAGGTACGACCCCCATTCCCTAGAGGACCATGCTTCAAATGTCAGGGAGATCACCTTATACGTGATTGTCCACTGCCTGCCTCTACACAACCCCAACCAGTGACAATTCAGGGTTTCTGTCAAGACTGCGGAAAAGAGCATCTCCTACGAGATTGCCCAAAAAACCCTAATAACATGCCTAAAATCACTCCTATCAACGTCATTGGGTTAGTGGTAGACTCTACGGGAAGTATAACTTCCACAGCCCCAGTGCATGAGGTCACTAGAGCCCAAGCCTTGTAGCAAACTCAAGGAGTAGGGCAGGAAAAGAGTGCTGAGGTTAGTGAGACAGAGAGTATAACCAAGAAAAGGACAAGAGCATGGAGAGATAGCCGGGAGAGAATGAAAAGACAATGGTCACAGAAAATGAGCGAACTTGAAGCAAGTTTGAGAGAAACCAAAGCAAAGATAAGTGAACTCGCATCTCAAAACCACTCTCACACCACCCCTCCACCACCTTTCCCTTTAACCGCCAATCCATCTTCTTCCATTCCCCAACCTTTCAATACACCACCCTTAACCCACCCACCACCCAGAGTAGGATCAGTCCTAGCCGACCCCACTCGTGAAGATCTAGATATGATGCTTAAATCATATCAGGCTAGAATCCAAGAAGGGCCAAATGTAACGGATCATGACAAGTGCTACCCTAGAGCTGACCTAGAGATAGAGAGAACCAAGTTGTGTGCGAAAATGGTCGCATTGGCTCAGACCATGTTTGAAGCCAGTCGCCTTTTCAACCACTCAGGCTAAGCTAATATACAATTGCACTTGGATGGACTCCTAGAGAGTTAGAGAGCATAATTGCAAGATCTGCCAAGGAAGAAAAAAATCGAGAAAGAGATGAGGCGAGCAAAAACATAAGCCATCCCCCACAGGAAGCTTATGTGCCCAATTCCACTGAACCAGACACCTCCTCTTCTATGAATAGGTTCACTCCAGAATTCCTACGAGAGATTCAAGAAGACAAATGGGCTAATGAAAGTGAAGCCCCTCCTCCCATTGAACTTGTGGATGACACACATGATCAATTCCCTCAAGATATTCCTTCCATTTATGGAGAGCAGGAGAATGCACAAAACCAAGAGAGGTTAGACTTCGAGTCTAACTCCCTACAGGAATTACCCCATTTCACTGGCCCATGGGAAACCAAGTCTACTTGCCTGAGAGCGCCCACAGTCATGATAAGAAACGAAGATTCAATCATACCTAGGAATACAGAGGTAGTAAGGAACACTAAGGTGCAGTGCAATCTCACTTTAGAAGAGCTACTCAAAGTTAAGCCAGAAGTGTGGAAACACGTAGCCAAGCAAGTGCCAGACATAGCGAAATCGCGTTCCCACGTAGGATCTCATAGAACAGTGCCTGAAATACCATTGGATAAGATAGGAGACATGAGTGAAGGAGAAGAAGGAAATACCTATCTCCCAGTTACCCATCAGGGAAACACAACCAAGGCAATTTTGGACTCAGGTGCAGGAGTTGCAATTGCTACAACTTCCCTCTGGAAGCATTGGGGCAAGCCAGCACTCCGACCGACGAGAATGAAATTGCAGATGGCCGATGGCCATATTGAGAGGCCCTTGGGTTTGCTAGAAGGCATAACTCTCACTACATGTGGTGTCGAGTTCGAGCATACATTTGCTATATGTGATTTTAGCAAAAATCATGCCTATGAAATGATCTTGGGAAGACCATTTATGCGATAGTTGCAAGTGGTACAGGACTGGGGAACCAATTCCTTGTACTTGCAACACTTAGGTGTTACGACCAAAGTGAATCTCAAAGATTACTCCCATAGAGATGTCCCTCCTATCCAATGGAATCCCATCCATAGAGCCAAAGAGGATACGGAATCTGTGCATTCCATAGGATCAGGATCCTCATGGATGCATGAAGACACCCACTTATGGATGTGCAAAGTGGCAGTAGAAGAAGAGAAAAGAGAAAAAGCCAGAGAGGTAGGTGCAAAAGAAACACATAGATCAATTCAAGACCCAGCCTATGCACCTGTAGTCTTTCCTGACGAGGAATTTGAACCCCACGGCTGGGCAGAAATCCTAGCAACAATGGATGTAGCCATCAATGAAGAACAATGGACACCTCACTGTGATGAAGATGGCTATGACATTTCAGTCTTCTCCATAGAGCCAAACATGGGAGAGGCAGTGTTAGAAGAGATTGAACCTAGCCCTGATGCATTTGAGGATGCAAGTGACTCCGATCTAGAGTCAATCATTATGGACCCACCCTTTGCATCAGATGAAGAATACTTCTATGAAGTAGAATTTCAACCCCAGAGACATGGAGAACTTACAAATGATGTAAGGCTAGCCACACATCTGACCCTGAAGGAGGAAGGAAAGAAAAGAAAGAAGAGAGAAGTCACACCAGAAGAGGAAGAATCTTTGTTTGAGGTCCCGGAAAATTTTAAGAAGTATGAGGTAGATGACAGGAGAATCATGATCAGAATGCCTAAACGAGAGGCGCAATTGGGGGAGGCCTATGATAACAAAGAAACCACCAAAAAATTGTGGTAGCGGTGGAAGAAGGAGAAGAGAGATGCACATACATAGGCCATGATCTGACTGAAGACGAAGAGCATGAATTGATAGCCTTACTGAGGGAGTACAGAGATGTGTTCGCTTGGAGCTACAAGGACCTGAAAGGGGTAGATCCTGATATAAGCTCACATACAATCCCCATGACCTCAGATGCCAGACCCTCTAAGCAGAAGCCCTACACATACAATGACAACTACGCCGCCAAGATTAAAGAGGAGATAGACCGCTTGGTGGAAGCTGGGTTTATCTATGAAATTGAGCACACTGAATGGGTATCCCCCATTGTAGTGGTGCCCAAGAAGAACGGCAAATTACGAGTATGCATTAACTTGAAGAAAGTTAACGCAGCCACTATCAGAGATAATAATCCGCTTCCTATCACTGAGCATCTATTAGAAAGGGTAGCAGGCAAGGAAGTGTACAACTTCCTAGATGGGTTTTCGGGCTACAATCAAGTAGCCATTGCTCCAGAGGATCAGCATAAGATGGCTTTTGCCACGGAGTGGGGCATATTTGCCTTTCGGGTAATGCCATTCGGGCTTACTAATGCACCTGCTACCTTTCAAAGGCTGATGTGTCACGTATTTAAAGAGTTCTTGAGGAAGAATTTGGAAGTCTATGTTGATGATCTTTGCGCTTATTCCAACATTAGACAGACCCATATACCTGAACTCAGACAGATCTTTGATAAATGCAGAGAATATCAAGTCTGCCTGAACCCAGAAAAGTGTGTTTTCATGGTCAGGCAAGGCAAAATTCTAGGACACATAGTGTCTAAGAACGGCATATCCACTGACGAAGAGAAAGTGAGAGCCATTGCAGAACTACCTAGGCCAAAGAACGTCAAGGAAGTACAGGCTTTCATGGGGCATTGTGGTTACTACCGCCGGTTCATTCACATGTATGCTGTCATTGCAAAGCCCATGTACGGACTTCTGACTAACTTTGAGTGGACTGATGAATGTGAGAATTCCTTCCAAGAGCTTAAACGAAGATTATGTTCAGCACCAATCTTGACCACACCAGATTGGAACAAGCCATTCCATGTTCATGTGGATGCCTCCAATTATGCTATTGGATGTGTACTTGCACAACCTACGGGCGAAGGTAATATGGATCTCCCTATTGCCTATGCCAGTAGACAATTGAATGCTGCTGAACGGAACTATACAACCACCGAACGAGAAGGATTAGGCATGGTGTACGCGGTTAAAAAGTTTAGACACTATTTGCTTGCAAATAAGTTCAAATTTTTTACTGATCACCAAACTCTACTGTACCTGGTAAACAAGCCGTGTAATATAGGCAGATTAGTAAGATGGTTTCTCTTACTAATGGAATATGACTTTGAGGTAGTAGTGAGGAAAGGCAGGACTCATTTGAGAGCAGACCATCTCTCTAGGCTCACATCTGGAGAGGCCCCACAAGGAGTATCAGATGACTTACCTGACGCTTACTTGTTTAATTTGGAAGTGGTGCCACAGTGGGCTAAGCCATTAGTGCCAGTATTGACATACGGGCCTAACCACCCAGTAATAGCCACACAGGATAGAGAGGTAGTAAAAGCCCAAAAGTACCACATCATGGCTAGAAGTATGTACAAGCACACAGATCAAGGGATCTTGGCTTGTTGTGTAGAAGAGGACGAGTACGCTAAGTGGTTGTAATTAACACATGTAGATGCATTAGAGCAACACTACTCAAAACAACGAACCCTATAGACCTTGAGGAGACTAGGAGTGCATTGGCCGACTATGGAAGCTGATGTCCAGAAGTTGTGCAAGGAATGCCCAATCTGCTGCACTAAACCACCTGTGGAACATGCCACTCTTTATCAAGTGTCCATAGTGCCGGATTGGAGTGAACCCCTAGTATCCTTCCTAAAGACAAAAAAATTCCCTCTAGACATGACTATGACGAGGCAAAGACAAGAAGCCCTAGATTACTCACTCATTGGTGATAATCTATACAAGCGTGGAAAAGATGGTTACCTAAGACTTTGTGTTCATGAGAGTGAATATCTAAAGATCTTGGAAACTGCTCACCAAGGTGTAGCAGGAGGACACTTTGGACCAGATCGGGTGATCAAGGCAATACTATTTGCGGGCTTCTGGTGGCCGACCCTTCACATGGATGCACATACCTATGTGAAACGGTGTGATGTGTGTCAGAGAACTCAGTATCCTATACGCAAAGATGAGATGCCACTGAAACCTATGATGGGTGGACGTGCATTCTCTAAGTGGGGAATAGACTTTGTAGGCCCTATTAATCCCCCAGCTAAGGGTTCACATGCTGAGTATATCATTGTGGCCACTGACTATCTAACTAAGTGGCTAGAGGTAAAAGCCACTAAGATTCTCGTCTTCACACACTAGCACTTTTGCTGGCATGAGGACCTCTTGAATGTAGAGGGGAAGTTCCACCGCTCCCATGGAAGGGGTTTCAACACCTCCTAGTCCTATCAGATATGCTTCTAGGGGTTTTACCTCCAATTGCAGTTGCTGGCAGTAAGAGAGCCGGACTGCACTAGTGGCTACACCTGAATCAATTAAAGCTCTTACGGTCCTTGTACTGTCTCCTTGTCCAACTTCTAGGGTCACAAAAGGTCGTCGATCCACTATCCTATGGGTACGTTCACCTGAAGCCTCACACATGGCCATGTGATAGCCTGGAGACTCTTGAGTGTCAATCATAGGCGGATCTCTCCCTTGCCTTCTCAATTTCATTCGTCGGATGCGCTCTAAGGCCTCTGCATGTGCTTCTTCTCGAATTCGTTTTTCCTCCTCTTTACATTTCTTGGCAGTGTTGAGCCGATTTAACATCTCTTCAGTCAGGGGTTCTTGGTATAACTTGACTCTACATCCGCTTATGTAGCTAGGGAGAATATCGCCTTCCAAAGTGGCTAGTTGTAATGCCCCACTAGTTGAAATCCTATTTATGATCATAGGTCCATAGCCTCTTTTCTCTAATTTTTGTGCATGCTGCTTCAATGTGTAGACTAGGACTAGGTCTCCCGCTTTCAAGCCTTTATCCTTCACATGTGTATCAAAATATGCCTTTTGCCTCTTCTTCGCTGCATAGATTCCTGCTGCAGCTCTCAATCGTGTCTCGCCTAGACATTCAAGATCAAAGATTCGAGAGGAGAGTTCATGGCCTGTCCAGTCATGCTCTTGTGCTACCTTCAATGTAGGTATCAAAAAGTCCAAGGGTAGCACCGCATTCTGATCGAACACCGTCTGAAAGGGTGTGGCTTGGAGTACCGTTTTATAGGCCACTCGGTATGCCCAAACAGCATGGTGTAGCTGTTTGTCCCAATCAGAGCGTTTATTGTTCACTAATTTCTTCAGTACATTGCATAAGATCTTATTTGTACTCTCAGCCTGGCCATTAGCTTGGGGGTGATAGGGGGCAGACTTCTTATGTACTACTAAGAATTCTTGGAGCAGATTTTCAATAACTTCATTCAAGAAGTGAGTCCCTCTATCACTGACTAGCTCTATAGGTAATCCATACCTGGTGAACACATTCTCAAACAAGAACTTAGCTGTTGTTTGTGCATCGTTCTTTGTCTTGTCTTGGGCCAAGACTGGATCTATGATCACACAGTCAACCTCAACCTAAGAAGTGGAATTCTTCAGGCTTGGGCAGGCCAAAGCTATCTTACGATTGAATTAGAAAATCAAGCACTCAAACCAGTAGGAAGGGCACCAACTCTTGGTCTCTCCAGGAATCCAAATGAAGGTAACAATGTTGTTCTTGTCCAGAGTTCTATGGTGCAGAGGAGTGTCCAGCTTATCGAAGATACAGGAGCCAATAAGGAGTTCCCAACTGATCCAAAGAAGATTCTAAACAGGCAGACCGAACATCACTCGACACGAAGGAGGCCGCTGATCAAGAGGCAGGAGCGCCAACCAGTGCAACACGGAGTACCTCGTGGCGCGAAGTAGATCTGGATACGCAAGGATGGAAAACCCACAACTCTAATAGCAGGTTCTCGAGGAGCCAAAAAACAAGCCACACCATCAAGGACAAAATTGAAGGAGTACCCTAGGCAACCTCCTAGGCGCACCACGTCTATTTGGGTCCCTAAGCGGTTAATGAAGGCTAGCCCCAATGCTAGACACATATGGGTGCCCAAGGCCTATTTACGAGCCCAAATAGCTCCAACTCTAGTTACTGGCATAATTCAACACTCACAAGTCCTCTCGACTAACAACGCAGGAACTCTACCTAAATACCCCCCTGACCCACACTCAGTCCAACCGAGGAATGTCTGGAAATGGGTGCCCAAAAGGTCCCAAATCCATCACACTCTAGTTCATAAATCTCTACCTGTCTTTAGCTCTAAGAGCTACGAATCCTCTATCAAAGTTTGGAGACTTAAGCCGTGTATCAAACCCCCTGACCCAATTTTGTAAATCCATCCACTCTCACATAGGTGCATTCTGAGTCCATTGCATAACCAAAGTATGCATATAGGATGACACTGACCTCTAATCACCACTCACATCTATCACAAACACTTCACCTCTAACCACTAACCTTCGGGATTGTCATGTTAGTATTGTGAAGGGAACACCATTACATCCTGTTTCCTATGCAACACTAATGTGCCTTTCTTCTTCTAGCAGATAAGCACCCGATTCCCATGGCAGCAACAACAGGCACGAGCTCTCAGGCAGGCACTAGCACTCAAAGCAATTGGGATACCATGCCTGTGGAGGCTCCACCGACAGCTAGGCCTGAAGAGTTTTTGAACGTGAGAAGAATTCCCATTCTGGATCCACCAAGTGGCTTAACACAAAGACTAAAGGGGCATTCTCATTGGTTCAATAAGATGCGAGGAGACTTGGGAGACACAGATCATATATGGGAATCCAAGTTGGAATTCAGAGGAGTATGGTGGACATTCCAATTCTTCTCAAGAGAATTTGAAACATTACAGAATGCAGCTCCTCTTCAGGATATCTGGCAGAAAGCGGGATTGCAAGATTACTTTAGTGCAGCTTTGCCTAGACCGGATTTTCTCAGGTGCTACTACTTGATTGCCACACTGAAGCCGACAGGAGATAAAGATCATTCAGGCACATTCCTGGTGCCCTCTCTATCAAACCAGGAAGAAATGAAGAAGTTTGAATTGAATATTACTTTAATCAGGGAAGCCCTTCAGATGTATGGCACCCATGTACCCTCCGATCGAGATCCCTTGATACCAGAGTCGATGAAGAACAACAAAATCAAGAAGTTGAAAGAAATGTGTGCCCTCACCCCCAACATCGCCATACCACTACGGATGTGCCTTCAACACTTCGCATTTCCAGCTCAAGACCGCTTCACCCAACCTCATAAGAAAATATGGTATGGATTATATCTAGCAGAGACTGGAGGCTTGCCAATTAAAATGCCCGTATGGATTCTGGACCAGTTATATGAAGCAGGCAAGCGAGGCGTGAGGAAGCATACCTTAAATGGCTGCTGTGTGATTACAAGAATTGTCTATAGATGCCTTGCCTATGATGTGCCGATCGCAAGGGCCCTTAAATACTCACAACTCGAATTCTTCAAGGGGCGGAAGTCAGGGGTTCAACTTGCGAAAAGAATGCGTGGATCACTTTCACGGGTTCTGATCCCTCGTGAGGCCACAACAGAAGCTTCCCCTAGAGAAGAGGCCCAAGTAGACCCTTTCACTATCCATCTCCAAGGAACACAATCAGGGGATAGAGTACAGCCCACTCCATCTGCCCCGCCACTACCCACCGATGCTGAGTTTGCATCCATGGCCACATTAGCAGAGGATCCAAATTTTGACTTTGAAAACTTCCTGCAGACTGCCCACTTATCTGATAGTGAATGTTTTTCTGACAATGCCGGTCCCGGATCATCATCCCAAAGAGAACAGCCACAGAATGAGGCAAGAAGGGTACATTGGGAAGATGAGACACAACATCCTCATGCTCAAAGCACACAGAATCAAGAAGAAGCACGGGGAAATGAACCAGAGGAGAGTGAAGAGGAAGCTCCTGCCTACACGGCACAACTCAAACGGCTCTACAAGACAATCAAGCAGGTACAGAAAAGACACAAGTTATCAGAAGAGGCAAATAGAGCACTAGTGAACCAGATGCTACAAGCGGAGAATGTCGACCCGCATTTCGTAGAATCATTGAATCTCTTGGCGGAAACATGCGGAATAGGGGAGGCCATGAGGACCATGGTCTATCATAATACCCCTCCATATGACCAACGAAGGATCGATACAAGACCACGACGGGGAAAAATGATTCAAATGGAAGTCTCTACCGCACTGCCTACCACAACTTCAGAAGATGTTCACATGGCCAGCCCAACTCCCAGTGAGGAACCAGATGTAAATACACAGATACCATCTCCACCATCACCTCCCATCCAGCCCTCAGAACCCTTCCCCACTAGTCTTCCTGAATAACCAGTATCCAGCCATGATGAAACCATTATACACACCACTACTCATCTATCCTTCCCTTTACCTACATCCGCCACTTCCACCTGATTTTCTGAACCCCATATAGGTCATCCTGCCACCGATCAAACTATAATAGGTCACCCTTCATATCTCCCAGCCCTAGGACAGCCACTTGCCACTAGCCAAACCTTAACACACCCATTTCCATCCACCAATACATTTCCTCCCTCCCAACCCCTATCCACTGTACCCCTTTTAACCCCCTCGGAATCAACCCAAGTCACCCAACCTTCATTTTGGACAAACCTTGTAAATATACTCCAACAAGTTGAGAATTATAATAAAAAGTCCCTTCCCCAACCCAACTCCCCCACATTCACGGCCACCACTAACACACAACCTACCATTCCCGTGTTCACAATTCACACTTCACACACTATCACGTCCGAGCCCATGGACATTTCACCACCCACAGGAGCACCCACCACCACGGTTGTTCCAACATCATCACATTTCACTTCACTCATAGGCACATCATCCACTTTTCCCTTCCCCATTTTCCGACCCTTTGCATTTTCCACCTCTACCCCTGCATCCACATCATTTAGTAATGCACTAGACACCATGTTTGAAGCGGCCACTCTACTTAAGCAAGAATATAAGTTACTGGAAGAAAACAACACAGAGCTATGCAACCTCTCGGCTCAACTCCAGGCACGTGTCAATGCCTTGGAGCTAAGTAATACAGCATTACAACACGAAGTGACTGTCCTCCAACAATCGAATGCAGAGATGGAAGCCAAGTATATGGAGACAGGTAAAGCTATGGAGGAACAACTCAGAGATCAGTTGGGCCGCAATGCTAGACTACAAAGAAACATGACTCTACTTCGTCGCCACTTAGCAGCGGCTCAAGAAGAAAACAGAAGGCTACAGCAACAAAACCAGGAGAATCTAGAAGCAGCCATGGAAAATACCCTTGGAGCACCTATAGACCCCGCCAAATTCATGGCTATTCCCTCAGCACACATTCAGCAGGCATTAGAAGAATATGCTACCCTCTTGGAGGCACACGACCAGTTAGTAGACCAGGTAAAGGACCTACAAAGATCCCAAGTGCATACACCACAACCACCAACAGCTAAAGAGATGGTCAATGCTGCAACCTCACCGGAGCCTGAATCATCAATAACCAATGAAGTACTGGAGCTACGACAGCAGGTGGCTGAATTAAAGATTAAGTTATTACAATATGAACGACCCCCCTCTCCACCTGATCAGCCAAACGAAGAGGAGACCATTGTCATTCCGGTGGAAGAAACATTTGAAGATAATTATGAGCCACAACCTCTTCTAGGAGGCAGAATCACTGAAGAGGGACAGGATACATATGAGGAACCCCCATCGGCATGGATGAAACAGGTAGAAGAAATGGGGCGGACTCATGAAGAACATATCTCCAACCAGATGCTGGCCATGAAGACCATTGAAGAAACCATACTTCAATCAGAATACTTCAGACATCTGGCCCCTAGAAGACTGATAACTAGTTCAGAGTTACAGTATAAACCATATTTTGTACTGCTGGCTGACTATAATGCTGAAATCAAACGCCTCACCAACAAATACCCCACCTTCGCAACTCAGTTCGAACCAGAGGATATCCCAGAGGCAGCCAAAAAGGGGGCCATATTCCAACCTATCTGGAGGCAGAAATTACTGGAAACATATCCGAAAATGCTACGGACATGGGACCATGCTCCCATGCATTTAAAATACAACCCTTGCTTTGGGCCAGTTCAAAGAAGGAGATCATGGAAAGCATTCGCCATCAAGGTTCAGAACAATGCAAATTGTAAACAATGGCTAAATTATCCCTCCATTGCACCCCCAACAGGCACACCTACAGTAGCATATATGATGGCTACTATCAGACATTGGCTTCCACGCCTTCACCCCATGCCAGACGTAGTTGCCCAGATGATGCTCAAAATATTGGATATGATGCAGGTAGTGCTTAAAACCTTCCGCAATGTATGTCACATTCAGCCTCCGATTCCCGGGTTCGTTAATGGTAATTATGAACTACTATATGATATGAGCACAACCCCGAGCATACGAGTTGTTTATGCATGGCACGCACGAATCAGATATCTCCCTGCCTGCTACAAGCAAACTTTTGATGATATGTTCACCACGGGGTTCTGGGAGGCACACTCAGAGGTGTTCGCGCCATGGCCCACTCATTTGCTACAACTCTTCGCATGCGAACAAATGATGCATTCAGAGCTCTACACACGCCACAACCGAACATACCGGGAGCAGTCAATTGGGATGCCCTTCAGAGAGACCTGATCAGAGGGCTACGGATCAAAGAACATGACTTGGCAACCGACATTCTCCAGAACTACATTGACCAAACCGCAGAGCAATGGTCTATCAGAGGCGACAGACCCTAGGGGGGGAGAGTGTTGGCAGATGAAGCAAGTACGAGCATACATGCAGATCTAGCACTAAGGCAACCCATTAAATTTTTCCAAACCTTACACCATGTTAAAAGTGATTCTCATCACTAAAAACCCTTGTAAATATTGTTTCACCTTTTTGTAGCTCCATTTTGTACAAGCCGAGGAGTCCTCGAGCTTGGGGAGCCTTAGAAGTAGTTGCCTACCAATTTTCATAATTTTTAAATCTCATTTGAGTCCTCAAATAAGCCCTGGAACCTAATTTTTAACTAGGCCGGACACTAGGTCTGGACAGGGCCAAAGCTAGTCAAATACTATAAATAAAGCTAGAGAGCTCATTTTTTGGGTAGCTTCTTGTAGTTTTGAGCTTGTATGAGAACTTTGTTGCAATAGAAGTGATTGCATTGTCTTACTCTCTTTGTTCTTGCTGTGTGTGCACGTGTGTGTGTATGTGTGTGCATGTTAGTGTGCTTCGCACTCACACATTTGTGCCTTCACTTGCTCGAGGTCTTCCTACCATCCTCATGTCTTCCCGGATTGACATTAAAGGAGGTGCTACTCATCACTGAGCTACACCATGTATCTTTTCATACCAAGCACAAACCATATAATGCCTTTTTCAACTTGCACACTTTGTTTTCATCCCCTTTCTACACAAAACCACATGGCTATAAAACGTATAGTTCTTCATGTAAGTCACCATTTAGAAATGTAGTTTTAATGTCTAACTGATGTACATTCCAACCATGATGGACTACAAGTGTACATATGCTATGAATGGTAGTCATTCGACATGTGGGTGCAAAGGTCTCATCAAAATCGATGCCTCTTTCCTGAGCATAACAAGCCTAGCCTTGTATCTGTCATCTATTCCATCAAGCTTACACTTCAGCTTGTATATCCATTTATTGCCAATGGCCTTTTTGCATGGAGGCGAATCACATAAAGACCAAGTACCATTCTTCATAATAACATCATATTTTGATTGCATAGTAGCCATCCAATTTTTTGAATCTTTTGCTTCATCAAAAGAAATAAGATCATTCTCATCACAAAGTCTAGAGGTTGCCATTGCATAGCAATCTGATGTAAAAGAAGCACTATGAGAGCTTGAACAAGTATGATATGATAGAGATGCATCTAATTTTCTATCTCGCAAAGTCTGCATGATTTAGGCATAGTTTTTACCTCCTCTATATCCATGCTATCATCAAGTGCATCATGTAAATCTACATAAAAAATGGAATGATCTACATCATCATGTGGAACCTATAAAGGCTGAGGAATTGCCTCATTTGGAAAAGCACTCAAGTGTCCATCTGTAAAAAGAGGAAGCATAGTGTCATACACATCTTTGGAGTTAATTGATGTCTCCTTAGGACATGAAAGTAATGGTTGAATTGCATCTTCCACAATAAAAATACATTTCACTACTTTATAATACAATTTTCTACGTTGTTTTTTTGGCACTAATGCTTATGTCAAACAATCAAAGACACACAAATGAGCAAGAGATGGCTTGTGACCATGCCAAACATCATTTGGAGTGATAGACTCTAGTGCTTTGGTGGGACACCTCTTCAGTACATATGCTACATACATAACAACCTCAAGCTAGAAACTATGTGGTAAAGCCTAATTATTGATCATATACCTCGCCATCTTCATGAGACCTGTTCTTTCTTTCATCAAAACCATTTTGTTGAGGTGTGTATCGCACTTTACACTGATGTGTTATCCCACAATCAGCTAAAAATGCATTAGAATCAGAAGATATGTATTTCCTCCTCGATCAAAATGGAGGGTGCCCATTTTACATGCTCATAGATTTTCAATCAAAACTAGAAATTTTGCCCAAAATACAACCTTCACAGACATGCCTCAAGTTTGGGTAGAGAGGACACCATTTCAAATTTCTGTAGGCAAAGCAAACTAGCAAAATTGAGATGACCAAAGCCTACACATAAAAACTTTGTATATGAGATAGCCTGAGAATCTTGAACTACACATGTTGAATCATTGACAAAGTTTGCATAGTCTATGAGCTTATAGAGCGCATGATATAAAATGCCAAAATAAATAATAACATCTCCATTTGACAGATCATGAAATTTATATCTTTCATCAATAGATTTCACAACCAAACCCATATTGGCTAATGCTGAAACTGACAACATATTTTTCTTGATCCTTGGCACAAACAAAGCATCTGATAATGTGAAAGAACTACCATCAACAGTAGTCATAATGTTCTCACCAACTTCCATGTGAATTGAAGAAACTACACTGTGAAATAATATGTTTGGTTGCCACACAACCGAAGTACCAAACATATGAGTCTACTATAGATATAAAATTTTCATGATATTATGTTTCATAACTACTAGCAGCAGTAAATGCCCATTTGTAATTCTACACAAAATTAATAGACTCTGTTTTAGGTGTAGAGGCCTCTGCAAAAACCATTCAAGCCTCTTTTTTCTTTGCATCTTTTGCAACTAGTTTTGGACAACTCTTTATGAAATGATCATTTCCTTTGTAGTATTTGCAAGATAATTTTTGCTTTTGATTTCTTCTTGTCTTTCTCTTCCTTTCTTGACCCTACAGAAGTAACAATATTTTTCTTACAAGTAGATGAGCTCCATTTATCTTTGCCCTTCTGACTAGGTAAGAAAGCTTGATCTGCTACACACATAATGTACCTACTTTGCCTAGACTGACCTTGCAACAAAGGAGAGACTAACTCCTCAAATATTAAGGCATTTGGATAGACTTTTATCATCAACCGAACAATAGAAGCAAAACTCTGTATGAATCTAGAAGACCATTGAGAACAGTATGCACAAGTGAACTGTCCGGCAAGACTTCATCCGTAGAAATCAATGGAGAAACAAAAAATATAGACGTAATCTTGATAATAATGAGATTACAAATATATCTTCTTTCATGGATTGGATATATAGTTGTTTGCAATGTGCCAACGCAAATAATGAAGAAATCAGATGAGCAGAGAGAGTTAATGATAGGTTGTGAACGAAAGGTAATTTTATTTTAATAATATTTTGTTCTTTTCATATATGTATATTAGTTTCTCTTTACTAATTTAATTTCTTTTGCAGGCTCAAATGTTCACTAATATGTGGGCTTTTGGACAATATGTTAGAATCAAAGCCATTGGTTCTTTACATAAAATAGAGGATTTTAGTATTGTTGCTTCTTTCAAGCAACTATCACGTGCTAGCTCAAAAGACACGAACCTTATAGATGGAGAACTTGGTTACATGGGAACTGTTGTTGGTATCTACAAAATATCATTTCGTACATTCAAACAGGTAGAAAAAAGCTTATGTTTTTTATTATAGAGTTTATCATTTTTTTAAGCACCTAATAATGGTTTTTTGTTTTTATAAAATTTGATAAGTCATTTTGAAGGTTGACTGGTTTCGAGCCAAGTATAAAGGTAGTAATTTCACATTGAGAAAGGAATTATCTCAGCTATGAGAAATTGATTCTTCCAAGGTAATGCGATCTACTAAAGAACCATATATTCTTCCTAGGCATATTGAACAAGAATTTTTTTATAAAAACCCAGATGCTCATCCTGGGTGGCAAGTCATTCATGTTCAACCTAGAGGTAGATAATTGTTTGAACAGTTTATTGTTAGAGAGATTGAAGAAAGTCCTATAGATGATTCACCATCAGATACTTATACATCAACATCTGAAAGAGAAATTAGAATCATTATACATGATAATGATACTAATCTTTTCGATGAAGAGGATAATACTCTACATGCTGATTCTATTGATGATGAAGAGGAAGAAATTGATATTAATCCATCAATAGATGATATGATT
>CM035408.1:139180210-139727710 GCA_020310875.1 Ceratopteris richardii | reverse complement strand
CTGCTTGTTACAAGTAGACTTTTGATGAAATTTTCTCCATAGGGTTCTAGGAATACCACTCAAAGATTTTCATTCCCAAACCCACTTATTTATGGCATCTATTCATAGTGAAACATGCCCTACATGCAAAATAGCTATGCATTCCACATCTGAACATACCAGGTCTTTTCAATTGGGATAGCTTAATGATAGATCTAGCAAGAGGTCTTAGTCTCAAAGAACACCATTTAGCTACATATGTTGTTGAATATTATATTGCACACCCTTCACAACAAAGGTCTGTGAGGGATGACAGATGCAAGAGAGGGGGTGTGTTGGCAGTGGCAGTAGCTAAGGAGATCCAAGTGACTTGACAAGACAAGGAGTCATGTGACAAACGAGTCAAAAAGAATTAGAACAAAGAGAGGGTCAAAGAAGAACAAGCAAATAAAGAATTCAAAGAAGATATGGAAACTAGGCCTATCAAATTTCAAATTCCTACTTATTGTGAAACAATGATTTTTATCGCTACATGCCATTGTAAATCCCATTTTTTTAAATCCAACTCTATTTTATTCAAGCCAATGAGTTCTTGAGATTGAGGATTATTAGGCCTATTTACATGCCAATTTTTGTAATTTTTAGAGATCGTTTGAGGCTCCAAAATAGCATAGGAACCTAATTTTTAACTAGGTCAGACACTAGGTCTAGACACAACCAAAGCTAGTAAAAAACTATAAAAAGAGCTAGAGAGCTCATTTTTTAGGTGAGATTATTGGGAATTGAAGTGAATTAAGCTTCTTGTAAACTTGTTTTTGGTTAATCAAACATTCCATTGCTTCATCTCTTTGTCTTATGGTGTGTATGTATAGGTGTGCTTCTCACTCACACATTCATACGCTCACTTGCTCATGATCGTCATACCACCCTCATGTCTCCTCGGATTGACTATTATGTGGATCTCCTCACATTGATACTTATCATTGTGCTACACTGACAAAGCTTTATACATACAATAGAGCATTTTTTGAGCTTCACAATGACCATTTCGATTTGTCATGGCAAATCGAGAAAAGTCATTTTTTTCAAGTGTGCACCTACACCATTGCAAGGGGTTCACTAGTGCCATTCTAGACCTAATTTTGGAAGCAAGAGCATCCTCAACTATTGTGCTATCAAATTGTGGAAGCTACCATGGCTAGCCATAATTTTTTAGAAATTGTATGTTTGGACTATGCAGAGGCTAAGTGGTACAAGTAGCATTGAGAGCACAATGGGAATCTACAAAGTGCTCTAAGCAAGATGTCTAGTCAAAACCTGAAGAATGGTTTCTCAATGTAAGTCTATTTTTTAGGAATTTATTTATGATTTAGCTAGAATTATGCATTTGTCTTTGGAAGGTGATGATGAGTTGTAAACATTTTCTAATGGGTTCAGTCCACCATGCATGCCACTATTAGTATGATGCCAACATCTTCAACATTGTGTATGATGGCTCTTTGCAATTCTGTATATGGAATACAATCAATGTTCTGAGAGATTGTCTATCTTCATGTTCGTGTGTGATTTTGCTTTTTTACTTTAATATGATGTATGATGGAATAGAATACAGACTAGTCTTTATGGTAAGGGAATGAAAAGAACTTATGTATTATCAATAATCACAACTCCCCGAACATCAAACAGAACGCATGCATTTTACTCTAAAAAACAGTTGAAACTTGGAGAAATTGTTAAGAAAATCTTTCATAACTTCAAAGAAACCATGATACAATATATAAAATCATTGTCAAACTGAGTTGAGGTGGAAACTTCTTCCCAATGGAGATATAGATTTCATGCTATTTGGTTCGCTACCATCAAAATAAAACACTATTTGCTTCAATAGCTAAGAAGATATGGATTATCTACTAACTTCTACCATTTTTGAGCTTTGAGCAAGTATTTGAAAATTGTTAAGATACAAACCTCAAATTGTAAACACTTTTATTCAAAAAACTTTTTTTGGCATTTACAATACATAATTTCATATGCATAATACACTTTAATCCCAATGCTTTTATTCTCTAGCTCTCTCATGAAATTTATGATATATGTCCAAACTATTAATTTATGATATATGTCCAAACTATTTTAACTGAAGTATGTCAATCTTGAATAACCTCTTCATGTGCGTAAGGATTCGGACATCATAGCCAATTTTGTAGTTGAGCTTCCAACATTCCAATTAGGTAGTTGTGTTTCTCATGTTATCTGTTCATGTTGAATAATAGAACATTGCCTAAAATCGAAAAAATAAGTTTATAATGTGCATGGTCAACAATTTGTGTAGTTTCAAGGTCATATTTAGGCCATGTCTCCAAAAAACGTTATAATTTTTTAAAACTTCATTTTCCTATATATCACAGTCAACTCCAGTCCTAATGTCTTTGAACATAGAGTGGAAGTCTAGAAATAGGAGATCTATGGCCTCATCAAAGATCTGTTTGAACTATAGGTCTAGACAAAAACATCAAAGTATTGCATAGCCTATTTGAGAAATGACTTGGTTTCGGCCCTATGTCTCATCATAGAAATCTATATCAAGACTCAATCCAATTCTAAAATTAGTGCCCTTGATTCTTGTGTAAGGAAAAATGGCTTCCATATTTCGAACTTTTTATCAATGAAACGTGATACATCCTAAGGTAGCTGGTGTTTAATCTCAATAATCTCAGTAGGAACTTTTGGATTTTGTTTCCTGTTTCTCTTTTTTCCCGTAATATCTACTTTAATTGAAACTTTGATCTCAAAAATAGCATATTAAGAAACAGTTTACATACACAAGTTTTAATAGAGATCGATAAGTAATTAATACTGTTGATATATTTAGGTAGTGATGTGTGTGAACACTCTAGGACTGCCGGGGCACTTTTTTCCCTCTTTAGGAGGTTTTTTTCCCCCGGCTTGTATATACGCCTATTGCCCTAATGGGCTACTTATCTTTGTACATTCTCTAGTAACACATTCAGTATTGTGTGTTGTGCTCCAAGCTTCTTCTTCTTCCTTGTGCTGTTCGCGTGCTTCCGCAGACGTCTAACTCCAACAATTGGTATCAGAGCAGGTCGTCGCTTCTTCTAGGGCGCCGTGGACACTCCTCCGTTTGCAGTCTCAGATTCGCACGAAATTTGGTGAGCATACTCAGGGTGTTTTCGAGATCAAAACAGCTTTGCTATGTGGTGCCAAAATCGCGATCTGAGCTTGTTTCGGCCTCCGAACGCACTATCGCAGCGCTTGTGCAGGCTATTTCGTCCTTTTGTGCCAAAGGTATATACCAGTTTCTGTTTGCCAGTTTAAGCGTCTCGAAGTCTGCTACACGTCTAGCAGAACTTGTTTGGGCAGTTCCGTTCAACTTTTTTAGATACAGTCAATTTTCTGCATCAAGGTATTTTAGTCACCGGCCATGGCTGAAAGCAGTGATGTATTCCGTATGTTGGCTGTTGAGGATAAGTTGGATGGTACCAACTACCCATTATGGGCTTATATGATGCGACATGTACTGGTTGCAAAAGGATTGTGGAACATTGTGCAGGGTGTTGAAAGACGTCCTGTTACACCTGTAACGACAGGTACTGCAAATACAGGTGTTGGAGCTGATGAAGATGGTGTCGAAGATGATATTCCGCAGATTCCTGTTCGTGCTGCTGTTTCTGTTGCACCTACTGCAGAGCAGATTCGTTGGGATGGCAGAGATGCCCAGGCACATGCATTGATAGCTTTGTCTGTCAAACGTGCCATTATTCCTCACATTCGCTCTTGCAGAACAGCAAAGGATGCTAAGGATACACTTACCACTTTGTACCAGGCTAGGAATGAGGCTCGTGTTGCTTACCTCCAAAAACAGTTGGAGAGTGAGCACATGAATGAAGGTGATTCTATGGACAATTTTCTTACAAAGATCAAAGAGCTGAAGGAACAATTGATTTCTGCTGATGAGGTTATACCAGATAGCTCACTTGTGCAGACCGTTATGAATGGTCTTCCTGATTCATATCAGAGTTTTGCTTCTACTCTTCGGTTGATGATGAAAGGCAATCCGAATGCCTTGTCATTTGAGGACTTAGTCTCTGTTCTATTGCAGGAAGATCAGTCCAGGCAGAACAGGTCCATTATGCGTGTTGCAGATCAAGCTTTCCTGGCTAGTCAGAAGGGCAAAGGAAAATGGAGCTCTTCTACTAGTAAGCAGAAATCTGCAAATGCTGCACATTCAAAGAACCAAGACAAAGATGAGAAAAAATCAGAAAAGCAAAAATTGTTTTGTAAGTACTGTAAAGGCAATGATCATATCATAAAGAACTGTCCAAAACTGGCTGCTAAAGAGGCAAAGAAGAAAGAGGCTGGAATGGTTGTTGCAGAGGCCTCTACACCAAAAACAGAGTCTGCAAATCTTGTGCAGGAAGAAGAATGGGCGTTTACTACTGTCTGCAGTTTTGACCCATCTTCTCCTGATCAGTGCATGTCTGCAGTAGACTCAGATGTTTGGTACTTTGACAGTGGGGCGACCAAACATATTACCTCGCAGCGTAGTTTCTTCTCTTCACTGGAGCCTGCCCCTACAGGGAATACTGTCACATGCACCAATAACTCCTCTTATCCTGTTATGGGAGTTGGTAAGATCATTCTGACTACTGCTGATGGTAGTTCTTTCACTTTGTCACATGCTTTATTTGTGCCAGGGATCAAAAAGAATCTGTTATCAGTTTCTACATTAGCCAAGATTGGCTTGGTTGTGAAATTTGTTGATGACAGGTGTACAGTCCATGATCTCTCAAATGGCGATGTGATTATTGCTTCTGGCATTTTATGTCGTGGGCTGTATAAGCTCATAGACTATGAAAGATCTGTGAATGATTCGGCATGTGCAGTTCATGATTCTCAGGCTATGTCAGATGCAAAGCTTTGGCATGTATGCTTTGGTCATCTGAATTTTGGTAGTTTGTTACGCCTGCAAAAATCTGAAATGGTGTCCTCTTTGTCCAAACTTGAGGCACCTGGAAAACATGTTTGTGAAGGCTGTATTTTGGGCAAAATGCAGCGTTCTTCCTTTCCAAGAGATGGTTCAGTTCCGGCTACGCAGAAATTGCAGCTTGTACATAGTGATGTCTGTAGTCCTATGCAAACACCTTCTTTTGGAAATTACCTTTACTTCGTGACTTTCATTGATGATTTTTCCAGGCATGCATGGGTATATCCACTCAAAGCAAAGTCCGAAGTGTTCATGTGCTTCAAACAGTTTTTGGTTTTGGCTAAAAATCTGTCAGCATGTAAAATAGGCACCCTCCGTTCTGATCGAGGGGGGGAATATATGTCTTCAGATTTTAATGCATTTTTGTCTGAACGTGGGATAAAACACCAGTGTACAGTGCCGTATACACCTCAACAGAATGGAGTTGCTGAACGAAAGAACAAGTCACTCATGGAGATGGCGAGGTGCATGGTCAAAAGTCAAGCTTTACCACATAGTTTCTGGCTTGAGGCTGTCATGTGTGCAGCATATGTACTGAACAGGTGTCCCACTAAAGCGTTGCAGTCTATCACTTCATATGAGGCTTGGCATGACCGCAAGCCATCTGTTGCTCATCTGCGTGTTTTTGGTTGTTTGGCATATGCATTAGTGCCTGAACAACATCGCAGAAAATTGGATGATAAGGCAGTAAAATGTATTTTTGTTGGGTACAATTCTGAAAGTAAAGGCTATCGTCTGTATCATCCACAGACTAAACGCATTCTGGTTAGCCGTGATGTTGTCTTTGTGGAAGATGCTATTCAGCCATTGCTTTCATGTACTAAGGAGACATCTGTTAGCTCCAAAGACATGTATGATACTTTGATGCCTCTTTTTACAGGTGGACAGGCTAGTGCTGGTCCTAATGAGGCAACTTCTCAGCCTTTGCAGGTTTCATATGATGATGCAGATCATTCCATTTCTGATGCAGATTTACATGATGCACTTGCTGATGAGAGAACTGATATTGAGCAGGCAAAAACTATGCCAAAATGGCTGGTGCAGACTTTGCGTGACAACAAATTAGATGCACCTTTGTCATATCGTACTCGTTCAGGCTCTTATAGTGCCTCCTTTGCATCAGATTGCTATGCTATGGCTGCATCTAGTCTCTGTGATGAGAATGAGCCTGTTTCTTTTGATGAAGCACAAAATTCAGAAATTGGATGGCTGCTATGCAATCTGAATATGATGCTATAATGAAGAATAGTACATGGTCTTTATGTGACTTGCCTCCTGGCAAGAAGGCCATTGGCACTAAGTGGGTATACAAGCTGAAGCGTAAACCTGATGGTACAGTTGACAGGTATAAGGCTAGGCTTGTTGCAAAGGGTTATGCGCAGGAAAGAGGCATTGATTTTGATGAGACCTTTGCACCTACATGCCGTATGACTACTGTTCGGAGCATTTGTGCACTTGCAGCCCATCATGGTTGGAATGTACATCAGTTGGACATTAAAACAACATTTCTGAATGGTGACTTGCATGAAGAAGTGTATGTTTTTCAGCCCCGTGGCTTTGTGCAGAAAGGGCATGAAAACCAGGTGTGCAGTTTAAAGAAGGCGTTATATGGTTTAAAGCAAGCACCACGTGCTTGGTATGAGAAGATACATGCCTATCTGATTGCACATGGTTTTGAGAACAGTCATACTGAAAGCACCTTATATGTTAAGCGTGCTAATGATGTGCTTCTGATCATTGTTGTCTATGTTGATGACATGCTGCTCACTGGTCCTATTGAGACACATATTGCTGATTTTAAGGCTGATTTGCATGCCTCATTTGAGATGTCTGATTTGGGGCATTTGCATCACTATTTGGGCATTCAGTTTATGCACGTTGATGGTGGAATGGCTTTGTGTCAAACGAAATATATTGACACATTATTGCAGCATTTTGGCCTTGAAGACTGTAAGCCTATTGCCACTCCTATGGAGACAAGTTTACGATTGAGTCTTCATGATGCTGGAGATGCATTTGATGCTGTTCTCTATCAGCAGGCTGTTGGATGCTTGATTTACTTATGCATTACTCGGCCAGATATTCAGTTTGCTGTCTCACAGATGAGCAGGTTTATGCATTGCCCAGGAGTCACGCATTGGGTTGTTTTATCCCAAGGGGGGATCACTACCGCCAGATTTGCATGCTTTTTCTGACTCAGATTGGGCTGGTTGCTATGACACTCGTGTGTCCACCAGTGGTTTTTGCTTCATTCTTGGTAGCTCATGTATATCTTGGTTGAGCAAGAAGCAGCCTACTGTGGCCACTTCTAGTTGTGAGGCTGAGTATAGGGCAGCTTTCACAGCGACTGTTGAGTGTGTGTGGCTCAGACGCCTTATGGCTGATTTGGGTGTTGGCCAGTCTTCTGCCACCACCATCTTCACTGACAGTCAGAGTGCATTGGTAGTTGCAAGGAACCCTGTGTTCCATGCTCACACTAAGCACATTGAGGTGCATTATCACTATGTCAGGGAGAGGTTCTCTGCTGGGGAGATCAGCTTGGCATATGTGCCCACGCAGGAGAACATTGCAGACCTTTTCACGAAGGCTCTGCCTAGGGAGAAGTTTGAAGCTTTCCGCAAAGCTTTGGGCTTACTTCCTTTTGTGGAGTGATTTCCACATAGCTTGGCACTTCCTTATACATGAGTGCCAGCTCCTTGTTCACCGCATCACTCCCAGGGGGAATTTGTTGATATATTTAGGTAGTGATGTGTGTGAACACTCTAGGACTGCCGGGGCACTTTTATCCCTCTTTAGGAGGTTTTTTTCCCCCGGCTTGTATATACGCCTATTGCCCTAATGGGCTACTTATCTTTGTACATTCTCTAGTAATACATTCAGTATTGTGTGTTGTGATCCAAGCTTCTTCTTCTACCTTGTGCTGTTCGCGTGCTTCCGCAGACGTCTAACTCCAACAAATACACATCAATAAACAAGATTGATAATTGATAAGGGCAACATCATCAAATGAAATTGAGTACAAGAACACACCTTACATGATAAAGCCCAATTAATTTACCACTTTGTTGCTAATAAATGAACATGATTATGAAAAACAATAGATACGCAAAATTTGATCATCAATGAACATGATGTAAAAAAGGGAAATTTCATCTCACATGATATATATATATACTGAAACATGATACATGATATATATATCACATGATCCATGATATATATCGTGTGGATCGTCAAGGGGGCATTTTTAAAACGTCATTTTTCCTCTTCGAAGAACCTTGCCCATATTTTTCTCCTTGCATCCATTGTGCAAGTGTGTCTTCCTTGGGTCCATTGTATTACCAAAAAATGTAAAAGGATGCTACTCCTTCAAAGCAACCGTTTAATGGAATCGATTCAGTGATGGAACACAACAAGGCATGCATTCTTTGGGTGGTGCTTCGGGCACGAGATCCTGTTCTGTGCAAAATATGTGTATCTCCTTTATCAATTGTCTGTCTATGTGACATAATGAAATTGAATGGTTAATGAAGAAGTAAAAATTATTGAATTGCTCATTTATTAATGTTTCTATTGATGTCACTGAATTTATTGTTAAGCATCGATATTACAGTTATTATTTAAGAATAACAGTTACAATGATATCGGATTAGAGTAAGATACACATTTTGTTAGTGTGATAACTAGATAAGAATACAATGTAAGGTGTATATAGGGATATTAAGGGTCCTATAACTAAGAATTCCCTCCAACCAAGAACCCTAGTTGACCTCCAATCTGCAACATAGAGAATTAGTATACAGATTGTGAACTAAAAGATGAGTGTAGGAATAAAAAAGAGGTTAATATTGGTGATCACATTGGGTCTTGGGGAATGGAATTATGAAAGTAGAGATTATGTACTAGTACAGATACTAGTGACACAATTCAATGAAGGATTGGTTAAAGACACATGCTAATGTTGCATTCTCGAGAAATTTACCCTAAACATAAGTCGGATACACGATCGCATATGGCACATCAGTTAGCGGCCCTGAAATTGGTATAGATGAAGAGGAAATTATTGGAAGCATCTCATATTCCCATCTCTGAATAGGATCACCATCCCATAACTACACTAGAATCACCTCTTGTGATAACTACTGACATTACGACTTCATCAACAGTGAACACCACCATCACAACAAATTAGGATAGAAGTCGATCACCCAGTAATTGTTGCCAAAACTTTCAACATAGTCAGTGGCTACTAAACAACACTAGAAGAGAAAACTTGTGGTTTTCTTTTTCATCATTTTTGGATATTCGGATTCTAGAATTTGATAAAAGTAGAAGAACTCAACTCTTGCTATTTTGAACCACCACTACCTTTTGGTAGACACAAGTTAGAAACATTAGGTCATGCCAAAAACTTATTCGATAATCATGGAGAGCTATTTTCATCAAATTTAGAATCAGAAGATATTGTGGACCCACTAGATCAATTCAATTTCCTTGAGATGGCAATAAAAAACATGATAGGCATAAATGAGTAAGAGAAAGAACATATATATGAGTTGTTCCGACTAAACCCCATGTACCTAGTGCACATGTTCATTTCTCCGTGGTGTTTCACCATATCCTTCCTCTTAAGAAGACTCTTAGACAGTCTTCATAAAGGTGGGAAATCATCTCTGAAGGGTACTAACCTGCTCCCAGGTAGCACTATTTTCTGAACTATCTTTCCACTTAACTAGGTACTCTTTGTATAAATGACTCCTTGTCTATGTTTCTTGAGTACGTAGTATGCTTTCAAAATCATGTGGAATAGCATGAATAGAAATAGTCTCTACATTTGTAATCAACAAATTTCACAACCAAGTCAATCTTGGCTAATGCTGAAACTAATAACAAATTTTTCTTGATCTCTAGCACAAATAAAGCATCTGACAATGGAAAAGAGCTACCATTACTAGTAGTCAGAATGATCTTACCAACTCGCATGACAGAATAAGATGACTTGTTGGTGCATGTGACAATATTCCCTATAGGGACAGACTCAAGTGAAGTGAAGAAATTGTGTTGCAAGGTAATATTTTTGGTTGCCCCACTATCAAAGTACCAAGCATATGAGTCTATTGTAGACATATACTACTCATGAGAAGATGGGTCACAACTGTAAACAATAGGAAATGCCCATTCTTTAGTCTCTGCAAGATTAGCAGACTCTATTTTAGGTGTAGAGGCCTCTATGACAAGCATTCCATCCTCTTTCTTCTTCGCCTCTTTTGCAGCCAGCTTTGGACAACTCTTTATGACATGATCATTTCCTTTATAGTATTTTCAAAAAAATTTCTATTTTTTTTGTTTTCTTCTTGTCTTTGACATCCTTCTTTGATTGTGTAAAATCAGCAAATTTTTACTTACTAGTAGATGAGCTCCATTTACCTTTGGCCTTCTGGATAGCTAGGAAAGCTTGATCTGCAACATGCATAATGGACCTATTCTACCTCGATGGATCTTTGTGTAACAAAATAGAGACTACCTCCTCAAATGTTAAAGCATTTGGATTTCCTTTCATCATCAATCGAACAATAGAAGAAAAATTATGATATGAATTTGGAAGACCGTTTAGAGCAGTCTTCACAAGTGAACTGTCTAGCAAGACTTCATTAGTAAAAATCAAGTTCTCCTTCAAATCTTTGATCTTTGTCAAAAAGTTGTCCATGGAATCTCCTTCATTCATGTGATCACTCTCCAATTGTTTTCAAAGGTAAGCAATACGAGCCTCATTTCTTCTCTGGTATAAAGTGGTAAATATATCCCAAGCATCCTTAACTGTTTTGCAACAGTGAATGTGCAGGATAATGGTACCTTTGACAAACAAAGCTATCAATGCATGTGCCTGAGCATCTTTGCCATCCCAGCAAAATTGCTCTTGAGTAGGTGCAGCAAGAACCACAACATGAAGAGGAATTAGAAGATTTTCATCTTCAACACCATATGCATCACCTTCAATAACTATATTTACAAGAGTAATAGGTTGTTTTTCAATGCTCTAGACAATATTCCATAGTCCTTTTGCAACCAATACATGACACATCATAGATTCCCATAATGGGTAATTGGTACCATCCAACTTATCCTCAATATCCAACATATGAAATACATCGTTGCTTGTCTCCACTCAACCAACTCCACCCATATATATACCTCAAGGTCAAGGGAAATGTGAGGAGAGCTTGCCAAGTGTCCTCTCCACATGAATGCTAATCCAAGGCCTTCTAACCTTGGAAATCACATGGAATCGCATGGCTCTCACTTGGATTCTAAAAGGACTTCTCCCAAGCTTGTACGTACAAGTCTCAAGGCTTGAGAGGCCTCCTTAAGGGTTAAATATCATACTCTTAGGAAATATCAATCCTAAGGGTCAAAACCCTTCAATTGGGAGTAAATAAATCCAAATAACTCAAGGGTTCAAACCACACTCTTGGAGACACTTTCCCAAGGGTTTAACAATAGAATCCAAGGGTTCTCCAAGTGGTTTTGGACCCTCAAAACTCATGTCTTTGGTCACTTTGACCCATAGTTATACAACATTCTTCCCCCCTTTAACATTTTCGTCCTCGAAAATGTGTGTAAGTATATTATGTGGAAATTCCCCCGTGCCCGATGATCTTTTTTATAGATCATGGTTTTTTTTTAATCTCTCTGGTTTGCTTCTTTGTCAGAAGGAGATTCTATCTCATACTTTATGTGAAAAGAAGGAAATCCACTTGTTGGGATAATCCCTGCCCAAATCATTACGTAACTTTGCATGTGAAACACCAAATCAAATGCTAAGTATGGATGATAAGGGTGGATTAAAACATCCCTGCCTAATTCAATGTTTCCCTATGTGCGAACTCCACATTCAATAAACATATGAAGTAGGTGGATTATAACAGTCTCCAACTATTTTACTATGCAGATACATTTCTATGCACCACTCCGGTGTGGACCTAGCAAAATAGATGGATCTCTTACTAGTTCAAGGCTTTGAGAAGTCTCCTTAAATTGAGGTTGATCAAAACATCTAAATAAGATGTTTCTGACTATTTTCTACTTCTTAACCAACATCTACTGATCCTTTTTCCAAATACAGAACTACCATGTCCTATTGTACTTTAGAGTCAAGGTAGAATGTAGAAGTGATTCCATTCTTTGGGCATCCAACCTCAAAATGATTTTCCCAAGACTTTCTCAAAAGCCTTGACTTGTTTGGAACTGTTAGAATCTATAAACGATTCCTAAGAGTTTTACTTCAAACTCTTTTAAGAGAACTTTTTAGATTCTTCATCCATTGATCTTAAAGCAATATTAGATGGATAAATGAATTCTCTTAAACTTAAGTGTCTTTTGAAATTGAAAGGGTTCTATACAAAACATCCATGTTTTGATGTTTAATTTGGTTACCCATTCCATCTAGCTAAACATGATCTAGGAGTGAATTTGAAGATTCCTTCCAAGTCAAATCCAAGGTCAGGAAAAGCGAGAAGGAAGAACCAAAACTCGATGTAATCGGTTCAACTTCTGAAACACTAAAATGATTTGAGTCAAATCAGATGAGACTCAAAACGTTAAGGATTTAATCTAGCTAATGGTTTGAAGCATTGTTTCTATCTTTATGAGATTGAATCTAAATTCTCAAGAAGATCCTTTGGGTAAAATTTAAACCATCATCCATCTACCAGACTTTAGTGGTATTAAACATCGGTGTCTCGAGCCATCGAGTTTTGATGATGTTCAACTTTACTATGATGCTTCAAATATTTTAATTAAGAAGTTAGTACTTTTCAATCTCTTGAGACTCCTATAGATTCGAATACCAAGTCTAACATAAATCTCTTATTTTAGGAAATTGATTATTGTTGGGTGTGTGTAGAAGTGCGAGAGACACACGAGAAGCACACACAAAGAGCACAAACGCAGCAAGACACACGGAGAAGACGATGGCTGGAATAACTCTCTCTATTGATCGATGAACTGAACTGAAGTAAGAGCTCAATAATATCCCTAAGTACAAAGTACCACCACATATGAGAGTATCAAGTATGTGGTAACATGGGGAAAAAACCTCTAGCCAGCACTAGAGTAAAAAGTGCCCATGTATAGGGAAAAGGTTCACATCAAAGCTACTCGAGGAACACATAAGTGTAACAAACCCCCCTGGAGCGAATGATGTGAACACATATAGAGAGTGACAGATCAGCCCCCACAAGGTAACAAGCCTAAAGCTTTGCGAAAAGCTTCAAACTTTTCCCGTGGAAGAGCTTTGGTGAATATGTCTGCCACATTATCTTGTGTAGGCACATATACCAAATCAATATCTCCTGCATGAAGGCGCTCTCTCACATAGTGATAATGCACCTCAATATGTTTGGTCCGTGCATGAAACACTGGGTTTCATGCAACAGCCAAAGCACTCTGACTATTTGTGAGAATATGCGTAGCAGCATCAATCTCCATGCAAAGATCCATCAATAGGTGTCTCAGCCATATACACTCCACTGTAGCTGTGAAAACTGCCCTGTACTCAGCTTCACAACTCGATGTCGCCATTGTAGGTTGCTTCTTACTCAACCAAGATATGCATGAGTCTCCAAGGAAAAAGCAATTACCACTAGTGGACACGCGAGTATCATAACAACCAGCCCAATCACTATCTGTAAAAGCATGCAAGCATGGCTGGACATCTCTACCATAAAAGAGACCTAAGCTCAAAGTGCCTCGAAGATATCTAAACACACGTTTCACCGCTTGCCAATGCTTAGTGCCAGGGCTATGCATGAATCGACTCAACTGGGAAACTGCATACTGTATATCCGGCCTTGTGTTGCATGCATATATAAGACATCCCACAGCCTGCTGATAAAGAGAAGTGTCAAATGCATCACTGGAATCCTCAACTGAGAATCTAAATCCTGTCTCAACTGGTGTGGAAACTGGCTTGCAATCCTCAAAGTCAAAACGCTGAAGTAGTTTTTCAACATACTTTCCTTGATGCATAACAATTCCCCCCTCAACGGATACAAACTAGATGCCAAGATAGTAGCTCAAAAGACCAAGATAAGTGATATCAAAAGTATGCTACAAATCAGCCATAAGAATGTCAAGTTTTGCATTACATGACCTAGTCAAGAGTATGTCATCGACATAAAGAACAAGCACTATAAGATCAGCCCCATTTTTGCGTACATAGAGTGTGCTTTCAATCGGACAACATGTGAAGCCAAGAGCAATCAAGTGCTTATGTATTTTGTCATACCATGCACATGGAGCTTGCTTGAGACCATACAAGGCTTTATGCAAGCGACAAACCATAAGCTCTTTCCCTTTCATAGCAAATCCAGGAGGTTGCTTCACATAGACCTCTTCTTGCAAATCTCCATTCAAGAAGGCTGTTTTTATGTCCAATTGATGCACTTTCCAACCTCGATGGGCAGCCAATGCAACCACGGTACGAATGGTAGTCATGCGTGAAGTAGGTGCAAAAGTTTCCTCATAGTCAATGCCATATTGTTGTGCATATCCTTTGGAAACCAATCTAGCTTTGTAGCGATCAATGCTACCATCAGATTTTCTCTTAATCTTGTAAACCCACTTTGTACCAATGGCATTCTTTCCTTTTGGCAGTTCACATAACTCCCAAGTACCATTCCTATGTATGGAATCCATTTCTGATTGCACAGCACTCATCCATTGTGGATCGTCACATGCATCTTCAAAAGAAAGTGGCTCTTCATTACATGCTGTAGCAATAAGAGAATAATCCACAAAATTACTTGATGCATGGTGAGAGCTTGACCTTGTTCTACCAAGTAAAGGTGCACTCAATTTGCTGTCCTGCAAAGTTTGTTTCAGCCACTTTGGCATAGATTGTGCACTCTTGATAGACATGCGTTCATTATGTAAAACATCTTCAATATGTACATCATGCGTGGGCTGAATTTCATGCTCAGTTTCAGCCATATTTTGTCGCATATGTTCAGCCATATGTGGCTGGAAATTTCCAACAATTTTGATATTTTTTGGCTGAATTTTTTCAGCCATGTTTGGCTGAAAATTATCCACATTTTCAGCCCTATTTGGCTGGAATTTTTCAGCCCTTTGAACCTCAGTTGGCTGGTCTACATGGCCATAGTCAAGCGCACCATTTTGGAACAAAGGCATGAGTGTATCGAACACATCTTGTGAGCTAAGTGTTGGCAGTTTTTTGCATTCAAGTAGAGGGAAAACTGAATTTTCAACAAATACCACATCTCGACTCACAATAATTGTGTTCGTCAATGGATGGTACAACCAATATCCCTTACTTTCAGCACTATAACCAACAAATATATATTTCTTTGCCTTGTCATCAAGTTTGTGACGTTGTTGTGATGGCACAAGAGCATATGCCAAACAACCAAACACACGCATATGACTAACCATAGGCTTATGACCATTCCAAGCCTCATAAGGAGTGATGACTCTCAATGCTTTTGTAGGGCAGCGATTCAACACATAATTTGCACACATGACCGCTTCCATCCAAAACTTATGAGGAAGATGCTTTCCTTTAACCATACATCGTGCCATTTTAAGTAAAGTTCTATTTTTACGCTCGGCAACACCATTTTGTTGAGGTGTATATGGCACCGTACATTGGTGTGAAATACCTCTTTCACGAAGAAAAGCATTAAACTCATGTGACATGTACTCACCACCACGATCCGTGCGTAGAGTCAAAAGCTTTTGTGAAGAAAAATTTTCAGCCATAGCTAAAAATGCTTTGAAGCAAGAAAATACCGCATTCTTTGCTTTCATAGGATACACCCATGTATGGCGAGTAGCATCATCAATGAAGGTAACAAAATATACATGCTTCCCAAAAGATGGAGTCTTGACCGGACCACATACATCACTATGAACAAGTTGCAATTTTCTTGTAGTGTGTGTGTGACTATCTTTTGGAAAAGAAGCACGATGCATTTTTCCAAGAATGCAACCTTCACATGCATGCTTTTCAATGGACTCAAGTGTAGGCAAGCCAATAACCATGTCCTTCTTTTGCAAGTAGAGCAAACTATTGAAGTTTAAATGACCAAAACGAGCATGCCAAAGCTCCATTTCAGCCATGGAAGAAGTATGAGCAACCAAGGCATTCGAGGCAGCCCTCTTGTATGTATCCATGCGATACAAACCATCACATAATGTACTGGACATCATGATAACATCGCCATTGCTGAAATCATGAACCATACACTTATCATCGACAAAGTGTACATGAAGTCCTGCTTTGGCAATCAACGGAACTGAAATTAAGTTCTTCTTGATGCCGGGCACATACAATGCATTTTTCAAGAGAATCACACCTCCATTTGCAGCCGTAAGCTCAATTTCTCCTACTCCAATGATAGGATAAGAGGCATTGTTTGCACACACCACATGTCCTCCTTTAGGTGCATCTTTCAAAGAGGCAAAAAATCTTTTGCATGATGTTATGTGCTTTGAAGCACCACTATCAAAGAACCAATCCGAATCAGCCTCACTCACAACCATGCATTTAAAATGTAAAGAAGCATCATAATGACATGTAACAACATATGCCCAAAAATCTTGAGCCATGTTAGCTTCATCATTCTTTGCATTTGCTGAATTTTCAGCAATAGACATGCCGGATTCCTTCTTCTTTTCATTGCGTTTAGCAAGCTTTCTACACTCATCAATAGTATGAGCAGCCTTCCGGCAATATTTGCATCTCTTCATCTTTTGCAAATCACCATCATTAGAGGAATGAGTGGAAGAGGAAGCTTGAGGATTTGGTTTTGATGAACCAAAAGCTGAAACATACTTGCTTTTCCCCTTTTGTGAGATAGCAAGTGCTTGCGTTCCCTCAATCAAACCACTCCTATTCACTCTAGATTGCTCTTCTTGCAAAAGAAGAGACACAACCTCATCAAATTCATACATATTAGGATTTCCTTTTGCAACCAAACGGAGTGTAGTAGCAAAGCTTTGAAAGGATTCCGGTAATCCTTTCAACAATGTAGAAATGAGTGATGCATCCGGAATGATCTCATCTATGTTTGCCAATTGCTCTTTCAAGTCCTTGATGCATGTCACATACACATCCACTGAGTCATTTTCAGCCATACATACATCCTCAAGTTGCTTCCTCAAGTATGCAACACGTGCTTCATTACGCACGGCATACAAAGAAGCAAGAGTGTCCCATGCCTGTCGTGATATAGAACATGACCGAATGTGTGGAACTATATGACGCTTCACTGAAAGCACAATCAAAGCATGAGCTTGAGCATCTTTTCCATCCCATCTAAGCTGCTCCTGTGTAGGTGGAGAAGGAGAAACCACTGTATTCGAAGAAGAAGCTCCATCTGTGACAATAGACTGTGAAGTAGAAGCACCTGCCGGTCTTCAATCTACATCTGCCACTATGTTCCAAAGTTGTTTTGCAACAAGAACGTGCTTCATCATGTAAGACCACATCGGATAGTTGGTCCCATCAAGCTTATCTTCAGCTTGAAGCATGCCAAACAAGTCATTGCTGCCCGCCATTTCACTAAGGAACAAAAATGTGACAAAATCTTCACTTCGACGAAAACTGAAATGAGTGCTGAAATTTCAGCTCACAAACTGTCACTCTGATGGCGATTCTGACTGCACGAATGGCTTCAAAATGGGGGTAAAACCCCAGCGCACCTACCTAGTGGAAATGTTTCCGGGCTGCTGAAATTCACACTTCTATGCTTTGAAGTCGATTTGCACTGTTAAAGTGCACGCGTGCCGCGATGCGAAAAAACGAAACTTGAGAAGAAGCTAAACCTGCTCTGATACCACTGTTGGGTGTGTGTATAAGTGCGATAGACACACGAGAAGCACACACAAAGAGCACAAACGTAGCAAGACACACGGAGAAGACGATGGCTGGAATAGCTCTCTATTGATCGATGAACTGAACTGAAGTAAGAGCTGAATAATATCCCTAAGTACAAAGTACCACCACATATGAGAGTATCAAGTATGTGGTAACATGGGGAAAAAACCTCTAGCCAGCACTAGAGTAAAAAGTGCCCATGTATAGGGAAAAGGTTCACATCAAAGCTACTCGAGGAACACATAAGTGTAACAATTATCTCATTGTACTATCAACAAGATGTTTTGGAGTAACTTAGTATAACCCCAATTTCATAGATAACTAAGTCAATCTTTTTCAATATCTCTTGATACATCTTTATTCTAAAAGATATTAACTCACTTAGTTGTATTTTTCAACTAAGTGTGTTATCCTAGATTGACTCAGTGAGACTTACCTTTCTGGAAAGGATCTTTCCAAGTTCTCTCTCTAGAAATCCATGTAGCATTTCTGATAAAGAACTACAAAATCCTTAAAGAGACTACATCAGTCTTACTGAAAATATTTATGAAGGTCTAGAAAGTGATTTCATTTCATGATCTTCGAACTTTCTTAGTTACTTGATATGGTCATATTCTTGACCAACCTATACTTAATTTTTATCTATGAGGTTTTAGTTTCCATTGGGATGGAGTTTCACTCCAACTCATGAGCCCAAGACTAAAAGATACCTATCATATCAAGGTCTGATGTCCCATACCATCATTCCTACATTAATGTGAATATAAAGGATAGTGTCCCATCCCACTATAATTTATCTCCAACACTGATGTGTGAATGATATTTATCTTAAAGTCTAGAAGCTTAATCTAACTATAGGGTACCCTTTACTCAAATTTCTTTTGAAGTCAAGGGATTACCTCTATGTTTCCATCTTTCTTGGGTTTCTAAGATTTCCAACATATGATCACTCTATGATCCTAATTATTCCTAAACTCATATTGGAAGCTCTAAACCTTTTGATGAAATAAATATCCATCCTGATGGAATAAACATCCATTCTTTCTTTCTAAGGTTTTGAGTGTGATTCCAAGTTTCTTGAATCATATTCAAGATCTACTTAGTTCTTTCTTGAAGTGACAAGAGATTACTCTTGCCTTTTAGATTCGTTTGTTTATCCAAAGCTTTCAAAAAGCTACCCTAGGGTTTTCTAGGAATCTAATTTACTACTTAAGTCTACGCATCTTCTAATGCTTTTGGATTTATCTTGAAATGCCTTTAAGAATAGGTGAATATAAGTTTCACCTTCCCCAGACTTAAGTATCATTTATCAAAGTTGCAGACTACGTACTTTCTATATTCTCTCCTTCTTACTGCCCTTTAGAGAAGTATAAGCTTTGGCATGCTTTATTTGAGCTCGTGGTTTACAACCACCTTTTTTCAAATTCTTTTGTGATCTTGATGGGATCCCAATGCTAGATTTAGCATGCCATGAAGTTGCTTTCTGAGCAACTCATTGTTTGCTAAACATCTTATATGTAAAAAGATGTTCTTTTATCTCATCATCTATATTCTAAGTTTCTCTTTGTGAAAGTAATTGTACCAATTTGGTACTTTCTTCCCCCCTTTGAAAAGTTTTCATCCTCGAAAACTGTGAAATCTATGGCTTCATTTACAACTAGAGAGTCAATACTCTCACTCCTCCCAAAATTGGACTATTCAGCCAATCTTATACTTATGTAGAACCTGAAAACTTTCTAGAAGATTTACTATAAATAAATTCTAGTTTTGGTGTCTTTTAGAAAATCTTCTAGAGGTAGCTCAATGACCACCTATCCTAACCTGCTCATGAACTTCCTCTTGACTTTATGGGAATGCTCATGAGCTCTGATGTTTTGCAACAATGCAATGCTTATGCCTATCTGTGTTAGGACATGTGGATTTAATTTTCAATGCTAATCAAAGCATAAGAGGTTGGAAGGTACTATGAAATAAGAAAAATATTTCCATTTCCTCATTGTACCTATAGAACTTTAAGTTCCTTCCATTAAGAATCGTTGCATCTGCTAAGGAAAACCTTACTTGACTTTCTTGAGATGTAAATCTATTGAATTAATGAAGCCTTCAATTAAATTGGAAATTTTTCCAAAAGGAGGGAGCTTTCAATGATGCATTGAATACCTTTCACCATTTATGTTGGTGAAATTAATCTTTTCTTATACTTGGTTTCCATCAATGTCTTTGATGGCATCAACTTAATAGAGATTTATATCATGAGACTCTTGAAACCATTCTAGAGTGTCATCCTATCTAGGATATGTCATGAAGAACTCTTTTAGAACCTTTTTCAATTAACTATCTCTAAGTATGTCCTAAACTTAGAGGATTAGTATTGTAGGTTCTATGAAGTAGTGTAAGCGTGTGCCACAAAAAACTTTTTTGAGATATCATCTTTGTTATTGCTGACATTCAATGTATTCGGGTATCATCTTCTTAAGATCTCTCATCAAAGTCATGTTTTGGAACCATCTCTAAGTATCTATTATAGGTAGAGTTAGCATTGAGTATGCCAACTTCTCTAATATTTATGTATACATGCTATTTTGATTATGTCAAAGAAGTTTTGCTTCTAAAACTAAGTTATCAAGGAGCTTAGATATATTCATGTATACATTGCTTGAGGCTAATGTTTGTATTGAAAGAATTGAACTTGAGAATTTTTCTAGTTTACTTAAGAACTTAGATGTATTCAGGTATTCTTCAATTCATTTTTGCCTTGCCATGGACTTGGTAAGCGCTTTTCCTCCTTAGATTTACTTTATTGGTAGGCAAGTCATACTTAATGTCGTCATAACATTAAATATTGGATACATTAGTATCCCTTTTTGGAAAGACATTGTTAAGTACTTAGCTTCAGTTCTTTCCAATTGCCTTGCTTCCATAAAGAAGTAAATCCTCTACTTAGGACTATGATTACTTACTTAGTTACATAACTTTGAAAAAAAAAGAGTAAATTTTATTCACTTAAGTACATGTGTTTGCATACATTCATTACATATCATGCATGCCATGAATGTTTTTAGTAATCCATAGCCTTAAGCATACTTAGTGTATGCTAGAAGCATATACATCTTCACTCAAAGATGTTTAGCATGCATAAGGTTCAAAATTGAACCCCTCTTTAAAGCATGCATGGAATCCTCATGTTGAACTCCATTTTATTCAATGTGATGCTCGAATATCTTTTCAAAATCTTAATGTTTTCCTAATTAAACTCAGAATGCATTAACTTTCTAGGTGCATATGAACCATATAAATAATTGAGGCATTATCTTAAGCTTCAAGTATGTATGCAAACATATATGAAAGTTTAAGGAAAACAATCATTAAAGCCAAACATAAAGTTAAACAAACACTTAGCTTCGTATAAGCTTCATCCTTCTTTTGTCTCTTGAGAGGAGAGTCACCCTCCATTTGGCTTCGAATTGCTTCATCCATGCTCCTCCATTGGTAGCTTCGTTATTTCAAAAGTATGAGGCTAAACTTCCTCTATTCCTCACTTTGAATAAAGACAAATGAAGTTAATTGTGCAATGGTGATAAACTAAAGTGAGTATTATCAAACTCTAAGAGAAAAACAAGAATGCTACTTCCCCAATGTAGTGGAAGAAGACCATCTCTAAATACATGGGCCCCTCGGGTGCTGCTACACCTCAAACGTTCTATCATCACATTGTGCTCATCGGGGGAAAAGACAAGCCATGCTGTTGATCGAGTTCCGTTGTAAAAGACGAATCCCACATGCTTAAGATCATCTACAGCTAGTGCCCTTCATATAAGGCACGCTTAGTGTTGTTTTCTATGTAAATCAATGAGCACCTTTGCTCCTCATAGGCAGAAGTCGTACGTACCCAACATCTATCTCTTATAGACGGGGGCAAATCCTGAACATGGAAATTTGAGTAGATACTTCACTTACGTAAAAACTTTTACGAAAGGATAAATGAAGGACTTGAAAATCGAGGGCCTGTGCACCAACTTCAACGCAAGTGTCAAGGCGTGTATGCGCCAACTTCGAAGGAAAGAGCCTTGCTCTGAATACCAATGTTGTATGAACAACAAAACTACTCTAAGAGAGACCAATCTAAACATTCTAAGTCTAATCAAACCCACAAGGGGTGAGAGATGCACGTCTCCACCCAACCAACTCCACCCATATATATACCTCAAGGCCAAGGGGGAAATGTGAGGAGAGCTTGCCAAGTGTCCTCTCCACATGGATGCTAATCCAAGGCCTTCTAACCTTGGAAATCACATGGAATCACATGGCCCTCACATGGATTCTAAAAGGACTTCTCCCAATCTTGTACGTACAAGTCTCAAGGCTTGAGAGACCTCCCTAAGGGTTAAATATCATACTCTTAGGAAATATCAATCCTAAGGGTCAAAACCCTTCAATTGGGAGTAAATAAATCCAAATAACTCAAGGGTTCAAACCACACTCTTGGAGACACTTTCCCAAGGGTTTCCCAATAGAATCCAAGGGTTCTCCAAGTGTTTTTGGACCCTCAAAACCCATGTCTTTGGTCACTTTGACCCATAGTTATACAACACCATTCCACCATCAACTTGCATAAAATGAACGCCCAAGTAGTGATGCAAATGCCCCAAATCAGACATCTCAAATGAGCCATGCAAATCAGCCTTAAAATCAGCAATATGCTTCTCAATAGGACCAGTGAGCAGCATGTCGTTGACATAGACAACAATGATCAGAAGCACATCATTAGCATGCTTAACATATAAGGTGCTTTCAGTTGGACTGTTCTCAAAACCATGTGCAATCAGATAGGCATGTATCTTCTCATACCAAGCACGTGGTGCTTGCTTTAAACCATATAATGCCTTCTTTAACCTACACACCTGGTTTTCATGCCCTTTCTACACAAAGCCACGGGGCTGAAAAACATACACTTCTTCATGCAAGTCACCATTCAAAAATGTTGTTTTAATGTCCAACTGATGTACATTCCAACCATGATGAGCTGCAAGTGCACAGATGCTTCGAATAGTAGTCATATGGCATGTAGGTGCAAAGGTCTCATCAAAATCAATGCCTCTTTCCTGTGCATAACCCTTTGTAACAAGCTTGGCCTTATACCTGTCAACTGTACCATCCGGTTTACGCTTCAACTTGTATACCCACTTAGTGCCAATGGCCTTCTTGCCTAGAGGCAAGTCACATAAAGAACAAGTACCATTCTTCATTATAGTATCATATTGAGATTGCATAACAGCCATCCAATTTTCTCAATTTTGTGCTTCATCAAACGAAACAGGATCATTCTCATCATAGAGACTAGATACAACCATAGCATATCAATTTGATGCAAAAGAGGCACTATGAGAGCCTAAACGAGTACAATATGACAAAGGTGCATCTAATTTGTTGTCACGCAAAGTCTGCACCAGCCATTTTGGCATAGTTTTTGCCTGCTCAATATCAGCTCTCTCATCAGCTAGTGCATCATGTAAATCTGCATAAAAAACGGAATGATGTGCATCATCACTCGAAACCTACGAAGGTTGAGAAGTTGCCTCATTGGGACCAGCACTAGACTACCCACCTGTAAAAAGAGGTAGCAAAGTATGATACATGTCTTTGGAGCTAACAGATGTCTCCTTAGTACATGAGAGCAATGGCTGAATACCATCTTCCACAAAAACAACATCACGGCTAACGAGAATGTATTTAGTTTGTGGATGATAGAGACGATAGCTTTTACTTTCAGAACTGTACCCAACAAAAATACATTTTACTGCTTTATCATCCAATTTTGTGCGATGTTGTTCAGGCACTAATGCATATACCAAACAACCAAAAACACGTAGATGAGCAACAGATGGCTTGGGATCATGCCAAGCCTCATATGGAGTGATAGACTACAGCGCTTTAGTGGGACACCTGTTCAGTACATATGGTGCACACATGACAACCTCAAGCCAGAAACTATGTGGTAAAGCCTGACTCTTGACCATACACCTCGCCATCTCCATGAGTGACCTGTTCTTTCGTTCAGCAACTCCATTCTATTGAGGTGTATACGACACTGTACATTGGTGTTTTATCCCACATTCAGCCAACAATGTATTAAAATCAGAAGACAGATATTCCCCCCCTCGATCTGAACGGAGGGTGCCCATTTTACATGCTGACATATTTTCAGCCAAAACCAAAATCAATTTTAAGCACATGAACACTTCGGACTTTGCCTTCAATGGATACTGCATAGGACCACAAACATCACTATGTACAAGCTGCAATTTCTGAGTAGCCCGAATTGAACCATCTTTTGGAAATGAGGAACGCTGCATTTTGCCCAAAATACAACCTTCACAAACATGTTTTCCAGGTGGCTCAAGTTTGGGCAAAGAGGACACCATTTCATATTTCTGTAGGCATAGCAAACTAGAAAAATTCAGATGACCAAAGCGTGCATGCCAAAGCTTTGTATCTGAGATAGCCTGAGAATCATGTACTGCACATGCCAAATCATTCACAGATCTTTCATAGTCTATGAGCTTATTTAGGCCAGGTCATAAAATGCCAGAAGCAATAATCACATCGCCATTTGACACATCATGAATTGTACACCTGCCATCAACAAATTTCACAACCAAGCCAATCTTGGCTAATGTAGAAACTGATAACAGGTTCTTCTTGATCCCTGGCACAAATAAAGCATCTAACAAACTGAAAGAGCTACCATCAGCAGTAGTCAAAATGATCTTACCAACTCCTATAACAGGATAAGAGGAGTTGTTGGTGCATGTAACAATAATCCCTGTAGGGGCAGGCTCGAGTGAAGAGAAGAAACTGCACTGCGAGGTAATATGTTTGGTCGCCCCACTGTCAAAGTACCAAACATCTGAGTCTACTACAGACATGCACTGCTCATGAGAAGATGGGTCAAAACTGCAAACAGTAGTAAACACCCATTCTTCTTCCTGCACAAGATTAGCAGACTCCGTTTTTGGTGTAGAGGCTTCTGCAACAACCATTCCAGCCTCTTTCTTATTTGCCTCTTTTGCAACCAGTTTTGGACAGTTCTTTATGATATGATCATTCCCTTTACAGTACTTACAAAACAATTTCCGCTTTTCTGATTTTTTCTCATCTTTGTCTTGGTTCTTTGAATGTGCACCATTTACAGATTTCTACTTACTAGTAGAAGAGCTCCATTTTCCTTTGCCCTTCTGATTAGCCAGGAAAGCTTGATCTGCAACATGCATAATGGACCTGTTCTACCTGGAATGATCTTCCTGCAACAGAACAGAGACTAACTCCTTGAATGACAAGGCATTTGGATTGCCTTTCATCATCAACCGAAGAGTAGAAGCGAAACTCTGATATGAATCAGGAAGACCATTCAGAACGGTCTGCACAAGTGAGCTATCTGGTATAACCTCATCAACAGAAATCAACTGTTCCTTCAAGTCTTTGATCTTTGTTAGAAAACTTTCCATAGAATCACCTTCATTCATGTGCTCACTCTCCAACTGTTTGTGGAGGTAAGCAACACGAGCCTCATTCCTAGCTTGGTACAATGTGGTAAGTGTATCCCAACCATCCTTAGTTGTTTTGCAAGAGCGAATATGAGGAATAATGGGACGTTTGACAAACAAAGCTATCAAGGCATGTGCCTTGGGATCTCTACCATCCCAACGAATCCGCTCTGCAGTAGGTGCAACAAAAACCATAGCACGAATAGGAATATGTAGAATATCACCATCTTCGACACCTTCTGTATGAGCTTCAGTACTTGCAGTTGTAACAATTGTAGGTGCGAGAGGAAGTTTTTGGACACCTTGCACAATGTTCCATAGTCCTTTTGCAACCAACACATGTCGCATCATATTAGCCCATAATGGGTAGTTTGTACCATCCAACTTATCCTCAACAGCCAACATATAGAATACATCACTGCTTTCAGCCATGGTCGGTGACTAAAATACATTGATGCAGAAAATTGTCTGTATCTCAAAAAGTTGACATAACTGCCTAGACGGATTTTGCTACACCTATAACAGGCTTTGAGATGCTTATATTGGCGAACAGAAATTGGTATATACTGTTGGCAGAAAAAGACAAAATAGCATGCACAAGCGCTACGATAGTGCGTTCGGAGGCCGAAACGAGCTCAGATCGCGATTTCGGTACCACAAAGCGAAGATGTTTTGATCTCAAAAACACGCTGAGTATGCTCACCAAAATTCGTGTGATTGTGAGACTGCAACCGGAGGAGTGTCAATGATGCCCTAGATGAAGCGACGACCTGCTCTGATACCAAAGTTAGACATCTGCGGAAGCACGCAAACAGCACAAGGAAGAAGAAGAAGCTTGGAGCACAACACACAATACTGAATGTATTACTAGAGAATGTACAAAGATAAGTAGCCCATTAGGGCAATAGGTGTATATACAAGACGGGGGGAAAAAACTTCCTAAAGAGGGAAAAAAGTGCCCTGGCGGTCCTAGTGTATTCACACACATCACTACCTAAATATATCAACAAGTAGGAGCTTCTCCAATAGACCCGCTAAATCTCTATAGGAGACTCTCCAACAGACCCGCTAAATCTCTATAGGAGACCAACACTCGATTCTATGTAGAAGCATCCCAATTAATGATCGTTGCTTCTACTCATCAGGTAGACCTCCTACACCTCAAGACTTGGCTGGAACAAGATGAGGCCGGTAAGAGTCAAGCCCTCTAATAACCACAAGCCAAACATCGCACACAAAAGCACATTTTGAAGCAAGATTTTAACTTTTAGGAGGAGTTTGGCATATAGCTGGTTGAATCATAGAGCTAGGCAATCTTATCCAATGCCACCTCCAAGAGTTAGTCCTCGGTTGAAGTAGTACTTCTGGATCCCCATGAGTTCTAGAAGCTATTGAAAACAATGGTAAAGAAAATTTAGTAGACAGTCCACGAGGCTAAGGAATCTTTCAACTTGGGCCTTCATTCACCATTAGACGAGGACCCTGAAGAAGAATAGGATTCCATTTTTGGGTTTAGGTCCTCCAAGCATGCCAATGTTAGGCCATCAGATAAATATTGTACTTTTTGGTCCTTTATTGTTTGTTGATGTAAATTTCAGTGAATAGTCCTAATCGAAAAGGCAAGACTTTCCTTTATAGCCATTCATAAATTAATGAGAAGCTTCACATGCCTATTGTGTGAGAAATCACTCGGATGTATGGTGGTGAGTCTAGCCAACACCACTTCAGGCATAACGTTTTGCATAATTACTAAGTTTGGTATTTTTTGCGGTATTCTCTCTGCCTATTTATTTGGTTGTCTATGTCCATTGAAGACGATAGAGGGTAATTCAGTGTCTAAGTTACCTTGAAGTACTACGTATTTGTGTAATCACAAGGGTGAAGGTTTGTAGGGTAGTGTGCTAGATTTATGGTGACCTAACACTGTAATAATCTATTTGGTGAAAGTATATTGTGTTTTGTAGTTGGCAATAAATGGTGCATAATAGTATCTATTGTATTTCAGTGAAGTTGGATAATGAAGTCTATAGATTTGCTGTGTATTTTGGTACTGCTACTTAGTTGATAACAATCTGATAGTTTAGAGAGTTGGAGAAACTTAGAGACTTAGAGCAATCTAGGTCATCCCATCCAAGAACCCTTAGTTAACCTATTTCTACCCTTAATCAGGAGGAAGTAGAGAGGTTAACAAGAGCACTACCTGATGTGAATTTCAGCTTATATACCGATTTTCATGGTAAAGATTTCTTGCCCTTTGTCTAAGGCACTAAATCACAACTCACTCTTCATGGCATGCTCCCACTTGACATGATCCTTTGTATGCATAGCCTCTTTGTAGTAAGAAGTTGTTAGCATAACAAAAATTAAACTTGGAACATATTTATTAGGTGGATTTGGGACATGTGTAGAGCATCTCAAGGGTTGCTAAACAACACCATTTGTAGACTGGTATGATTGGATATTCTCTTGAACATCCCTTTGTGCAATATTTTTATGCATGATACATGGAGGACTAGTATTCAAAAGCACCACTCTTCTCACTTCAACCTCCTTAATGGGTTGTGTTAGTATATGATCAATGTCTACCCATCATGATTGTATGTACTAATGCAAATTTTGTAAGGGCCCCATTATGAGGAGAAGCCAAGAGTGCATTACCCAATTGATGGGAATCCCAACTTGCATGTTGGATGAAGGTCAAATCAGACCATGTCCAATATTATAAGGAAAGGGAGTTACTAGGGTCCCCAATTATGGGGTCTGGGGTAGTGATGAGCAACCTCGACTGGGGGGTCCAAGGGGGCAAATGAGCCCCTTGGCTGGGGGGTCCTAAGGGGCTAGCAGTCATTTGGTGGGGGTTTGGGGTAGCACCCTTGACCAAATAGTAAAGGGAATATTCCATGAAATTTTCCTTATCAGAGATAGAAATCATTTATATTTATTAGGTTGATTGAACTGGCCTAAGCCATGTATGGAGATTATGTGGGTGGTGGCCTCCCATGTTCTACTACATGTATTCAGCTCAAGATTGAGCTAAATAATCTAAGGAATGGCCCCTATTATGGTGCTAATGATTACATATTAAAGGTTAGAGAGCTTGCAAATGCACTAGGGTCAATCGGTTGTGCCTTAGATGATGATGATCTTGTCGCCCACACCCTAAATGGATAATTAAAAATGGAGGGTATTCAAAACTTCAATTTATGTAAGGGACTTTCTTCCTGATTTTGATCAACTAATCGCTCTCATGGTCATAGAGGAGATGAACCTTGGTGGTCATAATGCCAAGGATAGCCAAGAGCAATTATTGCATGTAGGTAGAGGATGAGGAAGACACAACCGAGGTGCTACAAGAGGAAGATATCAAAGTAACCAAGGAGCTCAAGAAAAACAAGAAAATGCAGGCCAAAGAGGTGGAAGAGCAACAAATAGAGGAAGAGGTGGAAGATTTGGTGGAAGAGGACAACCCACTTCAAATGGATGCTTTGTATGTGGTAAGCATGATCATTACATGAATGTTATCATAGAGCTCAAAGACAAGGGAATCGAAGCAACAACAACAATTATAGAGGGCAAGGTAATTATGCAAACCCATCATCCAACCAAGGAAATGATTATTTACTTGCCATGAGGTATGGTGAAGATACAATTCAAGCTAGTGAAGATGTACGGTATGTAGACAGTGGATGTAGCAATCATATGCCATGTCGGAAGGATCTTTTTAGTAATTTGGAGGTCTCAAAGCATCAAGGACATGTGGAAATAGGCAATAACTCAAAAAATACCATTCAACATGTGGGAGATATCACGTTTGGAAGGAAATCAAAGGTGAAAAGTGCTTATCAGAGGTATTACATGACCCTACTATTACCAAAAACTTGATTTCGGTAGGCCAAAGGTAGAAAAAGGCTATCAAGTTAGGTTCAATGAAAGAGGATGTTTTGTTGAGGATCCAAGGGCAGGTTTCAAGCTCAGAGAAAAAGGAAAAAAGCAAGGGAGAATGTTCACAATGGAGATAAATCAGCCACACCTTTTAATGTTTGTCACATATGGAGACAAAAGGATCGCAGATTTGGATCTATGGCATAAATGAATAGGTCACATCAATCTACAAAAGCTCAATGAAATGCAAAGGAGGAGCTTGGTAAGAGGCTTACCAAATTTTCATGAAATTTGTGTAGCTTGTCAACAAGGAAAACAATAAAGGCTGCCTTTCAAGAAGAGTATCTATGTGAGTGCGAATGTTTTAGAACTCATTCAGGGGTCTAACAAGAGAAGAATCCCTTGTTGGAAATACTTATTTTTTAACCTTCATTGATGAATTTTCAAGAAAAGCATGGTTGTATTGCATTAGAAACAAATCAGAAGTGTTCCACTACTTCAAGAAATTCAAAGCCCAGATGGAGAAGGAGTCTGGCAAGTTTATCAAAACTTTGAGATCCGATGGAGGGGGAGAGTACTTCTCCTAAGAATTTTCATAATTTTTTCGATTCAATGGCATCAAAAGAAAATTTACATGTAGGTATACCCCTCAACAAAACGGGGTAACAGAGAGAAAGAACAGACACATAGTAGAGGTAGCAAGTTGTATGCTCAATGAAATGAATATGTTGCATTGTTATTGGTGAGAGGCTACATATACAACCACATAAATCATGAATAGATGTCCTACATTAGATATACATCATCTAACCCATGAGGAAGCATGGAGTGGAAGAAAACCTTGCATTTCACATCTTAGAATCTTTGGTCGTATATGCTATGTACATGTACCTCAAAAGTTAAGGTCAAAGTTAGATGCCAAATCTAAAAGGTGTATCTTTTTGGGATATTCTATAGAACAAAAGGGGTATAAATGCTATAATCCCATCACCAAGGATCTGAAGGTAAGTAGGGATGTTGTCTTTGATGATTTGAAGCCTTGATATGCATGCACGAGTCCATTGCAAGTTGAAGAGATAGGTGAGATAGATAAGAAGAATGATGATAGAGTTTAAGAAAGCATGGATTTACGTGGTCCAAGCAACTCATCCAACACAAGGAAACCCTCACCATGGAGTGGAAGGCTTAGGGAAAGAGATACCAGCTCTAAAGAAAGAAAAATCAAAGGCAAAGACAAGATTGCAATTGAAGAAGGAAGCTATGTGGACGAGAGCATGTTGGAAGATGAAGAGATATAATAAATTCAAACCTAAGGAGTCGCAAAACAAAGGAAGAGGATGGAAACCACACCTAAAGGAAGTGAAAGAACGTCTTCAAGGGTACGATATCCATTTCAAAGGTTAACATATGATAATTTCATTGCAAAGCATTATGCATACATGACTCAGGTAATCAAGGACAAAGAACCGACTAATTATGAAGAAGCTAAGGATTGCAAGGAATGGCAAGAGGCAATGAAGGAAGAGCTCAAGGAACTTGATGAAACCATACATGGAGCTTGGTATCAACTCAAGAAGGCATGAAGGTGATAGGTAATAATTGGGCTTACAAAATTAAAAGAAATTCAATTGGTTCCATTGCTAGGTACAAAGCAAGGTTGGTGGCGAAAGGCTTCTCCCAAAGCTATGGGATAGATTATGATGAAATTTTCAGCCCCATAGCCAAGATGCCAACAATTAGGATGTGAAGAATGCCTTCCTCAATGGAGAGGTTGAAGAAGTAGTCTACATGAGCCAACCTCAAGGATTCGCTAGTATGAGGTACCCAAATCATGTTTGCAAGCTAAGTAAATAATTACTAAAGCAAGCTCCAAGGGCTTGGAATCAGAGGTTAGTGTATTATTTATCAAGCTATGGATACAAAGAGAGTGTTGCAGATCCATCACTTTACACGAAGAAGCAAGGAGATAATACGGTATACATATGCATCTATGTGGATGATTTGATCATCATAGGAAGTGATATTGCAGGTATTAAAGATATAGAATCAAAGCTAGGAAAGGAGTTCAAGATAATTAATCTTGGAGCACTAAAGTACTTCTTGGGAATAGAGGTAATCTATGCACACAATGGCATCTTCTTGATTCAAAGAAAATATTTGTTGGATGTGCTATATAAGTATGGCATGAGTGGTTGTAAGCCACTTTCTCAGCCCATGGAGCCCAATACAAAGTTGGTTGTAGGTCAAGGAGAGGCTATAAAAGATATTACACTATATAGAAGCATAATTGGTTCATTAAATTATGCTACATTCACTAGACTTGATCTTGCATATGTAGTAGGTGTTGTCTCTTAATTTTTGCATGCACCCACTCATGACCATCTTATGGCAACAAGAAAAGTGCTTAGATACATCAATCACACCATCAACCAAGGCCTATTTTACTCATATGATGTTGATCTAAGTGCCAAGGGATATAGTGATGCTGATTGAGTAGGTAGCAAGGATGATCCAAGGAGTACATCGGGTTATGTTTTCATGATAGGTATAATAGTGATCTCTTGGAGCTCTAAGAAGCAACCCACATTTGCTCTTTCATCCACTGAGGCTGAGTACAGAGGTTTAGCATTGGCTACATGTGATCTATTATGGCTTAAGAAGCTACTTAAGGACTTGGAAGTGGAAGTGGAGGAGTTTCCTCTATGGAGACACCATTTCAAGCATCTACCTAGCTAACAATCCCATGTTTCATGCAAGGAGCAAGCACATAGAGGTTCATTACCACTTCATTAGAGAAAAGGTGATGGCGAAGGAGCTAGATATAAGGTATGTGAACACTAAAGTGAAGGTTGCAGACATGATGACAAAGTTTTTTGAAGGTACAAAGCTTGGAGGATTCAAAGAAGCAATCAATATAAGAGACATAGGATGAAGTAATGAAGGAAAAAGACTTGAGCTTGAGGGGGAGTGTTGAAAGTTTTGTATTTCAAGCTCAAGAGTGTGGGAACATGCCCCAAATTGAACCTTCCACATCATCAACTATCAAAGGAGACTGATTCCCACAAGTTGGAGGCATCAAAGCATGCCTATAATGGAGCAAAGTTGATTAGAGAAGATTTAGCTCACCTCTTGATGTGATTGGACCTCACTTTTGACAGGTATATGCTTTTGATTGGTTAAAGAGGTTTGTATGTGACCTTTAAAGCCTCTAATTAGTTGTATTATGACTTAGAGTCATGGAAATACATGCCCAAGATACCTCCTTGCTTAAGCACACCCCCTACTAGCTATTTTCATATTTTTCAAAAATTTCACTTTTACATACTCTATCTATCTAGTTGATTTTGGCATACCCCCAGTCTTGTAATTGTTATTTCTCCTTCATCTCGAATCCATTTTCAGTTATTTTTGTCTTATTGGAAAGCTTATAAGTTCTAATTTAAGTGACATAAGTCTCAGGTTCAGCGCCTACACATGTGTAGAGAAATGTCCAGAATAGTGTCTAGGTAGATAGCTAATACACTGTGAAGAGATCAAGTTATTTGTCTTCTTGCAGCTACTTGAGGCATCATTGAGTATCCAAATGAGTGATTTTACTCTCATTTGAAAGTCCTCTAACTCTAGCTTAAGCTTGAAAATATTTGTTTTCATTCTCTGCATGTACCTAGAGAAACACAAAAAATGTAGAGCCTATGTCAGAAAAATTTTAGGATCCTAGGAGGGTTCATTTGCTTTTGTTGTGCACATAGGAGTGTTTATCCTTCAATATATGTGTGTTAGATAATCAAACTATGAAGTCCATGGAGATAATATCTCACTTCCCATCGGGAATGTCCGATGGGTGAAGTATCGTGTATCATGGTGATATCAAGTATCATATCATGGAATTCCAAGTATCGCCAGCCATACGTATCGTATCGTCAGGACTGATATCGTGTATTGTCCAAACTGGGGTATCGTGTATCATTTATCTTAGGTATCATGAATTGTTTGCTCCCAAGTATCACCCATACTCCCTAAGTATGGTGTATCCTCTGTTCTAAAGTAATCCCAAAGAGATCCTGTTTGCCTGTTTTAACCCCAAGAACCTTGAACTGGCATAACTTTTTCATACGAAATCCATTTGTTGTGATTTTGGGTTCGTTGGAAAGCTTGTTTCCAATTCCATAAGTGGATTTTTAGATATAGTATTTAGAAGTTGACCTTCAGGTGAGACTAAGAAGCCAAGGGGGACTCCAAAGGATTTTGAACAATACAAAGGGAAAATTGGGACTAGAGAAGACAAGCTTATGAACCTAAGATTTGGTAGACACCTAGGCAAGGGTAGACAAAGCATTAGATCATCTGAGGCCAGTGAAAACCATACAACTAGGCCATGGGCAAAACAACTTAGTGGTTATCCCTATACGCTAAGTTCTAAAACAAGTGACTCAGAAATGTATTTTGGCATGGAGAGACCTGCACATAGCTCAGGAACTGCCTATTTATAAACACTAGAAGTTCCCTATGAAACACAATTGGAGTATATCAGGACCAACCAATTAGGTGCATGCATCTATGAGGATGGTCTGAGGCGATCAATTGTCCAACTCAAAAATCCCAATCAACCCTTTGGACTTGAATACCCAGTGGTCAAGTTTGAAGATGGTTCTTATATTGATAAGCAAGGAACCATGTATGTGTTCACCGGCTTACCAGAGAGGAAAGATGAGTTTGAAAACATCATTCCTGAGAATGAGATAGGAGACCTAGAGCAAGGAGACCTAGGACGAGAACCCAAGAATTCTAGAGGTAAGTCAGTCTTGACCAGAGTGATCACTCTAGAATGGATCCTCCAAAACAACAAAAACATATAACTATTCTTGAATAGAGAAATGGAGGAAGACTTTTGGAGATTCAAGCCGGATGAACTTAGAAAAAGAGGTGGAGTCATCGTCTATGAATTCAAAGATCCTGAGATACTAGGCAAAGTTTTCTATTTAGATAACACATCAGAGTGAATATTCTTGGTAACATAGCATGGCAAGCATGCATACACTTGGCAAGGAGAATCGATTTTCCCTCCAACAAGATCTAATGTTTCCCATGGCCTCCAAGGAGGAGGATCATCCCAAGCTTATGAAACCCAAAGGGAAAGAGGTAGAGAGAGACCTGAGATAAGCTTTGCACACATTGTGGGTAGAGCCAGATTAGGACTTGAAAGGGAAAGACCTAAAAGAGAGAGACATAAAGCACATAGGCATCAAAGAGATGAACATGATTTTCCATTGCCTATACCTCCAAAGCATCCAAGAACCCTTAGACCCTCTCAAGTGGTTAACACAATGAAGAACTACTTTGACGGTTTAAGAGATCCTTATGATCATGTGGCCAAGTTCAAACAAGTGTTAGGAGCTGAACAAGTCAAGAACTTGTTCACCAAGTTGAAGCATTTGGTTTGACTCTCAAGGGTACAACGTGTTATATTTAGGTAGTGATGTGTGTGAACACACTAGGACTGCCGGGGCACTTTTTTCCCTCTTTAAGAGGTTTTTCTCCCCCGACTTGTATATACGCCTATTGCCCTAATGGGCTACTTATCTTTGTACATTCTCTAGTAATACATTCAGTATTGTGTGTTGTGCTCCAAGCTTCTTCTTCTTCCTTGTGGAGTTCGCGTGCTTCCATAGACGTCTAACTCCAACAATTGGTATCAGAGTAGGTCGTCGCTTCATCTAGGGCGCCATCGACACTCCTCCGTTTGTAGTCTCAAAATCGCACGAATTTTGGTGAGCATACTCAACGTGTTTCTGAGCATACTCAGCATTTCGGCCTCCGAACGCACTATCGTAGCACTTGTGCAGGCTATTTCGTCCTTTTGTGCCAAAGGTATATACCAGTTTCTGTTCGCTAGTATAAGCGTCTCAAAGTCTGCTACAGGTCTATCAGAATTCATCTAGGCAGTTCTGTTCAACTTTTTGAGATACAGTCAATTTTCTGCATCAAGGTATTTTAGTCACAGGCCATGGCTGAAAGTAGTGATGTATTTCATATGTTGGCTGTTGAGGATAAGTTGGATGGTACCAACTACCCGTTATGGGCTTATATGATGCGATATGTGTTGGTTGCAAAAGGATTGTGGAACATTGTGCAGGGTGTCAAAAAACGTCCTATCACACCTACAACTGTTACAACTGCAAGTACTGAAGCTAATGTAGAAGGTGTCGAAGATGATGATATTCTGCATATTCCTGTTCATGTTCGGGTTTCTGCTGCACCTACTACAGAGCAGATTTGTTGGGATGGCAGAGATGCCTAGGCACATGCATTGATAGCTTTGTCTATCAAACGTGCCGTTATTCCTCGCATTTGCTCTTGCAGAATAGCTAAGGATGCTTGGGATACACTTACCACATTGTACCAAGCTAGGAATGAGGCTCGTGTTGCTTACCTCCGAAAACAGTTGGAGAGTGAGCACATGAATGAAGGTGATTCTATGGACAGTTTCCTAATGAAGATCAAAGACTTGAAGGAACAGTTGATTTCTGCTGATGAGGTTATACCAAATAGCTCACTTGAGCAGACCGTTCTGAATGGTCTTCCTGATTCATATCAGAGTTTTGCTTCTACTCTTCGGTTGATGATGAAAGGCAATCCGAATGCCTTATCATCTGAGGAGTTAGTCTCTGTTCTGTTGCAGGAAGATCAATCCAGGCAGAATAGGTCCATTATGCGAGTTGCAGATCAAGCTTTCCTGGCTAGTCAGAAGGGCAAAGGAAAATGGAGCTCTTCAACTAGTAAGCAGAAATCTCCTAATTCTGCATATTCAAAGAAGGAAGATAAAGATGAGAAGAAATCAGAAAAGTAGAAATTGTTTTCTAAGTACTGTAAAGGGAATGATCATATCATAAAGAACTGTCCAAAACTTGCTGCTAAAGAGGCAAAGAAGAAAGAGGTTGGAATGGTTGTTGCACAGGCCTCTACACCAAAAATAGAGTCTGCTAATCTTATGCAGGAACAAGAATGGGCGTTTTCTACTGTCTGCAATTTTGACCCATCTTCTCATGAGCAGTGCATGTCTGCAGTAGACTCAGATGTTTGGAATTTTGACAGTGGGGCGACCAAACATATTACCTCGCAGTGCAGCTTCTTCTCTTCACTCGAGCCTGCCCCTACAGGGAATACTGTGACATGCGCCAACAACTCCTGTTATCCTGTTATGGGAGTTGGTAAGATCATTTTGACTACTCCTGATGGTAGTTCTTTCACTTTGTCAGATGCTTTATTTGTGCCAGGGATAAAGAAGAACCTGATATCACTTTTCGCATTAGCCAAGATTGGCTTGGTTGTGAAATTTGTTGATGACAGGTGTAGGGTTCATGATCTCTCAAATGGCGATGTGATTATTGCTTCTGGCATTTTATGTCATGGGCTGTATAAGCTCATAGACTATGAAAGATCTGTAAATGATTTGGCATGTGCAATAAATGATTCTCAGGCTATGTGAGATGCAAAGCTTTGGCATGCACGCTCTGGTCATCTGAATTTTGCTAGTTTGCTACGTCTACTGAAATCTGAAATGGTGTCCTCTTTGCCCAAACTTGAGGCACTTGGAAAACATGTTTGTGAAGGCTGTATTTTGGGCAAAATGCAGCGTTCATCCTTTCCAAAAGATGGTTCAGTTCGGGCTACTCAGAAATTGCAGCTTGTACATAATGATGTTTGTGCTCCTATGCAGACACCTTCTTTTGGGAATTATCTTTACTTCGTGACTTTCATCGATGATTTTTCCAGGCATGCATGGGTATATCCATTGAAGGCAAAGTCCGAAGTGTTCATGTGCTTCAAACAATTTTTTGGTTTTGGCTGAAAATCTATCAGCATGTAAAATGGGCACCCTCCGTTCTGATCGAGGGGGGGAATACATGTCTTCTGATTTGAATGCATTTCTGGCTGAACGTGGGATAAAACATCAGTGTACAGTGCCGTATACACCTCAACAGAATGGAGTTTTTGAACAAAAGAATAGGTCACTCATGGAGATGGCGAGGTATATGGTCAAGTGTCAGGCTTTACCACATAGTTTCTGGCTTGAGGTTGTCATGTGTGCAACATATGTACTGAACAAGTGTCCCACTAAAGCGCTGCAGTCTATCACTCCATATGAGGCTTGGCATGACCGCAAGTCATTTGTTGCTCATCTGTGTGTTTTTGGTTGTTTGGCATATGCATTAGTGCCTGAACAACATCGCAGAAAATTGGATGATAAAGCAATAAAATGTATTTTTGTTGGGTACAGTTCTGAAAGTAAAGGCTATCGTCTGTATCATCCATAGACTAAATGCATTTTGGTTAGCCGTGATGTTGTTTTTGTGGAGGATGCTATTCAGCCATTGCTTTCATGTACTAAGGAGACATCTGTTAGCTCCAAAGACATGTATGATACTTTGCTGCCTCTTTTTACAGGTGGACAGTCTAGTGCTGGTCCTAATGAGGCAACTTCTCAGCCTTTGCAAGTTTCATGTGATGATGCAGATCATTCCATTTCTGATGCAGATTTACATGATGGCTGATATTGAGCAGGCAAAGAGTATGCCAAAATGGCTGGTGCAGACTTTGCGTGACAGCAAATTAGATGCACCTCTTTCATATCATACTCATTCAAGCTCTCATAGTGCCTCTTTTGCATCAGATTGCTATGCTATGGCTGCATCTAGTCTCTGTGATGAGAATGAACCTGTTTCATTTGATGAAGCACAAAATTCAGAAAATTGGATGGCTGCTATGCAATTTGAATATGATGCAATAATGAAGAATGGTACTTGGTCTTTATGTGACTTGCCTCGTGGAAAGAAGACCATTGGCACTAAGTGGGTATACAAGCTGAAGCGTAAACCTGATGGTACAGTTGACAGGTATAAGACAAGCCATTACTACTCATGATAATATGTTTGTATGCATGAGATTAAGTGTTAGCATGTGCATGAGCATATGTTAGCATGCTTGTATTTGAGAATGATTGCATTTAAGTGTGAATGTATACATAAAGGTGATGTGAGAAAGCATGATTTTATGTTTTATTTGATATACTTATGTTTTTCCTAATACTTCTTGCAGACATTAAAGAATTTCAAGATTACAAAAAGAACAAAGATTGCAGAGTTCTGAGAAAGAGTTCAAGCATTGACATTTGAAGAGATTGGACTTGGAGCTGTTTACCTATTGCTTCCTTGACTTCTTTTCCTTACTTGAGCTTGGACTAGACTTGTATAGACTTATATTTAGATCTATAGATTTATAGCTAGGCTTTCATTTAGAACTATAGCTTTCATTTAGATCTATTACACTGTTTCCATTATCTGATGCCTCAAAGCAAAACAATTGCAAATGAATTTTCAAATGAATTTACTTCATCTTTTATTTTAGATACGTTGTTACCCTCCGCTCATAAAAATACTACTACCCTAGATAAATCTAATGAAACTATAGAAGTAGAAGTAGAAGACGTTATTAAGGATCAAATTACTAAAGAATCTTTAGTTTCCATATCTTATGATTATTGTTTGTCAAGATTTTCAACTTTGTTTTCCATTGCTTCTCCCGAACCACATAGTAGTGAAGACTTATTCCCGCCACCTCTTAATAGAAATACTCAACTTAATCAAATTGAAAACAGAGTAGAAGATATATTAACGAACATTTAATCAAGGAATCATTAATTTTACGTTCATATCAAGAGGCTATTGCTAGGTATAGGGCAGCTCAACCATATGGTCATTAGAAGCATAGAGTGATAAGAATTTCATATTAGTTAAGTTTAGATATTTATTAGATCTTTCGTAACTTAAGTAATTAGATAATTGAAATTTTGTTTACCCTAATTGTCAAGTATACTTAATGTACCTGAGTTTGTTCCAAACACCCAACGTGTGCCGATCGAATTGGCAGATGACCTGATCCATCATCCGAGAAGCCATTACTTCCTAACATTGGTGAACCTGACGTGAAATGAACATGCAGATCGACCAACAGACTGAACAACTTTAGAGCTGGATAAATTACGAAGTTTTCTAAGCATGCTTGACACCTCTCTTGGACACGGGCTTGAACCTATGCTCGAGGACGGGGTGGTTGCTAGTGGGTTAACTGGAAATTGGGAGAATGTACGAGCGGTTGTCCATAGGCTAGCACAAAGACATGAGTGCAATCAAATGCAAACCCCTAGGATAATTGGTAGAGATGCATTAGGTGAGGTAGAAAATGATCACACTTGTCAAAATCTTGGTAAGGATGAATAAAAAATTGCTATGTTGAAAACTATAGTAGAATGAATAGCCAAACATATGGAGACTTTAGCAATTGAAATGGAAACTATGAAAAGTATGCAAGAAATTAACCAAAGTACTTGACGATCGTAGTGCTTTTGTTAGAATTTGTTCTCGTGATGGCCTAAAATATGTTCAATTTATGACGCTTTACATTAATCATCCTCGTAATTGTAGGTCTTTAAGGAAAACCCCTTTGACACATTTAGATTAGGATTTCGAGTAAATGCCACTATTGAGCGAGATGATGGTGGTCTTTGTTTCGATATCTCACAAAATCTTATACATAATTTAGATAGGATGATTTAGATAAGATGACTGTTTATTTTCCATCTCCTTCTTTAAATATTTTGCATTTCAAACAAATTCCTAAAAAACTCATAAAAACATATATAAAAAACATTTAAAAAACAAAGGATATATGTTATCTGAAGAAAACATTGAACATGTTATTGAAACCACACACTATTTCTCAACACTAGAAGAACTAGAAATTTGTAGTCAGAATAATTCTAATTCTCACATTCTCGTGTCTTCACTTGATGTGTATGCATTAATTCAAGAACATGCCTCTAATATTGATAAAGAATATGATGCTTTAGTGGAGACTAAATATAAAACTGTTAGTAAGAAAGTTCAACCCGTAGCACAACCATTGCCTAAATTTAGTAATGATATTATAAAGAATGTAATTCATGAGCCAATCCTTAGAGATCCGATAAATATTGGCCATGTATTTACTAAAGAATCCTTAAATCAAATTAAGTTAGATTCTAGTGGTTTCCTTCTTCTAGCAGAAAAAGAGTATTTCCTGAAGATTATTGAGCAACATGGAAGAGCATTTTGTCTTGAGCCTACAGAGATAGGATGTGCAGATGCTAGGATAGTTTCACCGATGATTATTTTTACTATTCCCCATATTCCTTGGAATTTGTGCCCTATTCCAATACCTAAAGCTCATCTTCTAGAGCTAATTAGATTACTTAAAGAAAAAATTCATATGCATATTCTAGAATATTCTTTAGCTCCCTATTTAAACCATTCGTTTACTATGCCCAAAAATAATGGAGAACTTCGGTTTATCCAAGATCTTCAACCGATTAATAACGTGACCATTAGAAATGTGGGTAGAGGTCCAATTGTGGATGAATTTGCGGAAGCTTTTTCTGGAAATTCTATTTATTCAATGGGTGATCTCTACTCTGGGTATGAACAATTTGTTTACCACTGATAGGAATGATCACAAATTGTTCTTCACCTGATATTGCTATGCTTAGATGGATTTCTTACATTAAATTTATAAATCTGGTTTTAATTCATATTGCAGGAAAATCTAATTCTGCTGCTGATATGCTTTCTAGAGCTAGGTATGAGGATGATGATGAAGCAAAAGTAGATACTAATGCAATTAATTATGATTCTCAAGCATATGTGTATGAACAATTTAATATTGATGAATATGAAAGAGAGTGGCAAGACATTGGGAAGTATCTTAGTACTTTGATTAGATCACCTTCATGGTCTTCAAATAGATTTAGGAATATTAGAAAAAGAGATTTTATTTTTTTCTTAAAAGATGGACTAATTTGGAGACATGCAAGGGGGAAGATTAAATTTCCACAAAGGGTACTAGGAACTAAGCATCTTCAAATGCAACTCATGAAAGATATGCATGATACTTTATGGGTTGGACATAAGGGATTTGTGGCTACTTATGAGAATATTAGAGAAGGTTATTGTTTGGCGAGGCATCTATGTTAATGTAAATTACTATGTGAATTCTTGTGATATATGTCAATTACATTCATGAGTTAAGCATAGGGATCTGTTGCACCCTACCTATCCACCATGTATACATTATAAGTGGGTAGTTGATTTAGTGAACATGCCCAAAGGTATAGATAGGATGAGGTACATAGTTCTTGTATGCCAAGTCCTTACAAACCATGTAGAAGGACAAGCCTTATGATCTAAAACAGTGTTCAATGTATGTAAATTTCTTCTTGAAGATGTAATTTCAAGATTTGGTTATGCTGAGAAGGTAGTAGCTGATAGGGCAGAATTAGATCCACAAGAAGCTAGAGATTTCTTTGCTAGGCATGGAGTTCGTTTAGCTCTTACCACTGCTTATAACCGTGAGGCTAACGGGAAAATAGCAAGAGGGCATTCTCCAACAATTAAGGCAATTTCTAGAGCTTGCAATGGTGATCTTAAGAATTGGCCAAGATTTTTATCATTTGCATTATGGGCTGATAGAATGACCTATACTAGAACAACAAGGTATATGCCAATAGAGTTATTCTACTGCTAGAAACCTATTTTTCCTGTTTATACACAAATACTTACTTGGGCTACTCTTCCATGACATGACAATCTATCTACAGAAGATCTTTTAGCTCTACGAATTAAGCAACTTGAACAAGGAAATGAAAAGATAGAGGAACCTATAGCTAAATTGAAAGAATCTCGAATTAAGAATAAAGAATACTTTGATAAATCACATAGGATAAGGCCAAAGCCAATACAAATTGATGATTGGGTTTTAATTTATGATAGCACATTTGATTCCTAGTATGATGTTTGTAGGAAATTAAAATGGCATTGGTTTGGACCTTATGTGATGCTCAAAGTTTATGATAATGGAACGTATGCCTTACGAGAATTAGATGGAACACCTCTTAAGAACGTAATTGCAGGTAAAAGAGTTAAATTATTCAAACAAAGAAATGAAGAAAATTATGACTTATTGTATGATGAAGAATGTGAAGAATGACTCAATTTTGATTAATAAAAAGGATGTATGAATTTTCTTTTAATGTGTTTTTTCTTTTACAAGTATGAAGATAAAAGTTTGTTTATGAAAACTAATTTTACTTGTGAGTCTAGATGTTGTTGATTCTTAGCAGGAGTTGAAGATGCTTTGGGCAAATAAATTAAAGATTCTTTTTTGATAAAGTTGAAGATGAGAAGTTTGAAGAAGAAGTTAATTTTAGGTTGTATTTTTATATGTTCTAAATTCTTTATGGTTTTATTTTTGCATATCACTTGCATTCATAATAACAAATAAAATTATAAAATCTGGAATGAGGATTATCACATTATAAAGAAAATCTATTTAACCACAGTAGGAAAACGAACATGATTTAGATTTCTAATTTTATGAATTGAGTGAGGATTTGCATTATGGGCAAAAAGATTTGTAGTTCATTTCAAATAAAGGAAGTAATTATATATATGTAGGAGCATATAGATGCATGATCCATGTCTGTGAAATCCTAGGTCTTTCTTATACATATATCTACAACCTTAGCTCGGACTTCAAAACAAAAAAGTTGTGAATGTAAAAAAAAAGAGAGAAAAAAAAGAAAGAAAAAGGAAAAGAAAAGAAAAACATTATGATGATCGGAAGTTATACCTTCTTTCACCCTAAAAAGGTATCACCAATATGAAGATTTCACATCATATTTGCATGAAGCCAAAGATGAAGAAAGCTAGTTGTGGAAAACACATCTAGCGAATAAAATTGGGCAAACAAGGCGGATGTCTATATGAGTAGATTTAGTTGATTTCTTTGCCATGATTGATTGCCTATATGTGAGTGCATGTATATGATGAAACCAGAGTTTGAATGGATAAAGAAGACTTTTGTTTCATAATGATCTTTACAAAGATTGTACATGGATGAAATTTAGATTAATTTTTTGTGGATTGACCTGGCTGATAGCTTAACTTTATAATTTGATATGTTTTCATTACCATATTAAACATGAATAAAAATTCATGAGCATTTTGCATAAAAGATTGTTATATTTGAAAGTTTGTAATTAATTTATTAAAAAGTTGATGTTGTGATATGGTTGGCTTTCAAGATGATCAAAATGTTGCTTCTCTTGATCTGCAAATTGGCCCATCGCGACGATGTGCACATTTGGTGGGGACGAATGTCAGAAAGATTTCCATCTTCAAGTTGATATTCAAGGAAATAAAAATATTTTTGATCGGTGATATCTAAACCCTTCTATATCAGTGGTACTAAATTGCTTTGAGTTGAATTCTTCTCACTAGGAGTACTTGCAGGTAAGCTCTTAGGTGATTATGATAGGGTTTACCCTAGAAGCTAATTCAATGTGTGATTATGCCCATTAACATGTAAGGATAAGGTACAAACTTATAGAATTAGCTAAATAAACTGGTATGAAAGTATAAATATGAGAATCTATGAGGGTTTCAAAGGTTTTATATGTAAATATCGGTGATACATTGATGTGTATGAACCTTTAATTTAATCATGATTTGAATACATTTAATTATAATTTCTTATATTTTATATATTAGTTAAAATATTTTAACATATCCTTTAATTAGTGATTTTAATGATGTGTTTTTTATATTAATTAAGGTATTAAAACCTTAGTGTATATTTAAAATTAAAGGATTAATGAATTATTAAATTAAAACTTAATTAAATTAAAATGAAAAATTAAAATGGTTAAATTGTGTGTTGTGTATGTGAGTCAATGTTAAAGTGTGGTGAGAAAAAGATGTGTATTTAAAGTATGAGAAAGGTAAAATTAAAAGAATGGTGTGAGTTCTTATAGATCAAAAGAAAGGAGTAGAGGAGTTATGCAATTAAAGTGGTTAAAGTAAATTAAAAAAGTGTGGTGAAGGAAAGAGTGTAAAAGTGAGGATGTGAGATTAAAGTAAAAATCCAAAAGAGTGGTATACAAATGACTTTGCGTATATATATATATATATATATATATATATATATATATATATATATATATATATATATATATATATATATATATATATATATATATATATATATATATATATATATATATATATATATATATATATATATATATATATATATATATATGATGAAATCTAGTTTATCTAATGTTTCTTGTAGGTAGTCTTTCGTTCCTCTGCTTATGTTATTTCCTTCTCTGTAGAGAGAAGTTGTAGTTTTTTCTCCTTCTGATTGTTGCATACACATCATGGAGAAGACCATAATTTAATCTATTTCTGTTCACTGTCCATGTTGTATTCTTGCTCTGTGTGTTGGTTATAAAGGAAGAGAAAGATTATTCACCCCTCTCTCTGGTGGTTGTGCATATTCACACAGAGTCATAGGAGATCGAATGAGTTAAATAGGTAGAGAGAGATAGAGAGATTGTTCTTTCAGTTCACTCATCTTTGCATTGTGCTCCTTATGGGTCATGACGCTTCCAGCATGTCATGCTTTTCCTTGCATCATGTTTCGCAAGTGAAAAAGAGAGAGGAGGAGCTCAACGAATATGATTTAGAGCCAGTGCTACACAATTTTTTGGACATGAATCTGTCATCTCTGTATATCTCTCTGATAGACTTTACGGCTGCATTGCCAGGTGAGTGCCTGAAAATAGTGTTTCAACTCTGAAATTGTATCATATTTTGATCATATTTTGAAACTTTGATCATATTTTGAAACTTGCTCTTCATGGGGATTGCAAAGTTGAAGGTATTAGTGACCATGCCCTTTTTTTGATTGGGTGTTATTGTACCAATCTCTCCAAACTCAAGATTGACGCATGGAAGTAGATCACGGATGAGGGTATTGAGTTCTTTGTACTGATTTCTAGAGGCACTCTTCGAAAAATCTCATGTGTGTCCTACAATTTTGGCTCACGAGGGTACCATAAGGCGTCTAATGTCTACAGCTTTAGCGTGGTGTTGTTAGAGCTATTGACGGGCAAGGCGCCATGGCTTATGCAAGCAAACAGTGTTTGGACCTGCCACGTTGGGTTCAGACTATCGTTCGAGAGGAATGGATCTCAAAAGTGTTCGAAAAGGATCTCCTTCGCTACCAGAACATTGAAGAAGAGATGGTTCACTTGCATCTCATAGCTTTAGTCTGTGTGTTTCCACACCCAACACAACGTCCTCTCATTCAAGATGTATTGAAAATGATAACAAGCATTCGGTCTAATTTGCTAAGCATTGATTCAAAGTCATCACCAAGAACTACAGATTATGATGTTGGTCCTGTACAAGCATCACAATCAAATGCATCTCCAAGCCCTAAAACAAAATTCTCCTCAAAACATAACATCGTAGATTAGAAGGAGATGGAACTGGCAGCATGTGATATATTAGAACCTCAGAGTGAGAGAGAGAATTAATATACCTGTCCTCCTGTCAGAGCCATTGGCTGGCTGGCGGCTGCTGCCTCTGATGGCACATCACCAAGATTTTTAGTCCTGGCCATGCACGACTACTAACGGGTGCGCATAAACTATTGAGAAAAAAAAAGAGAGTTAGGAGGAGAGAGAGAAAGGAAGAGAGATAGAGAGAGAGAAAGAGAAAAAGAGAGTTAGGAGGAGAGAGAGAAAGAAAGATAGAGGGAAGAAAAAGAGAGAGATGGTATATAATTTCTTTAAAATCATTTTATGTATTATTAATTATTTATTAGTTAAGTCATGTTTTGTAATTTATATAATTAAAAGTTTATGTAAATATTAATGGCCGATACATATACATAAGCCTTGATGCATGTTTATGAGAATATATCGTAGCATACATATACATGCATGGATGTATTAATATGTATGTGTGCATGTGAGCATGATATGTGCATATGAATGAAGTATCTGTTAGCATATGTGATAGAGTGTGTTTTAGCATATGTGAGAATGTATGAAGATGGATATAAGTAGTATGTTTATTTATGTATAAGCACACATATGTATGTTAGCAACACGTATGCATGTTATTAGAAACCTGAGCATATATGTATATTCATATGAAATAGATATATGCATGAGTGAATGACTTTATGGATGCATGTGCATTCTAAGAGTGAGGTAACATTTGTTAGCATAATTAAAAGTGTATTGTATGTATGCGAATGTATTAACATATGTGATAATGTATGCATTACTATGCATGATAATATGTTTGTATGCATGAGATTAAGTGTTAGAATGTGCATGAGCATACGTTAGCATTCTTGTATTTGAGAATGAGTGCATTTAAGTGTGAATGTATGCATAGAGGTGATGTGAGAAAGCATGATTTTATGTTTTATTTGATATACTTATATTTTTCCTAATTTTTCTTGCAGACATTAAAGAATTTCAAGATTACAAAAAGAACAAAGATTGCAGAGTTCTGAAAAAGAGTTCAAGCATTGACATTTGAAGAGATTGGAGTTGAAGCTGTTTACCTGCTGCTTCCTTGACTTCTTTTCCTTACTTGAGCTTGGATTAGACTTGTATAGACTTATATTTAGATCTATAGATTTATAGCTAGGCTTTCATTTAGAACTATAGCTTTCATTTAGATCTATTACAATGTTTCCATTATTTGATGTCTCAAAGCAAAACAATTGCAAATGAATTTTCAAATGATTTTACTTCATCTTTTATTTTAGATACGTTGTTACCCCCCGCTCATAACAATACTACTACCCAACATAAATCTAATGAAACTATAGAAGTAGAAGTAGAAGAAGTTATTAAGGATCAAATTACTAAAGAATCTTAGTTTCCATATCTTATGATTATTGTTTGTCAAGATTTTCAACTTTGTTTTCCATTGCTTCTGTCGAACCACATAGTAGTGAAGACTTATTCCCACCACCTCTTAATAGATGTACTCAACTTAATCAAATTGAAAACGGAGTAGAAGAGATTATTAAAGAACATTTAACCGAGGCATCATTAATTTTACCTTCATATCAAGAGGCTATTGCTAGGTATAGGGCAACTCAACCATATGGTCCATAGAAGCATAGAGTGATAATCATTTCATATTAGTTAAGTTTAGATATTTAGTAGATCTTTCGTAACTTAAGTAATTAGATAATAGAAATTCTGTTTACCCTAGTCATCAAGTATACTTAATGTACTTGAGTTTGTTCCAAACACCCAGCGTGTGCCAACCAAATTGGCGGATGACATGATCCATCATCCGAGCAGTCATTACTTCCCGACATTGGTGAACTTGACGTGAAACGAACACGCAGACCGACCAACACACCGAAGAACTTTAGAGCCAGATAAATTACAAAGTTTTCTAAGGATGCTTGACACCGGCTTAGACGGGAGCTTGAACCTATGCTTGAAGATGGGGTGACTGCTAGTGGGTTAACTGGAAATTGGGAGAATATACGAGCGGTTGTCCATAGGCTAGCGCAAAGACAAGAGCACAATCAAATGCAAACCCATAGGATAAATGATAGAGATGCATTAGGTAAGGTAGAAAATGATCATACTTCTCAAAATCTTGGTAAGGATGAATCATAAATTGATATGTTGAAAACTACAGTAGAATCAAACATATGGAGACTTTAGCAACTGAAATGGCAACTATGAAAAGTATGCAAGAAATTAGATTAAGAGGTTAAGAGAAATCAAGAGAGCTAGAGCAAAATCCTAGGACTCAGATGCCAACTAGGAGAACATTCAATCAAGCTCGTAGATGCCTCTAGTGTGATGACGTTGACCACCCACACTAGACATTTAATTTATTTAAAGAGGCCAAAGATAGGAATTGGATTACAGAGGTTGATCGAAAGATCTGTGACTATGTGACCAAAAGACTTTTAGCAACAAACTATGGAAAAGGGGGTATGAAGAATTTCTTTGAAGCCTCTACAAGTCAAAACACTTATGCTTGTAAGCTTGAAAGTGATGGCTCTAATTATGAATTTTGGAATCAAGTTTATGATATTGCTAGTAGGGAGAAATTAACAGTTGAATCCTTATATGCTACGAGTTTTGATATTGGAGCAAAGACATGTTGGAATGAGCCAGTAGATATGTTCTCTGTCTACGCTCATGAGATTAATATAGATGAGAAAAGGAATCACGATGAAGAGGGGCAATCTAAACGTACAACTAGAGCTAGAAAAGAGAGTGAGACTGTAGGATCAATTAATGAATCACCTGGAACAAAGCCTAGTCAAGAAACTAAACAACAAGAACATGATAGGAAACCTCAAAATAAACGGAAAGTAAAGAAAGTGGTAAAGAATCTAGAAAAGAAAGCAACAAATGAAGACAAAAATCAAGATAGAACCAATGAAACTCAACCTATACGTGAAGAAGGAAAAGCCAAAAAGAAACCGCCTACTTTCTGATTGATCTCTCAAATAGAGAAATAGATAGACATTCGGAAGGTAATGGATGAGAAAATTATGAAAACAGAGGTGACCATGACATTAGAAGAATGGTTAGCATTTTCACAAACATATGTTAAAGAAGATTTTATGAGTATTATAAAAAGACGAAGAGAACCTATAGAATATACAACTAAGGATATAGAAATGGAAGAGAGGAAAGAACATGATGAACCTAAAGTTAGTATTGTTCAAATTAATGAATCTGAATATCGTGAACCATTTGAACATAAGAGTTATTTGGGGCTCGTAATTGGACATTTAGAGAAAGGAAATGGAGTCGCAAAGCAGCTTCAATGCTTGGGAGAGCTCGAGGACTCGCCTTCTCATTGGGCATGACTCCCCTAAGCTTGAGGGTCTTAGATGGCACAATGGCAATAGTCTTGATAAAATTCCGAGATTCAAGAAGAATGTGGACTTTCGCATCACTCTTAATAGGAGATGGTGTCTAGATTGTTCAAGTTTTAGGTGCAATCTCAAGTTCCAAACCCTTTGGCATCCCCTCATTGAGGTTAAAAAATCGGCTCTTATGTCCACTAGGGAATTTGGACCAACGTAAAGGCTAAATTTTTTTTTGGGAATTTGGACCAACGTAAAGGCTAAAAATTTTTTTGGAGCCCCTCCATGGTGTAAAAGATGCCTTCATGGAAATGAGGACTTGTGACACGTCTTTGTTTCATGCCCCAAGTCAATATGAGTCTCGTAGGCCCTTGGGAGAATCTTGTTGCTACAAATACAAATCAATTAGAAGCAAGCACTATTGGGTGAAGCGACTATATGTTGCTCAATACTGTGGAATGCTATAAGACGTGAGACCATATGGAAGATCCAGAAAGAAAGATGTACCACAAACTTTGATAGCCCTCTTAAAGAATGGTTGATCGAAAAATCTCTTTTCTTTTTATACAAAGGAATTTCCAATTGTAAGAAGCCCCTGCCTTTTAGACATCATAGAGTGTTTTTCCTTGAGAGAAATAAGATTAAATGTAAGTGAGCTCCCCATGAGAGAGACGAAAGGGTTATCAATCTTCTTTGTAATGTCTTCTAGTTAATTTTAAACAACCCTTGCTTTGTGGGATACAAGGCCTCTCACGGGTGCTAGACCCGTTCGCTTGTACGATTGTTCTTTCTATTAATTAAAGTTTGGGAGAGTAAGTTATTGCAAAACTTCCTTAAAAAAAGGGGGGGTGACTAATCCTCGTGAGATGCCATGTTGGAAAAAAAATCATTCATAGGCTTGGAGTCTTACAGATGCAAACATCAAGAAGATAGTAAAAGAAATATTCTTTACTTTACGAATGCATCAATTACAACATTATGCGGATGTGTTGATGTTACACGTGGACATGCCATAAAGGCTAATCTTACTCTCAAATTTTAGTTTACTATTTTTCCTTATGTATTCCTTTAGTCTTACAATGTCACGCATTCTTATTATCATTGTTGGTGGATTAAGCCACTCCATCTATCCACGTCATCGATCCATGCACATCTTCCTAAATGCATACATACGTCACACCCTTATTATCATTGTTGGTGGATTAAGCCACTCCATCTATCCACGTCATCGATCCATGCACATCTTCCTAAATGCATACATATGTCACACCTTAAGTATCATAATCTCTTATATAATTATAATCTCGCATACATAATAAAACTACTTCTTGATAATAGTGTGAATTTCCCAACTGATGTTCAACTTTGGAAAAAAGACTATCTGTATTCCCTTAGGTCTGGCATATATATATAAATTGAGAGAAATCTTGTTATCCCTGTACTTTAAGGAGAGATTCCTTATGATGTTCTCCTTGTAATTAGGGAGATTATGTTCTTGTTGTACTAAGGTGGGGCCCTATCCCTGCACCATTTGTAAGAACCTGCATTAATTTGATCATCTTTCTTTGTTGCCTCAAGAAAAAAAAGAGTCTTGATGCATCCATCCCTCCATGCTATTCCTTCATCTCCAACACTTATGTCACCTGGAACAACTCCTGTTCCAGTATGTGCTGTTGGCTTCTTTATTAACTCCTCTTCGTAGATTGATCACCTGTGGCAAAGAGGTGCCTCACATGCATTATTATCTACGAGAAGCTATGGCCCTGCCTCCTCTGCATGCTGCAAGTAGTACTCTCAGATCCACTAATGTCCGGGGCATCGATGATGTACTCTAAGGAGCACCTTCAGCAAGCCTCAAATATTCATGCACTGCTAGAAGTGTGCCACCGTTCCCTGGGCATTCGCATGCCTGCTCATTCATGACAAGACCTTTGCAGACACATTTTTATGGCTAGACCAACTGCAGTATGTGCTCACTCTGATGCAACCATTCATGAAGCCCCACACTCCTATTTGATGGAGTCCGTTTTGTCTTTCTCGAGGGTTGACTTAGGTCCCCTTCACATAGAGTGGAGTGACGAGTCCCTTTCGCTGGGAGCTCACTGTCCAATCACCTTTTGCCGCCTGATGTATTGCATTCACACAGGGAAGAGTCCCTACAATTTTATGGCACCTCATGGAACTTCTTTTGCTGCAGTGTTCCAAGCCCCCTCCCGAGTCCCACGGGCCACCCCGGTCCCCGCCCCAACTCATTTTCTTTGGCCATGTAAGATCTGCAATGCATTAAAAAAAAAAAATGGAGGTTCGATCGAGGCCTACTCTCTCGAGTTTTAACTTTGAAATTGCAACTGTACAAGGTCAAAGGGCATAGTACCCATGGGACCCTCCTTATCTCACAAGAATAGGGGTTTACATAGCTAAGTTAAATTGCGGTCACAACTATCGCGGAGCAGAATAGGCGATGGCTCATCAAAACGCGAGAGGCCCAACCACCTAGATAGCGGCCTAAGACTTCAATGCATTTTTTTTAATAAAAGGGAGTTCAGCCTTGGCCTATTCTCCCGGACTTTAATTAAAATAAAGGAGAAAAGTTACAAGAGAATGGGGCTAGTGACCATGGGACCCCCCCAAATCCCACAATGCAGGGGACAGGTTTGGCAAGCTAGAGGGCATTACAAATGAGGCGGATAAAACTATCATCTCCCTCATGCGGGACCCATTTGGGTTTCAACTTGTTACCTTCAAGGACAAAAATACAATGGTGCCTAAATGGTGGAGATCTCTTATCTCGGGAGATTCTTTTACCTAGAAGACACAAGGATTTCTAAATCGACCATTCCTTTGGAGTTTGGCCAAAATTAACAGCACATTGCTGTCTCCAAATCTTCCAAAGAGTCTCACCCGTGATGGCATTCCACAGCCTTGATGAGCAACCGACCGCCTCACCCAAGAGCACCTGTTGCCAATTGATTTGGTTCGTGAGTCTCAAAATCTGCATCACATGATGCGAGATAACACGGGACTTGGGGCAATCGAAGAAAAGGTTAACCAAATCTGCGATGCATCGATGGCAACGCTTGCACCATGGTGGAACCCCACAAATTTTGTTAGCCCTTGCATTGGACCAGAAACCCTTATGCAAGATCTGCCACATGAGAACGGACTTTTTGATCTCAAATAGAGGGTGCCAAATAGACATGAACTTTAGTTCCCATCGAAGTTTGGTCCAAGAAAGGCGCCACATCTTGTTAAGGGTGTGATGAACATCTAAGTTCTCTTTGAAGTTGGGGATTCTGGATAGTTTTTTTACCATTGCTCCATTTGACACCCTCCAGGCAAGGAAGATCTTGTCCGCAGAGAAGGCGGGTAGTTGAGCGGTACCATGCTAAACACCTGCCTTGAAGAAGAGTACATTCCTTGACGGTAACTCTATGTCTCGGGTCCAAGTCTTCGAACCTGATCCACTGGCCAGTCTCTTGTTTCCAGAGCTCTTTCCACTCCTTGAACCCCTTGTTCCATAACCGCTTAGCAATTTGGAGGTTCCAAGACTCCACCCCCTAATGCCACTCATCACCAACGAGATAGAGTCATTTTGTCTTATCCCGGCCGCCCACTTCCACTCGTCACTGATTCTGATGAATTGTTTGTTCTTCTGATGATTCTTCTGTTCAGCGCTATATGTGAATGCTCATTGCTTATCCAGAGGCCCCATGCCTCATTCTTCATTGCTCTGACTGGAATCGCATGGTTTTCCCTTCTAGTTCAGCCGCCCCCTGTCTGAAACGACTCTTAATCACCCAGCATTTCATTCGGGCTCATGCATTGTCAGTTTCAGAGAAAAGCCCACCACAGAGTCGCCCCCACCTCATACGCTCTCTCCTCAAAGCTGATGTAGCGGAACCACAAGTGCTCCCAAGAGAACTCAGCTCCACTACATTCGCAAGTCAACCCTCGTTTCATGGAGAGACTTCCTCATTCCTCATCCTTTGGCTCTAGAAGTGCCAGCACAACAACATCGACAATAGACTTTTCTACTAACATAGCAGGCAGCTTACGGTTAGGCGTCTGCATTCACGAATGGCATTTTCACTTGAGAATGACGGTCCATGTGTCACGTGTGTACGCCATGCTGTGGCACCAGCATTCGGGCAGCTCCGCTTGCTACAGCTCCGCCGTTGCTGTTATGTGTGCAGTCAACTCGACCCTTTCTATTGGCTAAAGACCATCTGCAAGAACAACCAGCTTCCTTCACGGACACAATCTTAGGCTGGACTCACAGACGCTTCAAAGAACAAACCATGGCATAGCTCAATGGAACTAGCCCTTCTGCTCGTTTTTTAAGACCTTTAACAAATTGCCCGTTGTCCTTTGCATATCTCGCGTTAGGCTAGAAGCGCATAGTTTGGAAGGGAACAAACCAATGCGATATGAGAATGCTGCGCCGAAAATACACAGAATCATGTTTAGATTTACATAGTTTTGAAGGAACAAACCCATGAGATATGAGAATCCTGCGTGGAATATACACAGAATCATGTTTTCATTTCTTGTTCTGGTGCACAAGAACATGAGAGGAATGAGAACTTAAGGTAAAAACGAAATGCCAACATTCTTTTTCTTACAGAAGGGGTATTACATCTCAATAAGTTATATATTTATAAGGGGCAGTGTTTGATATTTCCAATATTTGTTGTTCTAACTCGGTGGATGGAATAACAATAGGGTTACGCTGAAAAGCTCAACTGCTTATATCATGTTCTGAGGATGATACACATGTAGGCCTTCAACTGTCTGTAAATAATCGATATTGTCCGACTACACATTTTGGTTTAATAATCGATTCTCATCTGTCAGATCATATCATCTTTAATAGGTTAGTATGATTTAAATAATAGAAAAGAACGGCTTAGTTCATTCTTCACCAACAAAGGACTATCCGCTTGAACTGTCTCTTTACTTAGACATGTATCTTCCCCCCCCCCCCCACACACACACACATATATATGTATATATATATATATATATATATATATATATATATATATATATATATATATATATATATATATATATATATATATATATATATATATATATATATAGAGAGAGAGAGAGAGAGAGAGAGAGAGAGAGAGAGAGTAGATATGTATCTTTCCATAGATAGATAGATGGGTAGAAGATAGGTAAATAGATAGATGGGTAGAAGATAGATAACACACACACATATACATATATATAGGTAGATAAATAGATGAATAGAAGATAGATAACACACACACATATACATATACATACACATACACACACACACACACACACACATATATATATATATATATATATATATATATATATATATATATATATATATATATATATATATATATATATATATATATATATATATATATATATATATATGTATGTATGTATGTATGTATGTATCTATGTATGTATGTATGTGTGTGTAGATAAATAGATGAACAGAAGATAGACAATATATACACACAGACACACACACACACATACAGAGAGAGAGGTAGATAAATAGATGAATAGAAGATAGATAATACACACACACACACACATATATATATATATATATATATATATATATATATATATATATATATATATATATATATATATATATATATATATATATATATATATATATATATATATATATATATATATATATATATATATATATTCTATCTATCTATCCATCTATCTTTCTATAAATCCACCTATCTATCTATCTATCCATCCATCTATCTATGTATAAATCCATCTATCTATTTATCCTTCTTGTTGTAATCATTGAAGAGGAGTTAAAAGTAGTTATTAGTCAAATATTGGATCTATTTGACAAAGAACCCTTTCCATTCCCATTGGTTCCTAATCCAACTGTTAAGATTATCTTAAATCATTCTTGGACCATGGCAAAGCCCAATTTAACGAGTCTATCATAGAGTTGGTAATGGGAGTTATCAAGTGAGTTTTTGTCTATGATAAGGGTGGCCTCTTTCCTATCCTCATCGTCAAAGTCAAGACAAATGTCATGATCAGATACATGAACATCTGCTTTTCTTTTCCCTTTGTCTACAACATCAATTGAGAGACGAGAACTCTTACAAGGCTTGTCCATGAAGGAGAAAAAGTATTTGATATAGTTCATTCTTCGTGAACAAACTTCAAAGTACTATCCGACTTAGTTTGTCTGTTTACTCAGACATCTAAAGTCAAGTTAATCAAGTGTAGGCCCTATGAGTTCAAGTCATCCTACCTCGGTCCTCCAGCCCCGTCTAGCCTTCCAGTTCAATGCATTCAGCAGACATGTAAAGTCAAGTCAATCACGCGTAGGCCCTAGGGTTTCAAGTTTCAACTCATTCTACTTCCAGTACAATGCATTCGGCAGATTGCAGAAGCTCATGTGACTGAGGAGTTGCAGAATTTTCTGAAGCTTCAATGTTTGGCATGTTCATGGCAGCTATCTCCTTTCCCAGAATCCTACTCGCATTCGCTCGTCCCTCACGATCATCCGATGTCCGTCATCGCTCATCCATTGCTATCGTTGGTCTCCTCTTCATAGTTGCTATCTCCTCCTCACCTACGGATGCAGCAACCAAAGATTTTGGGTCCTCACCCGAAAGGCTTTCCACGACAACCTTAGGTTGTCCGAGCACTGGCTTCACGCCAAACATAGTTGCAAAGAAAGAAGATGCTGTTCTGAAGGTTCTGGTTCCTGACATTCCGAGTATCCGACGATTCGTCGATTGTTCCGACCCCTCGAAACTACGAGGATTCTGTATCGATGTTTTCGAGACAGCGCTTTCCATGGTGGCGCCGTTCAACTTGCTATCTCCGAACGCGTCGATTCACTACACCTGCTTCAACTTCTCTGTGCCAGGGATGGTCCGCTTATCATACGACGACATGGTGGATCTTGTCGCGAAAGGGGTAATCTTACTCTCGAAGTCTTTTAAGTATGCATTTAGTCTTAAACTATGACTTAAACTCAATAGAAGAATCACTTCAATACAGAAGCATCTGTATTATTGTGATAATGTCTGGATTGCGCTCGTCCGCTGTCATACCTTCCTATAAGTTCGATCTACGCGATCATGATGAAAACCAGAAACGCCCGACATTAGGCAGACACGACAATGTAGAGTTTACATAACTCAGGATCGTTTATTCATTCGTGACAACCTATATAGGTGCGGTAGCACCAGGGTCTAAAATTGACGGGCTGGACAACCTTTCTTATGACAGGGAAAATTTATGGGTGTCTGTCATGTGACAGATTTCTTGTAAAAGCTCCTTGTCAAATGACAGGCTTTTTTTTTTTTCATAAAAGGAAGTTCGGCCATGGCCTAATCTCCCGGACTTTAATTAAAATAATGAAGAAAAGTTACAGGTGAATGGGACTAGTGCCCATGGGACCCCCCAAATCTCACAAAGCAAGGGACGAGCTCGGTAAGCTAGAGGGCGTTACAAATGAGGCGTACAAAACTATCATCTCCTTCATGGGGGACCCATTTGGGTTTCAGCTTGTTATCTACGAGGAGATAAATACACTGGTGTCTAAAAGGAGGAGATCTCTTGTGTTGGGAGATTCTTTTACCTAGAAGAAACAAGGATTTCTCAATCGACCATTCCTTTGGGGTTTGGCCAAAGTTGACAGCACATCATTCCCTCCAAATTTTCCAAAGAGTCTCGCCTTTGATGGCATTCCACAGCCTAGAAGAGGAGCCAACTGCCTCACCCAACAGCACCTGTTGCCAATTGATTTGGTTCGAGAGATGCAGAATTCGTGTCACGTGATGCCAGATAACACGGGACTTGGGGCAATCGAAGAAGAGGTGAACAAGGTCTTCGATGCATCGGTGGTACCGCTTGCACCAAGGAGGCACACCACAAATTTTGTTGGCCCTTGCATTGTACCAGATCCCTTTATGCAAGATTTACCACATGAGAACGAATTTCTTGATCTCAATAAGGGGGTGCCAAATCGACATGAACTTAAGTTCCCATCGAAGTTTGGCCCAAGAAAGACACCACACCTTGTTAAGAGTGTGATGAACATCTAAGTTCTCTTTGAAGTTGGGAATTCTGGATAGTTTCTTACCATTGTTCCATTTGAGGGCCTCTAGGCAAGGAAGATCTTGTCCGCAGAGAAGGCGGGTAGTTGAGTGGTCCCACGCTGAACACCTGCTTTGAAGAAGATTCCATTCTTCGAGAGAAATTCTATGTCTTGGGTCTAAGTCTTCAAACCTAACCCACTCGCCGGTCTCTTGTTTCCAGAGATATTTCCACTGTTTGTACCCCTTGTTCCAAAGCCGCTTAGCCGTTTGGAGGTTCCAAGACTCCACCTCCCTTAAGCCACTGATCGGGAACCAGATAGAGTCATTTTGTCTTATCCCCGCGACCCACTTCCACTCATCACTCACTCTGATGAATTGTTTGGCTTTGTTCCAACTCTTCCATAAGGAACACACGAGGCTAGAGCCTTTAGGGGACACCGGGTGGGGGGAGAACAACAGCGTGAGGATCCCAATGTCCTTCCAGCCGGGAAGACCAACAAAGGTAAGGTCTTTCGAATTTTTGAAGATCAATTTAGCCCAGGAGGACTCGCTATTGCACCAAGCTTTGATAAACCACTTTGCCGCCAGCTTGTCAGCTAACCCAGTGATATCCAAGATACCCAAGCCCCCCGAGTCTTTTGAGCTAATACAAGTTTCCCATTTGATTTTGGGAATCCCCCTCCTATCGGGGTCCCCCGTCCATAGGAAGTTTCTGCAGATCCTTTCCACTTTGGCCAATTCTTTCTCCTTAGGTCTCCAACACGAGATATAGTAAATAATCGTAGAAAGCATAAATATGTTGACAACCATTGCACGCCCTGCCAAGTTAGCTTGCATACCTTTCCAATGATTTAGTTTGCTATCAAGTTTGGATAGAATCCAGTTCCACCGTTGGTCCATCGAGATGTTGAAGCCCATCGGAATGCCGAGGAGACGGAAGACTTGGCCGCTAGGGATAACTTGACACCCCTGATCAATTAACAGTTGGGGCGGAGGCCCATGGATTGCTCTGAAAGCAGTTTTAGCATGGTTGATTTTTGAACCTGATGCCTTACAAAGGTGTCGAGGCAGTTCCAAAACACCTCAATGCAGTTTCTATCATTATGAACAAAAGCATTCATGTCATCGGCAAAGAGTCTAGCAATCATCTGGTCGTGACCAAGGGGTAGGGAGAGACCTTTGAGATTTCCAGCATCCAAGTGATGCTTAAATAGGCGACTAAGGCCATCCGAGGCAATAGCAAAGAGTAATGGAGCCAGTGGGCAACCTTGCCTGATAGATCTTTTTAAACGTATGGGTTCAGAGAGCTTACCGTTGATGTTTATTCTCGTTGAGGCATTTCCGAGTAGAGTGGAAACCATCTTCGTGAACTTTTGGCTACATCCAAGATCTTTCAGAGATTGAAGAATAAAGTCCCATTCCAATCTGTCATATGCTTTGTCGAAGTCGATCTTAATGAATATCAACTCTTGAGTAGACTCGTCAGCGAATGCAAGGCCTTCCCAAATATCGATGATTGCTTCAAGTATAGATCTACCTTTGATAAAGCCTTTCTGGTCCTCAGAGAGCCATGACTTTAAATGACATGAGATTCTGTTGGCGATTACTTTGGTGATTATCTTGTACCCAGTTTGGAGCATGGTAATCGCCACCAGTTTTCAATTTTGTTCTTATCTCCCCTTTTGTGAATTAATTTGATGACACCATTATTAAGACATTCAGGGAGGGCATCGAAGGAGAGAGCCTCTTGCCACACAAGACACAGCGGGGTGGCCACCACGTGCTTAAAGGAATTGAAAAACTCATTGGTGAGTCCATCCGGGCCCGAACTCTTTCCATTGGGGAGAGAATCAATAACCCCGATAATTTCGTTCTCTGAAATGTTAGCATCCAACAGAGAAATCATGTTCAGAGGGATTCTAGATTGATCCACCCTTGAGATGGCTGCCATGCAATCACGTCTGTGCGGGGAAAGAGGAGTCGAGACCCCGAGAAGATGGGTGAAGTGCTCGACGATGATAGATCTGTTTTCAACTTCCGTGCTGCATTCGATCCCATTGTTGTCGACCAAGAAGGGGATGGCTTCCCTAGCTTGTTTTCTTTTAAGGATGTTACACATCACTTCCCTTCCCACCAATCTTTGAAAAATATTTATAGATTTTTCCTTTGAACCTCTTCCTCGAGTCTTAGTCTTCCCCTAATTTCTAGAAGCCCTTGTTGGCATTGCAAGTTACCTTTGTTCACTTCGCCTTCAAGACATGAGAGCATCCGATACACCTTTTCTCTCCTTTTATTCCGAATATCTCTTATGGCCTTATGTGTCCTGATCAAAATTTTCTAGTCCTTTCCACCGCACTTCTCCAGCACTTAGCCGGTTCATTACAGTGGGCAAAAGCATCCGCCCAAACTGTGGAAATTTCTTGGTGCACAGAGGGGAGGGAAAATGACGTCTGACAAGCTTGAAACCAAGGGGCTTTTCGAAGCATGGGAATCGGTTTGAAGGAAAGAGTAATCGGGTAGTGGTCCGAGATAGTCAGGTCCATGTGTTGGGAAATGGAAGGAATACCCCACTAGAGGATGGTGTTTTGGTCGATGTAACATCTATCGAGTCTAGCTTTCCTAAGAGAGTCCCCCAATTGGAGGTTAGACCAGGAGAACCCCATCATGTCTTTCACCTCGACTAGGTCGAGATGGAACTTGATTTTACCCATATCTCTTTCTCCTGACTGTCAATAATTTTCCCCTTGTTATTCCAACGGTCCTCAGGAAATCCAACCATGTTGAAGTCCCCGCAAAGCAGAACATTGTGAGAGAGGGAGTCAAGGGAAGTCCAAGTGTCGATTCTGTCCATCTCCCCATTAGGGGCATAAATTGAGACCAGAGTGAATTGATTAGGAGGCCCGATAGAGGCAGCAATCCACCGATGATTCCAATCTTCACAAGTCGATGTCAATCTACCGGACCAAGAGCGACTAATACCGATGGCAGCACCCCCCACCCCCCTAGGATGCGAAGTGGAGAACCAAAGGTGGTTCGGAGAAATGCGTTTAAGCCGTTTTTGGAGATCCTCCGCGTTGATTTTAATCTCTTGTAAGCAGATAAAGTCAGGGTTGAGGCACTTGTCTTTGAACCATTGACCAAGAATCACCGCTCTTGAAGGGTCCGACAAACCCCTGACATTTAGCGAAGTGATTTTCATTATTGATGGTTGCCCTCTTTGGGGGGAGGGACCCGATCTTTTTTTTTCTTTTGATCCTCTTTTTTCCTCCCCGCTTCTTGATTTAGGATCCTACTCTTGAGGGGGCTCTTCCACGGCATACCCGACGGTTGTTTCCCTTTAAGCTTTGACTTTTGTTGCGGTAAGCTTGGCATGCATGCCGGAAGAGTAGGGACAGAGAAGGAGCTTTCACTATCTTGGTTGTCTTCATTGCTAGTCGAGAAGCCATCCTCTTTACTGGCGGTGTAACCTTCTTGGTTGTCTTCTTTGCTTGTATAGCATCCAAGGGAATTGTCCACCAGGTCTTCTTCGTAAAGCTTATCACCTGGGAGGTCAATCTCATTAATCTCCTTTTCTAGGTTGCAGTACATGTTATTCGAAGGAGTAGTGGTTGAAACGTTCCTTGCTAAAGATCTTCGAGGGCTAACTTTCCTCCTGTGTTTTACTTCCGTGAACCCGTCTGAATCCGTCTCGGCAACACGAGTGCCCTCATCTTCCTCCATCGGGAGGGGAGGACCCCGAGTGCCAACTTGAGGGAGAGGATCCGGGGCTCCATCTGGTTTAAGCTTGTTTTTGTTGGTATTTTGCTTCAGGGGGCAATCTTTGATCCTATGACCTTGGTGCCCGCAACGGAAGCACACATTGGGAAAATTCTTGTAGGTAATCTCCTGTACTGAAATCTTACCCTCGCCATAGTTTACGGAGATCTTCGAGGGGAGGACCTGGTTCAAGTCTTTTTCAATGCAAATTTGTGGGTGCCATCGTGCATTGAAAGAGTGTTGAGCACCCTCGTAGATTAGCCTCCCAACATCCCCTCTTGAGGCCATCGGGCGACTGATCGGTGAAACGATTTCTTGAAGAAAACCATACAAGAAATACGGCAGATTAGGAAGCTCCACCCAAAGCGGGTAACGAAGAGGCTTTGACTTGTTCGGAACAAAGTCTGGGATCCACTTAAAAAGACATAAGGTTGAGCGGCCCATAGGCCAGGAGCCTGCTTGCAGAGCTTGGAAGGCCATCTCTTCGTTCTCAAACACGAGAAGTAGATGATTCGCCGGCAGGAATTGACATTTGCTCACAATTATACCACGCTAGAACCAGTCCTTGCGCAGCCAAGATCTCACATTTTCTAGAGGGGGCCGAGGACCAAATATTTGACCGATAAGGCAAATTTTCATCAGTTCTTCTTGCTTCGCCGCCACAGACTCCTTGCAGAGAGAGACCATCGGGGGTGCGATATCCGAGGGGACAGAGTCCACCTCAAGAGGGCACTCGGACTGGGGGGGAGCCACGTTGCTTAGGACCAAAGAAGGAAAAAGGATAGACATGGCGACGAGAAACAAAAGCCCTTCTGCTTTTCCCTTTAAAAAGAGCTCCTACAAGCCAATGAATCTGAATTGAAGTTTTACTTTTTTTTTAATATAAAGGGAGTTCGGCAATAGCCTACTCTCCCGGACTTGAATTAAATTAAGAAACAAAGGTACAATAGAAGGGAACTAGTGCCCACGGGACCCCCCAAATCCCACAAAGCAGGGGAAGCTTGATTGAATCCTAGGTTGCATTACAGAGAAGGTTAATCACCCTCTCATCGCCCTCATGCGGGGCCCACTTGGGTTTGAGCTTGTTGTTGATCAAAAGGAGGACTTGATGGTGCCTAAAGGGGGGGGATTTCTTACTGTTAACAATCCTTTTACCAAGGAGGAATAGTGATTTCTCAATCGACCACTCCCTGGGGGGATCGTCGAAGTTGAGAGCACACCTCTCCCGCCAAATTTTCCACAGGACTTCCCCTCTGATGGCGTTCCAGAGTGTCGCAGAGCAGCCGATCGCTTCTCCCAAAAGGACTTGTTTCCAACTAAGCTGTTGGAAACTAGTAGCAACCGTATTGAATAGCCCTCGAGCTCCTTTTTTCTATTTTTTCTCTTCCTTTTTTAGAGGAGACAGGTTCAAGACTTAAATGAAACATTTCTCACTCACTCAACATCTTTAACCTACACAATAATGGCTCACAAGATTAAGAAAACAAGTTTTACTTGAGGACACTAGTAGCAACCGTATTGAATAGCCCTCGAGCTCCTTTTTTCTATTTTTTCTCTTCCTTTTTTAGAGGAGACAGGTTCAAGACTTAAATGAAACATTTCTCACTCACTCAACATCTTTAACCTACACAATAATCGCTCACAAGATTAAGAAAACAGGAGTTAGTTCTGAAGTGCAAACATTGAGAATAAACATGAAAATGTGCATTATAAATAATGATCATTGAATCTCGATTTATCAAACAAGAATGATAATAATCTATACATACAATATAAAATCAAGTAGATCTATGAAACATATTATTCTTTCATGAGCAATCATTATTTGCATGCTATTTTTGAGCCCTTCGATACTATATTTAACATTGTTGGCATCATGGAAGACTAGGTGAATGTACATATACAAACAGCCATTGTTTGTGTAGGTTATTCACCTTATCTTTCCAGTGTCAAAGCAATCAAATTCATTGATCAGTCACTTCAAGCCTGCACCTAAGCACCACATACATTGAGCCAATCATTGGAGGTCTACATGCACTATCATTTATGAAAAAGATTTGAATTGCAATGATTCATCAATCTTGTGTTGTTCTTCTCATGTCTCTATTGAATTTAGTAATTATCATGTAAAAAGCAAGAGAATCCTTTTTGGTTTCCTTTTTTATTGGCTAAAAGCTAATGATTTGGCCTCCATACAGGAACACGCACTCCACCCATGCTCCTACGGAGTGCAAAAACTACAACTTTTTTGTGGTATGCAACTCAAATCAACAGTAAGAACAATATTATCACATTTGGCAATGCAGTTTTAACAACCCTAGCCTAACATTTTTCAACACAAACATGTACATATGTACATACATGTACATGTGTATGTATGTAAACTACATAAGTATTTATCTACATGAGCTTGCAAATATGCATGCAGACAGCTATGTACCTCTATGCACATGCACAGCTATGTACCTCTATGCACATGCAGGTATGTGTGCATGCGTGTACAAATAAAATGCCTGAATGCACCTTTGAGTACTAAATTGTTAAAATGCAACGTTGGTTGAAAGAGACAATCCAGTCTTTTTCGTAGTAAACTATTACAATGCAACATTTCATTCCCCATATAGAAACTCTTAAATCCAAAAAGAAATTTTCAATTGTAAAGTAATCTTTCAAGAATCAACACTCGAAGGAAATCGACCAAAAAGAAACAATGAAAAAATTTATCATAAGGCATTGCCAACTAAATCTTACTCATTTATTTACCTTCTTGTACCCTCTCTGTCGTTCCTGTCAACACATTATGAGAGCAGCATATAATCTCCGCGTGCCTTTAAATTACTTATCAACTTTACTTGTTCAACCCTCCCTTATAGTCTGATAGAATTTATTGATCCCAATAGGTTCCCGAGTCTAGATGAGCTAGACATGATCAAATCCTTTATTATTTATGTTCAATCGATGTACATTGATCCTTTTTGTACGCTGTCCAAGCACTTGTTTGACAAGAGTAATGAAACTCTAAATTAAGAATCACTAAATAACACCAAAACTACTCATAACTTAAGCCCATCATATCACAACAATCCTCCTCTGTAAACTAGTCCAAATATTTGAATCCATGAACTAAAAAGACTTACTCTAGATCGACAAAACCAGATCAAAACTGCTTTGTAGAGTTGATGCATATTATTCCTTTTTCTACACTAATCCAATCCCTTTTCAAGACTACAAAAATGACTAAAAGAACTCAAAGCTACCCCTTATTTATATTCTCTTAGTCTACATTTGGAAGTGCACACTGTTCTTTCTAATCAAGTATGCGATAGTGTAATATGATTGAAGTTAACCAAGTAGCCCCTTAACCTCTCTCTCTCTCTGCATTTCTTTGTTGTGCTCGCTATTGATCACTTTCTTTTGCCTTCACTCTAGTGTTCTCTTCCCCCAACTCAGTAGACATAATGATAATGCACCTCAATGTGCTTAGTGCCAGCATGGAACACAGGGTTCCTCACAACTGCCAATGCGCTCTGACTGCCAATGAAGATCGTGGTGGCAGAAGACTAGCCAACACCCAAATCAGTCATAAGGCATTTGAGCCACACACACTCAATAATGACTATGGAAGTTGCCCTATACTCAGCCTCACAACTGGAAGTGGCCACAGTAGGCTGGTTCTTGCTCAACCAAGATATACATGAGCCACCAAGCATGAAGCAAAAGCCACTAGTGGACACACGAGTGTCATAGTAACCAGCCCAGTTAGAGTGAGAAAAAGAATGCAAATCTGGCGATAGTGATCCCCCCTTGGGATAAAACAACCCAAGTAGTCGAGTACCACTCAAGTAGCGAAAGATGTGCTTAACTGCCTACCAATGCTTGACACCTGGGCAATGCATAAACCTGCTCATCTGTGAGACAACAAACTGAACATCCGGCCGAGTAATGCATAAGTAAATTAAGCATCTAACAGCCTGCTGATAGAGAACAACATCAAATGCATCTCCCACATCTTGAAGACTCAATCATAAACCTGTCTCCATAGGAGTGGCAATAGGCTTATATTCTTCAAGGCCAAAATGCTCCAATAATGCGTCAATATATTTCATTTGACACAAAGCCATTCCACCATCAATGTGCATAAACGGAATGCCCAAATAGTGATGCAAATGCCCCAAATCAAAAATCTCAAGTAAGGCATGTAAATCAGCCTTAAAATTAGCAATATGCCTCTCATGAGGACGAGTGAGTAGCATGTCACCAACATAAACCACAATGATCAGAAGTACATCATTTGCATGCTTAACATATAAGGTGCTTTCACTTGGACTGTTCTCAAAACCATATGCAATCAGATAGGCATGTATCTTTTCATACCAAGCACATGGTGCTTGCATTAAGCCTTCATGCCCTTTCTGCACAAAGCCACGAGGCTAAAAAACATACACGTCTTCATGCAAGTTGCCATTCAGAAATGCTGTTTTGATATCCAACTGATGTACATTCCAACCATGATGAGCTGCAAGTGTACAGATGCTACGAACAGTAGTCATTCGGCAAGTAGGTGCAAAGGTCTCATCAAAATCAATGCCTCTTTTCTGCGCATAACCCTTTGCAACAAGCCTAGCCTTATACCTGTCAACTATACCAGCACGCGTATGGTTCAGCTTGTATACCCACTTAGTCCCAATGGCCTTCTTGCCAAGAGGCAAGTCACATAAAGAACAAGTACCATTCTTCATTATAGCATCATATTCAAATTGCATAGCAGCAATTCAGTTTTTTGAATTTTGTGCTTCATCAAACAAAACAAGCTCATTCTCATCACAGAGAGTAGATGCAGTCATAGCATAGAAATCTGATGCAAATGATGTTGGTGCAAGGCAATCAACAATTAAAGCTTTGATGAAGATTTGAAAGTCAAGGACTGAAGAAAAGATCAAGATATGAAGCATGAAGAAAGTACATGTTCAGAGAATGAAGATGTGTATACATATGTACATTAATTTAGAGATAGTTCACTTATAATTTTGTATGGTGATGAACTTGTACATATTTGCCTATATATACAAGTAAAAATATCGGGGAAAATATGAGAGAGCATGTGAATAGAGAAATTAGAAGTTGTATGAGCCATTAGACACTTTAGAAGTGAGTAAGATCTCTCTCATCACTTAGATGTAAAGTTTTTCAGAAATGAAGAAAAGTTGCGCCCGATATTTCTGAGAGTTCTCATGTAAAGAAGAGAAGTTGTAGGAGGTGCAAAATTTGATGCTAATGTTTTGGTCAGTTCTCCTTCTACAGTGTAAAGTTTTGAGCAAGCAAGCACTCATTCTTTAAGCTGGAAGGTAAGCTACCTATGGCTAAAAGCATTTGATTAAACGGGTTCTACTTTGGGAGAACCAGGCTTTAGAAGTTGCAGGTGTCAAAGTTGACTATAAATAACTACAGTTTTTAGACATAGGTGACTTGTTAAGATCATTTCTCAAGATCTACTAAGTCTTTTGGAATGATTTAACTTGGAGGAGGTGCCTAAACTATAGACGAAACCTTGTGCAAAGTATGAAAAACTTTACACGTTTGATAAGTCAATGAGTGATTTAACGGTGCAGCAGACTGTCTGTGTATTCATCTTCTTCACAGTTTGTTCAAGATTTTGGAAGTTTAGTATTGATCCTCAAAATTGGTGAAGGTTTTGAGTTACTCTTTTTATAGAGGTGCTCTAACTTCAAGAGTAGCTTGTTCTTTTGGAGATTAACACTCTCCATCAGTGGTATCAGAGTAGGAAGCATCAAAATTGAAGAAAGGTGGACCTCGACTGTTCTAGTTATAAAGAATTCAACATTTGAAGATACAAAAGGCGAAAGCTTGGAAGCAAAGCTTGAGAAGGAGACCAAAAGATATCAAGGAAGACAAAAGGAGTATCATTTGAAGTAAAGGTAACGTTATTCCTCATAAAGGTTAAAGAATTCAATACATAGGTGAAGAAAGGATGGGAGATTCTCTTCAGATAGAGAAATTGGATAGAGAGAACTATCCAGCATGGTTAATGAGAATGGAAGCTCATCTTATCAACAAAGACTTGATAGGTTATATTACAGGTGAAGAAGAAAAGCCTCAGTTCAGAGATCCTAGTGTTCCAACTAGGGATGAATTGTCAGATTTGAAGACTTGGATGAAGAGAGATGCTCAAGCTAGAAGCATTATCTATATGGGAGTTAATGACTACTTGCTACCTCACATTAGAGGTTGTTGGGAATTGAACTCACAACCTCCCGGTTAGGAGTGCGATGGGCTAACCACTTGCCCCAAAAGCCATGGTTGAGGATTACTTCCTAATCCTCTCTCTTAAGGCGTGGTTCAACCATCTCCTACTAGGATTATGTGACATTCCTTCCCCCTTAGACTGAGCATTGTCCTCAATGCTCACTTATGGACCCTTCTTGGACCCACTTTCCATGCATGAGCGCTTCCACCAACCTCAAACTCCAGCACATGGACCAAATTTGGACCTATCCCACCCTCCGTGGGTGCCCAAATGCCCATACGCCTTCATCCAAGGCTAGTTTCACACTCATCACGGATAAGCGCTTTTTCCAAGTGCCCACGAATGAGGCGCGAACCTCCGTCTCGCCCAATTTCTCAACTAGGCTCTGATACCAATGTTGGGAATTGAACTCACAACCTCCCGGTTAGGAGTGCGATGGGCTAACCACTTGCCCCAAAAGCCATGGTTGAGGATTACTTCCTAATCCTCTCTCTTAAGGCGTGGTTCAACCATCTCCTACTAGGATTATGTGACAGAGGTCTTGAAAGCGCAAGTGATATATGGAATGCTTTGGAGGAGCATTTTCAAAACACCACAAAGTCAAGGAAGGCATCCTTGTGGGCAGAGTTTACCACATTCAAGAAGGAGGCCTCTCAATCCATCTCAGATTATGTAACAAGGATGAAGGACATTGCAGATGCATTAGGAGTAGTTGATGAAGATATTGAGGAGGATAAATTGGTAAAGCAAGTCCTCACAGGTTTGAGAGGTGATGACAAATGGAAGCCATTCATTTTGTCTACTGAATTATCACTAGATCATTTTACCCCTTATTTAAATCAGTTGCTAGGACACATGCTAACCTTTGAGCATGATGTCAAAGGTGAAAGTGATAAAAGTGCAGGTCAAGCAATGTATTCAAAGGATAAGAAGAAGAATATCAAAGGGAAGCAACAAACAAATGAAGATGAAGGAACAACTAGCTAGGCTAACTTCCTAAGAGGAAGAGGAGGTGGCAAAGGTAGAGGAAGAGGCAGAAGTAATAAAGATGGAGTCAAAGCTTGCTGGATTTGTGGTAAGACAAATCACTTAGCTAATGATTGTTGGCATAATACTCAGAATAATGGTGGATATAATCAGAACTTTAATTCAAGAGGAAGAGGTGACAGAAATCAAAGAGGTAATTTCAGAGGTAGAGATAGTAGAGGCTACTTTGGAAGAAATGCAGGTAGAGGATTCGAAAGCCAACAATACAACAATACCTAGTACAATTATGCTTTAGATCAGAAGGAGGATTCAACATTGATAATGAATGCAACTTGTGAAAGGCAAAGTGAAGACCAAAGAGTCTTCTACATTGACTCAGGGTGTAGCAATCACCTGAGTGGCAACATAGCATTGATGACTGATTTGGAAAATAAGATAACTAATCATGTAGTCCAAACAGGTGACAATACAAAGCACAATGTGAAGTCAATTGGATCAGTGAAGGCCAAGGATGGAAGTACTCTCTTGAGTAAGGTTTTGTATGTTCCTACAATTCCTAAGAATCTGATAAGTGTAGGACAAATTGTTGAAAAAGGCTATGAAGTTAGGTTCACTAATGAAGGACTTTTTGTGGAAGACCCTAGCAATGGGTATAAACAAATTGTTTTAGGGAAGAAAGAAGGAAGATTGTTCACATTGAAGATTCAAGGTAATGTTGGTCATGCCTTGTTCACCTATGGAGGACATAAGATCTCTGAGTTAGATCTTTGGCACAAAAGGCTTGGACATTTTAGAGAAAGAGGTATTAAAGATATGGTTAATAATGGTTCAGTGCTTGGATTGCCTAATGTTGCAGGTCAACATATGACATACAGATGTGAGGCATGTCAATTAGGTAAGGCTCATAGGAAATCTTATTCCAAGCATGGTTTTATGTATTCAGAGAAGCGTGAGTTGGTACACACAGATGTGTGGGGACCATCAAAGGATTTCATTATTAATGGTTCAAGGTATTATGTGATTTATGTTGATGATGCTACTAGATGGATCACTATCTATGTGATCAAAGATAAGTCAGAAGTATTCAATACATTCAAACATTATCATGTGTATGCAGAGAGAATCACAGGTCAAAAATTGAAGAGACTAAGGCCAGATGGAGGGGGAGAGTATTTCTCTAATGAGTTCAGTGATTACTTGTGGAATGCAGGTATAAAAAGGGAAATTACTTGTAGGTACTCTCCTCAACAAAATGGTGTAGCAGAAAGGAGGAATAGAACTCTTGTTGAGTTTGCAAGATCCATGATGAAGGAGAAAAATTGCCCAAATTACTTGTGGGTTGAGGCTATAAATAAAGCTACATATTTGATCAATATATTACCATGTAAAGCTTTGCAGGGTATGACACCATATGAGGCATGGTGGGGTAAGAGACCTACTCTAGATCATTGCAAATATTTGGATGTTTGGCATATGCATATGTGCCATCTCAATTAAGGCACAAATTGGAACCTAAAGCTGAAAAGTATGTGTTCATTGGATATGATGATAAGCAGATGGGATATAGGTTGTGGAGTCCATCCACAAAACAATTCCTTGTATCAAAGGATGTTACATTTGATGAGCAAGGTACTTGGTATGCAGGTACAATCAATATTTATGCAGGTGATGAAGAAGTTGTGAATCAAAAGAAAGGTAAATCAAAGGTTCAGATATTTGATGAAGAGGAGAACAATGAAGTACAAGTTGAAGTAGAAGAAGTGCCAAGGTTTGATCCAGAATGTGATGAACCAGAAACCTCAAGAAGTGGAGAGAAGGTCATCAAGACACAAATGGCAACCTACAAGGTATAGCTATGACACTCCTTTTTTGGCTACCAAAGATTATGCTTATATGATAAAGGCAAATGAAGACCCTTCTACATATAAAGAGGCAAAAGGTAAGGATAATTGGGAGAAAGCTATGCAAGAAGAGTATGATGCATTGATGGAAAATGACACATGGGATTTGGTTCCTAAACCAAATAGTCAGAATATCATTGGATGCAAATGGGTCTACAAGACAAAGAGGTTTGCAGATGGAAGTGTGTCTAGATATAAAGCTAGACTTGTTGTGAAAGGGTTTGCTCAGACATATGGTATAGATTATGATGAGACTTATAGTCCTATGGCAAAGATGACAACTATCAGGACACTCATAGCCATTGCTGCATGTAAAGTTTGGAAATTATGTCAATTAGATGTGAAGAATGCTTTTTTAAATGGTTACATTTCAGATGATGTTTTCATGGAGCAACCACAAGGATTCAAAAATGAAAGGTATCCAGACCATGTATGTAAGCTCAAGAGAGCTTTGTATGGTTTGAAGCAAGCCCCAAGGGCATGGAATTATAGACTTGTGAAGTTCTTGAAAGAACTTGGTTTCCAAGTATCTAAAGCAGATAGTAGCTTGCTTGTTAAAGCAAGTGATGATGGATTCATTTACATGTGCATATATGTTGATGATATAATTCTTATAGGTACAGATGAGAAAGGCATTCAAAGCCTAAAGAAGCAAATGGAGAAAGAGTTCAAGATTAGTGACTTGGGAGACTTGTCATATTTCTTGGGCATGGAGATCTCATACACTCAACATGGAGTGTATGTAACTCAAGAAAGGTATTTGAAAAACTTGTTGATCAAGTTTAAAATGGATGATTGCAGGGTAGCACCTACTCCAATGGAGGTGAGTCACAAATTGAGCAGATATGGAGGAGAAGAATTCAAGGACATTAAGCTATATCAAAGTTTGGTTGGTAGTCTGATCTATGCTACATTAACTAGGCATGACTTGTCATATGCAGTTGGAGTATTATCTCAATTCATGCATTGTCCTAGGAAAGAACATTGGGTTGCAGGACAGAGAGTGTTGAGGTACATTAAGGGTACACTCAAAGAAGTTTTGTATTATGGTTTTACATCAGATACAAACATCAAAATATATAGTGATACAGATTGGGCAGGTAATCCTGATGATAGGAGATCAACATATGGATACTTGTGTTATGTGGGAGATAAGTTAATTTCTTGGTGTTCTAAGAAGCAACACACAGTTGCTTTATCATCCACAGAGGCTGAGTACAAAGGTATGGTGGAAGCTGCAAAGGAAGTGATATGGCTTAAGACTCTTATGAAGAGTTTTGACATCATTCAGAGTATACCCACTATTCATGGAGATAACATGAGTTCATTGTATTTAGCTGCTAATCCTGTTTTTCATGCCAGGACTAAACACATTGAGATTCAGTATCATTTTCTAAGAGAGAAGGTGATGAATAAAGAGATTGAAGTTATACATACTTCAACAAAAGATCAGATAGTTGATATGCTAACCAAAGCTTGGATGGACCAAAGCTACAGAGATTCAAAGATATGGCAAGCATAAAGAAGATAGAGAAAACCTCAATTGATGATTGAGGGGGAGCTGTTAGTGCAAGGCAATCAACAATTGAAGTTTTGATGAAGATTTGAAAGTCAAGGACTGAAGAAAAGATCAAGATATGAAGCATGAAGAAAGGACATGTTCAGAGAATGAAGATGTGTATACATATGTACATTAATTTAGAGATAGTTCACTTATACTTTTGTATGGTGATGAACTTGTACATATTTGCCTATATATACAAGTAAAAATGTCGGGGAAAATATGAGAGAGCATGTGAATAGAGAAATTAGAAGTTGTATGAGCCATTAGACACTTTAGAAGTGAGTAAGATCTCTCTCATCACTTAGATGTAAAGTTTTTCAGAAATGAAGAAAAGTTGCGCTCGATATTTCTGAGAGTTCTCCTTCTGTGTTGAGTCTTTTGTGAAATTCTTTTGTACAAGTCTAAGTGTATAGTTGATTGACCTCTGTACAAATTTTTAGCTTCTAATTGTGATCAAGCTGAGAGAATTGAGTGTAGGAACATTTACATGTGTAAATGTAAAGAAGAGAAGTTGCAGGAGGTGCAAAATTTGATGCTAATGTTTTGGTCAGTTCTCCTTCCATAGTGTAAAGTTTTGAGCAAGCAAGCACTCATTCTTTAATTTGGAAGGTAAGCTACCTATGCCTAAAAGCATTTGATTAAACATGTTCTAATTTGGGAGAACCAAGCTTTAGAAGTTGCACATGTCAAAGTCGACTTTAAATAACTATAGTTTTAGACATAGGTGACTTGTTAAGATCATTTCTCAAGATCTACTGAGTCTTTTGGAATGATTTAACTTGTAGGAAGTGCGGAACCTATAGGCGACACCTTCTACAAAGTTTTATAAAAAACTTTACATGTTTGATAAGTCAATGAGTGAGTTATGTGCAGCAGACTTTCTGTGTAGTCATCTTCTTCACAGTTTGTTCAAGATTTTGGAAGTTTAGTATTGGTCCTCAAAATTGGTGAAGGTTTTTAGTTACTTTTGTTATAGAGGTGCTCTAACTTCAAGAGTAGATTGTTCTTTTGGAGATTAATACTCTCCATCAAATGACACACTATGAGAGCCTGAACGAGTACGATATGACAGAGGTGCATCTAATTTGCTATCACACAAAGTCTACACCAACCATTTTGGCATAGTTTTTGCCTGCTCAATATCAGCTGTCTCATCAACAAGTGCATCATGTAAATCTGCATTAGAAATGGAATGATCTGCATCATCACATGAAACTTGCAAAGGCTGAGAAGTTGCCTCATTAGGACCAATACTAGACTATCCACCTGCCAAAAGAGGCAGCAAAGTTTCATACATGTCTTTGGAGCTAACAAATGTCTCCTTTGTACATGAAAGCAATGGCTGAATAACATCTTCCACAAAAACAACATCACGGCTAACTAGAATGCGTTTAGTCTGTGGATGATATTGACGATAGCTTTTACTTTCAAAACTGTAGCCAACAAAAATACATTTTACTACTTTATTATCCAATTTTTTAATATGTTGTTCAGACACTAATGCATATGCCAAACAACCAAAAACATGCAGATGTGCAATAGATGGCTTGCGATCATGCCAAGCCTCATATGGAGTGATAGACTGCAACGCTTTAGTGGGACACCTGTTAAGTACATATGCTGCACACATGACAACCTCAAGCCAGAAACTATGTGGTCAAGCTTGACTCTTGACCATACACCTCGCCATCTCCATGAGTGACCTGTTCTTTCGTTTAGCAACTCCATTCTGTTGAGGTGTATATGGCACTGTACATTGGTGTTTTATCCCACGTTCAGCCAGAAATGCATTAAAATCAAAAGACATATATTCCCCCCTCAATGAGAATGGAGGGTGCCCATTTTACATGCTGACAGATTTTCAGCCAAAACCAAAAGCTATTCGAAGCACATGAACACTTCGGACTTTGCCTTCAATGGATATACCCATGCATGCCTGGAAAAATCATCGATAAAGTCACGAAGTAAAGATAATTTCCAAAAGAAGGTTCTACATAGGACCACAAACATCACTATGTACAAGCTGCAATTTCTAAGTAGCCCGATCTGAACCATCTTTTGGAAAGGAAGAACACTGCATTTTGCCCAAAATACAGCCTTCACAAACATGTTTTCTGGGTACCGCAAGTTTGGGCAAAGAGGAAACCATTTTAGATTTTTGTAGGCGTAGCAAACTAGCAAAATTCAGATGACCAAAGCATGCATGCCAAAGCTTTGCATCTGATATAGCCTGAGAATCATGTACTGCACATGCCAAATCATTTACAGATCTTTCATATACTATGAGCTTATACAACCCACGACATAAAATGCCAGAAGCAATAATCACATCGCCATTTGACAGATCATGGACTGTACATCTGTCATCAACAAATTTCACAACCAAGCCAATCTTGGCTAATGCAGAAACTGATAACATATTTTTCTTGATCCTTGACACAAACAAAGCATCTGACAAAGTGAAAGAACCACCATCAGTAGTAGTCAAAATGATCTTACCAACTCCCATAACAGGATAAGAGGAGTTGTTGGCGCATGTAACAATATTCTCTATAGGGGAAGTCTCGAGTGAAGAGAAGAAACTGCACTGCGAGGTAATATGTTTGGTCGCCCCACAGTCAAAGTACCAAACATGTGAGTCTACTATAGACATGCACTGCTCATGAGAAGATGGGTCAAAACTGTAAACAATAGTAAACGCCCATTCTTCTTCCTGCACAAGATTATCAAACTCGATTTTTGGTGTAGAGGCATCTGCAACAACCATTCTAGCCTCTTTCTTCTTTGCCTCTTTAGTAGCTAGTTTTGGATGTTAGATATGCTCAATACTCCACCCTCATGTGACCACAAATGATCCATGGTGCTCTAAGTTGTAAGGCCCCCATTATGAGGAGAAGCCATTATGAGAGCCTGGACATTTGTGGAACCCTAACTTCCAAGTTAGATGAGGTCTATGTGTGACCATTGATGGTTGTAGATGATCTTTGTGAGCCTAGCTGTTAGGTTAGGTAGGGCATAAACATCCATGCCATTGGGTTGCCATTTACGGTGAAATTAAAGGCCTTGTGGTGTCGTGCAATTTCCCCATAGAACCTTAATGGGGGGAGTGTAGAGGGGGTCATGGAGATATTGTCGGATCATATATTTTACCGACTATTTTGTATCTCCCGACTACATTTATCTATACCGAACCGCCTTGTAAAAGCTATATAAGCACGACCTAGGTTGAGCTTTACATAGCATTGCCCACTAGTAAGCCCTTCATCTAGAGTCTGTCTAGATTGCCATCTAAGCTCCACATTGGGAGCGCACGGGTGGACAACACCATCATTGTAACTGCATTACGCTTGGAAATATGAGAATTTGAGTTCTCTATCTCTCAGTCTGCGTCTATTTTTGTCTGCATTTTTCTCTCAATTGTGTCTACAGGTCTATTCCGCTGTGCTGTTATTTTCTTACATTGGACAGTTCTTTATGATATGATAATTTCCTTTAAAGTACTTGCAAAACAATTTCTTCTTTTTTGATTTCTTACCATCTTTGTCTTCCCTCTTCGATTGTGCAGAATTGGCAGATTTTTGCTTACTAGTTGAAGAGCTCCATTTTCCTTTGCCCTTCTGACTATCCAGGAAAGCTTGATCTGCAACACGCATAATGGACCTGTTCTGCTTGGACTGATCCTCCTGCAATAGAACAGAGACTAAATCCTCAAATAACAAGGCATTTGGATTGACTTTCATCATCAACCAAAGAGTAGAAGCAAAACTCTAATATGAATAAGGAAGACCATTCAGAACGGTCTACATAAGTGAGCTATTTGGTATAACTTCATGAGTAGAAATCAACTGTTCCTTCAAGTCTTTGATCTTTGTTGAAAACTTTCCATAGAATCACCTTCATTCATGTGTTTACTCTCCAACTGTTTTCGGAGGTAAGCAACATGAGTCTCATTCCTAGCTTGGTACAATGTGGTAAGTGTATCCCAAATATCCTTAGCTATTCTGCAAGAGCGAATGTGAGGAATAATGACACGTTTGACAGACAAAGCTATCAATGCATATGCTTGGGCATCTCTACCATCCCAACGAATCTGCTCTATAGTAGGTGCAACAAAAACTGCAAACAAATATGAATATGCAGAATATCATCATCTTCTACACCTTCTACATCAGCTTTAGTACCTGTTGTTGTAACACGATCAGGTGTGATAGGACGTTTTCAACACCCTACACAATGTTCCACAGTCCTTTTGCAACCAATACATGTCGCATCATATAAGCCCACAACGAGTAGTTGGTACGATCCAACTTATCCTCAAAAGCTAACATACGAAATACATCACTACTTTCAGCCATGACCGATGACTAAAATACTTGATGCAAAAAATTGACTGTATCTCAAAAAGTTGAACAGAACTACCCAAACCAGTTCTGCTAAACCTGTAGCAAACTTTGAGACATTTATATTAGCGAACAGAAACAAGTATATACCTTTGGCACAAAAAGATGAAATAACTTGCACAAGCGTTGCGATAGTCCGTTTGGAGGTTGAAAGGAGCTCAGATCGCGATTTCGGCACCACACAACAAAGCTATTTTGATCTCTGATACACCTTGAGTATGCTCACCAAATTTCGTGAGAATCTGAGATTGCAATCGGAGAGGTGTAGACGATGCCCTAGATGAAGCGGCGACCTGCTCTGATACCAATTGTTGGAGTTAGACATCTGTGGAAGCACACGAACAACACAAGGAAGAAGAAGAAGAAGAAGCTTGGAGCACAACACACAATATTAGATGTATTAGTAGAGAATGTACAAAGATAAGTAGCCCATTAGGGCAATAGGCATATATACAAGCCAAGGAAAAAGAACCTCCTAAAGAGGGAAAAAAGTGCCCCAGTGGTCCTAGTGTGTTCACACATATCACTACCTAAATATATCAACATTGCAAAGGTCTAAATATTGCAAAATCTTAGAAGAAAGCGATTGAAGTGTAGAAACTAAATAAATTCATATTTCTTGATTTATGCATTCCATGAGGAAGTTATGGCCAACACAATGGACATAGGTGGATGGGCAAGATCTCTCTTTGAAGAGATATGCAAATAATTTAATGTTGTGCACATGTGGTTATAGATTTCCAATTATGGCTTTCAACTAGTTGAAGTCTAGTTTCCATACCAAGTGGAAGCATCCAGTTTGGATCCGATTTGAGTGCATTATGGTCAAAAGAGTGCATGTAGGTAGTGAAATTGCTAGTCAAATCAAAGGACATGTGAAGAATCTATGGTCTCTCTCTCTCTCTGCACACTCCCCGATGCATACCACAAAGAGCTCTCTCACGCATGAAATCTCCCCGCTATTCAAAAATTCATCAAGGATGAAGATGGCAATGAGTTGTAACTTTAACAAGGACTTGCTAAAAGAAACTTCCCAATTTCCCTCTCTCTCTCTCTCTCAACTCTGATACCAAATGTGAAACTCTTCTACGAAAGATGCCTAAAAACAATGTCATGTATGCTACTCTTCTCCCATCCTATTTATCCTCTTGCTTCAAGATTAGAAAGCTTCTAGAGTGCTCTAGCATGATATGTGGCCATCATGCACACTCACTCTACTTCCTAAGGTGGAACCTTAGGATAACCCTTGAGCTAGGAACCTTAGCAACTCATGCTCTTGTTCCAACACACACTGATATATGATCTGACTTGGATCTATGTCTAACATCAAGGAGGTTTTGTAGGTCGATAATAGAAGTGATCAAGCCTTCAACATTATTGGAACCTTGAGTGCAAGGAGTGCACACGACAAAGCTACTGGAAAAGGTGAATGACTGACACAAAGGTTGACTACACAAGTAATTGTGATATTTTGTATACTTGTGTGTGTACTTCTTTGTCTTAAATAGCTATGCAAAAAGAACATTTTAGAAAGTTATTGTAATCTTTTATGTTAATCAAGGCACATAGACTTCTGGTGCAATTTCTCTTTGTTCTTCTTCTTGTTTATCATTCTTCTCCTACAAACACTCAAGCCCCTTTCAACTAAAGAATCCCCCAAAAAAATTTTCCATGCCCAATGGGACAAAGGCCGCTTGAGCATAGGAGGACCACAATTACAAAGTGAAGAAGAAGTGAAAAGGTGTCAAGAGTGTGATTGATGAGCTACCTTTTCCTTTCCCTTGGAATTTAGCTTATGCCTAAGGAATAAGATGTGCAACTCATGACTGCAACCCAATCACAAACCTTAAGAGTTTCTTTCAAAGCAATAAGAATGAAAGTCGTTCATAGGTTAGTGAGTCCTCTTTCATCCACATCATCAACAGGAAATATGGAAGCTCAAGTAGACTTAGAAGTTTTACTTTCACAATTGAATATCAAATTTCCTTCTTGCAGAGGATTAGCACATGAAGATCTTGATGATCATGTCAGAAATTTTTTAGCCCTATGGGTTAATGGGAAGAGAAGATGCATTTCTAATCCTCTTCCTAGCAACATTGGAAGGTCTAACAAACAAATGGTTTAGCTAATTTGCTGAAAACCATTTTGGTACGTGGGAATCAATGAAGGAGACCTTCAAAACACAACTTCCACATGGAAATACAACAAAAAAAATCATAGAAGAATTATAGAACTTATAGCTAGGTACATGGGAGACATTTCCTAAATTTATCACTAGAGCCAAATCACTTACGGCTAAGCCACTTGATCCTCTCCACTATTTTTTTGTCAAAACGTGGTTTTCTTAACCACACAGTGCAAGATCACGAAATCAATGCTCCCCACAACAACAATTGTCAAATTCATTACCACATCAACAATTGTCAAATTCATTACCACATCAACAAGGTTGGAGCAAATAGGACACCAAAATGGAAATAGCTCTTCTACTTTACCATACCCTATGGAACCTGAAGAACCAGTAACACAATATAGAGCTTGAGAACTTAAGAAGAAACAAGCCCCACAAAGAAGAAGAAAGTGCAATGACACAACTAAGGCATGAAATTGAAGCCTTAAAACTACAAAAGGAAGAGAAGGCCTAGGCAAAAGAATTGGCAAAACTTCAACATGAGCTACAAGAACTTAGTGGAAGTGGCATCAAAAGTGGAATATGGTGCACCATGTGTAGCAAACAAGGCCATGTGGTAAGTGATTGCCCTCTTTTGAGTGTGACTTGCCAGTTATGTAGAAAACTTGTTCATGAAGCCCAAGAATGCTACTCAAGAGGAATTCCTACACAAGTGTACTATGGACAAGGATAGGTTCAACGACCACCAAATGTAATGGCAGTTGCACCAGGTCAAGGTAACATCCACAACCTATGTTGGGTCCAAAAGACCAATCATTTGTTTTTACTGTGGGGAGTATGGATATTACCAAAGCAGGTGTTCTCTGTCGGAGGATTCTCCTCATAAAAATTACCCTAAAGCTAGAGACCATTACTCCATTTGCTGTCCAAAGAAGAAAGCATCCACATCAAGGTATCCTATTTTAGATTATCTTTGTGAGTGAGGAAGGGGAAAGAAACCATTATGCCAGCACCATCTACTAGGGTGGTATATCTAGAAGAAATTGAATCTTTTTTATGTAGACAAGGAACAACAAGAAAGCCCCTCAAGAAGAAACATTCCAAGAGTCAAGTACAAGTGGATTGAAAAAGGAAAAGATGATACTTGGCGACATAACTACTCTACATGAAGAGACACAACCAAAAAACGAGCCTACAAGCACAAGTGAAGCCATTGGATATGCATTTTGGAGGGCCTGAAAGGAGCTTTAGAAGTCACATATAGCCCATACTCCTATGGATTTTGAGGCTTCAAGTCTCTTTTAATCCATTAAAAAGGAGGTTAGTATTTTTTATCTATTAAAAATGTACGTAAAATACATATCAAAAGCTCTACAGATCATTGATGAAGCCTCCATATCCACTCTGGTTAAAAGGCTAATGCTATGAATAAGGGTAAAGTTATAGGGGAAGGCTCTCTTATAGATTATAGAAGCCTACGAATCATTGTCGCTATTAAAGGACAACATCTATAAGGAGTTATAGTGGATGGCAGTTGAAGCATTAATTTGGCACCTAAACATACTATGAAAATGCTTGGACTTCAACCATCAAGACCAGCCAAATTCATGGTGACCTTGGCTGACCAAAGTAGAGTAAGACCAATGGGAGTGGTCCTTTGAGTTCCAATTGAGGTACAATGTAGCATCTTTAGTTTGGACCTCGTTGTATTAAGACTAACATAGGTGGAGGTTTCTTGTTGTTGATTGGGAGACCTTGGCAAAGGCATGCCAGTGTTCTACATGATTGGATTGTATAGAAATTTATGAAGAAAAAGAGGAGATCGTACAAGTTGTTGGATTGGGTGAACCGATGACATGCCATAGAATAGGGAAGAAAATGCCTCTTAAGTGCAACATAGATGAAGTTGATTCAAATACCAAGACCAGAAGGTAAAGCATATAAGAGTTTAAATAAACATTCTCTCCCCTATCCAAGCTTGCATAGCCTAGTGGTTGATGCTTTGAATCTCTAGGAGGAAGTCCTGAGTTCAAATCCTGGTTGGACATATCCATAAGTTCCCAAAGATGGGTGTCCATGAAGTTCCCCAAGTTGGGTGCCTCTACCTTACGAGGTCGGGTGTGTGTGTCTTTCCATTTCATTGTACTCTCAAAAAAAAAAATCTATCCCCTTGATTTCATTAGCAATGTGCATGATGACTACTATTAAATTATCTTCTCTTAAGATCTAATTGTTCCAGATTCCAATTGTACTATATCTACAAACAAATACTCATGAATTCTTGTACATATTTACCTCCTCCCAAATATTTATTATTATTTTGGTTTTCCACTATCACAAGGATGAAAATGAGATAGAAAGGATTAGAGAAAACCTTGGATCTAAATTTAAAATTTTGGATTTGGGAGAATCGATCTACATCCTCAAAATCAAAGTTATGAAGAAAGAATGTGGCATATATCTTCTACAAAAAAAGAAAATATATATCATATTTATTAAAGATATATGGCATGGAACATTCCAATAATATCAATAATTTGATTGAGCCAGATGTGTAGTATAGTGATGAATATGGTGTACCTTTATAAAATCCAATTATGTAGAGTTGTTTTCTTGGTTCTATGAGCTATCCTATATGCAACATTTAAAAGGTTAGGTATCATATATTGTAAGCATGTTATCTCAATAATGAAGAAACCTTGAAATGTATATATTTAAGTAGATAAAATGGACTTGAGATATTTGAAGGGTACTATAAATGAATGATTGTTCTATAAAGATCATGAAGCTATGTATTTAGAGAATACAATGATGCAAATTGATCTCAAAGTAAAACAATCTTTGGAGATATCATAAATAGTTGGTATCTCAAAAGTGAAGGAAACTCAACTTCAAGCATCAAGGGGGACTGATTCAAAACACAACCAAGATTAGTATATAGAATTAAATATTTGAGTAGAGAGGTAGTATTCAACTCTTTTATATTGCAAGAATCTCAAGGTAGATCTATAAACTCAAAGATTTGAGTAGACAGAGGTAGTATTGAACTCTTTTATAATCACAAACATCTCAATATGGAAGAGCCCATAACACAAATTAAGGAGCTTGATAAGAAAAAATATCAACAATGGAGACTTAGGTTTTCTAGTGTCCACATGGGAAAGGGATTGTGGAGGCTGACAAGTGGCATAGAAGTAAGGCCAAGCCTTTGTGATAACCCCATAAATTATGAAATAAGAACCTTTAGAGAGAAATGAAATGGATAATGATGTTATATTCACTCGTGCTCAACATTTTGGTAACAAAATTATAGTTCATATCCAAGACCTAGAAACTAGCGTGAACATATAGGAATCATCCAAGAGGTTGTATTCAAAAAATTTTAACATACGATTCACTTAAAGCTAGATACTATCCATACATGAATAGGAATATAGAGAGTGAAGAGCCCACATCATTTGAAGAGGGAAAAAAAATCAAAGAATGGAGATAAGTTATGGAGGAAGAAGCCAAAACAGAACAAAAGATGAACACTTGTACTAAGGAAGCAGGATATGAAGATCATTGGCAACAAATGGGTGTATAAGGCAAAGAGGAATTCTAATGAAAACATAGACGGGTATAAATCTAGATTGTTGCTAAAGATTTTGATCAAAACCATGGGATAAATTATGAAGAAATTTTCAATCATATCCCTAAGATGGAAACTAACAGGACTTTCATAGCATTTGTAGCTAGCAAGAATTGGAGCACTATCAATTGGATGTGAATAATGCTTTCCTTAATGGAGAGCTAGAAGAGGCTATTTACATGGATCAACCATTAGGGTTGGACGATTCAAAGTTACTAGCTTAATATTTTAGACTCAATAAAGTCTTATATGGTCTTAAAGCAAGCTCCTAGATCTTGGAGTAGTACATTGGTAGAGTCTAGCTCCAAATAGAGTGCACATGATTCTTCTCTATTCACAAGAATGAGAGGTAATAGATAGATACGTTTGTGTGTATATGTTGATGAATTAATTATGATAGGAAAAGATGAGGATGGAATCACGAACATTAAGGAAAGTGTAGAGGAGAAATGAAGATTTAAACTAAGGAGACTTCAACTATTTTCATGGTCTTGAGCTAGTTTAAAAATCAGATGGAATTTGGCTCATGTAGAGGAGATACATTATGGACATGTTGCAAACATTTCTCATGAAAGAGTGCAAGCGATTATCAAATCCACTAGATTTCAAAATCAAGTTGCGTACACACAAAGGGATTGAAATTATTTTTTATAGATCAACTATTGGCTAATTAAAATATGAAACTCTAACTAGACAAGACATTGGCCTATGTAGTTCGAGTGCTTTTGCAAACATGTAAGAACCTAGGGCTCTGCATCTACAAGAGAAAGAAGAGTTTTAAGGTATCTGATTGGCATTTGTAATGAAGGATTATGTTACTCATTCAATGAAGAATTGCAGATCAAGGATTAAAATGATGTAGATTGGGTTGGATTAGAAGAGGATAGAAGAAATACAAGTGGGTATGCATTGATTCTTGGAAGGAAGTTGATATCTTGGTGGGCAAAGAGCAGCCAACAATAGCCTTATCTATGATTGAGGCTGAGTAAATGGCATTGACAAAAGTCCCTTGTGAATCAATGTTTCTTTAAGAAGTTGTTTGAAGACTAGAAATTCATGTAGAATCATTCCAATCTATTTTGATATTCATTTTGTGAGGGAAAGGTACTTTTAGAGGATGTGCAAGTTTACCAATAAGATCAATGTGCAAATGAGGGTATGAAGGTATGAGGAGCTAGGATGAAGGGTTAAACTTGAGAAGAAGTGTTGGAAATCAAGCTCCAACCTTATAGGAACTAGATCAAATGAACATTGGACATGTGGAGCACTAAAGGGAAAAACTAAAGCTAAAATTTTCAATCACCAATCAACTCTAACGATCACTCCCCTTATTATGTCTTCCATTCACAACTAAAAGTGATCCCTCGATTATAGGGAAAGGTAGCAAAAATCTAGGAAGCAAGTTGGCATGTATACATATATGATGGCACGAGCCCGTTCATGTTACTTATCTAGTTGAGAGCATAAGAAACAAAGCCCCTTTTTAAGCTACCCCCCATCTTGCTTCCAACTCAATTTCGAGTAGCCATATCTCACATGTTATCTACCTCTTTTGTAGCTCACTAGCATTAAATTGAGAGCATTATTTCTCCTACTTCCAATATCCATTTTATGTAGTTCTTATTTTGTTAGAATTATTATAGTGTCTTCCAATTGTTTTTCAAGTCTCCATTTGGAACTCTATGTATTATGAGAGAAAACCAAATCTTATTGCACAAGGTTAGCCAAGAGTGTATCTATGAGAGGTCATCCACTATGCTTCATGTTGATACAGGATAAAATGTATCCCAACGTTACATGGATACATACATATGTACATACATACATACATACATACATACATACATACATACATACATACATACATACATACATGCATGCATACATACATACATACGTATGTACCTACATACATACACACATACATAAATACATAAATACATACATACATACATACATACATACATACATACATACATACATACATACATAAATACATATACATACATACGTACATACATACATACATACATAAAAACATGCATGCATGCATACACACATATATACATGCACACATGCATACATAAAACACATACATACATACATACATGCATACACACATGTATACATATCTATGTACACACGTACATAATTACATACATTTATATATAAACACATACAATAATACACAGAGATGTACAATAGATACAAATAGTTATTCTTGCATACATCCTTCCTTTAAGAATTTAATGTTCAATATCCTTTACTTATTTACTTGGCTAATTAATCAATTCTTGAAAAAATAGTTGTCCTTTTTGTTGTTTGTATGAGTTTAAATATGCATGTATGTTAAGGTGTGTTGAAATATGATATAACGGGAAATTTCCAAAAACCTTCTATTCCTTTTCGTAGGAATATGATATTGTTGTTGGAGATGTTACAATCAAATCAGACCGTGCAACTTTGTTGGATTTCACACAAAAATATATGGATGAAAAATTAGTTTTTTATGTACAATTCCCGGAAACGTTTTCACCATATCAACTTTTTTCATCTCCATTCTCATGGCGTTTATGGTGCACCATTGTTGGAGTCATTTTCGCCATTGGTATACTCTTATGCTACATCGAGAGAGAAGAACATCCTGAGTTCAAGGAAGGAAACATATTAGATCGTTTGGGGAGCATTTTATGGTAACATACTTTCCCTCTACTTCTCTAGAAATAAAATATGAATTCATACATTTATTAAAAAATCAATACATCAATGCATACATACATACAGATACATGCATACATACATACATGCATACATGCATACATACATACATACATACATACATACATATACATGCATACATACATACATGCATATATGCATACATACATACATACATACATACATACATACATACATGCATGCATACATATGTTAGGGTGATTCCGAGGAAAATACTCGATCACTTTTTTATAGCTTTTTTGTAAAACCCGTTTCGTTTCAATAAAGAGCCTTGTAAATCCATTGCTTTGGATATATTATTTCTCTTGTTTGTACTTAGAAAATGTTGGAGTTAGACGTCTGCGGAAGCACGCGAACAACACAAGGAAGAAGAAGAAGTTGGAGCACAACACACAATACTCAATGTTATTACTAGATAATGTACAAAGATAAGTAGCCCATTAGGGCAATAGGCATATATACAAGCCGGGGGAAAAAAACCTCCTGAAGAGGGAAAAAAGTGCCCTGGCGGTCCTAGTATGTTCACACACATCACTACCTAAATCTATCAACAAATCCCCCCTGGGAGTGATGCGGTGAACAAGGAGCTGGCACTCATGTATAAGGAAGTGCCAAGCTATGTGGAAATCACTCCACAAAAGGAAGTAAGCCCAAAGCTTTGCGAAAAGCTTTAAACTTCTCCCTAGGCAGAGCCTTTCTGAAAAGGTCTGCAATGTTGTCCTGCGTGGGCACATATGCCAAGCTAATCTCCCCAGCAGAGAACCTCTCCCTCACATAATGATAATGCACCTCAATGTGCTTAGTGCCAACATGGAACACAGGGTTCCTCGCAACTGCCAATGCGCTCTGACTGTTAGTGAAGATGGTGGTGGCAGAAGACTGACCAACACCCAAATCAGCCATGAGGCATCTGAGCCACACATGCTCAAGAGTAGCTGTGAAAGCTGCCCTATACTCAACCTCACAACTGGAAGTGGCCACAGTAGGCTGCTTCTTGCTCAACCAAGATATACGTGAGCTACCAAGCATGAAGCAAAAGCCATTAGTGGACACATGAGTGTCATAGCAACCAACCCAATCAGAGTCAAAAAAGCATGCAAATCTGGCGGTAGTGATCCTCGCTTGGGATAAAACAACCCAAGTAGCCGAGAACGACTCAAGTAGCGAAAGATACGCTTAACTGCCTGCCAATGCTTGACTCTTGGGCAATGCATAAACCTGCTCATCTGTGAGACAGCAAACTGAATATCTGGCCGAGTAATGCATGAGTAAATCAAGCATCCAACAGCCTACTGATAGAGAACAACATCAAATGCATCTCCAAAATCATGAAGACTCAATCGTAAACCTATCTCCATAGGAGTGGCAATAGGCTTACAGTCTTCAAGGCCAAAATGCTGCAATAATGTGTCAATATATTTCGGTTGATACAAAGCCATTCCACCATCAACGTGCATAAATTGAATGCCCAAATAATGATGCAAATACCCCAAATCAGACATCTCAAATGAGGCATGCAAATCAGCCTTAAAATCAGCAATATGCTTCTCAATAGGACCAGTGAGAAGCATGTAGTCAACATAGACAACAATGATCAGAAGCACATAATTAGCACGCTTAACATATAAGGTGCTTTCAATTAGACTATTCTCAAAACCATGTGCAATCAGATAGCCATGTATCTTCTCATACCAAGCACGTGGTGCTTGCTTTAAACCATATAATGCCTTCTTTAACCTGCACCTGGTTTTCATGTCCTTTCTGCACAAAGCCATGGGACTAAAAAACATACACTTCTTCATGCAAGTCACCATTCAAAAATGTTGTTTTGATGTCCAACTGATGTACATTCCAACCATGATGGGCTGCAAGTGCACAAATGCTCTGAACATTAGTCATACGACATGTAGGTGCAAAGGTCTCATATAAATCAATGCCTCTTTCCTGCGCATAACCCTTTGCAACAAGCCTAGCCTTATACCTGTCAACTATACCATCAGGTTAATGCTTCAACTTGTATACCCACTTAGTGCCAATGGCCTTCTTGCCAGGAGGCAAGTCACATAAAGACCAAGTACCATTCTTCATTATTGCATCATATTCACATTGCATAACAGCCATCCAATTTTTTGAATTTTGTGCTTCATCAAATGAAACAGGCTCAGTCTCATCACATAGACTAGATGCAGCCATAGCATAGCAATCTGATGCAAAAGAGGCACTATGAGAGCTTGATCGAGTACGATATGATAGAGGTGCATCTAATTTGCTATCACACAAGGTCTGCATCAGCCATTTTGGCATAGTTCTTGCCTGCTCAATATTAGCTCTCTCATCAATAAGTGCATCATGTAAATCTGCATCAGAAATGGAATGATCTTCATCATCACATGAAACCTGCAAAGGAAGAGAAGTTGCCTCATTTGGACCAGCACTAGACTGTCCACCTGTAAAAAGAGGCATCAAAGTAACATACATGTCTTTGGAGTTAACAGATGTCTCCTTAGTACATGAAAACAATGGCTGAATAGCATCTTCCACAAAAACAACATCACGGCTAACCAGAATGCATTTGGTCTGTGGATGATACAGATGATAGCCTTTAATTTCAGAATTGTACCCAACAAAAATACATTTTAGTGCTTTATCATCCAATTTTCTACGATGTTTTTCGGGCACAAATGCATATGCCAAACAACCAAAAACACGCAAATGAGCAACAGATGGCTTGCGGTCATGCCAAGCCTCATATGGAGTGATAGACTGTAGCGCTTTAGTGGGACACCTATTCAGTACATATGTTGCACACATGACAGCCTCAAGCCAGAAACTATGAGGTAAAGCTTGACTCTTGACCATACACCTCGCCATCTCCATGAGAGACCTATTCTTTTGTTCAGCAAATCCATTCTTTTGAGGTGTATACGGCACTGTACACTGGTGTTTTATCCCATGTTCAGCCAGAAATGCATTAAAATCAGAAGAAATATATTCCCCCCCTCAATCTGAACGGAGGGTGCCCATTTTACATGCTGACAGATATTCCACTAAAACCAAAAACTGTTTGAAGCACATGAACACTTCGGACTTTGCCTTCAATGGATATACCCATGCATGCCTGGAAAAATCATCAATGAAAGTCACGAAGTAAAGATAATTTCCAAAAGAGGGTGTTTGCATAGGACCACATACATCACTATGTACAAGCTGCAATTTCTGTGTAGCCCGAACTGAACCATCTTTTGGAAAGGAGGAACGCTGAATTTTGCCCAAAACACACCCTTCAGAAACATGTTTTCGAGGTGCCTCAAGTTTGGGCAAAGAGGACACCATTTCAGATTTCTGTAGGTGTAGCAAACTAGCAAAATTCAAATGACCAAAGCATGCATGCCAAAGCTTTGCATCTGACATAGCCTGAGAATCATTTACTGCACATGCCAAATCATTTACTGATCTTTCAGTCTATGAGCTTATATAGCCCACAACATAAAATGCCAGAAGCAATAATGACATCGCCATTTGATAGATCATGAACTGTACACCTGTCATCAACAAATTTCACAACCAAGCCAATCTTGGCTAATGCAGAAACTGATAACAGGTTCTTTTTGATCCCTGGCACAAATAAAGCATCTGACAAAGTGAAAGAACTACCATCAGCAGTAGTCAAAATGATCTTACCAACTCCCATAACAGGATAAGAGGAGTTGTTGGCGCATGTAACAATATTCTCTGTAGGGGTAGGCTCGAGTGAAGAGAAGAAATTGCGCTGCGAGGTAATATGTTTGGTTGCCCCACTGTCAAAATACCAAACATCTGAGTCTATTGCAGACATGCACTGCTCATGAGAAGATGGGTCAAAACTGTAGACAGTAGTAAACACCCATTCTTCTTCCTGCACAAGATTAGCAGACTCTATTTTTGGTGTAGAGGCCTCTGCAACAACCATTCCAGCCTCTTTCTTCTTTGCCTCTTTAGCAGCCAGTTTTGGACAGTTCTTTATAATATGATCATTCCCTTTTACAGTACTTACAAAACAATTTCTGCTTTTCTGTTTTTTTCTCATCCTTATCTTGGTTCTTCGAATGTGCAGCATTTGCAGATTTCTGCTTACTAGTAGAAGAGCTCCATTTTCCTTTGCCCTTCTGACTAGCCAAGAAAGCTTGATCTGCAACACGCATAATGGACCTATTCTGCCTGGACCGATCCTCTTACAACAAAACAGAGACTAACTCCTCAAATGACAAGGCATTTGGATTGCCTTTCATCATCAACTGAAGAGTAGAAGCAAAACTCTGATATGAATCAGGAAGACCACTCATAATGGTTTGCACAAATGAGCTATCTGGTATAACCTCATCAGCACAAATCAACTGTTCCTTCAAGTCTTTGATCTTCGTTAGGAAACTGTCCATAGAATCACCTTCATTCATGTGCTCACTTTCCAGCTGTTTTCAAAGGTAAGCAACACGAGCCTCATTCCTAGCTTGGTACAATGTGGTAAGTGTATCCCAAGCATCCTTAGCTGTTCTGCAAGAGCGAATGTGAGGAATAATGGCATGTTTGACAGACAAAGCTATCAATGCATGTGCCAGGGCATCTCTGCCATCCCAGCAAATCTGCTCTACAGTAGGTGCAGCAGAAACAACAGCATGAACAGGAATCTGTGGAATATCATCTTCGACACCATCTTCATCAGCTCCAGCACCTGTATTTGCAGTACCTGTAGTTAGAGGTGTAATAGGACATCTTTCAACACCCTGCACAATGTTCCACAATCCTTTTGCAACCAATACATGTCGCATCATATAAGCCCATAATGGGTAGTTGGTACCATCCAACTTATCCTCAATAGCCAACATACGGAATACATCACTGCTTTCAGCCATGGCCGGTGACTAAAATACCTTGGTGCAGAAAATTGATTGTATCTCAAAAAGTTGAACAGAACTGCCCCGACGAATTCTGCTAGACCTGTAGCAGACTTCGAGATGCTTATGCTGGCGAACAGAAACTAGTATATACCTTTGGCACAAAAAGACAAAATAGCCTGCACAAGCGCTACGATAGTGCGTTCGGAGGCCGAAACGAGCTCAGATCAGGATTTCGGCACCATAGAGCGAAGTTGTTTTGATCGCGAAAACACGCTGAGTATGCTCACCAAAATTCGTGTGATTTTGAGAGTGCAACCGGAGGAGTGTCGACGGCGCCCTAGATGAAGTGATGACTTGCTCTGATACCAATTGTTGGAGTTAGACGTCTGCGGAAGCACACGAACAACACAAGGAAGAAGAAGAAGCTTGGAGCACAACACACAATACTCAATGTATTACTAGAGAATGTACAAAGATAAGTAGCCCATTAGGGCAATAGCGTATATACAAGCCGGGGGAAAAAAACCTCCTAAAGTGGGAAAAAAGTGCCCCGGCGGTCCTAGTGTGTTCACACACATCACTACCTAAATATATCAATAGAAAATAGTGAAAAACCCCCTTCCAATGAATAAAATGTTCAATGGAATGCCCATGTGATCAAAAAACTATTTTAAATAGCCTTTCATTAAGAGGATGGATGTGTACCATCCGAAATTGCAATACAAAAGTGGAAGTTAGCAGAATCATACATTAAATGCCTCAAGCACAAACTACCAAGTGGATATGGAGACCTAAAAGGCTGCAAGGATGGTAGGAGATGGTTGAACCACACCCTAAGAGAGAGGATTAGGAGATGGTTGAACCACACCCTAAGAGAGAGGATTAGGAAGTAATCCTCTCTCTTAGGGTGTGGTTCAACCATCTCCTACCAGGATTATGTTACAGGTTGGTACTCAACCAACAATCGAATTCAAGTTTCAATTTCATTCCACTGTCTCCTAGATTATAGGAAAAGCAATGATTACTTGCAAGATAAAGGTGTCAAGAGTTAAGTCACTACTAGGTACTCTACACAATAGAGTGGTGTTGCTGAGAGAAGGAACAAGACCCTAATTGGGACATCAAGGACAATTCTTGAGGAAAAAAGCTACCACATTACCTATGGGTAGAAGTTATATTGACAGGAGTGTATAATGTCCATAGATTACCATACAAGTCACTTCAAGGTATGACTCCGAATGAAGCTTGGAATTGCAAGAGGCCAAGTCTAGGTCATTGTAAAGCCTTTTGGTTGTTTAGTAGGGATGTTGTATTTGAAGAGCATAGATCTTTGCATGAAGAAGACTAGCAAAAGGTAAAGCTCCCCTATGATCTTGATATAGATTTTCTTCCACTAGAGAACAATCATGATGCACAAGTTCAAAACTCTAGAAGTGAATTAGAAGTTGAATAGGATGAGAAAGAAAGAATTACAAACTTTGGAAGTCTATAGAGAAGGCAAAGATGCAAGAATGTGGAGACTGCTACAAACACATTCCTAGAAGCTCAACAAGGGAAAGAAGGCAACCTAAAAGGTATGGTTATGATTCTACTTTTCTGACCAAACATAACAGTTACTTGGCCGAGGATTGAGTTTCAAAGGAACCCTTAACACATGAAGAAGCCAAAGGTAACCCTTATTGGGAGAAAGCTATGAAGAAAGAAACTAAAGCTCTCAAGGAAATGGATACATGGGACTTGGTTCTTATGCAAACCAACACAAAGGTAATAGGTTGCAAATGGTTCTCTAAACTAAAAAGTAATTCAAACGGATCAATCTGTAGGTACAAAGCCATGTTGGTTTCTAAAGAATGGGCTCAAACACAGGGCATAGAATATGAAGAGACTTTCTCACCAGTAGCAAAGATGACCACCATCATAACCTCTCTTAGTGTTGCAGCTACAAGGAATTGGAAGCTTAATTCATGTCATTATATCCACGGTTGTTGGAAGTTCATGTAAGACTTTAAAATCCTGGGACATTATCGACAACGGATGGTCAGTGTCCATGATCTTTATGGTCATCAAGAATAAATGCTCTCCTGCGGGTTGGTCTTCTCAGAACCAATGGCCCTTTACTTTGGTTACACTTTGCAGTGGAAATTCCAGCACTTCTTCTTTAATGGTTGCCTCAAAATCTTTAGAACCCATCTGCACTTGTAATCAGGAAAGGATCAGCTTACAGAAGAAACCAGATCATGCATCTTATGTGTGGTTCAGTGATATTTCCTTTCTTTTTTGTCGCTCCGTTCCCCCTTGCATAAGTAAGTAATGTCTCTTACCACACTTTTCTTGAGTTTTAACCCTGAAAGAAAACAAAAAAGTAATTTTAGCCAAAGAACTTATTTATTTACAATGTACGATCATTCTTATGATAGTAGAAACTAAGACCTATTCCAATGATGGAAATGTGCACCACTAGTTTTGTTGAAGAGACAATGTGCCAAATGCATGGCCTTGTAGTATGGCTTTGTCATGCATACTTTGGGTGCAATGGACTCTGCATGAGTGCAAGTAGAATCTTGTTGAATCTGTTGGTCCCATCCTTGCAGCCTTTTAGGTCTCCATATCCACTTGTTAGTTTGTGCTTGAGGCATTTGTGTCTATCGAGAATATCAAAATTGATAACTAGGTCATCCTTCAATTCTATGCACTATTTGATGCATTCATTCAATATGAATAATGTACAAATTTAGAGGATGATCTTAGCTATCCATTTATGAGATCGTCAAGAATTAATGAAATCATTTTTTTCTCTAATGGCCTCTCAAGGATAGGGCATTTATCCACATACTAATTATAACTTCTTTCTATGAGTCTCATTAATTCTTAGTATGTTTCCTTGAAGATATGAATTGAAGAGGAGGAACTGTGCATTACACCTTGCTTGAAATATTGTTAGTATGTTTTAGTAGTGATGTGTGTGAACACACTTAGGACTGTCGAGGCGCTTTTTTCGCTCTTTAGAAGATTTTATTCCCTTCTCTTGTGTATATGCCTATAAACCTAATGGCTTACTCATTCGTGTGCATTCACTTGGTAATTCATTCACTATTATCTTGTGCTCCAAATCTTCTTCTTCTTCCATGTGTTGTTCGTGTGCTTCCAAAGACCTCAAACTCCAATCCAATAATTGGTATCAGAGCAAGTTGTTGCTTCATCTAGGGCATCATCAACACCCCTCCACTCAGGTTCTTAGAATCATATGAAAATTGGTGACATATGCATGGCAATTAGAAATGAAAATCTGCTTTGCTTTGTGGTGCCAAAATTTCTTTTTGAGCTCTTTTTGGCCTTCAGATGCAATATCATAATGCTTGTGCATGAAAATTTTTCCATTTTTGCCAAACATATATATAGGTTTTGGCTCGCTAGTAGAATTGTCTTGAATTGTTTTGTGCATATATATAGGTTTTGCCAAACATATATATAGGTTTTGGCTCGCTAGTAGAATTGTTTTTTGCATCTGGGTATTTAGTCAGTGGCCATGGATAAAAAAAATGATGTATTCCATATGTTCACTGTTGAGGACAAGTTGGATGGCACTAATTACATGTTATGGGCATATATGATGCATCATGTATTAGTAGCAACAGAATTGTGCAGTATTCTAAAGGGTATTGAAAAACGCCCAACTATAGCTATGAATACAATTATTGAAGGTGATGGAGATGGCATTGAAGATGTTGATCTTGAGATCCCTATTCGTTTTGTGATTCTTGTTGCACCTATTACAAAGCAACTTCATTGGGAACTGAGAGCTGCTCAAGCACATGCATTGATAGCTTTTTCTATCAAATGTGCCATTATCCCTCACATTTTCTCTTGAAAGATAGCAAAGGATGCTTGGGATACACTTACAACCTTATACCAGGTAAGGAATGAGGCTCATGTTGCTTACCTTCGAAAACAACTGGAGATTGAGCACATGAATGAGGGAGATTCTATTGAAAGTTTTTTGACAAAGATCAAAGATTTGAAGGAGCAATTGATCTTTGTTGATGAAGCTTTACCAAATAGTTCACTTTTGCACACTTTTCGTAATGGTCTTCCATATTCATATTAGAGTTTTTCTTGTACTCTTTGATTGATGATGAAAGGAAATCCAAATGCCTTAACATTTGAGGAGTTAGTCTCTTTTTTGTTGCAAGAAGATTAGTCCAAGCAAAAAATTGTATTATGCATGGACCCAATCAAGCTTTCTTAGCTAGTCAGAAAGGCAAAGGTAAATGGACCTCATCTACTAGTAAGTAGAAATGTGCTAATGCTAGACAGATGAAGAAGGAAGACAAAGATGAGAAGAAAATAGAAAAGCAGAAACAATTTTGCAAATAATGTAAGGGAAATGATCACTTCATAAAGAGTTATTCAAAACTGGTTGTAAAGGAGGGAATGGTTGTTGCAAAGGACTCTACATCAAAAACTGAGTCTACTAATCCTTTACATATTGAAGAATGAGCATTTACTAATGTATGCAGTTATGACCCATCTTCTAATGAGCAGTGTCTCTAGTAGACTCAAATGTCTGGTACTTTGATAGTGGGGCAACCAAACATATAAACTCATAGCACAATTTCTTAATTTCTCTTGAGCCTACCCCCTATAGGGAATACTATCACATATGCTAACAACTCATCTTATCGTATAACAAGAGTTGGTAAGATCATTTTGACTAGTGCTGATGGTAGTTCTTTCACATTGTTAGATGCTTGGTTTGTGCAAGGAAGCAAGGAAAATCAGCTGTTAGTTTCAGCATTAGCCAATATCAATTTTGTTACCAGGATCTTAATTCATGCTCACATAGAGGATATGGGTGTTGATAACACATAGAAAAATAGATATGTGAAGAGACAAGTGTCACTCTAGCACAATGGTGAGTACCAACGTGAGAAGATTTACCTCATAATTGTCAATCCGTGGAGATGAGAGGACTAGTATGAAGACTATGAGCAAGTGAAGGCACAAGTGTGTGAGTGAGAAGCACACAAGCATGCACACACATACACACACACGCGCACGCAAGGCAAGAACAAGGAGAGGAACAATGGAGTTCTTTGCATTAGTCAAAAAGTATCTTACATAAGCTCAATTCACAAACAATCCAACGTCAAAATGAGCTCTCTAGCTCTTTTTATAGTTTTCTGACTAGCTTTGGCCTTGTCCAGACCTAGTGTTCGGCCTAGTTAAAAATTAGGTTCTAGAGCCTATTTGAGGGCTTAAACAAAGTCTAAAAATTATGAAAATTGGTATGTAGCTAATTCTAACACTCCTCAAGCTCAAGGACTCCTCAGCTTGAACAAAATGGAGTCTATTTTACCAAAAACGGAATTTACAATGTGTGTGTAGTGATGAAAATCACTTGAATTGGAAATACTTTATGGAAAAAAATGATTAGGCCTTGTTGCCGTATTGTGCATGACTGCTTCGTTGTGCTAGTATGCTCTTCATCTGACTTGTATGCCAACACTCCCCCCTTCCTAGCGTCTGTCGCCCCTGACAGACCTCTGCTCTATAGGGTGGTCGATATAGTATTGGATGACATTGGTGGCTAATTCATGTTCTCCTATCCTTAAGCCTCTTGCTAGGTCTGCTTCCAATGCATCCCAGTTTATTGCACCGGGGACCTCTGGTTGCGGTGTGGTGTAGTACTCAGAGTACATGGCTTGTTCACACGCAAAGAGATGGAGCACGTGTGTTGGCTTCGGTGCGAAGACCTCCGAGTGCTACTCCCAGAAACCTGATCTGAACATTTCTTTGAATGTCTGTTTGTAACATGCAGGGAGGTATTTGATGTGTGCATGCCAAGCATATGCTACCCGAATGCTGGGGGTGGTGCTCATGTCATACACCAAATCGTAATTTCCATTGGTAAACCCCGGTTGACGTACCTGTGGTGCTGCTACATTTCTAAAGGTTTTGAGGACTACCTGCATCATATCCAAGATCTTAAGCATCATTTGGGCCGCCACATCTTGCATGGGCTTCAGTCGAGGCATCCAGTGTCGAATTGTGGCCATCATGTACGCTATCGATGGTGGTCCCTGCGGTGGCGCTATGTACGGGTAGTTTAGCCATTCTTTGCATTGCGCGTTGTTCTGCACTTTAATGTTGAATGCTTTCCAAGATCTGCGGCGTGGAACTGGACGGTAGCATGGATTGTATAGGAGATGTAAAGGTGCATTGTTCCATGTGTGCAGCATTTCTGGATATGTCTCTAGACGTTTCTGCCGCCAGGTTGGTTGACGAATTTTGCCTTTTTGTACTTCGGGAGGAAGGTCTTCGGGTTGAAACTGGGTAGCGAAGGTAGGAATCTTACCCGTGACTCTCTGTATCTCTGCATTGTAGTCGGCTAAAATGACATAATAAGGTCTATATTGAAGTTCTGATGAGAGGATAAGGCGTCTAGATGACAGGTGCTTGAAGTAGTCGGATTGTAATATGGTGTCTTCTATGACTCTCATGGCCTGATTTTGCACTACGGTTCTCTCCATGTGAACTCCCGATTTCCTCGACTTGTCGTAGCCATGGGGGTCGCGGGGCTTTGAACGTATCCTGACCTTCTTCCGTTTGTCGACCTCCTGGGAAGGGTTGTGGGTCATATTCTTCTTCAAACGTTTGTTCCACAGGAATTTGTACTGTTTTCTCGTCGGTGGGAGCCTCTGGTGGGGATGGTGGTCTCTCATATTGTAGTAGGCGTGCTTGCAATTCTGTGACCTGTTTTTGGAGATCTTTTAGAGCCTCTGAGTCTGTGAGAAGTGAAGCCGCTAAGGAGGTGGTTTGCGAGGCAGTCGTTGTGTCTTTTTGTTGTTTCTGCTTCAGTTGACCCAGTTCCTCTGATAACTGGTCATGTGCTTCTAGCAATCTAGCATAATATTCCAAGATGATTTTAATATTGTCAGGGGTCACAGCGTGAAACTTTGAGGGACTGATGGGTGCCCCAGGTGTGTTTTCGATAGCTGCTTCTAGGTTTTCCTAATTCTGTAATTGTAGGCATCAATTCTCTTCATGAGCGGCTGCAAGATGTTGTATGAGTAGGGCCATATTTCGTTGAAGCTTTGAATTGCGTTCTAGCTGTGTCCGTAGATGACCTTCTACCACTTGCATTGCTTCCTGGTCTGTGTTCTGTAATTGTACCTCCAATATGCTATGAGCCTCTTGTAGACTTTGGAATTGTGTAAGGACACGAGCATTCTCCTCTTCTAGTGTAGCAAGATGATGTTGTAGTACCTCCGAGTGCTCTTGTAGTCGTGCCTTATGTTGTTGGAGCTGATTGTACTCTGTCCTTAACTTTGATATACATGTGATCATAGTGTCCAATGCATTGCCTATGGATGAGGGTGTGGTGTGTACAATGGAAGATGCATGGGAAGGGAATTGGGGAAGGGGAAGAGTGAATGATGTGTCTATTGAAGACGTGTGTGTGGGTGAAATTGGTGGAGGGGGAATGGGAGGAGGTGGAAGTGTGGGGGGTGGGGGAGGTGCTGTGGGTGGTGAAATGTCCATGCTTTCAGGAGTGGAAGCAAGGGTGGTGTCTACCATATACATTGGAATGGTAGGTGGTGTGTGTGTGAAAGTGGTGAATAAGTGAGAAGAGGGTGGGGGAATTGAAAATAGAGGAAATGATTGAGACCGGGGTTGAAATGTTCTTGAAAGAAAGGCGTGGAGGGGATGGAGAATTGGAGGGATGGGGTTTGGGAGGTGAGATTCTGAAGGCAGGGAGGCCCTAAAAGGTGGCATGGTAGCAGGGAATCCCAAGAATATGCATCTAGAATCGGGATGGCCTATGGCTGAGGGCATGGGGGATGGATGTCCTAGGGCAGGCTCTATGAGCGATTCGGTGGATTGTGTAGTGATGGTGGTAGCTTCATAGATTGGGTTTTCACAGGTGGAGAATAGGGTTGAACTAGAGGTGGGAGTACGGAAGATGAAGGTTTGTTCGGTGGGTTGAGTGGTCGAGGTGATCTCCACGGCTTCTGTTCTAGGAGGCGATGGTGGGGGTGTGGGTGGTAGTGGCTTGGTTGATTCATCATGGGTGACTGAGTGCTCTTGGCCAGAAGTTACAGCTGCTTGGGAGGTTGTCTTAATGGGTTTTGATGTACTAATAGGCCCTTTTGCTCTCGTAATGGGGATCTGGATGTTTTTGCCTGACCGCGGTCATGTTTGGAATCTTTGTGGATATTGAACTGGAGACCTCCGAATCGCGGTTCGAACTGCTTCTACTACCCCATAGGTTTCTGCCATCAATAAGAGACCTTCACTGTATTCTGAGTCAACTCCTGCTTCTTCCAAAAGCTGAGCCATGAGCACCCGATTGCTCTGTTCGGTGAGCAGTTGTTGCGATCGCACTCGTTCCATGATTTGATATAGCCTTCGGAGTTCTGTTGTATAAGCGGGGGCTTCAGTGGTCTCCTCTTCGTCTACTCCTTCTTCTTCTAGGTGTCCTTGTTGTTGACCTTGCTGATCGTCACCCCAATGTACATGGCGACCTTCAGTGGATTTTCTCCTTCTTTGTGAAGATGTGCCCTGTTCTTCTGTATCTGAATAAAACTCTACATCAGAGAGTTGTGTACTTTGTAAGAATGCTTCGAAGTCAAGAGGACCCATCCCTTCAGCATCTCCAGTCGTAGCAAATTCAACTTCGGATGGAACAGGAGGAGCCAAAGGGGCAGCTTGTGTTGTAGTTTCAAATCCAGACCTGGGTATTCTAATGGTAAAGGGAGGTACAGTGGCCTCCCCTCATGGCGAGACTTCTGGAGTAGTCAGAACTTCACGTGTCTGGACACAAGGAATTGAGCCCCTCATGCGCTTGGATTGATGAGTGGCAGTTTTGAGTCTCTTGAAAATTTGTAGTTGTGCCCAAGTTAGAGCACGCTCAATGGGTACATCATATGCTAAGCATCTGTATATAATGCGCGTGATTGCACAATAGCCATTCACCACTAGTTTCCTGGATGACCTTTTATTTGCTTCATACAACTGCTCCACAATCCATACAGGAAGCTTAATTGGTAACGAACCTGTCTCCACCAAGTAAAGAGCAAACCAAATTCTTTTGTGCGGTTGTGTGAAGCGGTCTTGACCGGGGAAAGCAAAATGTTGCATGCACATACGGAGAGGGATGGACACATTTGGTGTGAGTGCTGCCATATCTTTAAGCTTCAGTAGTTTCCTATCCTTCATGTTAGTAGGAATGAGAGCATCCTTCTTAGAAGGTACATGTGTACCGTGCATATTCAAAGTAGCGCTCACCAATTCCAGTGTAAGTTCAAACCTTTTCAACTCGTTGTTGCCCAGCAAAGAAGGAAGTACGAATGTTCCTGGTTTGTCCTTTTCTTCGTTAGCTTGTAATGTGGAGACCAAATAATAGCATAGGAGGAGATTCGGTTTAGGTAGTGGTGCTTCAAAGTATTCGGCTAGCCCTGCACGTTGTCATATGGTCTGGAGATCTTCTGTGTTCTGTAAAGTCTCAAACTCCTTGGAGAAAAATTGGAATCAGACCCATGATCTGTCATACTCGCACTTAGACTCCCATATATACTTGGCCTCTCCTAATGGACCTGACATGCCATTGAACCAATGAGAATTGGCATGGACTCTCTTTGTGATCCCTGTGGGTGGATCCGGTACTGGGATCTGCTGAAGGTGTTGCAGCTCCACAGGTTGTTCAATTGGTGGCACATCAACAGGTAGACCATCCACATCGATTCCTGCAATACTTACTCCTGCCTGTGAGCTCGGACCTGTTGCTTCTGCCATGAGAGTGCTTGTAGTTGTTGATGCTTATCTGCTAGAAGAAGAGAGAGGCACATTAGCATTGCATAGGAAACAAGATGTTATGGTGTTCCCTCCACAATAACAACATGACATTCCGAGTGATTAGAGGTTAGTGGGTGAAGTGTTCATGATGTGTGTACATGTGGGTTAGTAGGTTAGGGTTCACTCTAGATGCATACTTTGGATGTGCAATGTTCTTAGAATGCACCTACATCAGAGGGGAAGGATTTACAGAGGTGGGTCAGGGGGTTTGATATGGGGTTTAGGTCTCCAAACTTTGATGCTGGAATCGTTGCTTTTATTGGCGATGATGTGTGAAGGTTTGCGTACTGGAGTGTGTTGGGTTTGGAACCTTTTGGGTACCCATTTCCAAACATTCCGAGGCGTGACCGAGAATGTGTTGGTGTAGAGTGTAGATGTTTGCCTTTGGATGGGAGCCAATAGGACTCGTGAGTGTTGGTTTGATCTTGTGATTGGAGGTGAAGTTATTTGAGCTAGTAAGCACGTCTTGGGCACCCATATTTGTCTAGCTTTTGGGATCGCCTTCATTGACTGCTTTGGAACCCAAATAGAAATGGTTTGTCTAGATTGATGCCTAGGGTACTCCTTCGCTGTAGTCCTCGACACTGTAGCTTGCTTGATGCTTCTTTGGAATCCTGTCTCCAAAGCCGAGGGTTGTTCACCTTTGCGTATCCAGATCTGCTTCATGCCATGGGGTATTCTGTATTGTACCGGTTGGTGTTCCTTCTTCTTGGTCCTCGGGCTCCTCTGTATCGTGTATTTTTCGGCTTGCTTTCCTCGAATTCTCTTTGGAAAAGAAGGGAACTCCTCGTTGACTTCTGTACCCTCGTCATGAGTGGCAATCCTTTGCACCATAGAACTTTGGTCAAGAGTAGCATGGTTCATTTCAGGTGGACTCCTGGAAGGACCAGGATTCGGTGCCTCTTCTAGCGGCCTATGTGCTTGATTTTCTAATTCAATTGTTATGTGGTTTTGGCCTACCCATGCCTGAAGAAGTCCACTTCTTAGGTTGAGGCTGACTGCATGATCATAGATCCAGTCTTGGCCCAGGACAAGAGGTTCGGTAAGATCCTCGTCTTCACACACTAGCACTTTGACTGCCATTAGCACCTCTTGAATGTAGAGGGGAAGTTCCACCTCACCAATGCAAGGGGTTTCCACACCTCCCAATCCTATGAGATATGCCTCTATAGGATTGATTTGTAATTGCAGCTCTTGGCAGTAAGAAAGTCGAAGTGCACTAGTGGCTGCCCTTGAGTCAATTAAAGCTCTCACTGTCCTTACACTCTCTCGTTGTCCTACTTCTAGGGTTACAAAAGGCCGTCGGTCGATTATTCTATGGGAATGTCCACCTGAAGCCTCGCAAATGGCCATGGGATAGCCTAGAGATTCTTGAGTGTCAGGCATAGGCTGGTCTCTACCTTGTCTCCTCAATTTCATTTGTCAGATGCGTTCTAAAGCTTCTGCCTGTGTTTCTTCTCGAATTCGTTTCTCTTCTTCTTTACGTTTCTTGGCAGTGTTGAGTCAATTTAGCATCTCTTTAGTCAGGGGTTCTTGATATAACTTTACTTTGCATCCACTTATCTAACTTGGTAGAATATCACCCTCTAGAGTGGCTAGTTGAACTTCTCCACTTGTGGAGATCCTATTGATAATCATTGGTCCATAACCTCTCTTCTCTAACTTCCGTGCATGTTGCTTCAAGGTGTAGACTAGGACTAGGTCTCCTGCTTTCAAGCCCTTATCCTTCACGTGTGCATCGAAATATGCCGTTTGCCTCTTCTTGGCTGCATAAATTCTTGCTGCAGCCCTCAATCGTGTTTCACCTAATCGTTCAAGATCGAAGATTCTAGAGGACAACTCATGGCCTCTCCAATCATGCTCTTGTGCTACTTTCAAGGTTGGTATCAAAAAGTCCAGTGGTAGCACTGCATTCTGGCCGAAAACCATCTGAAAGGGCGTGGCTTGGAGTACCGTTTTATAGGCAACTCTATATGCCCAAACAACATGGTGTAGCTATTTGTCCGAATCAGAGCATTTGTTATTCACTAATTTGGTTAGCACATTGCATAGAATCTTATTTGTGCTTTTGGCTTGTCCATTAGCTTGTGGGTGATAGGGGGCAGACTTCTTGTGTATCACCAGGAACTCTTGAAGAAGATTTTCAATGACTTCATTCAAGAAGTGAGTCCCTCTATCACTTACTAGCTCTATGGGTAGCCCGTATCGAGTGAACACATTCTCAAATAAGAATTTAGCAGTTGTTTGGGCATCATTCTTCGATGTGGCTTTCACTTCTACCCACTTGGTTAGATAATCCGTGGCCACAATGATATACTCAGCATGTGAACCCTTAGCTGGGGGATTAATAGGACCAACAAAGTCTATTCCCCACTTAGAGAATGCACGTCCACCCATCATAGGTTTCAGTGGCATCTCATCTTTACATATAGGATACTGAGTTTGTTGACACACATCACACCTCTTCACATAGGTATGTGCATCCATGTGAAGGGTTGGCCACCACAAGCCTGCAAATAGGATTGCTTTGATTACCCGATCTGGTCCAAAGTGTCCTCCTGCTACACCTTGGTGAGCAGTCTCTAATATCTTCAGATACTCGCTCTCGTGGACACATAGTCTCAGGTAACCATCTTTACCACGCTTGTATAGATTATCACCAATGAGTGAGTAATCCAGGGCTTCTTGTTCTAGACTTCTTTGTCTGGCCAATGTCATATCTTGAGGGAATGTTTTCGTCCTCAAGAATGCTACTAGTGGTTCACTCCAATCTGGCACTATGGATACCTCATAAAGAGTGGCATGTTCCACAGGTGGTTTAGTGCAGCAGATCGAGCATTCCTTGCACAACTTATGGACATCAGCTTCCATAGTTGGCCAATGCACTCCAAGTCTCCTTAATGTCTGTATGGTTCATTGCCGTGAGTAATGTTGCTCTAATGCACCTACATGTGCTAATTGCAACCATTTAGCGTACTCATCCTCTTCCACACAACAAGCCAATATCCCTTGATCTGTCTGTTTGTACATGCTTCCTGCCACGATATGGTACTTCTGGGCTTTTACTACTTCTCTACCTTGAGTGTTTATGACTGGGTGATTAGGCCCGTGGGTCAGTACTGGCAATAATGGCTTAGCCCACTGAGGTAGAACTTCCAGATTAAACAAGTAAGCATCAGGAAGGTCATCTGATACTCCTTGTGGGGCTTCTCCCGATGTGAGCCTAGAGAGATGGTCTGCTCTCAAGTGAGTCTTCCCTTTCCTCACCACAACTTCAAAGTCATATTCCATTAGTAAGAGAAACCATCTTACTAATCTACCTGTATTGCATCGCTTGTTTACCAAGTACAACAATGCTTGATGATGAGTAAAAAATTTAAACTTATTTGCAAGCAAATAGTGTCTAAAATTTTTAACTACATATACCATGCCCAATCCTTCTCTTTCAGTGGTGGTATAGTTCCGTTCAGCTGCATTTAACTGTCTACTAGCATAGGCAATTGGAAGATCCATATTACCCTCGCCCGTAGGTTGTGCGAGTACACATCCAATAGCATAATTGGATGCATCCACGTGAACATGAAACGGCTTATTCCAATCTGGTGTGGTCAAGATTGGTGCTGAACACAATCTTCTTTTGAGCTCATTGAAGGAGTCTTCACACTCATTAGTCCACTCGAAGTTAGTCAAAAGTCCATACAAAGGCTTTGCTATGATGGCATACATGTGTATAAAACGCCGGTAATAACCGCAATGCCCCATGAAAGCTTGTACTTCCTTGACATTCTTTGGCATAGGTAACTCTGCTATGGCTCTTACTTTCTCTTCATCAGTGGATATGCCATTCTTCGACACTATATGTCCTAGAATCTTGCCTTGCATGACCATGAAAACACACTTTTCTGGGTTCAGGCAGACTTGATATTCTCTACATTTGTCAAAGATTTGTCTAAGTTCAGGAACATGGGTTTGTCTAATGTTGGAATGAGCACAAAGATCATCAACATAGACCTCTAAGTTTTTCCTCAGGAATTCTTTAAATACATGACACATTAGCCTCTGAAAAGTGGCTAGCGCATTGGTGAGACCAAAGGGCATTACTCTAAAAGCAAATATGTCCCACTCTGTGGCAAAAGCCGTCTTATGCTGATCTTCTAGAGCAATAGCTACCTGATTGTAGCCCAAAAATCCATCAAGGAAGCTGTACACTTCCTTGCCTGCTACTCTTTCTAGTAGATGCTCCATGATGGGAAGTGGATAATTATCTCGGATAGTGGCTGCATTAACCTTCTTCAAGTTAATGCACACACGTAGCTTTCCATTCTTCTTGGGCACCACTACAATGGGGGATACCCACTTAGTGTGCTCAATTTCATAGATAAATCTAGCTTCCACGAGTCTATCTATCTCCTCCTTGATCTTAACAGCATAATTATCATTATATGTATATGGCTTTTGCTTAGAGGGTTTAGCATCTGAGGTCATGGGAATAGTGTGTGAACATATGTTAGGGTCCACACCTTTCAAATCCTTGTAGCTCCAAGCGAATACATCTCTATATTCTCTTAGCAAGGCTATCAATTCATAATCCTCCTCCTTGGTGAGGTCGTGTCCTATGTAAGTGCAGCTTTCTTCTCCTTCTTCTATGGCTACCACTACTTTCTTGGCGATTTCTTTGTTATCATAGGCCTCTCCCGATTGCGCCTCACATTTAGGCATTCTCACCATGACTCTTCTATCATCTATCTCATACTTTTTAAAGTGTTCCGGGACCTCAAACAAAGATTCTTCCTCAGGTGTGACTTCTGTCTTCTTTCTTTTCTTACCTTCATTCTTGGTAGTCACTTGTGTGGTTAACCTCACATCATTTATAAGTTCTCCATGTCTCTGAGGATAAGCTTCCACTTTGTAGAAGTATTCTTCATCTGATGCAAAAGGTGGGTCCATAATGATTGACTCAAGATCGGAGTCACTTGCATCTTCAAATGCATCAGGGCTAGGTTTGCATTCTTCTAAAACTGCATCTCCCATGATTGGCTCTATGGAGAAGACAGAAATGTCATAGCCATACTCATCAGAGTGGGGTGTCCATTGCTCTTCATTGATGGCTACATCCATAGTTGCTAGAATTTCTGCCCAGCCGTGAGGTTCAAATTCTTCGTCCGGAAATACTACAGGTGCATAGGCTGGGTCTTGAATTGATCTATGTGTTTCCTTCGCACCTACCTCTCTGGCTTTTTCCCTCTTCTCTTCTTCTACTGCTACTTTGCACATCCATAAGTGGGTATCTTCATGCATCCATGAAGATCCTGATCCTATGGAATGCACCGATTCCGTATCATCTTTGGCTCTATGGATGGGGTTCCATTGGATAGGAGGGACATCTCTATGAGAGTAGTCTTTGAGATTCACTTTGGTCGTAACACCTAAGTGTTGCAGGTACAAGGAATTGGTTCCCCAATCCTGTACCACTTGCAACTGTCGCATAAATGGTCTTCCCAAAATCATCTCATAGGCATGATTTTTGCTAAAGTCACATATGGCGAAGGTGTGCTCAAACTCAACACCACATGTAGTGAGAGTTATTCCTTCTAGCAGCCCTAAGGGTCTCTCTATGTGACCGTCAGCCATCTGCAATTTCATCCTCGTGGGCCTGAGTGTTGGCTTGCCCCAACGCTTCCATAGGGAAGTGGTGGCAATTGCAACTCTTGCACCTGAGTCTAGAATGGCCTTGGTGGTGTATCCTTGATGGGTGATAGGAAGATATGTGTTTCCCTCTTCGCCCTCACTCATGTCTCCTATCTTGTCCAAGGGTATTTCTGGCACTGTTCTCTAGGATCCTACCTGGGAACCAGGTTTTGCTATCTCTGGTACTTGTTTGGCTACATGTTTCCATAGCTCTGGCCTAACCTTGAGTAGTTCTTCTAAAGTGAGATTGCACTTCACCTTAGCGTTCTTCACTACCTCCGTGTTCCTAGGTATGACTGAATCTTCGTTTCTTACCATGACTGTGGGTGCTCTCATACAAGTGGACTTTGCTTCCCATGGGCCTGTGAAATGGGGTAGTTCCTGTAAAGAATTAGACTCGAAGTCTAATCTCTCTTAAGATTAGGCACTCTCCTGCTCTCCATAAATGGAAGGAAGGTCTTGTGGGAATTGATCGTGTGTGTCATCCACAAGTTCAATGGGAGGAGGAACTTCACTCTCTTTAGCCCATTTCTCTTCTTGAATCTCTCGCAAGAATTCTGGTGTGTATCGATTCATAGAAGAAGAGGTGTCTGGTTCAGTGGAGTTAGGCACATAAGCTTCCTTGGGAGGAATGCTTATTTTATCACTTGCCTTCTCCTTAGCCTGGGAGTTGGCTCCTTTTCTAGACTTTCCAATTAACATCTCCAATCTGTCTAACAGACCATCAAAATGCAATGGTGTTCTAGTGGAGCTAGAGCAAGTGAAAAGGTGACTGGTCTCAAACATGGCTTGAGCCAATTCCACCATCTTGGCACACAACTTAGTTCGTTCAAGCTCTAGGTCAGCTCTAGGGTAACATCTTTCATGATCCGTTACATTTGGTCCTTCCTGGATTCTGGCCTGATATGCTCTGAGCATCATATCTATGTCTTCAGGAGTGGGATCTGCTAAAAACTGATCCTACTCGGGGTGGTGGGTGGGTTATGTGTGGTGGATTAGATGGTTGAGGAATGGAGGGTGAAGGGGATTGTAGTGGTGGGGATGTGTGAGAGTGCGTTTGAGATGTGATTTCTATGATTTTGGCTTTGGTTTCCCATAGGCTCTCCTCAAGTTCGCTCATCTTTTTTGCCCATTGCCTTTTCATACATTCACGGCTATCTCTCCAAGCTCTTGTTCTCTTCTTATTTTGACTCTCTGTCTTGCTAACTTCCGCATTCTTTTCCTGGCCTAAGTCTTGGTTTTGTTGCAACGCTTGAGCTCTAGTGACCACTTGTATAGGCGCGGTGGATGTGACGCTTCCTGTAGAGTCTACTACTAACCCAATAACATTGATAGGAGTAATTTTTGGCATATTACTGGGATTCTTTGGGCAATCTCATAAGAGATGCTCTTTTCCACAATCTGTACAAAAGCCTTGGATTGCCACTGACTGGGGTTGTGTAGGTGGAGGTAAGGGGCAATCGTGAATGAGGTGATCTCCCTGACATCTGTAGCATGGTCCTCTAGGGGATGGGGGTCTTACTTGCCTAGGTTGAGGTCTAGTGTTGGGATTTGTGTACATGAGATTTGCATATTCTGGCTCCCAACTAGGTTCACTTGGCTCTTCATTGTAGTAGGACTCACCATGTTTAGGAGATTGCATGTAGTAGGCCTGGGGGCTATCTATATGTGTAGAATCAAAGCTATGGTCACTCGGGTTACTTTCTGATAGCAATGGTGTTACTGGCACTATGGCTCTATTCAGGTTCTCTTCTGCAGCTGCATACTTTACAGGAATTACATTAGCTGGGGCAGGGGGTTGTTGTGCTAACATAGGCTGAGGCTTTTGTTGGTTTTGGTATTGTGGGTGGTAGGTTTGTTGAGGCCTAGCATACTGCTGCGGTGGGTACTGGTTTTGGTACCTGCCCTGTTGAGGGTATGGTTGTGGGTACGTCTGCCTAACTGCTTGCTTATTGTAGGGGCAATCTTGCGCAGTGTGATTGGTGTACCTCCGTTCTATGGTGCAGTATTGACTACTGGGATTCACTTGGGGTTGAGCCATGATGGGACATACGTTCGCCATATGGTCACCTCCGCAAGTGTAACATCTTTTCATAGGGGCAAATCTTGGAATCTGCTTGCTAGAGACACCTAATTTCAGAGCTACCTTTTCTACTAGATCCTCAATTGATGTGGATTGTGAGGAAATGAGGCTACTAGAACTATCTGAATCTTTATAGATTTTTGAGAGCTCTAATTCCTCCCCTAGGTTATCCTCAATGTCAATGCACATGCATACACACTCTTCTATGGTCCTAGGGTCTTTCAAGTACACATATGACCTCAGTTTGGTACTTAACAATCCATCCAAGAATAAAGCCACTTGTTTGGCTAGTGTGGGTAACTCAGGCACAGGGCATCTCTCCAGATATTGCCTAAATCTTCTTCCTGCAAGTCTCACGGTCTCTTGAGGGGTCTGCTTGAAGCTATGTATCAATGAGGAAGTATTATCCTTATCCCACTCTTAGAGAATTCCGTGATGAAAGCCTCCAAGAGTTGGTCTATGCTCCTAAACTGTCTCTCATTCAATGGTTGAAACCATGTAAGGGCTATGTTCCTAAGGGTTAGACCAAAGGCATTATACTGCGTGAATAGGTCCTCAACTTGTTCAGCTCTCAAGACTTGCCTAAACTCAGCCACATGATCATATGGGTCTCCTGTGCCATCGAAGTAGTTCTTCATGGACTTAACTAGCTGGGTAGGTCGCAAAGTCCTCGTGTGCTCTCTAGGTCTAGGTAGAGGGAATTCATCCACATTCCTTTGGTTCCTTGGAGCTCTAAGTACCTCAGGTTCCCCTCTATTTGTTTCCGTTCTCATTCTTTCTCTGCCCCCTAGGTTGGCAAAGCTTACCTCAGGTCTATCTCTACTTTTGTCTCTCTGAGCTCCATGAGCTTGGGATGTTCCAGCTCCTAGGTGACCAAAGGACACATTAGACCTAGGTTGGGGGAAAATAAATTTACCTTTCCAAGTGTAAGCATGCCTATCATGTTCTGTAACCACAAAGATCCGTTCTGATGCATTGTCTAGGTAAGTCACTTTGCCTGAGCTATCCAGGTGCTTGAACTCATATATCATGATTGTTCCTACCTCATTTGGCTGATCAGTTTTATACCTCCAAAAGGCTTCATCAGTCTCTTGGTTCAGGAGCAGATCTATACTCTTATTGTCCTGGGGAACCCACTCGGGATTAAGGATTCTAGTAAGAAAAGATTTTCCTCAAGGGGTCCTCGGCTCTCCTCCTATGTTCCCTTGCTCTAGGTCACCTATGTCCGTCTCAAGGATCACATTCCCGAATTCATCTGTCTTGTCGGGGTGATTAGTGACTACATATATGGTTCCTTCTTTGTCCAAGTATGCTCCGTTTTCAAACTTGACTACTGGGTGTTCCAGTCCAATGGATTGATGTGTTGACCTAAGTATCAACTTAAGGACTTGCGGAGAAAGAGACTATACCTCAATCCCCTCACAAGTGCATATAGTGGGGATACACGCTTCCAAAGAGTATACAAACCTAGCCGAGTGTATGAGGACATGCAATCATGTAATGGTCAATGCAAATGAACTACTCAAAGAATGTAAATGAGGCAAAGACTTATCCAAACAAGCTCCAACTGTTGGTCAAGGCGAAACGATACTTGGTGCAGCAGCCGTCGGTATTTTGGACTTTTCTCCCAGCTCCGAACTCCAAATATAGCGAATAGCATATGCGTTTCGAAGCTCTCGAGAAGACGCATCCAATGGCAGTCGTTTCACTCAATTCCGACGCTCCTACTTCAAGTTATGAGCGAATTACTGAGTCGCGGGAATACTTTCCTACACTTCAACACTTCCTACACTTCGAACACACCTTTCCTACAGCAAAGAAACACTCTCAAGGATAGACAACACTCACAAGCACTCTTTCCAAGCAATACACATGCATGCAAGCTCACGAAGAAGAAGATAAGGAGGGAAGAAGACACAAATTCGAATTTCTGTGCTCTCTATTCTCACAATGGCAAAAAGTTGTTTACAAAGAGTCACATTTGACTTATATACTAGTGCCCTAAAAATGGTCCTTTCACACAAGTGACCGGCACTTTATTCACTAAAAGACTAATTTCCTACTATTGTACATGGGTATTCTCTACTTTTCTGTGGGGATGCATCTAGAGGACTCCTCTAGTGCATTTACAAGGGAAAATATATTACAAGAATGAATATGATACAAAAAATGTGATGTCCAAATCGGAAAAATTTTGGGGCCCGTCTTTTTCTCTGCTTTGTGCGCTCTTTAGCTCTGCAACACTCTCCCCCTCTTCGTCTCTGTCGTCCCTTGACAGACTTTGCTTCGCGCACGCGTCCAGTGGTCCGTGTTGCCTGATTCTTGATCTTGCATTACGTTTTAGAGGCGCTCTGATTTATCCTGGTTGCACACATTGGACCTGGTTGCATTACTCCAAGCCGATTGATTCGGTTTGCCACGCACGCCATTAGTGCACATATGCGGATGTAGCTCGTAAGCCTTGATCTGAATCCTCTGTAACTCAAGAGGTTGAAGCATCCACATATGTGATACTTGTTGGCCCTGATTCCTTCTTCCAGCTGCGTGCTTTTCCTTGGTGTGTGCGCCCCTACGGGGCTTCTTGCAGAGATATATCTTCAGATATTGTTTTTTAGTGAAGCTGCTTCTTTCGTTGTCTTCTTCTTTTCTTCTTCTTACTTGTCTCTCCCGCAACACTGCCCCCCTCCTGGACTCTGTCGTCCCCGACAGGCTTTGATAAGCGACGGACATATGTTCGATATACTTGTTGCTCTGTATCATTTAGCAGATTGGCTTCACGTATCATGAGCTGTTTCCATTGTTCCGCTTTTACTCCATCGTTGGGCGGTTGTCTGTGATTTGCGAAGAAGCTTAATTCATATGCCACAAGTCTGGCATTCAGATTGGATGACATCTTCAAAAAGATCTCTGAATCTATTTCAAAAAACCCTGTAAAAAACGCTTCTTCGAATGTCTGCATATATGGACTTGGCAAAAACATCAGTCTGGCATAATATGCCATTATAGTTGGTCTGCTTGGCATCACTGATAGATCAAAAATAAGTATGTCGGTGCCCTGATTAATTCCAATAAAATTCAAAAATGTGTATGCCGCGTGTTTAAAAACTTTTAGCACAGTGAGCAGCATACTAAGTATTTTATTGGTCATTTTGACAGCTAAATCTGGTACTGTCGCATAATTGTGTAGCCAAAATTCTATGGTTTTTATCATGTAATCTTCCGTTGGCAAATAATTATGTGGCGGGCTCGAAAGCAGAGGAAAATTGAGCCACTGTTTATTGATAGTACCGTTTCTTTGTAGATCCAAAAATTCCCTGGTATCCCTTCGACGTGGTAATGGACAAAATGAAGGGTTTACCTGGAATGCATATGGCGCTGCTTGCCAATGCACTCGTAGTGTGGGATGTTTCTCCAAAAATTTTCTCCGCCACACTGGTTGTGTAGCTTCAAATTCTGCTTGAGTAAACTTGAATGTATCATTCTCGAAGTTAAGCTGCTCATCAGGGCTCTTCTGGGTGATTCTCTTTATATAGCGTCTTGTTTTCTCTTTCAAAAGTCCGTATGGAACGTTGAAAGGCTTCATGATCTTTTCTAAGTCTTTACCTTTGATCTTAGCTTCCGTCATGACCTTGATTACTTCATTTTCAAAATTTTCTGTCAACCGGGACACCACTAGTGCCCGTTCCTTCTGACTTATTTCTGCAGTGTATGGCATTGGATGTTCATCATGTATGTCGGCCAACTGCTCATGTATTGGAGAATGATAGATCGGGTGAGATAGAGGGCTTACCTCCACCTCGTCAGTAGGATTTTCCTTAGTCGGCACTACTGGTGTCCCGATCGGTGCTTTTTCTTTTATCTGCGTCTTCAATTGTGCTATGCACTTATCTTTCTCTTTGACTTCTTGCATGGCTGCCCTGAGTGCTTCTTTCGCCGCTAGCAATTCATTTCCTACTTCAGCGACATTATCCATGTTTTCGCTGTAACTCTGTACCAGTTTGGCATTCACCTTTTGTAATTGACTTTTTAGTTCACTGGTTTCGTTGGTGTACTTGCCTTTCCATTCTTCTGTCTGTGCTTGCTCTTGTCTTAGCAATTCTTCATATTTGTCCATTTGCTCCCTTAATTCTTTTTCTTTGTTTTCTGCGGATTCCTGCTGTACGATTGGTTGATCATATAATAAGGATTTCATTAATTCCTTATTTCTGTTGCGTAGGCTGTCGTTCTCTTCCATATATAGCTTAAGTTGCTGTTCTAATAGCACGCTTCGCATCTTCATTTTCTCTTTTTCAGCCTCGCTTGCTTTGTGTAATTTTTGCAACTCTTCTAGTTGTGTAAGCAGCTCTTGATTTTGGGTGATGGATGCATCATATTGTGTCTGGATTGCTAGCACTTCAGTATTTTTGTTTGCCAATTCTTTTTGTGCTGCAATTAGCTGTGCCGATAGCTGTTCACTCATGAGTTGAAACTGATTTTTTTCTCTTCTTGCTTGGTCATATTCGGCATCTATATCCATCATTTGCTGCTGAGTATCCATGGCCGTTTGAATCATCTGTTTGACTACAGGTTTTAACTGCGTGACATCTACATTAAGCCATGTTTTTGGAATGCTTGGTGCTTCACCAGTTGTGACATCTTTTCCTTGGGCGACATGCAATGTAGTGTCATGGGGCTGCCTAATCTGAAGTTGGATCCTTGGCTCAGCCACCATGTTGGCTTGATTTTCTTGAGGTGTATCATCTGGCACCTCAATCACAATTTTTTCTTGGTTTTGTAGTAGCTCCGAATCCACATTCACTGGAGTTTGTGGTTCCTCTTTGATAGGAATTTTTACATGTGTACTGGTTACTGGAGCTTCGTTGATACTAATCCTGGTAGTGTCATTCAATTGAATGACGTGTTCAGGTTCGTTAGCATCATTTGCCTTCTGTATCTTTTCTTCGTGGTTGTCTGGTGTCACTTCCACTTGATTCATTTCTGATCCTTCTTCTTCATAAGTTTCTGTCCTGATATCAGTATCTAAAGTGTCTTTCTCAGGACTGGATTCCGTATTTGTACTAGAATCATCGATGCCCAATTCTTTGTATCTTCCCGGTGTTTTCGGGGTCTTCTCTTGATGCTTTGGTGCTGCTTGGCTGGCCTGTCTATAATGATGACCTTGGACGTTGAGATTCACTTGTCCTTGCATATATTGATGTGTTTCTTCAAGGGCAGCAGATAAATCTCTTTTTGTAATTGGCATTTGTACTACAGGGATTGTGGGTAACACATGTGTGCGTTTGGATTGTGGTGTAGCCTGAGCTTCCTCCTCCCGTAGACGCTTTGTACCTCTCATTTTTGGTTGAGAACTGGTCCCTGCCTCTTCAATACCTGTAGCAATTTTCTTCTTTTTGGGAACTGTGGCGGATTTCACGTACTTAGCCAGCCCTTCTGAGGTTGGCATCTCCCTTAAGCAATTCTTCATATCCAAAGCTTCATATATCAGCAATGTTAAAGCTGAACTGCCATTCAAAAATTTCTTCTGGCCCCATTTCTTTTGGGCTTCAAACAATCGTTCTTGTACATACCCTGTCAGGTTCACTTTGTTGCCTATCTGTCGCATGGCATGGGAGAGTAACTGAACTACTATCTTCTGAGGTGCAGTGTACCTGTGCATGCTTGGAAAACAGAAATGCTGATGCACCAACCTGACTGCATCTTCGATGTCTATCCTGTTGATTTCTAGGAATGATCTTTTCTTTGGGTCGTGGCATTCATCCTTAATGTTAGTAATGCCCTCCTGACTCCATCCAAAAGCTTTATTGATCAATTCATGTGTGAATTGAATCGTCTTCCACTTGCCTACTTTATCCAATACTTGTGCTTCTGGAATTGAGATCTTTGTTGCAGCAGGTTGCATAGATTCATTACTTGTGTGCACCGCTGAAAATCTGGCACATAAATAGGCAATTTCAGAAATGCTTCTATTCCTGCCTGGGTCCATACGTCTTCAATATGTGGTAATCCTTGTACTATCGTTTTGAAGTCCTGAGACATGATAGGGAAACAGTGATCCCTGTCCATAATCTTTATTGTTGCCATGAAGAGAAGTTCTGACACTGGTTGGTCATCCCGGAACCAATGGCCTCTTACTCTTGTGATCGACTCTAATGGAAAAAGTTGGACTTCTTCCTCTTGAGTGGCTTCAGAATTTGTTGATGACATCTGCACTCAATATAGAGTGTGAATTAGTATCATATGTTCTCAGAAATCTTCCTCTATATATTGGTTATAAGTTCGATGTCGCTCCGAGTGCATGGTGTCGTCCCTTTCCCGTGGGTGTGAGAAAGGTAATACCTGGATTTTTTTTTTTTTTTTTTTTGTTTTCATGTATTTTTATATTTTTTTGCTGAAAAGAAAACATAAATGTTAGTCCATAGCCGAAGCGGTTAGTAATTTTTTTGGAGTATTTTTTTTAATGTATGTACAAGTGCTCTCCTATTTCCCATGAGGAACATGTGCTTGACTATCCTGAAATAGAAGAAAGACGTGCCGAATGCTTGGCCTTGTAATGTGGCCCTATCATGCATACTTTGGGTCCTAATAATTCCGCATGTGTGCAATCGGAAGTAGTTTCTTGATGTATGCAGCTTGTCTTGTCTTTCGGCACCCAAATTTGCTTCACTTGGATGGAATGTACTGTATTCTCCACCTTTTTGATGAATGTGGTTCTTCTTCGGTAGTACGTCTGCTTATTCTGTTTTGGGAATCTCAAGTTGGTTTGTATTGCATCTGCAGACTCCTTCTTTCTCCAATAGCTATTCCTTTTGGGCTTGTGTGTCTGTGGGCCCTGTTGATGGTGATTGCCCTTCTGAGGATGCTCATTGTTTTGTTTGGTCATCCTTGAAGTACATGACTTTGGGATCCATATTTGTGTTCGATCCGGTTGTGCAGTTATCAGTTTCTTTGGGATCCATATGCTAGTGAGTCGTGGTTGACTGAAGTGTTCGAAATTCTTTGTCTTCTTATTCGATTGGACACGCTGATGTCGAAGACTTTTCTGTTGTTGAAGATATGCCTTCTTTTGATCCTTTCTTATCCAAGCTAGTGTAGAATGTGGAATAGGGTATACTTTCACAGGTGTAGACTTCAATTCTTGCAAAGGAGTATTCTCTCTTGTACATTGTGTTTCACTGGGCTTGATTTCATGTTCATGTGCACTCTTGTGACTCTCTATACTCAAAGACGGAAAGCACACAGAATTTACAGTATTCTCACGAGAAACACTAGACAATGGGGTTTCTATATTGCTAGTGATCAGACAATCATGACTTTCTTCATTGGAAAGAACTTCTGGCTCGATATTAGCGGCTTTGAGTGGTCGTTCGTCTAGCAAACTAAATACCTCACGAGGTCCTATCCTGGCTGAGATGTATCCTAAGGCCAATTGAATGGTTACCTCATATTCATAAATCCAATCTTGTCCTAACACAACATCTTCGAGCAAATCCTGATCATGACATACTAAGAGTCTCTGCTCCATAGTGTTGTTCCCCATATGTAAAGGTAAGGTTATCTCACCTATACATTGAGTAATTTTTCCTCCTATTCCTATCAGCTGTGCCTTTGATGGGCCTAACTCCTCTTTAAGTCTCTGAGACAAAGAAAATTTGATGCAGCTTATGGCTGCTCCTGTGTCTATGAGAGCATCCACTAAGTGGTACTCTTTTCGTCCTGCTCCTAGATTCAAGTATGGTTGTCTTCTTTGTTGCCCTGAGTTCTCAGTGGCTCTAAAATTAGCCATTGGGATGAGTTCTTCTCCTACTCGATATCTCTCGTCTCTTTCTCTCATCCACTCTTTCTGTTTTCTGATGCGTTCTATGGCTTCCTGTCTCGCTTCTTCTCGTATTCTCTCCTCTTCTATGCGTCTATTTTTACCTTTGAGTAATCGTGACATAATTTCGTCAGTTAATGGTTCTAGGTATTTCTTTACTCTACACCCACTGATGTAGTTTGGTAACACATCTCCATCTAGAGTTGCTAAGCTGATGGCTCCACCTGTAGATATACGATTAATGATTAATGGGCCATATCCTCTCTTTTGCAACTTCTTAGCATGTTGTTTCAAAGTGTATACCAGAACTAAATCTCCTTCCTTCAATTGTTTGTCCTTGATATGCGCATCAAAATAGGCTTTTTGTCGTCTTTTCGCAGCGTAAATACCCGCTACTGCTTGTAACCTAGTTTCATGAAGCTTCTCTATTTGGTCCAATTGTGCTGATAATTCATGTCCGTTCCACTCGTAAGTAGTTGCAACTCTAAGAGTGGGAATCAAGAAATCAATTGGCAAAATAGCGTTTTGTCCATATACTAAGTTAAAAGGAGTAGTGCCTATTGCAGTTTTATAGGCTACTCGGAATGCCCATAAAGCATGATGTAACTGCTTATCCCAATCTGATCTACCATTGTTGACAATTTTGGTGAGAACAGTACACAAGATTTTATTTGAACTTTCTGCTTGTCCATTTGCTTGTGGGTGATAAGGGGCAGATTTCTTATGAATTACTAAGAATTCATTCAACAAGGCTTCTATCACTTCATTAACAAAGTGCGTACCTCTATCACTCACAATCTCTATAGGTAGTCCAAATCTAGTGAAGACGTTCTCGAAGAGAAACTTGGCTGTAGTTCTTGCGTCATTTTTCTTTGTTGCTTTTGCTTCAACCCATTTGGTCAGGTAATCTGTGGCTACAATTATGTGTTCGGCATGTGAACCTTTTGCTGGTGGGCTAATAGGTCCTATAAAGTCTATTCCCCACTTTGTGAAAGCTCTAGCACTCGTCATGGGTCTAAGCGGCATCTCATCTCTTCTAATAGGATATTTCGTTCGTTGACAAGTATCACACCGCTGCACATATGTTATGGCGTCTTGATGTAGAGTTGGCCACCACATTCCAGCAAAGAGGATCATTTTTGCTGTTTTGTCTACAGAGAAGTGTCCTCCTGCAGCTCCTGTATGGGCCATCTCTAAGACAGAGAGATATTCATTTTCATGAATGCACATTCTTAGTTGGTTATCTTTTCCGCGTTTAAAAAGTTGTTTTCCTATGATGGCATAATCTTTACTCTGTTCTTCAAGAGCACGCTTCCTTGCCAAGGTAGCTCCGTCAGGGTACTCTCGAGTTTTCAAGAACTTTACTAGAGGCATGCTCCACCTTGGTGCTATTGTGGAATAGCATAATGTAGAGTTCTCATCTGGGATTTGTTCTTGACAGGTTTGACAGGTTGACACATAGTTATGTGCATCTCGTTGCATGGTTGGCCAATATATGCCAAATCTCTTGAGTGTTTGCCACGTTCCATTTGCGTTCAAATGAGTGTTCCATTGGTTTATGTGTGCTTTTTGAAGCCACATTTCTTGTTCCTCTTCTTCTACGCATCTCATTAGTAATCCGCTTGAGTCCTGGTGGTACAAACTTCCCGCAATGATGTGAAGGTTTTTAGTCTTCCAGAGATCGTGCGTTTGGTTTGGCATGATCCCATCTTTAGGTCCATGTGTAAGTATTGGGATCAATTTTTCTGCCCACTGAGGACATACTTCCAGGTTAAAAAGATAAGTATCTGGCAGGTCATCGGGTACTCCTATGGGTGGTTCTCCATGGGTCATACGAGATAAGTGGTCTGCTTTGATGTGGGTGTTTCCTTTCTTGACTATTACCTCAAAATCAAATTCCATTAGCAATAAAAACCATCGTACTAGTCGTCCTGTATTACAAGGCTTGTTGACTAGGTACAATAGGGCTTGATGATCAATGAAGAATTTGAATTTGTTTGCCAGTAAGTAATGTCTGAATTTCTTGACTGCGTATACCATCCCTAGGCCTTCTCTCTCCGTAGTAGTATAATTGCGTTCCGCTTGATTTAACTGTCTACTGGCATAGGCTATCGGGTGGTCTAATTTCCCTGTGTCAGCTGGTTGAGCTAAGATGCAACCAATGGCAAACTTGGAAGCATCCACATGAATGTGAAACGGTTTATTCCAGTTGGGGACTCGAAGAATGGGTGCTGAACTCAATCGATTCTTTAACTCATTAAAGGCTTTTTCACATTCTTCAGTCCAATTAAATAGAGTCAATAATGCATAAAGAGGTCTAGCAATTATGGCGTACATATGTATGAATCTTCGATAGTAACCACAATGTCCGATAAATGCTTGAACTTCTTTAGTAGTTTTAGGTCTTGGCAAATCCAAAATTACTTTAATTTTGTCTTCATCCGTTGAAATCCCATTCTTAGAGACAATATGCCCTAAGATTTTCCCTTGTCGCACCATAAAGACACATTTTTCAGGATTGAGGCATACTCGATATTGTCGACATTTAGCAAAAATCTTTTCAAGTTCAGGGATGTGCTCTGATCGTATAGCTGAATATGTACAAAGATCGTCCACGTATACCTCCATGCTTTTTCTCAGAAATTCCTTGAACACATGACACATCAATCTTTGGAAAGTAGCTGGGGCATTCGTTAAACCAAAAGGCATGACTCTAAAGGCGTATACTCCCCATTCAATTGCAAATGCAGTCTTGTGTTGGTCCTCAGGAGCAATGGCTACCTGATTATACCCTGAAAAGCCATCCAGAAAACTATAGACTTCCTTTCCTGCTACCCTTTCCAAGAGATGATCAGTGATTGGTAAGGGATAACTATCCCTTATGGTTGCGGCGTTCACTTTCTTCAAATTGATGCACACTCTTAACTTTCCATTTTTCTTTGGTACAACCACCAAGGGTGACACCCATTCCGTGTGCTCAATTTCATAGATGAATCCAGCATCTAATAACTTATCTATTTCTTCTTTTATCTTGGCTGAATACACATCATTATAAGTATATGGTCTCTGTTTCGAAGGTTTGGCTTCGGATGTCATGGGGATTCTATGCGCACATATAGATGGATCTACTCCCTTTAAGTCCTTATAAGTCCAAGCAAAGACATCCCGGTATTCTCTTATGAGTCGAATTAACTCCTGTTCTTCTTCTAATGAGACATCCTGTCCTATGAAGGTACATCGTTCTTCTCCTCCTTCCATGGTTACCACTATTTTTTTGGTCTGTTCCTTATTATCATATGCTATTCCAGGTTGTGCTTCTCTTTTAGGCATTTGAATAGCAATTTTCCTCTCCTCTACTTCGTACTTTTTAAAATGGGCTGGTACCTCAAATTGGTCTTGGAGTTTGTTTTCTTCATCTTCTAATTCCCTTTCAACTTCTAATTCCTCTTTTTGTGTAGGTTCCTTATGTGTTTCATTGGCCGTGATCTCTATGTTGGTGGTACTAATCCCTAGATCCATGGGTTCTGGTTCCATTTCGATGCTCTCGTAGTCCTCCTTCCAGTCTTTCTCGATCACTTCTCCTTCTTCTGCCTCCTGAAGGACTACCATATACAAACTAACATCATAACCCTCTTCATCGATACATTCGTTCATGGTCACTACTTCTTCGTTTACACAGACATCGAGGGTGGCTAAGATTTCCATCCAACCGTGAGGTTCGAATTCCTCATCCGGAAATACTTGTGGCATATAGGCTGGATCTTGTACAGATCTCACAATTCCTTGTTTCTGCTGCCATCCTTTTCCTCTCTCTTCTTCCTTCTTTGCAGCTTGACATATCCATAGATGAGTGTCCTCGTTCATCCAGGACTGATCACTAGAACCTGCACTATGAATCGATTGATCATCTTCCTCTTTATGGATTTGATTCCATTGTAGAGGTGGCACATCTTGATAAGTGTACGTATGTAGGTTTATCCTAGTGGTGGTTCCTGCGTGTTGTAGGTACACTGCATCTTTTCCCCAATCTTGTACGACCTTTAGCTGTCTCATGAATGGCCTTCCCAAGATCATTTCATAATTGCTTGGCCTTTCAAAGTGACATATTGCTAAAGTATGTTCAAATTCCACTCCACACGTAGTGAAGACTACTCGTTCCAACAATCCTAAGGGTCTTTCCGTATGTCCATCTGCCATTTGTATTTTCATGCGTGTTGGTCTTAATGCTGGTTGTCCCCATTTCTCCCAAATTTCTTTGGTAGCAATGCCAACACCAGCTCCTGAATCTAGTATGGCTTTGGTAGTGTAACCCCTATAGGTGATTGGCAGCCATGTATTTCCTTCATCTCCTTCGCTAAAGTCTCCTACTTTATCCACTGGGATTCTCATTGTTTTTACTTCGTCAGCTATCTCTTTCTTTCCCTCCTTGACTTCCCATTGATTGATCAATTTCTCTTTTAAGTGTGGTTTTATCTTTAACAGTTCCTCGAATGTTAGGGTACATGGGATTTTCACCTCTCTAAGACGTTGTAAGATCTCAGATGTTTGAACTGATGGGTTCGTTTCCCGTCTCGCTATTGATGGGATGCGATACAATTCCGAGTTATGCTCGTACTCCCCTGTGTAGTTGGGTAGTTCCTTTACACTTTCTTCTTTCTTGTCACTTGCATCCATCGGAAAAATTTCTTCTGAATTTAGTTCAGGTATTGAACCCTCTATTTCGTTTTCTGCTTCTAATTCTTCAAAGGGCGGTTCCATTCCTTCTACCTTTTTCCACTTGTCCTCTTGGACTCGTGCCCATAGATCCTTAGTCCAATCTCCTTCCACTTCAGGGACTATGGATCCTTCCTTTCCCTCAACACCATGTTCTTCATTTTGTGGTCTATATACTTCAGGCTTTTCCTGAGCGTTTAGGCACTCTTGGAATTTTTCTTCAGAAATTCGGTTGTTTGGTAAAGGTGATGCGGGTTTTTCTAAGGTTCGTTGGGCAACCTCTATCAATTTTTTGCAGATTTCCAGTCTTTCTTTCTCCAAGTCGCCTCTCGGATACTCTCTCTCATGTTGCTCTATGGTAGGTCCTGCTCTTATTCTCGCCTTGTATGCCTGAATCCACATGGCTAATTCTTCAGGCATTGGGTCTGCTAGGACTGATCCTACCTCCTCCCTTTTATTCTCATTTTTATTTTCTTTTTCCACTTGTGGTTCTTTTGTTGGTTTCTGTTTACTCTTTTCATTTTCTTTCCTTTGTAATAACTTTTTTTCTTTTATCCTATCTCTACGGTTCTTCCATCTTTGTGACCTTTTACTGACGATACTTTTCTCTGGTTCTTCAGAGTCTTCTACTCTGTGAGGGATGGGTATATTCCCCTCTTTGTCGCTTTGATTACTTCCGTCTGTTTTATCAGGGTTTTCTCTGGCCTTGGCTCTTGTTATGGCTTTTAAAGGTACAGTGTATTCTTTGTCGCTCCCTGATGATTCAATCACTTCTATCACATTAATCTGCACGTTAGATGTGACCTTGTTGGGGTTCTTAGGACAATCTCTGAAAAGATGTTCCTTACCACAATCGCTACAGTAGCCTTCCCAAATTCGTTGTGGTGGTGGTGGGTTTGGTAATGTACATTCTCTAATATAGTGGTCACCTCCACATCTGTAGCATGGTCCTCTCGGTACAGGCTGTCTATTCATTGGTCGAGGTGGCATGGTCGCTCTAGGGGCTGTGTACATTAAGGATACGTAATCCTGCTCATAATTGTATGAACCATCTGGTATTTCCGTGCCATAAGCATAAGGTTCATGCAGTTGTCCATATTCCATTATTGAGCTTTCATAACTAGGGTATGCTCCTTGACTAGAGTCGTAAAATGGTTCACTACTAGTCAAAGGTGTGGTTGGCACTATAGCTCTCTCTAGGTTTTCCTCTGGTTGTGCAATCTTGACTGGGACAACGTTCTGAGGGTGGGGCGGTTGTTGTCCTAGTACTGGTTGTGGTTGCGTATATCCCTGATAGGCGTATGGTCGTGGTGCTAGTGCCTGCGGCTGATAAGAAGGATATCTAAAGGCTTCACCTCCCTGCTGATTCTGCGGGTATCCATATGGTCTCACATAAGGCTGGGTGGGTCTGGTTTGCCTATTGTAAGGGCAATTCTCAGTGCTATGGTTTGTGTATCTCTGCTCTATACTGCAATATTGTAGAGGTCCGGGAACAGAGGGTCTATGAGGAGCATAGGCAGGTGGTGGGACTACTCCCCTAGTACACAAATGAGAAGGATGATCTCCTCCGCACTGCATACATCTTCTAAGCATAGGCATTCTCATGGGATTAGTGGGATAATTCCTCTGTCCTTGAACATTCAGTTTTTTTGCTACTAAATCTGCTATTTCCTCCACGTTGTTTTTAGAGTTTGATGTGCTACTGGCTGACTCTTCGCTCTTCAAACTACCTTGGGGTATTTTCAAGTCTTCTGCAAGGTTATCTTCTAGGTCTATACATTCCTTCATACATTCTTGCAACGTTTGAACTCTCTTTACATACACTAATGACCTCAAAGTTCCGTTCAACAGTCCTTCTAAGAACAATGATACCATTTCGTTTTGCGTCGGTCTCTCTTCTACGGGGCATCTATCCACATACTGCTTGAATCTCCTTGCTGCCAATCTTACTGACTCGGTAGGGACTTGTTTGAAGCTGTGGATTAATGATGAAGAATTGTTTTTAATTCCTGATTTGGTAAATTCTTCAATCATTTGTTGATATACCTGCTCCATGTTCTGAAAGGTATTCGGGTCCAATGGCTGAAACCAGGCCAAAGCTGTGTCTGACAAGGTAAGGCCAAAGGACTCATACTGAATCAGAAAGTCATCTACCTGCTCGACTCTAACTACTTGTTTAAATTCTGCTATGTGATTGTAAGGTTCACTAGAGCCATCATAATGATTTCTCATGCACTTGGCCACTTGGATCGGCCTTAGCCGTCTTCCTGCTTCAGGTTGTCTAGGCATTACTAGGAAAATGGGTCTTCCTATTGGTATGCCTGGTCCTCTTGCTACCTGCGGTCTGACTGGAGCATGAACTCCATGTCTTGGGTCAATAGCTGGTTGTGGCCGGTAATTAGGATTAGTGGCAGGCATTGCAAATTGTACATGTGGTCTGACTGGGATCTGGGTTTGTTGTGTCTGTTGTGTTTGTCCCGACTGTTGATATGAATCATTCTGAGATGTTCCTAGTGGATTCCGTGACGTAGTGGCTTGGTCCCTAGGGGGAAACACTGGGATGTTCTGATATTTCAGCTCAGCTCTCTCTAATTCTGTTATTGGCCAATATCTTCTGTGATTTTTATCCAGATAAGTGATGATGGTGGGGAACTCAGGATCCTGTAACTCATAGATGGTAACTGGATTAGGAGCAGCTTCCCATATCGAGGAATGGGCTCTGAGCAAATGCTCCATCCCATTGATCAAATACACATCTATTAGAGTGTCATCCTGGGGAATCAGGTCTCCTCTCCAAATTTTTGTAATCGTAGACCTCCCTCTAGGAGTAGTTACTTGCTCTCCGTTTCCACCTCCATTTAAACTCGAAGCATTATTTTCCTCACCACGCTCATTAATGATTTCAGGATGTTCTGTGACCATGTATTGAATATCTTGTTTGTCCATGTACAGTCCTCCTATGTACTTAACTGCTGGTCTAGGCACTATGTAGGCTTCTAATGCTTTCTGTAACCTGGCCACAGATCTGTTTAAGCCATCCAAATAAATGGGAATCTCATTGTGGTTGGTGTTCACATACTCCAAGGATGTTCTGTATTCTCCCTCAATGATTGACATCATGCCAATCATGGGTACAGTGGTTTGCATATCCTCTGAAGCCATGGGAATTTCTCCTTCTGACTCACTGGAGGTCTCAGAATAGTGTGAACGGCTAGTTGGTTCGGCTACACTCCCTACAGAAGAGATTACACTTCTTCGGCTTCCTAGGGTTCTTCCGGATCTCAAGTTCATCCACCTCTAAGCTCTGATCAGTCTTTGTTAACCTTTTATCCTTTGGCACCCCTCACTCTGAGTTAGAAATATAGGGAGAATTTTGGCTAAAAATTGACTGAAATTCACTTGTCAAGTCACGATACTTAGCCTCCAAAATCCACGATCTCTGGCTACAGACGATACTTGGAACTGGCGATACTCGTCCTCCGACGATACACGATACCTGACCCTCACGATCTCTGGCAAACGATCGCTGACTAAACGATACTTGATGGACACGATACACGATATCTGAGCGAAAACGATATACGATACTTGAGTCAAAACGATACTCGATCGCTGGCAAGTATCGCGATCTCTGAGACGCGATACACGATACTTGGACCAAAACGATACTTAACCGACACGATACCTGCACCTAACGATACACGATATCTCGTATGAAACGATACACGATATTTGCTCCAAACGATCGACGATCTATGGAATCGAACGATACACGATATCTCACTAAGACGATACTTCAGAAACGATCTCTAATCGGAACGATACCGATCTCTCCCAAGTATCGCGATCTCTGGTAAACGATCTCTCACTGAGACGATCGACGATACTTGAGCCAAAACGATACCGATCTTTAGCTGAAACGATCTACGATCAACGATATCTAGCGAAACGATCGACGATCGAAAGGGAGTATCGCGATACTCGACCACAGGAGCAAACGATACTCGACCGTGGGAGCCAAACGATACTCGACCCTTAGACAAATTTTAACCAAAGTTTTTGAGTTTTTGATTTTACCCCCTTGATCACCTAGCTCTTCTCTCTTATCCTCCCTCACTGTATCAAACAAAATACTCTTCTTACCCCCTGTAGCTCTCAGACGATACTCAGCGCAGATCGTTTTTTTCTTTCCTAGTTTGATTTTATAGAAAATTTGTGATCCAAAGATGGGTTAGCTTACCTTGGTAGCTCCTCTAACCTCTTTGTTGCTTCCCCTAGCTCTGTGCAACCCCAGTTTGCCCTTTTGCTCACCCACGATCTCTGCTAGCTCACGCGATACTCGACACTGCTCTCCACGATACTTGCTCAGAAACAAGTGATTTTCAAATGGCAAATTTTTGGTTTTTATACTTGGCTTTTCCTACCTACTGAAAATGAAACAAAAAGACAAGAAGTGAAGACTACTCTAATCTACTCCCTTACTCTTCCTACTCTCCTCTTACCACTCACTTCCCTAAACTACAACTCACTACACACACTCCAAGAATGAGAAGTAGCAAGTGCGGCTGAAAATGACTTACCAAGGAAGAGAAGATTTCCGCTCCTCCACTTACTTCAATGCAAAAAGCTACTTACCATCACACGAATGCCTCGGTTTGATTCGTCACTCCCCGGCAACGGCGCCAAAAAGTGTGTTGACCTAAGTATCAACTTAGGGACTTGCGGAGAAAGAGACTATACCTCAATCCCCTCACAAGTGCATATAGTGGGGATACACGCTTTTAAATATCAATCCAAAGAGTATACAAACCTAGCCGAGTGTATGAGGACATGCAATCATGTAATGGTCAATGCAAATGAACTACTCAAAGAATGTAAATGAGGCAAAGACTTATCCAAACAAGCTCCAACTGTTGGTCAAGGCGAAACGATACTTGGTGCAGCAGCCGTCGGTATTTTGGACTTTTCTCCCAGCTCCGAACTCCAAATATAGCGAATAGCATATGCGTTTCGAAGCTCTCGAGAAGACGCATCCAATGGCAGTGGTTTCACTCAATTCCGACGCTCCTACTTCAAGTTATGAGCGAATTACTGAGTCGCGGGAATACTTTCCTACACTTCAGCACTTCCTACACTTCGCACACACCTTTCCTACAGCAAAGAAACACTCTCAAGGATAGACAACACTCACAAGCACTCTTTCCAAGCAATACACATGCATGCAAGCTCACGAAGAAGAAGATAAGGAGGGAAGAAGACACAAATTCGAATTTCTGTGCTCTCTATTCTCACAATGGCAAAAAGTTGTTTACAAAGAGTCACATTTGACTTATATACTAGTGCCCTAAAAATGGTCCTTTCACACAAGTGACCGGCACTTTATTCACTAAAAGACTAATTTCCTACTATTGTACATGGGTATTCTCTACTTTTCTGTGGGGATGCATCTAGAGGACTCCTCTAGTGCATTTACAAGGGAAAATATATTACAAGAATGAATATGATACAAAAAATGTGATGTCCAAATCGGAAAAATTTTGGGGCCCGTCTTTTTCTCTGCTTTGTGCGCTCTTTAGCTCTGCAACAATTGATCTGGGTTTTTGATCTGTACCACAGACCTTCCTAGGCTGTCCTCATAGATGCTAGCACCTAATCGGTTGGTCCTAAGGTATTCTAGCTGTGTCTTGTAGGGGCCTTCCACCCTATACAAATATGGCACACCTGAACTCCCCATAGGTCTCTCCATACCTTGAGACATCTCTGATTCATTAGTCTCAGAGCTAGGGTAATGTGAAAAGTGGCTCAACTGCTCGGCCCAAGACCTAGCAGTGTGATTGACACTAGCCTCTGAAGACCTAAGACTTTGTCTATCTCTCCCTAGATGTCGTCCTGATCTAAGGTTCATATGCCCTTTGTACGTTGCTGATTTCTTTGGTAGCAGTCACTTGTTCCTTTTAAGTTCCTTTGGATGTGTTTCCTTGTTTTTAATTAAGCGTCGTCAGGAGTAATTTAGTGTGTCGTACTTGATGTTCTGTGTCCGCTTAGTTTAAGTTCTTTTCCTTTAAGTTATCCCTTGACTGCAATTTAGACTATTCTTGGACTTGAGAAGTTAAAGACTCTTAGAACTTGAGTATTCCTATCGTACCTCTATTCAAACAAGACAACTACTCACACTTAGCCTATGCTAAGAATGGACTGAGGGGGTTAAGAGATGTTCCAACCTCAAGACGCTCCTCCTTGCTATGCTTCTCTGCCCAGGAAGCAAGTTCCCAAGCCTGCACACAATGGCACTTGCTTTGATTTCTCCAAGAGCTCTCAATAATCCTGTAAAAAATTCCCAAGTTTAGCTCCAACCTGATCCTTCAATTGACAGACAATTTATCACAGACACTTTTAATGACCCTTTTTTCCCCCTTTGCTATTGTCAAAATTTTTTTCCTCTAGAGCTCTCTTGGTGTACCTACCCCTCAGTAGGTCAACTTCAAAATACCCTATCTGAAAATCAATGCATTATTCTTATAAAAAACAGTTGAGGGCGTGTAGTATATGCCACGAGCTTTCTGACAAGCCCTAGAGCTCAAAAAACGGATTTCAAATGAAAAAGTTATGACTGTTCAGGGTTTAGGGGGTTAAAACAGACAAACAGGCCCTTTCAAGGTTCTAGGGCATTTTTTCCAAGGCCTATTAAGTGTATGAGTGAGTGGGTATGTAAATATGCCCAAAATTTAGCCTAAATTTCCAAAAAATTACCCCTTTATTTTTTTGCTGAAAATTTCTGTCTATCGCGATAGACGGTGTCTGTCGCGATAGACGGGGTCTATCGTGGGTCTCTGACTGTCGCGATAGACGGGTGTCTGTCGCGATAGACGGGGTCTATCGTCTGTCGTGGTTTTGGTCTGTCGCGATAGACAGTGTCTGTCGCGATAGACTAAGTCTGTCGTGGAATTTGGTCTGTCCCGATAGACTGAGTCTGTCGTGGAATTTGGTCTGTCGCGATAGACAGGTGTCTGTCGCGATAGACGGGGTCTATCGTGGGTCTCTGTCTGTCGCAATAGACGGTGTCTATCGTGGAATTTGGTCTGTCGCGATAGACAGGTGTCTATCACAATAGACGGGGTCTATCGTCTGTCGTGGTTTGGTCTGTCGCGATAGACGGTCTCTATCGTGGGCTGCGGTCTGTCGCGATAGACTGAAAAAATGCAAATTTTTTAGAAACTTCTAGTAATTTGGAGTGCTCTAATGGTGTAGGTTACCGTGCCAAAAACGCATTCAAAAAATATCAAGTTTTCCTGTTTGTCGCGATAGATAGAGGTAGTCGTCTCGGGACCTGTGCAGAGTCTGTCGTACCTGCGCAAGCTGCTGGAGATGGTGGTACAGCTAGTTCCTGCAACAAAAGCTCAAAAAAAACACAAAAACAGATCGCATGCAAGCTCTCTCTCGCTCTCTCTCACAATGAAATGAGGGAAATGAGGTGGGGAGTGGAATATGACCAAAAAACTGAAATTTTTGTGGAGATGGAGATGGAGGTGGGAGATGGTGGGGATGATGATGGTGATGATGGTGATGCAAAAATAAGAAAAAATGAAGAAAAATAAGGAAAAGAAAGGATATTACCTATAACTCCAATGTCTCAACTGGACGTCTTACCATCACACGCTCGTCCTCGAAGCTCGTTCCTCGGCAATGGCCCCAAATTTGGTGTCAATCTAGCACAATGGTGAGTACCAACGTGAGAAGATTCACCTCATAATTGTCAATCCGTGGAGACGTGAGGACTAGTATGAAGACTATGAGCAAGTGAAGGCACAAGTGTGTGAGTGAGAAGCACACAAGCATGCACACACATACACACACACGCGCACGCAAGGCAAGAACAAGGAGAGGAACAATGGAGTTCTTTGCATTAGTCAAAAAGTCTCTTACATAAGCTCAATTCACAAACAATCCAACGTCAAAATGAGCTCTCTAGCTCTTTTTATAGTTTTCTGACTAGCTTTGGCCTTGTCCAGACCTAGTGTCCGGCCTAGTTAAAAATTAGGTTCTAGAGCCTATTTGAGGGCTCAAACGAAGTCTAAAAATTACGAAAATTGGTATGTAGCTATTTCTAACACTTCTCAAGCTCGAGGACTCCTCGGCTTGAACAAAATGGAGTCTATTTTACCAAAAATGGAATTTACAATGTGTGTGTAGTGATGAAAATCACTTGAATTGGAAATACTTTATGGAAAAAAATGATTAGGCCTTGTTGTCGTATTGTGCATGACTGCCCCGTTGTGCTAGTATGCTCTTCATCTGACTTGTATGCCAACAACAAGACAAAGCATAGGATTGGGTGCAATCTCTCCCCATGAACTCTATTTCAACAGTCCATAGAGTACATGTATTTATAGGATTTTTCATTATGTCAAAAATAGTGGTTATAGTGAGGCAGCTTCAAAAAGCATGCGTGAAAGTAAAACTTGCTCTCTTTTGTGGAGAGCCTTTGCTTTTATTAATAGAAATCACAGTCTACAATGATCCTTATTCTAACCACTACTTTTACTACCTATTTCTAAAAATAAAACCCTCCACTTAGGTTTATTTACAAACTATATGAAATATAAATCCAATTATTGATGTCTGCCAGTTCACACCTTTTGTGCCCTCATAAACTTTCAGCTGCTATATCAAAACATCAAAACACATTAATAAATTAATAAATATCACTCTAATAATTCAATGTTCAACACATTCTATAATTCATAACATGTCCCTTAGTTGAAAAGGCAACTGACCTCAGTTGATAAAATAAAAATAAACATGGACAACCAGGCACATGTTCTATCACTAAATAAAAATAAGCACGTTCCATGTAAAAACACATGCATGAAAATTTTCATGGTGGTGTTACATTAATGTGTATATGTATGACATGTAGAAATTAAGTGTCCATAATGTGGTGTTAATGATGTCTTATGTATCCATTGACATTCTTCAATAGAGTAATTTTTGTTCTTAACTAAATATTGATGATATTGAATACCTATGTGTGTAATAGTGACATTGTCACCCTCCTTCCACGTAAAGGTTGTTCATGCATGTCGAACATGTAAATGATATTGAGGAGGAAGAAAAGAATCCTTCATCTTATCTTGGACAACTTTCCACATAGTGGGATTATGGATGATGTGACACAGGAAATTCCACCAGAGCTGAGCTGTTTTGACTAAATAGTTAGTAGAAAATTTGACTTTTTCACTTTTAGCATATGATTCATGAGAATAGAAATCATCGAATTGTCATAACCATGAAAGGACTAAAGGGCCATCCTTACAGCCATCAAACTGTAGAAATTGGTAATTTTTGCCACCAATCTTGGAATGTCTGCCATCAAATCAGTTAGAGACAATAGCTTTCACCACCCTCGCAAGGTTATCTTCTTCATATTGCATCTTCCAAATTTACTTTGTTGCCTTCCTGGATATCATTTTGAGCGCCCTCAAAGTTCATGCCATAGAAGCTCTAGCCGTTGCTTGAGTGGTACCTTGGGTAGATGTGACTCACTGAAATCCTCCATGGTGTTTGTAGGTCCATGGAATGTAGAGAACAAAACCCTCTTTTTAGATATGTAGAAACAATTTTGAGATTGCTTGAATTAAAATGTTAAAGGAAGGGTGGTTCTTGGGAGTTGAAAAGGTAAGAAAGAGAGCCGTGTTAAATATAAAAAAGAGAACTATTGTAGAGTGATAACACAAATAGATAGTGTAGTGGTACTTCCCTTATGAGAGTGAGGTTGTGGGTTCAAATCCCCTCCTTGGTGAATATAAAAGTCCTTACTTCCACTCCTTAATCAAAAGGGATTCACACATGGCCAACGATTGCCAATGGTCGCCAAGAGAGCAAGAGGTGCCATGGGTGCCAGGGAAGCCAAAGATGCCAAAGTTATGCCTAAGTTCTATGCCTTGGGGTAAGTCAAAGGAGTAAATGTAGGTGTAAACATAATTGCAAACATAGTTGTATATGTAGGTGTAAACATAGGTTTAGGTTCAAGAATTGGAACTGAAGTGAAACAAAAACAAAAACACGAATTGGAATGCGAATCAAAATTGAAATAGAAACAAAAACTAAGACTGAGACTGAGACAGGGATAGTGATAGGGATCGGAATTGGAATCCAAAAACAAAAGCAAATAGTAAACAACAAATAGAGATCAAACACCAAAATGAATGGAAGCAGAACCCTCCATAATGAGGCATGCAAATCTCTAATACCACTGTTACTAGGATCTTAATTCATGCTCACATAGAGGATATGGGTGTTGAAAACACAAGAGTGCATGTATTTATAGGATTTTTCATTATGTAAAAAATAGTGATTACAGTGAGGCATCTTGGAAAAGCATTTGTGAAAGTAAATTTTGCCTTCTTTTGTGAAGATCCTTTGCTTTTATTAACAGAAATCACCATCTATAGTGATCCTTATCCTAACCACTACTTTTACTAACTATTTCTAAAAATAGAACCCTCTACGTATATTTACAAACTATATGAAATATAAATCCGATTATTGATGTCCACCCTTTCACATCTTTCATGCCCTCATGAACCTTTAGCTTCTATATAAAATCATCAAAACACATTAATAAGTTAATAAATCTGACTCCAATAATTCCTTGTTCAACACAAAATATATTGACATATTACTGTAGCATTCTGGCCTTGAAGGTTGCAAACCTATTGCCACTCCTATGGAAACAAGTTTATAGTTGAGTCTTGATGATGTTGCATATGCATTTCATGTTTTTTCTCAATCAATAGGATATTAGATGCTTAATTTACTTATGCATAACTTAGCCTCATATTCAGTTTGTTGTCTTGTAGATTGGTAGGTTTATGCATTGCTCAGGTGTCAATCATTTGGAGTAAGTTAAGTGATTTTTTGCTATTTAAGTGGTACCGGGGTACTTGGATTGTTTTACCCCAAGGGGGGATCATTACTGCCAGATTTACATACTTTTTCTAACTCTAATGGGGTTGGTTGTTATGACAATCATGTGTCTACAAGTGGTCTTTTCTTCATGCATGGTGGCCCATGCATATCTTGGTTGAGCAAGAAGCAACCTACTACAACTACTTCTAGTTGTGAGGCTGAGTAAAGGCAAGCTTTCATAGTGACTATTGTGTGTGTGTGGCTCAGATGCCTTTTGGTTGATTTGGGTGTTGGTCAATCTTTTGCCACCACCATCTTCACTGATAGTCTGAGTGCATTGGCAACTCTAAGGAACCATGTGTTCCATGCTCACACAAACCACATTGAGGTGCACTATCATTATTTTAGGGATAGGTTCTTTGCTGGAGAGATCATTTTGGCATATGTTCCCACAAAGGATAACATTGGAGATCATTTAACAAAGGCTTTGCCTATGGAGAATTTTGAAGCTTTCTACAAAGCTTTGGGCTTACGTCCTTCTATGGATTGATATCTTTCCACATAGATTGCACTTCCTTATACATGAGTGCCAACTCTTTGCTAACTACATCAATTCCAAGGGGGATTTGTTGATATATTTTTGTTGTGCTGTGTGTGAACACACTTAGAACTCACATTGCACTTCTTTGCCTCTTTAGGAGGATTTTTTCCCCCTGGCTTGTATATATGTCTATAACCCTAATGGGTTACTCATTCTTGTACATTGATTTGGTAATTCATTCAATGTTGTGCTATGCTCCATACTTCTTCTTCTTCTTCTTCTTATTATTATTATTATTATTATTATTATTATTCCTTGTGTTATCCGTGTGCTTCCATAGACCTCAAATATTCACTAATCAATTTGTCCATAAACATGTCTAAATTTTTAAAAGTTTCAATTCAAAACGGTTGAAACCATGCTAGGGTAGTTCCAATTAGGGTCACACCAAATGCCATATATCACATTAAAAACTAAACAATATTTTCAACTCTCAAGACCTATTTGAAATTTGCTACGTGATCATATAGATCAATAGATTCGTCATATAATTTTTTGGTTCACTCGACAACTTGAGAGGGTTCAAGGAATCTTTTAAGATTTTGTTGTAGTTGAGCTATATCAAAAGCAAGTGCAATTTTCTCTACTAGATGAACCATTGGTTTGATCCTAATATCAAGAAAATCATGCTACAATATTGGCATAGATTCTTCAATTGGGTTGTTTGAAGGGTTCACAAGTGGAACTGATACTTTAGGATTTTGATTTCTTTTATAATTTTCCTATATCTTCTAGTAATGGAGCACCAAAATTGCCTTCAATACCACCAGCCAAGGCTTTGGGATTTGTTCATTGATTCATTCTTGCAGAAACATGTAGCACCCAACAAGCATTTCCATCATTATCCATGTATTTAATGGGTATTTTGAGAACAAAGTATTCCGATTTTCATAAGATTTTCTGGATGGGTGCCTCATGTTATTTATGCACTTTTCTAAGAAACATCTAATATAAGCACTCTGAGCTAAGCTTAATGATGTTGGTAAGTGTGTTGCTTTTGTTGATTGGATCCCCGAGACGCATGTACGCAGAGGATAGTACAAAAACAAAATCTCTCAGAAGTAGAAAGAGACAAGAGAATTGACACCAGATTGGGTACAATCTCCCCCCACATACTCCAATGGACGAGTCTATCAGAGTATGTGTATTTATTGGTATTTTTCATTATGTCTTGAATATAATATACACAAGGGTGGCACTTTGAAAAGTGTGCTTTTTATGAAAATCTGCTTTATTTACAAAATCGTGATCTACGTTTTTTACAAAAATGTTGCTTTCTAAAGAAATCTATTATTTTTATAGAAAATAATGAAAATATTATCTTCTAAATAACTTCAAAAATATCTGAATAAGTCCAGATGCATTCAGACCCTCATGAGTCTTCACCTTCTAAATCAAAACATAAATCACATTAAAACCCTCGAGACATTGAAATCCATATAAAATTCCATTATTTCATAAAGTATAACATGCCTCCAAGTTGACGAGCAACTCACCTCAATTGATAAAATTAAAATAGACATGGATGGTGAGTCACATGTCCCATCATTGAAGAATCATAAGCATGTTCCATGTAGAAACACATGCACAGAATCGAAAAACTAGAATTTAATGTGATTGTGAATGATAAGAAAAAATCAAAAGATCATAATACGAAGTTAGTGATGTCTTATGAATCCATCCAAATTCTTCAAGTGAATGGTCTTTTATATTTAATCAAATATCTATGACATTGGTCACCTATGCGTGTAGTAATACCATCATAATCAATTATTTTCTCTAGAACTAAAATTTCAGCATCCTCTTCAAGTAAAGGAGGATCATCTAAAATAAGAGTGAGTGGTAATGTTCCTTTAAATTGTTTCAATAAACTAATATGAAAAGATGTATGTATATTCCAACGAGAAGGTATGTCTAATCTAAAAGCATTCTCATTGATCTTTATAATATGGAAAGGTCCATAATAACATGGTGCAAGTTTAACCTTAGGATGCTGTTAAATATTTTTAAACCTTATTTTAATTATTCATAACCATACATAATCATTTTCATTAAATTGTTTAGCTACTCATTTCTTATTAACATTATGCATGTAACGTTCTTGACTCTTTTTAATGTGCTCATGAACCTCATGAAGAATTGAAATTCGATCTTGTGTAAAAGAATCAGCCATAGGTATATCATGGGAGTGGGAAGCTTTTTACCATACACAATTTCATATGGTGCACGTCTAGTAGTGCTATGTGTTCTGTTATTGTACGAAAATTGTAGTAAAGGAAGTTTCTCATCCCAATTACTTGGATTATCTAAAGAATAACAATGTAATAAATCTAAAATAATACTATTCATAGCTTCACTTTTCCCATTACTTTTAGGATGAAATGCAGAGCTTAAGTCTATTTTGGAACCTAATGAAATAATTCAACCCAAAAGTGATTACAAAAATGAGCATCTTGATCTAAAATAATAACTTTGGAAAACCATGATGTCGAAAAATACATTTAATAAATAACTTAGCAACTTGAGGTGCAAAAAGAGTCTTTTCACAAGGAATGAAATATGCTTGTTTATTAAACCTATCAACAATTGTCCAAATCATATCATTATGAGATGAAGTTATAGGAAGACCAGTAATAATATCCATAGAAATTTGTTCCCCATGGTCCATTAGGTATGGGAAGTGGCATTAATAATCCAAACGTGTTACTATGATGTTGTTTCACACATTGCAATGGGCAACATATTGTGCAATATCCTTTTCCATATTTGGCCAAAAGAAAAATTCTTTATATGTAGAAATAGTACTTTGTATGCCCCTACAACCCACATATGGTGGTTCATGCATCTCTTTCATAACAAATTAAGTAAAACCTTGTGTGATGCATAACTTGTGTTGAAAATACAAAAATCCATTATGAATAGTTTAGTGATCCTTACTAAATGTTGTAGAATTATCGAAAGCATTCCATGTTTGTGAAAAATACAAATCACATGCATAAGTATGAATCATGTCATGAAATGCATGAATATGAAGAGAAGAAATATTATTGATTGAAAGAATATTTGTTTGTGGGGAGGGGAAATGACTAAGGGCATCAGCTACAATAGTAGCTTTGCAAGATTCATATTGAATCATGGGCTGAAAATTTTGTATGAATGAAGCCCATTTAATGTGTCTATCAAAAATCAATGGTTGATTTGCATGTTTGAGTTTTTCAAAAGTTTGTTATTATGCTAATCTCCAAGCCCATTTTAACTTTTTCTTCAATAATAATGTAAGTGGGAGTGCTAAATAGAAAAATGTTTTACAAACTTTCTATAAAAACTAGCTAACCCTAGAAAAGATTGTACATCATTCACAGATTTAGGTACATGCCATTCTTCAATTACTTTTATTTTCTTTGGATCTACATGAACGCCTTGACTAGAAACAATATGGGCTAAATACCCTAATTCTTTTTGAAAGGAATAACTCTTTTTAGGATTGGCATAAAGTTTGTTTTGTGTAACAAATTAAAAACATTTGTTAAATGATTTTCATGGTCATTATCATTCTCAAAATAGACGTGTATCATCAAAGAAAACAAGAACAAAAGCTTGGTAATGAAGAAAAATGTTATTCATCATACGTGTAAATGTAGCAGGTGCATGGGTGAGTCCAAAAGGCATTGCCATGAATTCAAAGTGACCAGCCTGAGTTCTAAAAGCAGTCTTATAAATATGATTTTGTGTCATTCTTATCTGATGATATGGATATTTAAGATCAATTTTACTAAAGACACATGCTCCATGAAGTTTATCTAGAAAATCATCTATCCTAGGAAAAGGATATCTATTTTTAATTGTGATCGTATTGAGCATATGAAGCCAATGCACGTCCTATAAGTCTTGTTCTTCTTCTCTACTAAAAGAAAAGGTTCTCCAAAGGGAGAAGAACTAGGTTTTATAAGGCCTTTGTGGAGTAAATCCTTAACTTGATTAGCTATTTATTTCTTATGTAAAGGTCCATGCCTATAAGGTGCTTTATGTGGTTGAGAACTACTAGGAATTAAGTCTATACTATTGTCAAGTGATCCCCTAGAAGGTGGTAGTTTAGAAGGAAAATCAATCATAAAACAATCCTTATAGGAATTCATAAATTATTTATGTGCATTATGAAGTGTATGTGTGTAATCAACTATGTTATTGACAAAAAAATAAATGAGTTGTAGTCTTTCCTGAATGCAAGTTTTACTTGAGTATGACTAATTAATAGAAATGGTTGGAAGTCATGCATTGCAGATAAACAAATATCTTGATTGTTAAACTTAAAACGAATTGTGTGTGTATGATAATTAATGCATGGATTATAATGATGAAAAAAAGGCATACCAAGTATAACATCATATGATTGCAAAAGAGCAATTAAGAATGTGCATTCATCTATGTATGGACCTATACAAATCTAAATGTTATGCACTTCACTTGTAACATTATATCTATTTCCTTGAAACAAAGCCTTAACTTTATACATAGAAGGGAGTGGGTTTAATTGGAGATCTTGCACCATATGAGAAATAAAATCATGTGAACTACCATCATCATGTAAAATATTAAAGACTTCACCATTAATAGTACCCTTCATGCAAAGTAAAGAATGAACAGAAATTGCATTACCCAAGGTATTTAGATCCTTTTCTAGTGCTTGTTTGGTCCACTTAGGTTGAATGTCTTCAGGAACCACCTCCATGTTGTGTACTAATTGAGCTCCGACAAACTTCATGTCATTATTTCAGAACCTACATTTAGTATGACCAAACATACCACAATGCTAGCAAATGATATGGGGCCTCTTTTGTTGAGCATCCATCATCGTAGTTTGAAGTATTGGAGGTTTGGTAGGATGTAAGGGGGTTGGCTTGCGAATAGGTGTGAAATTGGATTGAGAAGGGCACTACAAAGTAGGTGGGCATTGAAAAGTAGGGGAAGAAAAAGTAAAAAAAGGATGCTTGAAAGGAAAATTGGGCTTGATTGGTGGTGTCATTGACATGTTTGTTGTAAGTGAATGGACTTGGTGATGGAATGAAACTCTTTCTCTGCATCATGTGCAAAAGAAATAGCTTCATAGAGGGTTGTGGGACGTGGTGTGTTGAGCTTGGCTTGGATTCCCAACTCCAAACCATCTTCATACTTTCATTGCAAGGTATCATCTAGAATTGTTTCAAGTGAACGAATAAGTAGTAGTCGTTGCCAAAAATGTTCAGTGTACGAAGACAAAGTATCTCACTCTTTCCATCCAAAAGTTGTCCATGATCGACGTGCATGTAAGTGGAATTGAGGAGGAAGAAAGGACTCTTTGATCTTTTCTTGAAATAGTGGATGCCATGAATTGCAATCGGGGGCCAAAAAACCACCTTCGCAGATGTGCCTTGGCTCTGATACCACTGTTGATCGGATTCGGGAGATGCACATACATAGAGGATAGTACAAATCTTACAAAAGTACTCACATAATAGAAGGAGACAAAAGAATTGACACCAAATTGGGTATGATCTCCCCCCATATACTTTAATGGACAAGTCTATCAGAGTATGTGTATTTATAGGTAATTTTAAATTACGTCTTCAATAGAAGATACATGAGAGCAATGCTTTGAAAAGGGTGCTTTTATGAAAAACTATTTTATTTATAAAATCGTGATCTACTATTTTTACAAAAAACTTCACTTTTCTAAAGAGATCTATTATTTTTACAAAAAATAACTAAAATACTATCTTTTAAATATTCTTCTAAGTAAGTCCATGTGCATTCACACCCTCATGAGTCTTCACCTGTTAAATCAGAACACAAATGATGTTAAAACCCTCAAGACATGAAAATCCATATAACATTCCAATATTCCATAAAGTATAATAGCTTTCCTTAGGCATGTGTAGTATTTCCTTGGATCCTCTTTTCCATCGCTAGAATCAAGAGCTCTAACTAGTTCTCCCTTGGCATTTGTGTGTTCATGATAAGCAAAAGCATGTAGACCATGCCATCTTGCACTTTATAATGAACATCCCAATAATTGATAATTTCCAATCTCTCAATGACCAAGTTGTTTGGGTTTTAAAGCCTAACAACTTGCAGATAAGTTCATGCAAGTGGAAAACAACCCCTCGAGAATTCTAATTTTTTAACCAAAAATCATTTGGTAATCCCAACTAGAAGGAAAAAGTTGGTCAAATTTCAATGGCACATAATCTAGGTCTTCAAAAGCATCCATTTCTTCCCAATAAAAGTTCAATTGAGTATTGAATGACTCTATGCAAATTTGAATTGTATGTGCATTACTGCTTTCAACTCATGATATATGACTTTTGACCAAATGTTGCTACCCTAGTATCCTACTTGACCTTAACCATGCATGTGAAATAGTTTTCATAGAAGAATAGATTTTATTTGGATGGTATCAAATGCATTTCAATGTTTGTGGTGAATTTGGAATCTCTACTCATCAAATCATTTCAAGTGATGTGCACCAATTGAAAATTGTAGTGTGATCTTTTCAAATGTCCTAAATCAAGGAAACATTTTTTACTTCACTATGTGCAAATGTGCTAGATAACTTCAAGCCCCTAAGTTCAAGATATTATGCATATGATAAAAATGACAATGTGGATGGGGTTATGGATTCTATGATATAGATGTTGATATATCCTATTAGTGATGTGTGTGAACACACTAGGATCACTGAGGCACTTTTTTCCCTCTTTAGGAGGTTTTTTCCCTCGGCTTGTATATATGCTCATAACCTTAATAGGTTACTTATTCTTGTACATTCACTTGGTAATTATTCAATTTTGTGTGCTCCAAGCTTCTTCTTCTTCCTTTTTTTCATGTGATTCTAAAGATCTAAGATTCTAGCAATTGGTATCAAAGCAGGTCGCTGGTTCATCGAGGGTATCATCAATACCCCTCTAGTCATAGTCTCAAAATCACATGAAAATTGATGAGCATACTCATGGTGATTAGTAGATTAATACTTCTTCACTCTATCACATCAAAATTTCAATTTGATCTTGTTTTGGCCTCCAAGAGTACTATCATAGGGCCTATGCAAGCAATTTTTCCTTTTCTGATAAACATATAAAAATGTTTCGATTTGTTAGTACAAGCACTTCAAAGTCATCTACAAGTTTAGCAGAGCTTGATATGGTAGTTTTCTTCAACTTTTTTAGATATATTCATTTTATTGCACTAGGGTATTTATTCAATGGCCATGGTTGAAAACAATGATATATTCTATATGTTGGCTATTGAGGACAAGTTGGATGGTTCTAATTACCCATTATGGGCATATATGATGTGTCATGTATTGGTAACAAAAGGATTGTGGAATATTGTGCAGGGTGTTGAATAATGTCCTACTACACTGGCAAATATATTTATTGAAGGTGATGGACATGGCATTGAAGATCATGATCTTAAAATTCCTATTCATGTTATGGTTCCTATTGCACCTATTGCAGAGCAACTTTGCTAGGATGGCAAAAATGCTTAGGCACATGCACCAATAGCTTGGTTTATCAAATGTTCCATTATCCCTCACAATCACTCTTGCAAAATAGTAAAGGATGCTTGGGATATACTTACCACTTTATACCAAGTAACAAATGAAGATCATATTGCTTACCTTTGAAAATGGTTAGAGTTGTTCTTATTGGTCTTTGAGTTTCATATTAGAGTTTTGCTTCTACTATTTGATTGATGATGAAAGGCAATCCAAATGCCTTAACATTTGAGGGGTTAGTCTTTGTTTTGTTGACATATTGCATATCAAGCTTTCCTAGCTAGTCAAGGGCAAAGGTAAATGGAGCTCATATACTAGTAAGCAAAAATGTGCTAATGCTACATAGTCAAAGAGGGAAGACAGATGAGAAGAAAACAGAAAAGTAGAAACTATTTTGCAAACATATAAAGGAAATGATCATGTTGTAAAGAGTTGTCCAAAACTGGTTGCAAAAGAGGCAAGGAAGAAAGAGGTTGGAGTGGTGTTTGCAGAGGCCTCTACACCTAAAAGAGAGTCTCCTAATCTTGTGTAGAATGAAGAAAGGGCATTTAGTATTGCTTGTGGCTATGATCCATCTTCTCATGAGTAGTCTATCTTTGGAGTAGACATAGCTTGATAGTGAGGCAACCAAACATATTACCTTGCAGTACAATTTCTCCAGTTCATATAAGAAATACTATCACATGTGCTAACAACTCATCTTATCTTGTAATAGGATTTGGTAAGATTATTCTAACCATTAGTGATGGTAGTTCTTTCACATTGTCAGATGCTTTTTATGTATCACTGATCAAGAAAAATCTGTTTTTAGTTTTAGCATTAGCCAAGATTCGCTTGGTCATCTTGCAGCTTGTTCATAATGATTTTTGTGGTCTTATGCACACCTTCTTTCAAAACTACCTTTACTTCATGAATTTCATGGATGATTTCTCTAGGCATGCATGGTTGTATCCATTTAAAGAAAAGTCCAAAGTTTGTATGTTCTTCAAACAGTTTCTCATTATGGTTGGAAATTTGTCATCATGTAAATTGGGAATCCTCCATTCAGATCGAGGTTGGGAATACACATCTTCTAATTTTAATGCATTCTTGGTTGAGCATGGGATAAAACATCAGTGTATAGTGTGATATATGGCTCAAAAAAATGGATTTGTAGAAAGAAAGAACATGTCTCTCATGGAGATGGCAAGGTGTATGGTCAAACATTAGGCTTTACCACATAGCTTTTGGGTTGAGGTTGTTATGTGTGCAACATATGCACGTAACAAGTATCCCACCAAAGCTCTACAATCTATCACTCCATACAAGGCTTTGCATGGCTGCAAGACATGAGTTTCTCATCTATGTGTCTATGGTTGTCTTGCATGTGCATTTGTTCTTGAACAACAATGTAGGAAATTGGATGATAAAGCAATGAAACATTTTTTTTTGTACAATTATGAAACCAAAGGCTATCACTTATATCATCCACAAACTAAACACATTTTGTTTAGTTGTGATTTTGCTTTTGTGCAAGATGCAGTTTAGCCATTACTTTCATGCACCAAGGAGACTTCCCTTACCTCTAAAGATGTATATGACACTTGTTTGCCTCTTTTTATAGGTGAACAATCAAGTGTTGATTCAAATGAGGCAATTTTTGAACCTTTAAACATTCCACATGATGATGCAGATCATCCCATTTTTGATACATACATGATGCACTTGTTGATGAGAGGACTAACAGAGAGGATGAAAAAACTATGCCTTAATGGCTCATGCAAACTCTAAGAGATAGCGAATTAGATGCACTTTTTTCATATCGTACTCATTCATGCTCTCATAGTGTTTCCTTTACATCTGATTTTCTATGTGATGGCTACCTCCAGTCTTTGTGATGAGAATGAGCCTGTTTCTTTTGATGAAGCACAAAATCCAAAAAATTGGATAGTTGTTATGCAATCAAAATATGATGCTATTATGAAGAACGATACTTGGTTTGCTAGGCAAAAAGGGCATTGGCATTGAATGGGTATACAATCTAGAACATAAGCATGATGGAATAGATAATCTTGATGAAATAAGTAAGCCTGATGGAGCACTTGAGAGGTATAAGGCTAAGATTATTCCAAAAGGTTATGCTCAAGAGAGAGTAATTGATTTTGATGAGAGCTTTGGACCCACTTGCCAAATGAACACCATTCATAGCATCTATGCACTTGCAGCTCATCATGGTTGGAATGTACATCAATTGGACATTAAAACTTCATTTCTCAATGGTGGCTTACATGAAGAAGAGTATATATTTTAGCCTCATAGTTTTGTGCAGAAAGCGCATGAAAACAAAGTGTGCAGTTTGATTAAGGCATTATATGGTTTGAAGCAAGCACCCTATGCTTGGTATGAAAAGATAAATGCCTACTTGATTGCATTTGGTTTTGAGAACAATCCAACTGAGAGCACCCTATATATTAAGCATGCATATGATGTTCTTATGATCATCATTGTATATGTTGATGACATGTGCTCAGTGGTCCTAATGAGAAGCATATTTTTTACTTTAAGGTTGATTTGGATGCCTATTTTGAGATCTCGACTTTGGGGCATTTGCATCATTACTTGGGGATTCATTTTATGCAAGTTGATGGGGGAATATCTTTGTGTCAAATAAAATATACTAACACATTTTTGTAGTTTTTTGTCCGGGGAAGATTGCAAACCTATTGCCACTCCTATGGAAACAGGTTTATGATTGCATCTCCATGATGTTGGAGATGCATTTGATCTTGTTCTCTATGAGTTGGATGTTGGATGCTTGATCTACTTATGCATAATGCAACATGACATTTAGTTTTTCATCTCTTATATGAGCAGGTTTATGCATTGCCCAGCTGTCACACATTGGTAGGAAGGTAAGCGCATCTTTTGATACTTGAGTGGTACCCAATTACTTAGATTGTTTTATCCCAAGAGGGGATCATTACCATTAGATTCACATGCTTTTTATAACTCATATTGGGATGGTTTCCATGAAAGTTGTGTGTCGAGTAGTGATTTTTACTTCATGGTTGGCAGCCCATGAATATCTTGGTTGAGCAAGAAGCAACCTACTATGGCCACTTCTAGTTGTGAGGCTGAGTAAAGGGTACCTTTCATAGTGAGTGTTGAGTGTGAGTGGCTCAGATGCCTTTTGGATAATTTGGGTGTTCGTAACCACCACCATCTTCACTGACAGTCATAGTCCATTGCTAGTTGGGAGGAACCCTATGTTCCATTCTTGCATAAAGCATATTGAGGTGCACGATCATTATGTCAGGGAGAGGTTCTCTGCTAGAAAGATTTTAAAGCTTTCCGCAAAGCTTTCAGCTTACTTCATTTTGTGGATTGATCTCTTTCCACATAGCTTGGCACTTCCTTATACTTAAGTGCTCGCTCCTTGTTCACTACATCACTCCTATGGGGATTTTTTTATATTATTTTGTAGTGATGTGTGTGAGCACACTTAGGACTGCTTGGGCGTCTTTTTCCCTCTTTAGGAGGCTTTTTCCCTTGGCTTGTATATACGCCTATAACCCTAACCGTTATTGTGGGATTTGAACTCACGACCTACCAGCTAGGAGTATGATGGGCTAACCACTTGCCCCAAAAGCCATGGTTGAGGATTACTTCCTAATCCTCCCTCTTAGGGTGTGGTTCAACCATCTCCTGCCAGTCATATCTTGAGTCTAACACTCTCATCCCCTTCTAGAGATCATTGTCCTCAATGATCAATCCTTGGTCTCCCCTTGCATTGATGTCCTCACCCTTGCACAGTCTCTTGAACCATCTTGTCCTCAACCTTGGTCTCTTGAGCCTTGGCTTTCCGCTTCTTGGCCACTTTGCCTACAGACTTGCCTTGCTCTCAACCTTGGTGTCTTGAGCCTTGCCTTTTCGCTTCTTGGCCACTTCCCTACGGACTTGCCTTGCTCTCAACCTTGGTATCTTGAACCTTGCCTTTTCACTTCTTGGCAACTAGCCTATGGACTTGCCTTGCTCTCAAACTCAGTCTCTTAAACGTAGTTCTCACCCATGCTAGGTATCTTGGATCCCCAATCTAGTGTCTCCATTGGATTGCTTGTTCCGAGAGCTTTCCAAGGGTATATTACATGTCTAAATCCGACCTACGGATTGGGAGTTAGACTCTAATCTATGTTGAACTCACCTTTGAAATCGACGCGCGCGCCTTCCATCTGCCTTGCCCAATTCTACCTCCTTAGCTCTAATACCAATTGTGGGATTTGAACTCACAACCTACCAGCTAGGAGTATGATGGGCTAACCACTTGCCCCAAAAGCCATGGTTGAGGATTACTCCCTAATCCTCCCTCTTAGGGTGTGGTTCAACCATCTCCTACTAGTCATATCTTGAGTCTAACAGTTATTCTTGTACATTCACTTAGTAATTATTCATTGTTGTGTTGTGCTCAAGCTTCTTCGTCTTCCTTGTGTTGTTTGTGTTCTTCCACAGACCTTGAGAAACCTCTATGGGTACAAAATGAGTAACCCAAATACTATATTTACTTCCATTAACACCATGATATGCCCCTAAATGGTGTTAGTTTTCTACTTCCTCATGGATCATGGCACATTTCCTAAGGAAGGTGACTTAAATCCAACTAAATGTTCTTTATTTCTTGTGATGCACTCAATTCGGAGATTACTTTGATCATGTGTAAAGGTACCAACCAACTTCCTAAGATTATCTTGTGATAGGCCCTAAAAAGTGCCTCCTTACAACAATATTGAAGATTTTGGGGTCTCCCAAAGATCATCGAAGTATTCAAGTGACTTCTAGGCCTATTTCCTTAATAAAAGATCAATAGGATGTGCAATTGAAAGAAGTTTCTAAATTGATCCGAGTGATTAATTGAGGCATCCAAGGTTGAATGAGATCCTTCAATGATCCTCACCATAACTTGATAACTAGTCCTTGTCTACCCTTCACGATTGCACCTTGAATCCTCCCATGATGAAGTGATGGAGGAGGACCACTATTGATGTCAATGCAATGTTAGGTAATGATAAGAGAGAATCAATAGGGAATTAACATGACATGATGTTAATGAACTTTTATTGGGTAATGAGATGCTTTTTGTACCTCAATGATGTAAATAACCTTCTATTCAAAGTGATGAGATGATGGGATATGGAACAAATGGAAGAGACAAGAGGTGTTAGGAGCAATGATGTGGATCAAGCAATGATGAGGGACCACAAAAATGTTGACAAGGTTGAGGTGTGCAATCAATATTGAGCATATACAAAATTACTTGACAATGAGATCCAACTAAAATAGTGATATAGTTGTGTGTTGTTTAACCATGATGATGTATAGGATTCAAAATAGGCAATGAGGCATATGTGTGACATATTAGGTGATGATCTTGTTGATCATTATTGAGAGGATTCTAGCATTGTACCAAGATGAAGAAGTTAGATGAGCATTTAAGCAGAGGTTAGTATTCATAACCACAATGAATTGTATATGGCTTAGATATCTATTGATGGATCTATGCATTGGTTAAAACAAAACATAGCACATCTAGTTTACATCTCTTGAATGAAACTTAGATGTAATTTACCTTAACTTTCAAAGAAATTATACATGCAAAGCCACATTTATGGAAACAAATGGCCGAGTTTGTGGACCCCAATATTGCGCAAAATGTAAACCTAGACCAAAAATTGGTAGATAGTTTGAAGATGAAACAAGTGCTAGCAAAAAAGGCAGAAGAATATAATGTACGAGATGAAGGCAATTCTTTCCTACCTATCTCATTCAATGGGCACATGACAAAAATTATTTCAGATATTGCACGAGGAGTAGCAATAGTGACTAAATCTCTATGGAAGAAGTGTGAAAACGTTGCATTGCACCCCATTTGTATAAATTTCAACTAGTTGACAAATATCTAGAAAGACCAATTAAATTTCTAGAAGGAGTGAAATTTGTACATGTGGAGTTGAATTTGATCACACCCTAGAAATTTGTAACTTTAATGAAGAAAATATTTATGAGATGATTCAATCTTCTATGTGTCAGTTGAAAGTGGTGCCTAAGTGGGGTAGCAATGTTCTATATATTTAACACATGGGGATCACTACTAGAACCAATCTCTACATGTTTGAACATCGACATACCTCCTCTTCAATGGAATACCAGGTAGTAGAACATGGATGAATTCTTTTCTGACAAGTCAAGAAATTCCATATCTTTAACAGAATGGGTGTGAATCTATGGGCTTCTAGAGAAGCTAGAAAAGAATATCAAAGAGAAAAATCACGAGATATCATGAATCTCACAATTCCTGATAGTTCTAAAGAAGATCGAACAAAAAAAAATTGTAACGAAGAATTTTGAGGGTTGTGGATGGATGTGAGTGTTAGAAACCTTGGATATTTATCTTAATAAAGCCATGACTATTGAGCACTATGGTGATGGAGGATTCCATATTAAAAGATTGTTCATGGGAGCTATCTTACAAGAAATTCATATCTTCAAATAATTTCAGTGAAAATTCTTTGAAGTATATGTGGATGATTTGTATGCATATTTTGCATGAAGAACCAAGCACATCCTTCTATTAGAAAATATTTCTCCTAAATGTAGTAAATATCAAGTATCTTTAAATCATAATAAGTGTATATCCATGGTAAGAAAACATTTTGGGATAGATTGTCTCCAAAAATGGTATATTACTGATGAAGACAAAGCCAAAGCTATAGCAAATCTACCTAAATCAAGAAATTTAAATAAATTTAGGCATTTATGGGACAATATGCATATTCTTGATTATTTATTCACACATACATAATTTGAAAGTGATGCACACTATTTTTTGTACTCTTTCTGATACATTGATAAGCTAACTACTTTCCCTAAAAGCCATGGTTGATGATAAGTACTTCCTAATCCTCTCTTTTTGGGTGTGGTTCAACCATCTCTTGCATGCCATTTCTCAATTCTAACACATACATACATACATACATGCATACATACATACATACATACATACATACATACATACATACATACATACATACATACATACATACATACATGCATGCATACATACATATGTACGTATGTACGTACGTACTGTTTGTTGCTCTAACTCTATAGGAAACTAAAGTTTTGGAGATTGGGATTGTTGACCTAAGTACCAACTTAGGGACTTGCGGAGAAAGAGACTATACCTCAATCCCCTCTCAAGTGCATATAGTGGGGATACACGCTTTTAATTATCAATCCAAAGAGTATACAAACCTAGCCGAGTGTATGAGGACATGCAATCATGTGATGATCAATGCAAATGAACTACTCAAAGAGTGTAAATAAGGCAAAGACTTATCCAAACAAGCTTCAACTGTTGGTCATGGCGAAACGATACTTGGTACAGCAGCCACCAGTATTTTGGACTTTTCTCCCAGCTCCGAGCTCCAAATATAGCGGATAGCATATGCGTTTCGAAGCTCTCCAGAAGACGCATCCAATGGCAGTGGTTTCACTCAATTCTGACGCTCCTACTTCAAGTTATGAGCAAAATACTGAGTCGCGGGAATACTTTCCTACACTTCAGCACTTCCTATACTTCGCACACACCTTACCTACAGCAAATAAACACTTTCATGGATAGACAACACTCACAATCACTCTTTCCAAGCAATACACATGCATACAAGCTCACAAAGAAGAAGATACAGAGTGAAGAAGACACAAATTCGAATTTCTGTGCTCTCTATTCTCACAATGGCAAAAAGTTCTTTACAAAGAGTCACATTTGACTTATATACTAGTGCCCTAAAAATGGTCCTTTCACACAAGAGACCGGCACTTTATTCACTAAAAGACTAATTTTCTACTATTTTACATGGGTAAATCTCCAATCTTCTGTGGGGATGCATCTAGAGGACTCCTCTAGTGCATTTACAACGGAAAATATATTACAAGAATGATTATGATACAAAAATATGATGTCCAAATCGGAAAAATTTTGGGGCCCGTCTTTTTCTCTGCTTTGTGCTTTCTTTAGCTCTGCAACACTCTCCCCCTCTTTGTCTCTGTCGTCCCTTGACAGGCTTTGCTTCTTGTCCTCAGTTTGTTGTCCGCACGCATCCCGTGGCTAGTTTTGCCTGATTCTTGATCTTGCATTACGTTTTAGAGGCGCTCTGATTTGTCCTGGTTGCACACATCGGACCTGGTTGCATTACTCCAAGCCGGTTGATTCGGTTTGCCACACACGCCATTAGTGCACATATGCGGATGTAGCTCGTAAGCCTTGATCTGAATCCTCTGTAACTCAAGAGGTTGAAGCACCCTCATATGGAATACTTGTTGGCCCTGGTTCCTCCTCTCAGCTGCGTGCTTTTCCTTGGTGTGTGTGCCCCTGCGGGCTCTGTGCAGAGATGGGTGTTGCGCCCCTGCGGGGCTTCCTGCAGAGATATGTCTTCGGATATTTCTATTTAGTGAAGCTGCTTCTTTCGTTGTCTTCTTCTTTTCTTCTTTTTACTCGACTCTCCCTCAACACTGCCCCCCTCCTGGACTCTGTCGTCCCCGACAGGCTTTGATAAGCGACGGGCATATGTCTGGATAGCTGCTTGCTCTCTTTGATTCAGCAAATTAGCGTGACATAGCATAAAGCTCTTCCATTGTTGGGATTTTACTCCATCTTCTGGTGCTTGTCGATGGTCCGCAAAAAAACTTGTTTCATAAGCTACCAGCCTCGCATTTAAATTAGATGTCATTTTTACAAAAATCTCGGAGTCGATTTCAAAAAAACCGGTAAAAAATGCTTCTTCAAAAGTCTGCATATATGTCGAGGGCAAAAACATGATGCGAGAATAATAGGCCATAAGTGTTAACCGGCTGGGAATAGTAGATAAATCAAAAATTAATGCCTCCGATCCTTGCATAATGCCGATGAAATTCAAAAATGTATATCGTACATGTTGGAACACTTTTATTACAGTCAGGAACATGCTAAAGATTTTATTTGTCATTTTGACTGCTAAATCTGGAACGGTAGCATATCTTGCAAGCCAGAATTCCATGGTTTTGACCATGTATTCCTCTGTCGGTAGGTAGTTATGTGGTGGACTAGGTAACAGTGGATAATTTAACCACTGATTATTAATACTGCCCTGTCGCTGACCTTCCCAAAATTGCATCCAGGCTCTTCTACGGGGTAGTGGGCAAATGATGATGGGTTGACTTGAAGCTCATACGGGGATGCTTCCCACTGTACCCGTAGTGTAGGGTTCTTTTCCAAGAGCTTCCTTCTCCATATTGGATCTGCTGCCTCAAACTTTGCTTGCGTATAGTTAAACGTGTCATACCGAAAATGGAGATTGTGATCCGGTTCCTTATTTGTCGTATACTTTATGTAAGACCGAGTTTGTTCCTTCAATAGCCCGTATGGTACATTGAATGGCTTGAGTAGGTGCTCGAGTTGCTTGCTGTCGATTTGAGCCTCTTTCATTAATTTGATGATTTGATCTTCAAACTCCGTAGTAAGCTGGGACACCAGTAGTGCCCTGTGTGCTCGGCTTAGTTCTACAATGTCTCGAGTGTTAGGTTCAATGGGAACCTTCTTTTCCGCCCTTATTGGTGAATGATACGAGGGGGGAGAGAGAGGACGTACCTCTTTCTCCACAGTAGCCTTGGTCTCTTGTGGAACTACTAGTGTCCCCTGTTTTGCTCGTTGCTCTAATTGCTCCTGAAGCTGTTTGATTAAATCATCTTTTTTCTTATTTTCTTCTTCAGCCTTAGCAATAGTTGCTTGGTGTTTAATTAGTTCCTGGGCCACAATATTCATTTGATCTGTGTCTTCCTTACACTGCCGTAGGTAGTTATTCTCTGCTTTTTTCCATTTCATTCTGAGGGCAGCTTTGTCCTCCATGTATCTCTTTTCCCAATCTGTAATGACTGCTTGCTCCTGTCTGAGCTGGTCTTCTAGTTTAGTGATCTTTTCTTCCAAGTTCTTGATATTTCCTTGTGGGTTGTCAGTAACTGCAAGTGGCTGATCACTAATGAGAGCTGTCATTAACTCTTTATTTTGTTGTCGTATATTGTCAGCTTCCTCCATACTGACTTTAAGCTGAGACTCTAAGATTTTACTTCGTGCTTGAATACGTGTCTTCTCAGTCTCACTCATCTCTAATTTCTTTATTAGTTCCTGGACTTGGTCTTTCAGTTTTGTCTGCTCTGTCTCTAGCATGTTGTTTCGTGTTTTGACCTCTTGAAGTTCCTTTTCTTTATTCAGAGCTTGTTCTCTTACCTTGGATAATTCGTTGGAAAGATTTTGACCTGCTCTTTCAAGTTCTTTCTTGTCTCGCATGGCTTGGTTGTAATCTTCATCAGCGTCAAGCATTAATTGTTGTGTGTCCAGAGCTGTTCTAATCATATCTTGCACAACAGGCTTGAGTTGAGCTATGTCTACATTCAGCCATGTCTTTGCTATGCCTGTCGTCTCTCCTGTTTGCACATCTTTGCCTTCTGCCACCTGGAGTGTTTCATTATGTGGTTGCCTAACTTGCAGTTGTACCCTGGGTTCTTTATCATCTCCTTTTGCTTCATCATTTTTAGTGGCACTCCCCTGAAACGTGACATCCATTGGGGAGGGTTCTGCCACAACCCTGATTGGTGTGAAGGGTTCTTCCGTTTCTATATCATTATCTTCATTCTCCATTTTTGATATCTCCATATCTGTCTTTGTGCTTGTGGTTTTCTGATTCACTTTTATTTCTTGATCGATTGGCTTGAGGCCTTCTGGTTCTTCACCATAGTCAACTTCATTTAATTCGGTCCATTGCCCATCATCCTTCGATTCGCTTCGAATATCAACATCCAACAATGATGTGTCCTTTTCTTCTTTGTCCTGTGATGACGAGCTGGAATTGTCTAATCCTATTTCGCGGTATCGGTGAACTTTAGTGAGTTTTCTTTTTGTATTTAATCCCTGTTGTGACTGCTGATAATGATGACCTTGCACTGGTAAGTTGATTTGTCCCTCCGTGTATTTGTGTGTCTCTTCCAGTGCTTTAGTAAATTCTTCTTCCGTGATTTGTTTCGGTCCTGCAATGGTTACTTTGGGAAGTACATGGACTCTTTTTGTCATATGTTCTCCTTCTTCATCTTGCTTGACTTCTCGTAGTCTTTTTGTGCCTCTCATTCTCGGCTGAGAACTGGTTTCTGCTTCTTCCCCACTGATGGCAACCTTCTTTTTCTTAGGGATAATGGCGGGTTTTGCATATTGAGCTAGCTTTTTTGAAGTTGGCATCTCTCTCAAACAATTCTTCATATCTAAAGCTTCATATATCAGTAATGTGAGAGCCGAACTACCATTCAAAAATTTCTTCTGGCCCCACTTCTTTTGGGCTTCAAATAATCTTTCTTGAACATAGCCTGTCATATTCACTTTGTTCCCAATTTGTCTCATGGCATGCGATAGTAATTGTACGACTATCTTCTGTGGAGCGGTATACCTGTGCATGCTTGGGAAAGAAAAGTGTTGATGCACCAATCGAACAACATCTTCTATGTCAATTCTGTTTATATCCAAAAATGATCTCTTCTTGGGATCATGGCACTCTGCTTTGACATTTGTGACTCCTTCTTGCTTCCATCCGAATGCTCTGTTGATTAATTCGTGTGTGAATTGGATGGTCTTCCAGGTTCCCACTTTATCTAATACTTTCGCTTCTGGAACAGTTATCTTTGTTGTCGCAGGCTGTAATGTGTTCATTACCTGTGTACACCTTTGAAAGTCCGGTACATAGATAGGCAATTTTAGGAATGACTCTAATCCGGCCTGTGTCCATACTTCTTCAATATGTGGCAAGCCTTGGACGATTGTTTTGAAGTCATGGGATAGGATGGGAAAATAGTGATCTCTATCCATTATTTTGATAGTAGCCAGGAAGATGAGATCTGACACTGGTTGGTCATCCCGAAACCAGTGACCTCTTGCTTTTGTAATTGACTCGAGTGGGAAAAGCTGGACCTCTTCCTCTTGTGTAGCTTCAGAATTAGTAGACGCCATCTGCACTCAATATAGAGTATGAATTAGTTGCCATATATTATCAGAAATCCTCCTTTGTTTGTTTGTGAGAAGCTCGATATTGCTCCGAGTGAATGGTGTCGTCGCTTTCCCGTGTGTGTGAGAAAGGTAATACCTGGATTTTTCACATAATTAGGTATTTTTATATTTTCATCTGAAAAGGAAAACAGAAAAGTTAGGTTATAGCCGAAGCGGTTATTAATTTTTTTTTGGAGTAATTTTCTTAATGTATGTACAAGTGCTCTCCTATTTCCCAAGAGGAAAATGTGCTTGACTATCCTGAAATAGAAGAAAAATGTGCCGAATGCTTGGCCTTGTAATGTGGCCCTATCATGCATACTTTGGGTATTGACAACTCCATATGTGTGCAACTGTGAGTAGTTGATTGATGCATGTCGTTTGTTCTGTCTTTCGGTATCCAAATCTGCTTCATTTTGCTGGGCTTTGTTGTATGTTGCCTAATTCCGATGAATGTGGCTCTTTTCTTGTTGTATGTCTGCTTTATCTGATTTGTAAATCTCGGAATGGCTCGGGTTGCCATTACAGACTCCTTCTTTCTCCAGTAACTCCCTTTTTGTGCCTGTTTTGCCTGTGGACCATATTGGTTCTTTCTGTGCTGAGGATCATTATTCCGGCCTAGTTTCTTTGGAGCACATGATTTGGGAATCCAGATTTGTGAACGATCCTGTTGAGCGGCTACTACTTTCTTTGGAATCCATATTGTAGCAATTCGTCGATGACTTCGTTGTTCCGACTGAGTTGGTTTCTCATTTGATTGTTTGTTCTGATGTCGGTTGTGCTTTTGTCATCGAAGATACTCCTCCACTTGATCTTTCTTTATCCACGCTTGGTTAGAGTATGGAATAGGGTATATTTTAATAGGTACAGATTTTGAATTACTCAGAGGACTAGTCTCTTTTAGGCATGGTGCTTCACTGAGGTTGGGTTTAGATAGATTGACACTCTCATGACTTGCTAGACTAGAAGATTGTGTGCAATCAGAATTCAATGTGTCCGCACATATAGTACTTGATGAAGGTGTTTCTATAGTGCTAGTGAACATACATTCATGACTTTGTTCATTGGAATGAACTTTTTGCTCTATGCTCACAGATTTGATTGGTCGTTCGTCTAGCAGACTAAATACTTCCCGATGTATCAACTGTGCCATCGATGGGCGTACTGCCTCCTTGAGTTTTTGGGTCAAAGAAAGCTTGATACAGCTTACAGCGGCTCCTGTGTCAATGAGAGCATCCACCAAGTGGTACTCCGTTCTACCTGCTCCCAAATTTAAATATGGTTGCGTTCTCTGTGAAACTACGCTTTGATTGGCTCTAAAATTAGCCATTGGGATGAGTTCTTCTCCTAGTCGATATCTCTCATCTCTCTCTCTCATCCACTCCTTCCGTTTCTTAATTCGTTCTAGGGCTTCCTGTCTCGCTTCTTCTCGTATCCTTTCCTCTTCTATGCATCTATTCTTACCTTTGATTAATCGAGACATTGTTTCTTCGGTCAATGGTTCTAGATATTGTTTTACTCTACATCCACTGATGTAGTTTGGTAATACATCTCCATCTAAGGTTGCTAAGCTGATGGCTCCACTTGTAGATATACGATTAATGATTAATGGACCATATCCTCTCTTCTGCAACTTCTTTGCATGTTGTTTCAAGGTATATACCAAAACTAAATCTCTTTCCTTCAAATTTTTTCCTTAATGTGCGCATCAAAGTAGGCTTTCTGTCGCCGTTTAGCAGCATAAATGCCTGCTACTGCTTGTAACCTAGTTTCATGAAGCTTTTCTATTTGATCCAATTGAGCTGATAGTTCATGTCCTGTCCACTCATAAGTAGTTGCTACTCTCAGAGTGGGAATTAAGAAATCAATTGGCAAAATAGCATTTTGTCCATACACTAAGTTAAAAGGAGTAGTGCCTATGGCGGTTTTATAGGCTACTCGAAATGCCCATAAAGCATGATGTAACTGCTTATCCCAATCTGATCTACCATTGTTAATAATTTTAGTGAGAACTGTACACAAGATTTTATTCGAACTTTCGGCTTGTCCATTGGCTTGTGGGTGATAAGGAGCTGATTTCTTATGAATTACCAAGAATTCATTCAATAAATCTTCTATAACTTCATTCACAAAGTGCGTACCTCTATCACTCACAATTTCTATTGGTAATCCAAATCTAGTGAAAATGTTCTCAAAGAGAAACTTGGCTGTGGTTCTTGCGTCATTTTTCTTGGTTGCTTTTGCTTCAACCCATTTGGTCAGATAGTCTGTTGCTACAATTATATATTCGGCATGGGATCCTTTCGCTGGTGGGCTAATAGGTCCTATGAAGTATATTCCCCATTTCGTGAAAGCTCTGGCACTCATCATGGGTCTAAGTGGCATTTCATCTCTCCTAATTGGATATTTCGTTCGTTGACAAGTATCACACCATTGCACATATGTTACAGCATCTTGATGTAGAGTTGGCCACCACATTCCAGCAAAGAGGATCATTTTTGCTGTTTTATCTGCAGAGAAGTGCCCTCCTGCAGCTCCTGTATGAGCCATCTCTAAAACAGAAAGATATTCGTCTTCGTGAATGCACATTCGTAATTGGTTATCTTTCCCTCGTTTAAAAAGTTGTTTTCCTATAATGGCATAATCCTTACTTTGTTCTTCAAGTGCACGTTTCCTTGCTGAAGTCGCTCCTTCTGGGTATTCTTGAGTTTTCAAGAACTTCACCAGAGGCATGCTCCATCTTGGTGCTATTGTAGAATAGCATAAGGTAGAGTTCTCATCTGGGATTTGTTCTTGATAGGTCTGACAGGTTGATACATAGTTATGTGCATCTCTTTGCATGGTTGGCCAATATATGCCTAACCTTTTCAGGGTTTGCCATGTTCCATTTGCATTCAAATGAGTTTTCCATTGGTTTACATGTGCTTTCTGAAGCCACATTTCTTGTTCCTCTTCTTCCACGCATCTCATTAATAATCCACTTGAATCCTGGTGATACAAACTTCCCGCAATGATGTGAAGGTTTTTAGTCTTCCAGAGGTCTTGGGTTTGGTTTGGTGTGATCCCATCTTTAGGTCCATGTGTAAGTATAGGGATCAACTTTTCTGCCCATTGAGGACATACTTCTAGGTTAAAAAGGTACGTATCTGGCAGATCATCTGGTACTCCTATGGGAGGTTCTCCATGGGTCATTCGTGATAAGTGGTCTGCTCTTATGTGGGTATTTCCTTTCTTGACTACTACCTCAAAATCAAATTCCATTAGCAATAAAAACCATCGTACTAGTCGTCCTGTATTACAAGGCTTGTTGACTAGGTACAGTAGGGCTTGATGATCAATGAAGAATTTGAATTTGTTTGCCAACAGGTAATGTCTGAACTTTTTGACTGTGTACACCATCCCTAGGCCTTCTCTCTCCGTGGTAGTATAATTGCGTTCTGCTTGATTTAATTGTCTACTTGCATAGGCTATAGGATGGTCTAATTTTCCCGTATTGGCAGGTTGAGCTAAGATGCAACCAATGGCAAACTTGGAAGCATCCACATGAATATGAAATGGCTTATTCCAATTAGGTACTCGAAGGATTGGTGCTGAACTCAATCGATTCTTTAACTCGTTGAAGGCTTTTTCACATTCCTCGGTCCAATTAAATTGAGTCAATAATGCATAAAGAGGTCTAGCAATTATGGCGTACATATGTATAAATCTTCGATAGTATCCACAATGTCCCATAAATGCTTGAACTTCCTTAGCCGTCTTTGGTCTTGGTAAATCCAGAATTACTTTAATTTTGTCTTCATCAGTTGAGATTCCATTTTTGGAGACAATATGTCCTAATATGTTCCCTTGTCTAGCCATGAAGACACATTTTTCTGGGTTAAGGCATACTCGATATTGTCGACATTTAGCAAAGATCTTTTCTAGCTCTGGGATATGTTCTGATCGTATAGCTGAGTAAGTACAAAGATCATCCACGTAGACCTCCATACTTTTTCTTAGAAATTCCTTGAATACATGACACATCAATCTTTGGAAGGTGGCTGGGGCATTAGTCAGACCAAAAGGCATGACTCTAAAGGCGTATACTCCCCATTCAGTTGCGAACGCTGTTTTATGTTGGTCCTCAGGAGCAATAGCTACCTGATTATACCCTGAAAAGCCATCCAGAAAGCTATAGACTTCCTTTCTTGCCACTCTTTCCAAGAGATGATCTGTAATTGGTAATGGATAACTATCCCTTATGGTCGTGGCATTTACTTTCTTAAGGTTGATGCATACTCTTAACTTTCCATTCTTTTTCGGTACAACCACCAAAGGTGACACCCATTCTGTGTGCTCAATCTCGTATATGAAACCAGCATCTAGTAACTTGTCTATTTCTTCCTTTATTTTGGCTGAATACACATCATTGTAAGTATATGGTCTTTGTTTAGAAGGTTTGGCTTCGGATGTCATGGGGATTCTATGCGCACATATAGAAGGGTCGACTCCTTTCAAGTCCTTATAGGTTCAAGCAAAGACATCCCGATATTCTCTTATGAGACGAATTAACTCTTGTTCTTCCTCTAATGAGACATCTTGTCCTATGAAGGTACATTGTTCTTCTCCTTCTTCTACAGTTACTACTATCTTCTTGGTTTGTTCCTTATTATCATATGCTATTCCAGGCTGTGCTTCTCTTTTCGGCATTTGAATAGCGATTTTTCTCTCCTCCACTTCATATTTTTTAAAGTGAGCTGGTACCTCAAATTGGTCTTGGGGTTTATTTTCTTCATCTTCTGATTCTCTTTCAAATTCTAATTCCCCCTTCTATGTGAGTTCCTGGTGTTTTTCATTGGCTGTGATATTTATGTTGGTGGTACTATTCCCTAGATCCATTGGTTCGGGCTGCATTTCAATGCTCTCGTAGTCCTCCTTCCAGTCTTTCTCGATCACTTCTCCTTCTTCAGCCTCCTGAAGGACTACCACATACAGGCTAACATCATAACCCTCCTCATCGATACATTCGTTCATGGTCACTACTTCTTCGTTTACACAGACATCGAGGGTCGCTAAAATTTCCATCCAACCGTGTGGTTCAAATTCTTCATCCGGAAATACTTGTGGCATGTAAGCTGGATCTTGTACAGACCTCGCTATTCCTTGTTTCTGCTGCCATCCTTTTCTTCTCTCCTCTTCCTTCTTTGCAGCTTGGCATATCCATAGATGAGTGTCCTCGTTCATCCAAGATTGATCACTAGAACCTACACTATGAATTGATTGATCGTCTTCCTCCTTATGAATTTGATTCCATTGTAGAGGTGGAACATCTTGATAAGTGTACGTATGTAGGTTTATTCTAGTGGTGGTTCTTGCGTGTTGTAGGTATACCGCATCTTTTCCCCAATCTTGTACGACCTTTAACTGTCTCATGAAAGGCCTTCCTAGGATCATTTCATAATTGCTTGGCCTTTCGAAGTGACATATTGCTAAAGTGTGTTCGAATTCCACTCCACATGTAGTGAAAACTACTCGTTCCAACAATCCTAAGGGTCTTTCTGTATGTCCGTCTGCCATTTGTATTTTCATGTGCGTTGGTCTTAACGCTGGTTTTCCCCATTTCTCCCAAATTTCTTTGGTAGCAATACCAACACCAGCTCCCGAATCTAAGATGGCTTTGGTAGTGTAACCCCTATAAGTAATTGGAAGGCAGGTATTTCCTTCATCTCCCTCACTAAATTCTCCTACCTTATCCACTGGAATTCTCACCGTGTTTACTTCGTCTGCTATCTCTTTCTTTTCCTCCTTGACTTCCCATTGATTGATTAATTTCTCCTTCAAATGTGGTTTTACCTTCAACAGTTCTTCGAATGTTAGGGTACAAGGGATTTTTACCTCTCTAAGGCGTTGTATGATCTCAGATGTTTGGATTGATGAGTTCGTTTCTCGTTTCCTCATTGAGGGAATACGATACAATTCTGAATTGTGTTCGTACTCCCCTGTGTAATTGGGCAGTTCATTTACATCTTCCTCTCCTTGGTCACTTGCATCCATCGGAAAAAATTCTTCTGAATTTAGTTCAGGTATTGAACCCTCTATTTCGTTTTCTGCTTCTAGTTCTTCAAAGGGTGGTTCAATTCCTTCCACTTTCTTCCATTTGTCCTCTTGAACTCGTGCCCATAGATCTTTAGTCCATTCTCCTTCTACTTCGGGAACTATGGATCCTTCCCTTCTCTCAATACCACATTCGTCATTCTGTGTTCTACTCACTTCAGGCTTTTCATGAGTGTTTACACACTCTTGGAATTCTCCTTCAGAAATTCGGGTATTGGGTAAAGGCGATGCAGGTTTTTCTAAGGTCTGTTGTGCAACTTCTATCAATTTCTTGCAGATCTCCAGTCTTTCTTTTTCTAAGTCGCCTCTTGGATATTCTCTCTCGTGTTGTTCTATGGTAGGTCCTGCTCTTATTCGTGCCTTGTATGCCTGAATCCATATGGCTAATTCTTCAGGCATAGGGTCTGCTAACACTGATCCTACCTCTTCTTTTTTGTACTTTTCATTTTTAATTTCTTCTTTTTTTTTCTTTTCCTCTTTTGGATTCTGTTCGTTCTTCTCCTTTTCCTTCTTTTGTAATAACTTCTTTTCTTTTATCCTATCTCTTCGGTGCTTCCATCTCTGGGACCTTTTACTTGCAATACTTTTCTCCGGCTCTACTGAGTCTTCAACTCTTTGGGGGATGGGTATGTTCACCTCCCTGTTATTTTGGTTGTTCTCCTCCGTTTTATTAGGGGTCTCTCTGGCTTTGGCTCTTTTTATTGCTTTCAATGGTACTGTGTACTCTTTATCACTCCCTGATGATTCAATTACTTCTATTACATTGATTTGCACGTTAGATGTAACCTTGTTGGGATTCTTGGGGCAGTCTCTGAAAAGGTGTTCCTTACCACAATCACTACAGTAGCCTTCCCAGACTCGTTGTGGTGGTGGTGGGTTTGGCAATGTGCATTCTCTGATGTAGTGATCACCTCCACATCTGTAACATGGTCCTCTGGGTACAGGCGGTCTGTTCGTGGGTCGGGGTGGTATGGTTGCTCTAGGAGCTGTGTACATTAATGACACATGGTCCTGCTCATATCCGTATGAACTATCTGATGCTTCCATGCCATAGGCATATGGTTCATACAGTTGTCCATATTCCATCATTGAGCTTTCATAATTGGGATATGCTCCTTGACTATGGTCGTAAGATGAGTCATATGGTTCATTACCCACCAAAGGTGTGGCTGGGACTATTGCTCTCTCTAGGTTTTCTTCAGGTTGAGCTATCTTGACTGGGACAACGTTCTGAGGATGGGGCGGTTGTTGTCCTAGTACTGGTTGTGGTTGGGTGTATCCTTGATACACATATGGTCGTGGCACTGGTGCTTGCGGCTGATAAGTGGGATATCTAAAGGCTTCACCTCCCTGATCTCTCTGAGGGTATCCATAAGGTCTCATGTATGGCTGTGCTGGTCTCGCTTGCCTATTGTAAGGGCAATTTTCTGTATTGTGATTTGTATATTTCTGTTCCACACTGCAATATTGTAGAGGTCCTGGGACAGAGGGTCTATTATAAGCATAAGCAGGTGGTGGGACTACTCCCCTAGTACACAAGTGAGAAGGATGATCACCTCCGCACTGCATACATCTTCTGAGCATGGGTACTCTCATAGGGTTATTGGGGTAGTTCCTCTGTCCTTGAACGTTCAACTTCTTCGCGATCAAATCGGCTATTTCCTCTACATTGTTTTTAGGGATTGATGTGCTACTGGCCGAATCTTCACTTTTCAAGCTACCTTGAGGTATTTTCAGGTCCTCTACTAGGTTGTCTTCTAGATCTATACATTCCTTCAGGCATTCTTGCAAAGTCTAAACTCTCTTTACATATACCAATGATCTCAAAGATCCGTTCAACAATCCTTCCAAAAATAATGACACCATTTTATTTTGGGTAGGTCTCTCTTCTACTGGGCATCTGTCCACATACTGTTTGAATCTTCTTGCAGCTAATCTCACTGATTCGGTAGGGACTTGCTTGAAGCTATGGATCAATGATGAAGAATTGTTTTTAATTCCTGACTTAGTGAATTCCTCAATCATTTCTTGGTATACTTGCTCCATGTTTTGAAAAGTATTAGGGTCCAATGGTTGAAACCATGCTAACGCAGTGTCTGACAAAGTAAGACCAAAGGACTCATATTGAATCAAAAAGTCTTCTACCTGTTCGGCTCTGATTACTCGTTTAAATTCAGCTATATGATTGTAAGGTTCACTAGAGCCATCATAGTGGTTTCTCATGCATTTGGCAACTTGGATTGGCCTTAATCTTCTTCCTGCTTTGGGTGGTCTAGGCATTACTGGGAAAATTGGTCTTCCTATTGGTATGCCTGGTCCTCTTACTACCGGCGGTCTGACTCGAGCATGAATTCCATGTCTTGGGTCAATAGTTGGTTGAGGTCGGTAATTAGGGTTATTTGCATGCATTGCGAACTGCACAGGTGGTCTGACTGGGATTTGAGTTTGTTGTGTTTGTTGTGTTTGGCCCGACTGTTGATATGAATCATTATGGGACGTTCCGAGTGGGTTTCTTGAAGTAGTGGCTTGGTCCCTAGGGGGAAACACTGGGATATTCTGATATTTCAACTCAGCTCTTTTTGCTTCTGTTAAGGGCCAATATCTTCTCTGATTCTTATCCAGATATGTGATGATGGTGGAGAAATCAGGATCTTGTAACTCATAGATGGTGACTGGATTAGGAGCAGCTTCCCAAATTGAAGAATGTGCTCTAAGAAGATGCTCTATCCCATTGATCAAATATACATCCATTAAGGTGTCATCTTGGGGAATCAGGTCTCCTCTCCATATCCTAGCAACCGTAGATCTTCCCCTAGGTGTAGTTACTTGCTCTTCATTCCCTCCTCCATTTAAGTTTGAAGCATTATTTTCTTCACCAATTTCATTAATGTTTTCTGGGTGTTCTGTGACAACATATTGGATATCTCTTTTGTCCATGTAAAATCCTCCTACGTACTTGACTGCTGGTCTAGGCACTATGTAAGCCTCTGATGCTTTCTTTAACCTAGCCACTGATCTGTTTAGACCATCCAAATAAATAGGGATCTCATTTTGGTTGGTGTTCACATACTCCAAGGAGGTCCTGTACTCTCCCTCAATGATTGACATCATCCCAATCATGGGTACTGTGTTCTGCATATCCTCTGAAGCCATGGGAATTTCTTCCTCTGACTCACTGGAGGTCTCTGAATAATGTGAACGGTTACTTTGCTCTGCTACACTACCTACAGAAGAGATTACACTTCTTCGGCTTCCTAGAGTTCTTCCGGATCTCAGGTTCATCCACCTAACAACTCTGATCAGTCCTTGCAACCTTCTAGCCTCTGGGATTCTTCACTCAGGGTTAGAATTCTAGGAAGAATTTTGGCTAAAAATTGATTGAAAATAACTTTTCAAGTCACGATACTTAACCTCAAAATTCCACGATCTCTGACTACTGACGATACTTGAAACTGGCGATACTCAATCTCCGAGGATAGACGATACTTGATACACCACAAAAACAATACACGATGTTTCAACTCAGACGATACACGATGCTTGTGATCCTATGATACACAACACTGATCAAGTATCGCGATCTCTGAAGACCAGACGATACATGATACCTGATGAAAACGATACTTGACACTGATCAAGTATCGCGATCTCTGAAGACCAGACGATACACGATACCTGACCGAAGCAATACTTACCACTGACGATACACGACATTTGACCGGTATCGCGATCTTTGCCAAGCGATACACGATACTTAAACGAAACGATACACGATCTTTGATCCAGACGACACTCGATCGCTGGTAAATATCGCGATCTTTGATCAAAACGATCTCTGGGCCAAACGATACCGATCTCTGGAATGGAAACGATCGACGATACCTGAACCAAACGATATGCGATCTCTGGTAAGTATCGCGATCTCTGAGGAGCGATACACGATACTTAGCCCACCAAACAATACACGATACACGATACTTACGAAGTATCGCGTTAGGTATGAAACGATACCCGATCAACGATCGATAGCCAAAACGATCTCTAATCCGAAACGATACACGATCTATGATCTCTGGGCAAAATGATCTCTGACCAAGTATCGCGATCGGTATGAAACGATACACGATCGGAGGGAAATATCGCGATACTCAACCACAGGAGCAAAACGATACTTGCTAAGTATCGCGATACTCGACCGCGGGAGCAAAACGATACTTGACCCTTAGACAAATTTTGGGAAAGATTTTTTCTAAGTTTTGGTTGTACACATGCTCTACTCTTTCCTCTCTCCTCTCCTCACTCTCTGCCTCACTCCAAACACTCTTTTTCACCTCTGTCAGTACCAAACGATACCTGACGCAGATCGTTTTTTCTTTCCTAAATTGATTTGCTGAGATATTTTGATCAAAAGGGTGGGTTAGCTTACCTTGGTAGCTCCTATAATCTCTTTGTCACTTCCCCTTGCTCTGTGCAACCCCAGCTTGCCCGTTTGCTCACACGATCTCTGACGCAGCCCTCACGATACTCGACACTGCAGCTCACGATACTTGCTTTCTAGGCAAGTGAATTGCAAAAATGATTTTTGGGCTTTTATACTTGAGGTTTTCTTGCTTCAAAAAAAGACAAATTCCACTAATCTATGACTCACTCCTACTCCAATGACTTGACCTACTCTTTCACTACTCCTACTCTACTCACTCCACTCACTTCCCTAAACTAACAACTCACTACACACACTCCAAGAATGAGAAGTAGCAAGTGCGGCTGAAAATGACTTACCAAAGAAGAGAAAATTTCCACTCCTCCACTTACTTCAATGCAAAAAAGCTACTTACCATCACACGAATGCCTCGGTTTGATTCGTTCCTCCCCGGCAACGGCGCCAAAAAGTGTGTTGACCTAAGTACCAACTTAGGGACTTGCGGAGAAAGAGACTATACCTCAATCCCCTCTCAAGTGCATATAGTGGGGATACACGCTTTTAATTATCAATCCAAAGAGTATACAAACCTAGCCGAGTGTATGAGGACATGCAATCATGTGATGATCAATGCAAATGAACTACTCAAAGAGTGTAAATAAGGCAAAGACTTATTCAAACAAGCTTCAACTGTTGGTCATGGCGAAACGATACTTGGTACAGCAGCCATCAGTATTTTGGACTTTTCTCCCAGCTCCGAGCTCCAAATATAGCGGATAGCATATGCGTTTCGAAGCTCTCCAGAAGACGCATCCAATGGCAGTGGTTTCACTCAATTTTGACGCTCCTACTTCAAGTTATGAGCAAAATACTGAGTCGCGGGAATACTTTCCTACACTTCAGCACTTCCTACACTTCGCACACACCTTACCTACAGCAAATAAACACTTTCATGGATAGACAACACTCACAAGCACTCTTTCCAAGCAATACACATGCATACAAGCTCACGAAGAAGAAGATACAGAGTGAAGAAGACACAAATTCGAATTTCTGTGCTCTCTATTCTCACAATGGCAAAAAGTTCTTTACAAAGAGTCACATTTGACTTATATACTAGTGCCCTAAAAATGGTCCTTTCACACAAGAGACCGGCACTTTATTCACTAAAAGACTAATTTCCTACTATTTTACATGGGTAAATCTCCAATCTTCTGTGGGGATGCATCTAGAGGACTCCTCTAGAGCATTTACAACGGAAAATATATTACAAGAATGATTATGATACAAAAATATGATGTCCAAATCGGAAAAATTTTGGGGCCCGTCTTTTTCTCTGCTTTGTGCTTTCTTTAGCTCTACAACAGGGATTAACAAGAATTACTCAGTGAATTTCTTTTCCCTAACCACATATTACAATAAACATTACAAATAAATTAGGAACTTAAACATAGGTAGACAAAATAAAAAAAACTCATAGATATGATGATAGATCACACAAATCCTTTATTGCATTAGCTTATTTTGACCATCAATACAATCTCATGAAAATTCCATATGAACTTCCATACAATAGGTAAGGGCAAAAAATGGTTAAGTTCCTAGGAAGAATAAGAGTTATGGGAATTACAACTTGGATATATGCATAGATAGTAGCCTAACATTGGCATGTATAGTGTATTGGATCTAGTAATTTAAACTTCATCATCTTTATCAGATGGAGGGTGCATAATATGGTCAATGTCATATAGAAATGCATCAAAAAGAGCCTTCATTTGAGTCATCATACCCTAAGCTTCATTCTCGAAATCTGCAACTGAACATTCTAGATTAGTCGAGTTAGCTTTGAAGGCAGCTTCTACAACTTTGGCCTCTGCAAAGTCCAAAGTTATAGACTCCATAAAACTTTGACTAGTTGTGGTCGATTCTACCAGTTGAGAAGTAAGTCCAAAAATGAATTCTCCCTTCTAGACTAGAGCAATGTCTTTTGACTCTGCCAACTTCAGCAATTGTGTTTGCACTTTTCAGAGCTCTATAATTTGTACTTCTTCACCTACCAAAATGTATGTGTTGTCTTTGATGGACTGTTTGGCATCTTGTAACTAAACTTCTAATTCTTTGTTATTTTTCAATCTAGCAGTATCCACTTTTAAGTTATCTATTAGGGACACTATCTATGAGGTCAAATTATCTTTCTCTGTTAGTAATTCTACTACTTGGTTCTGTAGTAAATCCTTGTATGATCATACTCTATGCAATTCATCCTAGATTGCTTATAGTTGCTCACATAGGACTTGTTGTTATTCTTCTCCTTCCTCCATCTATGCATCCATATTCAACATCTTGCTCTTCATAGCTTTTACCTCATCACTTGAAATAATGGCTCTTCTTGCCAAAATGTTCTGTATCTTGTTATTTTTTTGAGTGAATCTCCTAATTTTGCTTACAACTTTTGCACATCTGCATCATCCTATCATGATGTCGTTTCTTCCTTCTCCATCTATAGAGATCAAAGTGCTAACAATCAAGCTGCATCAGCCATAGTGTGTGAAGTAATTTTATAGTCTTTGAGGAACCATGTGTAAATGCATGAAGAACACCCGAATAGAGGGAATTGGACTCAGCCTTGGTTAGCTCCCCATGGATCCTTGATTTGATCAGCAAAAATCATGAACCTTAAAGTACATTTTGACGATGTCCCCTTGGATTTACCCATCTGCAAGCCTTGATCAGCTTGCATATGTTTTGAAAATTGAGATTGACAGAGAGATTCCTACCTCTACAAATCCTCTTGCTAAGCTTCTTCTTCAGCCTGAAAATGAGCGATTTCCTTCTCAGTTGCCACTTGCTACTATTGCTTCCTTGACTTCTTCCTGCAATCATCGAGAATATTGAGGAGGTTTCTTGGAACATTGCAAAGGTTGCTTGCCCCCAAAGCTCAACTCCTCAAAGCACTGCTTGGAGTATCTCCACCTCTCGCCACTTGTATGTGAGGTAGGATTCTATCTCCACTTTTGGCACTTTTGTCTTTCCCTGATGCTTAAGATCCTATAAGAACCCACATTGCCACTTTCGACTGTTGCATGACTGGCAAGTGACCTACAGGAATGATTAAAGATAAGAAAATACATCTCTTTGTATCTAGGTACTACGCTCTCTTCAACACTTGACAGAGGCATCAAACTTCCCTTTTACATTTTTGAAAGAAAAGTTTCATTCAATTTACCTCCATTGTGGCTTTGTTAGCTTTGACTAATAGTGAGTACACTATCTACAAGACAGCATACTACTTGGAGTGTAGGTTGATCACTAAGGTTTCCAATCAAAATTTGAGCTTCCATGGGGAATTACTCAAAAATATAGCATACTTGTGTTCCCCCGAGCATGGTTTGCCAAACATGTGCTCCATGTCTTCGATAGGAACTAGTACTATCAAAGTTGTAATACTGTCATTGCTAAGTTGCAACCATTGTGCAATGTAAGAAACATCCAAGCATACTGGCATCTCCTCGTTGATCTACTACATGAAGAAGGCTGAGTGTTTGCCTTCATGCTCCATCTGCTTGTTCATATGGACAAGAAATGCCAACACCATGGATTGCACAGCCAACTCTTGCCAGTCAGTCATGGCATAGTCCATCAATTCCCTAGCCTAGAACCACTCCAACATCAGTTTAGGGAGGCAATGAGGGATCCCTAGCATGTGCAGGTCTGTGAAATTTAGCTAGTTGGGGATTACTCTAGTCTTCATCATGTTAAACAACACATTAATCACAATGCAGTAGTCAAAGAGTAGAAAGCGCTATAGAGCAAAAATACTTGCTTATAACGACTAATGAATTGATCAAACACAAAAGCGAAGTAATTTTCCTCAATCCACGAGTAAGGCACTCTATCTCTAATAAGGTTTAGTGGTGATCTCTCGACCCACCACCCACTCTGCATGAACTTATCATCAATGTGAGGTACATTGAACCATCATGATTAACATTGATTAACTAGACTTACATGCATGTCAATGGCATCTCATCCTTGCGTATAGGGTACTGAGTTCTCTGACAAAACATCACACCGTTTCACATAGGTATGTGCATCCATGTGAAGGGTCGGCCACCAGAAGCCCGCAAATAGTATTGCCTTGATCACCCGATCTAGTCCAAAGTATCCTTCTGCTACACCTTGGTGAGCTGCTTCCAAGATCTTGAGATATTCGCTCTCATGGACGCATAGTCTCAGGTACCCATCTTTACCACGCTTATATAGATTATCACCAATGAGTGAGTAATCTAGGGCTTCTTGTTCTAGACTTCTTCGTCTGGCCAGTGCCATATCTTGAGGGAATGTTCTCGTCCTCAGGAAATCTACTAATGGTTCACTCCAATCTGGCACTATGGACACTTGATATAGAGTGGCATGTTCCACAGGTGGTTTAGTGCAACAGATTGGGCATTCCTTGCACAACTTTTGGACATCGGCTTCCATAGTAGGCCAATGCACTCCGAATCTCCTAAGTGTCTGTAAAGCTCTTTTCTTTGAGTAGTGTTGCTCTAATGCACCTACATGTGCTAATTGCAACCATTTTGCGTACTCGTCCTCTTCCACACAACAAGCCAATATCCCTTGATCTGTCTGTTTGTACATGCTTCCTGTCATGATATGGTACTTCTGGGCTTTTACTACCTCTCTATCTTGAGTGTTTATGACTGGGTGATTAGGCCCGTAGGTCAATACTGGTACTAGTGGCTTAGCCCACTGAGCTACAACTTTTAAATTAAACAAGTAAGCATCAGGAAGGTCATCTGATACTCCTTGTGCGGCTTCTCCAGATGTGAGCCTAGAGAGGTGGTCTGCTCTCAAGTGAGTCTTCCCTTTCCTCACCACAACCTCAAAGTCGTATTCCATTAGCAAGAGAAACCATCTTACTAATCTACCGGTATTGCATGGTTTGTTTACCAAGTACAATAATGCCTGATGATCGGTAAAAAATTTAAACTTATTTGCAAGCAAATAGTATCTAAACTTTTTAACTACATATACCATGCCTAATCCCTCTCGTTCAGTGGTGGTATAATTTCGTTCAGCTGTATTCAATTGTCTACTGGCATAGGCAATTGGAAGATCCATATTACCTTCACCTGTAGGTTGTGCAAGCACACATCCAATAGCATAATTGGATGCATCCATGTGAACATGAAATGGCTTATTCCAATCTGGGGTGGTCAAGATTGGTTCTGAACACAATCTTCTTTTGAGCTCATTGAAGGAGTCTTCACACTCATTAGTCCACTCGAAGTTAGTCAAAAGTCCATACAGAGGTTTTGCTATGATGGCATACATGTGTATAAACCGTCGGTAATAACCACAATGCCCCATGAAAGCTTGTACTTCCTTGATATTCTTTGGCCTAGGTAACTTGGCTATGGCTCTTACCTTCTCTTCATCGGTGGATATGCCATTCTTTGACACTATGTGTCCTAGAATCTTGCCTTGCCTGACCATGAAAACACACTTCTCTGGGTTCAAGCAAACTTGATATTCTCTGCATTTATCAAAGATTTGTCTGAGTTCAGGTATATGGGTCTGTCTAATGTTGGAATGAGCGCAAAGATCATCAACATAGACTTCCAAATTCTTCCTCAAGAACTCTTTAAACACATGACACATTAATCTTTGAAAGGTAGCAGGTGCATTGGTAAGCCCGAATGGCATTACCCGAAAGGCAAATATGCCCCACTCTGCGGCAAAAGCCGTCTTATGTTGATATTCTGGTGCAATGGCTACCTGATTGTAGCCAGAGAATCCATCCAAGAAGCTGTACACTTCCTTGCCTACTACCCTTTCTAATAGATGCTCAGTAATAGGAAGCGGATAACTATCTCTAATTGTGGCGGCATTAACTTCTTTAATGTTAATACACACGCAATTTTCCATTCTTCTTGGGCACAACCACAATGGGCGATACCCATTCAGTGTGCTCAATCTCATAGATAAACCCAACTTCTACCAATCTATCTATCTCCTCCTTGATCTTAGCAGCGTAGTTATCATTGTATGTATAGGGCTTCTGCTTAGATGGTCTGGCATCTGAGGTCATGGGAATCGTGTGTGAGCATATGTCTGGGTCGACACCTTTCAGGTCCTTGTAGCTCCAAGCGAATACATCTCTGTACTCTCTTAGCAAAGCTACCAACTCTTGCTCTTCTTCTTCCGTCAAGTCATGCCCTATGTAGGTGCATCTTTCTTCTCCCTCTTCTATGGCGACAACTATTTTCTTGGTAGTTTCCTTGCTATCATAGGCCCCTCCTGCTTGTGCCTCACGTTTAGGCATTCTTATCATGACTCTCCTATCGTTTATCTCATATTTTTTAAAGTTTTCAGGGACCTCAAACAAGGATTCTTCTGCCTCCGGAGTGACTTCCTTCTTCTTTCTTTTCTTTCCTCCACTCTTAGTGGCTACTTGTGTGGCTAACCTCACATCATTCGTGATTTCTCCGTGTCTCTGGGGGTAAGCTTCAACTTCATAGAAGTATTCTTCATCTGATGCAGAAGGTGGGTCCATAATGATTGACTCTAAGTCGGAGTCACTTGCATCCTCAAATGTATCAGGGCTAGGTTCACATTCTTCTAAAACTGCATCTCCCATGATTGGCTCTATTGAGAAGACTGAAATGTCATAGCCATCCTCATCACAGTGGGGTGTCCACTGCTCTTCATTGATGGCTACATCCATTGTTGCTAAAATTTCTGCCCAGCCATGAGGTTCAAACTCTTCATCGGGAAATACTACAGGTGCATAGGTTGGGTCTTGAATTGATCTATGTGTCTCTTTCCCACCTACCTCTCTTGCTTTTTCTCTTTTCTCTTCTTCTACTGCCACTTTGCACATCCATAAGTGGGTGTCTTCATGCATCCATGAGGATCCTGATCCTATGGAATGCACTGACTCCGTGTCATCCTTGGCTCTATGGATGAAATTCCATTGAATGGGCGGTACGTCTCTATGAGAGTAATCCTTGAGATTGACTTTGGTTGTAACACCTAAGTGTTGCAAGTATAAGGAATTGGTTCCCCAGTCCTGTACTACTTGCAATTGCGTATAAATGGCCTTCCCAAAATCATCTCGTAGGCTTGGTTTCTGCTAAAGTCGCATATAGCAAAAGTATGTTCGAACTCAACACCACATGTAGTGAGAGTTATGCCTTCTAGCAATCCCAAGGGCCTCTCAATATGGCCATCGGCCATCTGCAGTTTCATTCTCGTCGCTCGGAGTGCTGGCTTGCCCCAATGCTTCCATAGGGAAGTTGTAGCAATTGAAACTCCTCCACCTGAGTCCAAAATTGCCTTGGTTGTGTATCCTTGATGGGTAACTAGGAGATAGGTATTTCCTTCTTCTCCTTCACTCATGTCTCCTATCTTATCCAATGGTATTTCAGGCACTGTTCTATGAGATCCTACCTGGGAACGGGATTTCGCTATGTCTGGCACTTGTTTGGCTACGTGTTTCCACACTTCTGGCTTAACTTTGAGTAGCTCTTTTAAAGTGAGATTGCACTGCACTTTAGTGTTCTTACTACCTCTGTATTCCTAGGTATGATTGAATCTTTGTTTCTTATCATGACTTTGGATGCTCTCAGGCAAGTAGACTTGGTTTCCCATGGGCCTGTGAAATGTGGTAACTCTTGCAAGGAATTAGACTCAAAGTCTAACCTCTCATGAGAGTGGGCACTTTCCTGTTCTTCATAAATAGAAGGGATGTCCTGTGGGAACTGATCATGTGCGTCATCCACAAGTTCAATGGGAGGAGGGACTTCACTCTCCTTTGCCCACTTCTCTTCTTGAATCTCTCTCAGGAACTCTGGTGAATACCTATTCATAGAAGAAGAGGTGTCTGGTTCAGTGGAGTTAGGCGCATAAGCTCCCTGGGGAGGAATGCTTATTCTATCACTTGCCCTCTCCTTAGCCTGGGAGGTGCTCCTTTTCGAGACTTTGCAAGTAACCTCTCCAATCTATCCAATAGACCGTCAAAGTGCAATGGTGTTCTGATGGGGTTAGAGCCATTGAACAAGCGACTGGCTTCAAACATGGCTTGCGCCAGTTCGACCATTTTAGCACAAAGCTTTGTTCGCTCTATCTCTAGATCGGCTCTAGGGTAACATTTCTCATGATCTGTTACATTGGGCCCTTCTTGGATTCTGGCCTGATATGCTTTAAGCATCATGTCTAGATCTTCAAGAGTGGGATCGGCTAGGACTGATCCTACTCTGGGTGGTGGGTGGGTTAAGGGTGGTGTATTGAAAGGTTGGGGAATGGAAGAAGATGGATTGACGGGTAAAGGGAAAGGTGGGGGAGGGGTGGTGTGAGAGTGGTTTTGAGATGCGAGTTCACTTATCTTTTCTTTGGTTTCTCTCAAGCTTTCTTCAAGTTAGCTCATTTTCTGTGACCATTGTCTTTTCATTCTCTCCCGGCTATCTCTCCATGCTCTTGTCCTTTTCTTGGTTATACTCTCTGTCTCACTAACCTCAAAACTCTTTTCCTGCCCTACTCCTTGAGTTTGCTGCAAGGCTTGGGCTCTAGTGACTACATGCACTGGGGTTGTGGAAGTTATACTTCGCGTAGAGTCTACCACTAACCCAATGACGTTGATAGGAGTGTCTAAACTTTTTAACTGCATATACCATGCCTAATCCCTCTCGTTCTGTGGTGGTATAGTTTCGTTCAACTGTATTCAATTGTCTACTGGCATAGGCAATTGGAAGATCCATATTACCTTCACCTGTAGGTTGTGCAAGCACACATCCAATAGCATAATTGGATGCATCCACGTGAACATGAAATGGCTTATTCCAATCTGGGGTGGTCAAGATTGGTGCTGAACACAATCTTCTTTTGAGCTCATTGAAGGAGTCCTCACACTCATTAGTCCACTCGAAGTTAGTCAAAAGTCCATACAGAGGTTTTGCTATGATGGCATACATGTGTATAAACCATCGGTAATAACCACAATGCCCCATGAAAGCTTGTACTTCCTTGACATTCTTTGGCCTAGGTAACTCGTCTATGGCTCTTACCTTCTCTTCATCGGTGGATATGCCATTCTTTGACACTATGTGTCCTAGAATCTTGCCTTGCCTGACCATGAAAACACACTTTTCTGGGTTCAGGCAGACTTGATATTCTCTGCATTTATCAAAGATTTGTCTGAGTTCAGGTATATGGGTCTGTCTAATGTTGGAATGAGCGCAAAGATCATCAACATAGACTTCCAAATTCTTCCTCAAGAACTCTTTAAACACATGACACATTAATCTTTGAAAGGTAGCAGGTGCATTGGTAAGCCCGAATCCTCCTTGACCTTAGCAGCGTAGTTATCATTGTATGTATAGGGCTTCTGCTTAGATGGTCTGGCATCTGAGGTCATGGGAATCGTGTGTGAGCATATGTCTGGGTCGACACCTTTCAGGTCCTTGTAGCTCCAAGCGAATACATCTCTATACTCTCTTAGAAAAGCTACCAACTCTTGCTCTTCTTCTTCCGTCAAGTCATGCCCTATGTAGGTGCATCTTTCTTCTCCCTCTTCTATGGCAACAACTATTTTCTTGGTAGTTTCCTTGCTATCATAGGCCTCTCCTGCTTGTGCCTCACGTTTAGGCATTCTTATCATGACTCTCCTATCGTCTATCTCATATTTTTTAAAGTTTTCAGGGACCTCAAACAAGGATTCTTCTGCCTCCGGAGTGACTTCCTTCTTCTTTCTTTTCTTTCCTCCACTCTTAGTGGCTACTTGTGTGGCTAACCTCACATCATTCGTGATTTCTCCGTGTCTTTGGGGGTAAGATTCAACTTCATAGAAGTATTCTTCATCTGATGCAAAAGGTGGGTCCATAATGATTGACTCTAAGTCGAAGTCACTTGCATCCTCAAATGTATCAGGGCTAGGTTCGCATTCTTCTAAAACTGCATCTCCCATGATTGGCTCTATTGAGAAGACTGAAATGTCATAGCCATCCTCATCACACTGGGGTGTCCACTGCTCTTCATTGATGGCTACATCCATTGTTGCTAAAATTTCTGCCCAGCCATGAGGTTCAAACTCTTCATCGGGAAATACTACAGGTGCATAGGTTGGGTCTTGAATTGATCTATGTGTCTCTTTCGCACCTACCTCTCTGGCTTTTTCTCTTTTCTCTTCTTCTACTGCCACTTTGCACATCCATAAGTGGGTGTCTTCATGCATCCATGAGGATCCTAATCCTATGGAATGCACTGACTCCGTGCCATCCTTGGCTCTATGGATGGGATTCCATTGAATGGGCGGTACGTCTCTATGAGAGTAATCCTTGAGATTGACTTTGGTTGTAACACCTAAGTGTTGCAAGTATAAGCAATTGGTTCCCCAGTCCTGTACTACTTGCAATTGCCGCATAAATGGCCTTCCCAAAATCATCTCGTAGGCTTGGTTTCTGCTAAAGTCGCATATAGCAAAAGTATGTTCGAACTCAACACCACATGTAGTGAGAGTTATGCCTTCTAGCAATCCCAAGGGCCTCTCAATATGGCCATCGGCCATCTGCAATTTCATTCTCGTCGCTCGGAGTGCTGGCTTGCCCCAACGCTTCCATAGGGAAGTTGTAGCAATTGCAACACCTGCACCTGAGTGCAAAATTACCTTGGTTGTGTATCCCTGATGGGTAACTAGGAGATAGGTATTTCCTTCTTCTCCTTCACTCATGTCTCCTATCTTATCCAATGGTATTTCAGGCACTGTTCTATGAGATCCTACCTAGGAACGCGATTTCGCTATGTCTGGCACTTGTTTGGCTACGTGTTTCCACACTTCTGGCTTAGCTTTGAGTAGCTCTTCTAAAGTGAGATTGCACTGCACTTTAGTGTTCTTTACTACCTCTGTATTCCTAGGTATGATTGAATCTTCATTTCTTATCATGACTGTGGGTGCTCTCAGGCAAGTAGACTTGGTTTCCCATGGGCCTGTGAAATGTGGTAACTCTTGCAATAAATTAGACTCAAATTCTAACCTCTCATGAGAGTGGGCACTTTCCTGTTCTTCATAAATAGAAGGGATGTCCTGTGGGAACTGATCATGTGCGTCATCCACAAGTTCAATGGGAGGAGGGACTTCACTCTCCTTTGCCCACTTCTCTTCTTGAATCTCTCTCAAGAACTCTGGTGAATACCTATTCATAGAAGAAGAGGTGTCTGGTTCAGTGGAGTTAGGCGCATAAGCTCCTTGGGGAGGAATGCTTATTCTATCACTAGCCTGGGAGGTGCTCCTTTTCCAGACTTTGCAAGTAACCTCTCCAATCTATCCAATAGAACGTCAAAGTGCAATGGTGTTCTGATGGGGTTAGAGCCATTGAACAAGCGACTGGCTTCAAACATGGCTTGCGCCGATTCGACCATTTTAGCACAAAGCTTTGTTCGCTCTATGTCTAGATCGGCTCTAGGGTAACATTTCTCATGATCTGTTACATTGGGCCCTTCTTGGATTCTGGCCTGATATGCTTTAAGCATCATGTCTAGATCTTCAGGAGTGGGATCGGCTAGGACTGATCCTACTCTGGGTGGTGGGTGGGTTAAGGGTGGTGTATTGAAAGGTTGGGGAATGGAAGAAGATGGATTGGCGGGTAAAGGGAAAGGTGGTGGAGGGGTGGTGTGAGAGTGGTTTTGAGATGCGAGTTCACTTATCTTTGCTTTGGTTTCTCTCAAGCTTTCTTCAAGTTTGCTCATTTTCTGTGACCATTGTCTTTTCATTCTCTCCCGGCTATCTCTCCATGCTCTTGCCCTTTTCTTGGTTATACTCTCTGTCTCACTAACCTCAGAACTCTTTTCCTGCCCTACTCCTTGAGTTTGCTGCAAGGCTTGGGCTCTAGTGACCACATGCACTGGGGTTGTGGAAGTTATACTTCCCATACAGTCTACCACTAACCCAATGACATTGATAGGAGTGATTTTAGGCATGTTATTAGGGTTCTTTGGGCAATCTCGTAGGAGATGCTCTTTTCTGCAGTCTTGACAGAAACCCTGAATTGTCACTGGTTGGGGTTATGTAGGGGCAGGCAGTGGACAATCACGTATAAGGTGATCTCCCTGACATCTGAAGCATGGTCCTCTAGGAAATGGGGGTCGTACCTGCCTAGGTTGAGGTCTAGAGTTGGGGTTTGTGTACATGACATTAGCATACTCAAGCTCCCCACTATTTTCACTTGGGTCCTCATAATAGTATGACTTGTTATGCTCGAGTGACTGCATGTAGTAAGCCTGTGGGCTATCAATATGTGTGGAGTCAAAACTATGGTCACTTGGATCACTGTCTGATAGCAATGGGGTGACTGGGACTATGGCTCTGTTCAGATTTTCTTCAGCAGATGCATATTTCACTGGGATCACATTGGTTGGAGCAGGGAGTTGCTGCACTAGGACTGGTTGAGGTCTCTGCTTCCCTTGATAAGGTGGCTGATAAGGTTGCTGTGGTCGGTTGTATTGTTGTGGTGGGTATTGATTTTGGTATCTACCCTGTTGTGGATATGGCTGAGCGTAATTTTGCCTAACAGTTTGTTTGTTATATAGGCAGTCCTGTGCAGCGTGTTTGGTGTACCTTCACTCTATGGTGTAGTACTGGCTACTAGGATTCACCTGGGGTTGGGCCATAATGGGACATACATTTGCCATATGGTCACCTCCACAAGTGTAGCACCGCTTAACTGGGGCAAATCTTGGAATTTGTTTGCTAGAGACACCTAGTTTTTGAGCTACCTTCTCTGCAAGTTCCTCAATGGATGTGGACTGACCAGATGTGAGACTACTAGAGCTATCCGAATCCTTATAGATTTTTGATAGCTCTAACTCCTCGCCTAGATTGTCCTCAATGTCTATGCACATGCGCACACATTCTTCTATATTTCTGGGGTCCTTCAAATACACATATGACCTAAGCTTGGTGCTCAACAAGCCATCTAAGAACAAAGCCACTTGCTTGGCTGGTGTAGGTAACTCAGGCATCGGGCACCTCTCTAGGTATTGCCTAAACCGTCTTCCTGCTAGTCTGACCGTCTCTTGAGGTGTTTGCTCGAAGCTATGAATTAGTGAGGAAGTGTTGTGCCTTATGTCACTCTTAGAAAACTCAATGATAAATGCCTCTAGGAGCTGGTCTATGTTTCTGAAATGCCTCTCGTTTAGTGGTTGAAACCACGTAAAGGCAGTGTTCCTAAGGGTTAGACCAAAAGCATTATATTGTGTGAATAGGTCCTCTACCTGTTCAGCTTTCAAGACTTGCCTAAATTCTGCCACATGGTCATAAGGGTCATAAGGGTCTCCAGTGCCATCGAAGTAATTCTTCATGGACTTCACCAGTTGAGTTGGCCTCAGGGTCCTAGTGTGTTCTCTTGGCCTTGGCAAAGGAAAATCATCAGCATTTCTTTGGTTCCTTGGGTCTCTAAATCTCTCGGTTTCTTCTCTATCCGTCCCTGTTCTCCTTCTTTCTCTTCCCTGGGAGTTGGCAAAGCTTACTTCAGGTCTATCTCTACTTCTATCTCCTTGAGCTCCATGAGCCTGGGAGGTGCCAGCTCCTTGGTGACTGTAGGACATATTGGACCGTGGTTGGGGAAAAACAAATTCACCCTTCCATGTGTAGGCATGTCTGCCATGCTCGGTGACCACGAAGATCCTCTCTGATGTATTGTCTAGGTAGGTCACTTTGCCTGGGCTATCAGGGTCTTTAAACTCATAGATTGTGAGAGCACTTAGTTCCTGAGGCTGGGCAGGTTTATACCTCCAAAAAGCCTCATCAATTTCTCGGTTTAAAAGCAAATCTATGCTTTTATTATCCTGTGGAATCCACTCTGGAGTCATGATTCTGGTCAAGACGGATTTACCACGGGGAGTTCTTGGCTCTCTCTCTCTAAATTCCCTTGCTCTATATCACCCATGTCGGCCTCCACAATCACATTTCCAAACTCATCTGTTCTATCAGGAAGAGTGGTGACTACATATATAGTCCCCTCTTTATATAGGTATGCTCCATTCTCAAACTTGACTACCGGGTGTTCTAGTCCATGGGGTTTATCGGGGTTCTTAATCTGGACCACAAATCTTCTCAGGCCGTCTTCGTAGATGCGAGCACCTACACGATTAGTGCTGATGTATTCCAATTGAGTCTTGTAAGGTCCTTCTGGCTTTTCTAGATAAGCCACCCCTGAACTACCTACAGGTCTCTCCATGTTATAGGACATCTCAGAATCACTTGTTTCTGATCGGGGAGTGTATGGGTAATCACTCAACTGCTGGGCCCAAGACCTAGCAGTGTGATTGACACTAGCTTCGGAAGATCTGAGGCTTTGTCTGTCTCGGCCTAAGTGTCTGCCTGACCTGAGGTTCATATGCCTAGTTTATCTACCCCCTTGGTCCCAAGTACACCCTCGTTGCAGGTGAATTTGTACCAATCACTTTGTTCTTTTTAGTTGATTAATATGTTACGCACTTGTTCAAGATCACGTCGTCAGGAATATTTAAGTGAAGTTCGCACTTGATAAGTGATCGATTCGAGTTTACTTTTGTCCCTTAGGGTTTTCGCACTTAAGACTTACTTAATGCTTGCACTTAGTTGATTAGTTCTCTTGGACTTGATTCGTGCCTAACGTTGCCCTAATTAATTACCACACCTAAGTCGTACTTAGCCTAGGCTAGGAATTGACAAAGGAGGGTTGAGAGAACTTCCAACCTCAATCCTCTGGTTGCTCAGACTGCTGCACAAGCCCAGGAAGCCTTCTCCCAAGCCTGGTACTCACCCTTGCTAGCTTGCCTTGGAATGCCTAGAGTGCACACAATGTTCCTGCAAAAGTTCACAAGTCAACATAGCTCTATTACCACAAGGGACTGAAAGACACACATCAACATTTACAGGCCCCCCTGGAGTAACTCACTGTACCCCCAAAATCTTATGACCACCTAATTCTACCGAATGGCCAACTTAAAAATACATGTTCTAAAATCTCATCAATCGGAGTTCGTATGGTGAAGTTATGACCATTCAAGCACTTAGGGGTCAAAACAGGCTCTCAGGGTTCAGGAAATTCCTCCCTGGTTTCTAGGTCTTTTGCCCACTCCTAAGGCTCTAATGTTATCCCAATGTGTCCAAAATTAAGCCCAAATATACCTCAATTCACTCAATTAATTCACTCTAAAATTTTATGCGTTAAGCCCATGTATCGTGATAGGTCGGGTTGAAGTGTCACGATAGGTCGAGGTGTCGCGATACCTGGGAGTGTCGCGATAGGTCGAGGTGTCGCAATACCTGGGAGTGTCGCGATAGGTCGAGGTGTCGCGATACCTGGGAGTGTCGCGATACCTGGGAGTGTCGCGATACCTAGGAGTGTCGCGATACCTGGGAGTGTCGCGATACCTAGGAGTGTCGCGATAGGTCGATGTGTCGTGATACTTGGGAGTGTCGCGATACTTGGGAGTGTCGCGATACTTGGGAGTGTCGCGATAGGTCGAGGTGTCGCGATACTTGGAAGTGTCGCGATACCTGGGAGCGTCGCGATAGGTTGAGGTGTCGCGATACTTGGGAGTGTCGCGATACCTGGGAGTGTCACGATACCTCGAGGTGTCGCGATAGGTCGGGATATGGTGAATTTTTCTGTTCTGTCAAGTGATCCTAGGAGCTCTAGGGTTGCGCAGTGTCGTGGTGCACTCAGAATCGTGATTGGTGCAACTTTTCGGTGTGTCGCGATAGCTCGAGCTCGACGCCTCAGAGTTTGTGCAGACAGAATCCGTACCTGCTGAGCTTGCTGGAGATGATGATGAAGCTGAAACCTGCAAGAAATATGCAAAAACACACACAAACAAGAACACACACTCGCTCTCTCTCAAACTCGCACAAAGCAAATGAGGGAAATGATTTGGAAGTGGGAATATAAGGTGGAGAAGGAGATGAGGATGGAGATGAAGATGGAGATGGAGATGGAGAAAAATCAGAAATTTACCTACTACTTACCATTCCAACGCGTCCTCTCTACGTCTTACCATCACACGCTCGTCCTCAAAGCTCGAATCCCCGGCAACGGCGCCAAAATTTGGTGTAGCTCAGTGATGAGTAGCACCTCCTTTAATGTCAATCCGGGAAGACATGAGGATGGTATGAAGACCTCGAGCAAGTGATGGCACAAATGTGTGAGTGAAAAGCACACTAACATGCACACACATACACACACACGCGCACACACGGCAAGAACAAAGAGAGTAAGACAATGAAATCACTTCTATTACAACCAAGTTCTCATACAAGCTCAAAACTACAAGAAGCTAGCCCAAAAATGAGCTCTCTAGCTCTATTTATAGTTTTTTACTAGCTTTGGCCCTGTCCAGACCTAGTGTCCGGCCTAGTTAAAAATTAGGTTCCAGGGCTTATTCGAGGGCTCAAACGAGATCTAAAAAATATGAAAATTGGCAGGCAACTACTTCTAAGGACCTCAAGCTCGAGGACTCCTCGGCTTGTACAAAATGGAGCTACAAAAAGGTGAAACGATATTTACAAGGGTTTTTAGTGATGAGAATCACTTTTAAAATGATGTAAGGTTTGGAAAAATTTAATGGGTTGCCTTAGTGCTAGATTTGCATGTATGCCGTACTTCCTTCTCCCCATATGATGCCAACACATAAGTAGATACATAGATAGATACATACATACATTAATGCACATGTACATGAGTGCACACAAACAAACAGGCATGTGTATGCATGCATGAGGGCATGCATGCATATAGGCATAGATACATACATACATACATACATATGTACGTGCGTACATATGTACATACATACATACATGCATGCATGCATCCATCCACACACACACATACACACACACACACACACACACACACACACACACATATATATATATATATATATATATATATATATATATATATATATATATATATATATATATATATATATATATATATATATATATATATATATAATATGCACATATACATACATACATAGGTACGCGCATACGTACATATATGATACATGCATGCATCATGTACAATGTGTCACAAGTCAAGGTAATCTTCATTTAATTCTAATGTTTAACATTACTAGGAAACTTTTATCTTATGTCTCCATGTCATCCAGTACTGCTATATTAGAAAAACTTTTTTATGAGGTTTCCTAATCCAAATTAGAAATGTATAGTGTAGAATACAAGTTCTACTACTCATCGATGGTTTATTTATACATTTTTTTGTGTGTATCTATTTTATGATATATTTCATTAGTGGATTTCATTATTTTCATGATGTAGGTTCATGATGGGATCATTGATACTCTTTGAAAGTAAGTGCCCTATTTACATTTTCATAAATATTTCATGTCATTTTACTATGTTTCTATGGTTTCTCTTCTACGTGCAGGGGATGATCTAAAAAATAGCTCTTCTCGTGTGTTGGTCATGTCATGGTTGTTTTTTGCTGTTCTATTGGGATCTAGTTACACTGCAAGTTTAAGTGCATTGCTTACAACTAACGAATTATCCATAAATGAAATTTATATGTTACTAAAGAATACAAGAAGTACATTACTCTATCAAAGGGGCTCAGTGGTAAAGGACTACATAGCAGAGAGATTGGGTGTTCCTAAACACCAACTTGTTGCAATGAGGACATATTCTGAGTTTTTGGATAACCTTGAAAGAGGTCCACAAAAGGGCGGTGCCCTTGCTATCGCCGCAGAGATTCCTTATGCATATGATTTACTTGAAAACCTATCTTCCTCCACCTGTAATTTTCTTCGAGTTGAGGCACCTGTGTTATCAAGTGAAGGATTTGGATTTGTAAGTAATTCCTTATCATATTCATAATAATGGATCAATAATATAAATAAATTAATTTACTCAATAATCAAAAAAATGAATTTGTACTTAAAAAATTAAATCGCATAGTAATCACATAAGTTATGCACTAATCCATGAAATCGATTACGTTACTCAATAATCAATTAAATCACATAGTAATCACATGAATGAATTTATAATCAACACCATAAATAACTTAAGGTACTATATATTCATGGAAATGAGTTTTTAATTAATCAATTAAATCACATAGTAATCACTTAAGTTACTCATATATCAAATAAATCACATAGTAATCAGAGAAACGAATTTATGTTCATGGTAATAGATCGATACCATAAATCACTTAAGTTACTCAGTACACTTCTCTGATGAACTCAATTAGTTTAGCTGCAATGGATTCCTTTTATAGAATTTTTAATATTACATCTTTGATTGTTTTTGTGATTCTTTGTGAGAATACATGCATGGAAATCTCCTTCTTCTCATATTCATATTTGAATATGATTACATTAATTATAGAATGGTATAAGAATGATCATAAATAAAGATAGAATAAGTAAGCATATTTGTATCACAATCATTTGGAGAACATTATTGATGATTATAAATTAAGATACAATAAGCAAGAATAATGTTACCTAGATCCATAAATTAACTCACTTGGAAATATAATTATGTATTATAGCTTATTTTTATGTATTTTATGTAGGGATGTAATAAGAGAACCAGGTATGCAAGGCCTTTGTCCATTGCAATGTTGACTCTCATAGAGAGTGGTTGTCTACAAAAGATTCAAGAAAATTATGGATTGAGTGGTAATTCTCCTTGCTCTTTAGATGATCTCTCTCATGCCAAAATCAGTTTGCAAAACTCCATTTCTGTATTCTTTCCTATGTTAGGAGTCCTTCTTCTATGCATATCTGCGCACTACATGAAGTCTTGTAAACGTAAGAAGCATGTGAGTAGACGTGTTAGAGTCATAGATGATGACTCGTCCATTCATATCAATGCATCATTCAATATGCGTCAGAGGTATGCTCGAAGCAACGAGATGGAGATGGTGCTGCACACATAGTCACATATACATTGTATGAAGCCAATTTTTCTGCTCTGTATGTTGTACAATCTACAATCCTACAAAAGTTTTCTCAATAGCTTATATTTAATGTATAAAGTCATTCAAGTTCATGATAATAAATGAATGAAGTGTATGTTTGATCTGTATTTCATATGTTTCAGTGTATGCTTAAGTTAGATAATGAACATCCTTGGTATGAAGAAAATGCCAACATTCTAAAGCTATTAAATAGTACTCCTTCAATTAGTTTCATATATAATCATATGAAATTTTCTTGAATCAAACATAACTTTGGGTACTTGTTATTGAAAACTAGTATTTTTTTACAGGCCATTAAATCAATATGCCTCTAATTACTTCCATACATAATCATATGGATTTTGTTTTGGGTACTTGTTAGTGAAAAGAATGTATCTCTTTACATTGTGAATTCACGATTTGGTTATTTCCAATGCAATCATAGGGTGTGATCTTATGAAGTGGAAACAACCATTTTATACGGCATGTTTTTACAAAATTTATTTGTTTTGAAGGGATATGTGTACATAGAGAGAAGTTTGAGATTTATGTAGTAAGTCTATGATCCAAGGGTCCGATTGGTTCAAACAAATCTGAAATCGGACACCGTTTGGTCTCAATTATGTATGACCAAAGATCTCAAGTCTAGACTTACTAGAAGGTCATTTACTCTTGTAACCAAGTGATCCACTTAGCATAGTGGTTAAGCCTCAAGGATGTGAAGGAGGAGGTCTTGGGTTTAACCCCCATGGGGTACATGGGGAGAATGTTTTGCCCATAGAGCTCTAGAACCTTCTAGAAGCATGCACTTGAGTTAACTAGTTAACTGGAACACTTGGTGCACATGCAATTACATGGCTGACACTTGGATGGTTAGTATCTACCTGCCCAAGTAGGCAGTCCCCTAGAGAGAACTATATATAGAGGCATTTGGTTGGGAGGAGAGTCATCTCTCTAGCATGTGGTGGTCGTAATTTCTAGTTCTCTTGCATTGGTATCAGAGCAAGCTTTCATGGTGACCTTAGTGGCTCATCATCTTTCTTAAGCTCTCATGGAGTCCTTATAGGATTCATTATCATCCTTTTCCCAAGGAAGAGCTTCTATGGAAAGCTTTATGAGACAATGTTTTGATCGTTTATCTCCATTTTCTTGTATGGCGTTTTCGGTTGCAGCTATGCAGAGATTCAACCCGAATCCCTCTCGGCGGCAAATCTGAAGCTGGAGATTGCAAAAGTTATCCAAAGATGACTATATATGGGGTTCAAACCCACTACCAACTTGTTTAAGGAGGAGCGCTTTACCCAGTACACATGGCACGTTCGTGGTTTGTTAAACCACCCATCCTACACAACATCATAATCAAAAGGTAACTAGAGGCAATGGATGAGAAACTATGATGTTCCGTAGCTCTCATGCTTTCACGTCTTATCGCATGCATACTTTTACTGTTGTATAAGACCATACAACACAATTAAAAATAGATCTACAGGCCGCGATTTGGGATTTGAGCCATTGAGAGCATGATCTTCTAACAACGAACGCGTTCATCTCGGTGCTGAATTGGTGTAGTTTTAACTTAAATTTGTTACTCATGGCGCTCTACAGAAAGGACAAATGTTTAGAAGCGATGAATATGCGGACTCAAACTCAAGATGGCAAGAAGGAAAGAGAGCCATTTTTAAGTTGTTATTGGCGGAGTTTGAACCCAGGATGCCACCGAAAGAAGTCGGTGCATCTATTCATGCAGACGAGCTTGGACGAGCTTGATAAGAACTGTGGTCTACGGCTTGCTTACAATTTATTTATATTCATTGCCACCGGATGTTGCAGATCAAAGCAAAAGCATTGACTTTGGGGCTCGAACCTGCAATATTTGTCATACAGGATTTTGCTCTATCCACTTAGAGCGAACCGAGTCTGTATGTCAGTACTCAACTTATAAAACTTGTAGAATAAAGCAAAACTGAGGAGGCCATGCTCAGACGAGACTTGATCTCGACGTACTCATCTAAAGCCATTTATCTAAGCCGCTCCTCCAAGGACTTTCAACGTTCGCACACGAAGATAGCAATTAACTATCAAAAAACTGACTATCAGAGATAAATCGAAAAGAAGAGCTTTTGCTAGGTACCGAGCGAGCGGTTGGTGGCCAGCAGCTGATGCCTTTCCACTAACAGTAGCTCGCTATTCTAGTTCAGTCACTACAATAACAAGCTTTTCAGGCAAAGGTAGAGTTGTTGCATATCGTAGCTAAGATCCAACCTAGATCCATGGAGACAAAGTGCAAGGCTACATCCATGCAACCTTTTGCTCATGGCTATTGAATACATTGGCTTTCAAACCATGTATATGATACACAATAGTCAAGTGGATCCAGTTTTGGACCCATGTCCTCCTGAACGATTGCTCTTCGTCGAATTGACCTCAAAAGAGCTTTGACTTTTGAGATATTTGCTTCATTTCAAACTTGCTTCAAGTGAAGGGCATTGGAATTCACCAATTTGTAGGAAGCAATGGTCTTCCAGAAATAGTATGTATTTTTTCTCATGGACAGAGAATGGCTTTCCCAAGGAAGGACATAGCTAATTGGGAGATAAGTATTTTCCAAGTTAATGATTGGTTTCAATATTTGTTTTTGCTCTCTGCTTTCATGTAGGATGCATTTTTATCATTGAAGTATGGTAGTAAACTTCATTCTTGATAATCATGATGTAAATCATTGAAACCTACATGAAAGAGCATAAATATATTGAAATACTCATTAAACAAAAGCATAGGCATGCATCAACGAAAGAATGTTGGTGCATTTCTCCTTTCAAAAGAGTGTTTTCATGCACAAAACACGTTTTCTTCTTGCTTGAAAAGATAGTTAATGCCCAAGTTTTATGCATATGAACGATTATATCTAGCAAGTAGAATGTTTGCACATGGATGATTGGGAAAATGCATTTTCAAGCTCAAGAATTGCTTGATTTTAGTTTGGTGCATGAAAGGAGAATGCCAACACATGCATGCACTCAGATGCATTTGCATGCAAGAATAGGGCATTTGCAAATGCATGATTTTTTGTTAAAAAGTTGAATACTTATACTTTCATTATCTCTTTTTTCTAACTCGACTTAGATAAGTTAGGAAAAATAGAAAACTAGGTAGTTGCAAGGCTCTTGGCTACCATGCAACTCAAGTAGCTAGTTTGTTTTCCTAGATGTGATACTTAGATATCACAAATTAGGAGTCTTGATTAGGAATAGCAAGCCCTTCGGAAGTAAGTGTTCAATTTTCTTGCTCAGTGGAATGGTAAGAAAATAGAGCTTTGCTTATTTTTGTTTAACCTAATTAGAGCTTAAGGAAGAAACCCAAGTAATCTTTAAGAATTAAGCTACTTCCTAAAGATAAGCCAACAAAGAAAATAGTCTAGTTAACTATCTCCTTGGTTAAAAAGGAATATCTTTTGGACAAGCAATAAAGCCTTAAGTCTTCTTCTTGTTCAATAGTCAAGATTTCTTTTAGAGAGATTATTCTAGTAAAACAAAAGATTCCAAGGTGAATCATTGGCTTAGTAATACTTGATTCCTTGGCAGGAATCTAAAAGTTCTTGAAAGAAAAATCTCCCTAGATGTGAGATTGGAATCTTTCAAGTAAGTTTTATAGCAAATCGTTCCCAACAATTCCCAAACCACCAGTATGGGTACTTAAGTCCAAACAGTGATATACCTAAAGGTATATCAAAGATTCTTAGCTTTGGAATCTGAGAGGCATCAGTGCATGCTTGGACTTAAGTTGAGGGAAAGATCTCTAAAAATCCTGCGGGTAAGCAAAGATGCTTTTGATAGTTCCAAAGATCTTAAAAATAGAGACTAAGCCGTTATTTTAGTTGCAAGATCAACTAGACTTGATCAAGCTTGGCCATGATTGTCCAAGAATGTGCGATTGGAACTAATCTGTAGATTGTCCAAGTATTGGCAATAAAATTTCTTTTGGGAATTATTCACGCAGGTTCCATTTATCCAATGGAAAATTGTGAAAAGAGTAAGTTGTTCCAAGTCTGAAAAGAGTAAGAAATTCCAAGAATGTAGTCTGCAACCATGAAGATGGTACTTAAGTCTGTGGAAGGTAAAACATAAATATTTTCCTATCCTTAAAAGGGATTTTGGTACAAGTCCAGAGAGCATGAGCGGATTCTTAGACTTAGGTAGTAGAGAGATTCCTATAAAAGCCTTGGCTGAGATAGGTACCTAAAGCATCAGTAAAGAAGGAATCTAAAGACAAGAAGTAAAAAAAAAACTCTTGTCACTACAAATTGATCAAGAATAAACCAATTGAGCTTGAATCTATGAAAATTCAATTACTTGGAATTCTAATTGGTTTTCATTTGAAAACCCTATCAAAGAAGGATGGAGGTTTCATCAAAAGTTTTTCAAGTTCCCAAAGTATAGCACAAGATCATGAATCGATCATGTGAAGGGATCAAAACCTAGAAAATCTAGTTAGAGGTAATGCATGAAACTTTAGAATTCTCATAAAGAATTGAAGTAAGAAGATACTCTATCAAGATATGTTTTGACTTTAGGATAAGTATCACCCACACATTAATTTGAATATAAAATAGGGTGGTATGGGACACGAGATTTTATACTCAGATTGATATAGGAAAGATGGTGTGGGACATCGGACCATGGGATGATAATTACATTTTAGTCCTAGATTGGATCTTGAAGTTAGGTTTGATCCTCAAGGGAATCAAAACTTCAAAGAAGGAGTTTAAATTCAAGGAGGATAATAGTAGTATCTCAAGATATTTCAAGATAACTTCAAGATCAAGGAAACAGAAGATATGAAGTAAGTAACTTCCAAGATCTTCTTGAAATACTTCAAGATAAAGTGTTGTTAATTCGAAAATATTTCATAAATTTCTGAAAAGGTTAGACTTTGATTTTGAGTTGATCTTTTTAACCAAGGATTTGATTGAATAATTCAAGCATCAAGTTCCTAGTGTAACTTGGTAAATTCACTCTTTTGACTCAAAGAAATGTACAAGAATTGCATTCCCAGTAAGGTGTTAGAAAGATTGAATGTGACCTGAACTTAGTCTCAAGTGAAGCATTATTTGAATACAAAACTCATCAACAAGAACCTCAGTGGGTCGACACACTGATGTTGGTTACCACACTAGTATCTTGTGGTTGGATGATGTTTTTGATTTGCTTTGAATCTTTTTGAGAATCCAGCTTATTTCTCTTAAGATATAAAAAATGCTTCAATATCCTATTGAAACAAATCTTTGAGAAGTTGAAGTCTTGAATCATCTAGAATTTGACTCATAGAAAGTTTACGTATCTTTGAAGTTTGAATTGGTTGTACAGAGTTTCAATTATTTCTTTCCGCTTTCCAAATCTTTTGGAATTGGCTCAGATATGCTATCTGATTCCCTTTGCAAAAGACTAGGGTTAGTTGGTTAGAACTAGATAACTAAATTGAACAACCTAGATAGATGTTATGTACAAGAGCCTTTTCAATCTTTGAAAAGATAATAAGTCTAAGTGGACTTATCTATTTGAGTTTGCTTCAAGTTATAGCATAAATGATTTCCTAGAGTCCACTATACTCTAGAATAGAGAAGTTAGGAATTGCTCATCAGATTGACAATTCCTGAAGGAATTTTAGCTAAAGTCTTTGCGAAAAGTATCCTAAGTTGCACAATTTTCATTTTGAATTTGAATTGATCAAGTTATAGTACGGTTGACTCAAAGTAAATGGTAAACTTTCTTCTACAATTTACATAGGATTTCTAAACTCATTAGGACAAAGTAGTCCTCTAGTCGTATGAAAAAAATCAAGTAACTGTTGGATAAGAGTAAACCATTGAACAAACATCCAAGTTAGATGTTTGGGACAATCAAACTTCAAGTTTTCCAAACCAAATTCAAGTGAATCAGGAGTTCTCAAAGTTTTGCGAGGGATAAGAATCCTGCCTTCGTTACTAAGTCCATGCACCAGTCATGCCCATAAATGGACTAGTAATTTGAATCCACCAAGTTCACATGTTTGTGCCTAGATCGCACATCGAGAAACTATGAATTGGCTAGGGATTTTTTTAGATCCACCCTTATTATTCATTCACTACTTTGTAAATTGACTAGTTTATCAAAGTGCAAAGCGAGATAGTGTTTTGAATCACTTGGACAGGGATGCCACCACAGAGATGAGACATGTTCTTCCAGTTTTAGAACATGAACATGTTCTTCCGGTTTTAGAACATGAGGCTCAGGGGTTGCCTACAGTAGATATATAGCTCTATTTTTTAGGATGAAAGTATTTTTTCAAGGGGGGAGAATGTAATAAAGTAATTCTATGATCCAAGGGTCTGGCCAGTTCAGACAAATCTGAAATCGGACACCGTTTGGTCTCTGGTATGTATGACCAAAGATATCGAGTCTAGACTTAGTAGAAGGTCATTTACTCTTATAACCAAGTGATCCACTTAGCCTAGTGGTTAAGACTCAAAGATGTGAAGGAGGAGGTCTTGGGTTCAACCCCCATGGGGTACATGGGGAGAGTGCTTTGCCCAAAGAGTTCTAGAACCTTCTAGAAGCATCCACTTGAGTTAACTCTCGTTAACTAGGACACTTGGCACACATGCAGTTACATGGCTGACACTTGGATGGTTAGTATCTACCTACCCAAGCAGGCAGTCCCCTAGAGAGAGCTATATATAGAGAGGCATTTGGTTGGGAGGAGAATCATCTCTCTAGCATGTGGTGGTCATAATTTCCGGTTCTCTTGCAATAGGGCCAATGAAAAGTATGCAAGAAAAACCACTAGACTCCATGAATATGAACACAAAGAATCCCTCTTAGAATTGTGGTTAAAATCTAGCTCAAATTTGCAATCCAAAATATTTTGTCGTTCAAAGTAAGGATTGAATCCTAAAGCACCAACAATTTTATCTTTTATTAACAAAAGTAAATTTTAATGAAAGAGGAGAAAAATGCAAGACAGATAAAGAGAGGTACAAAGATTTTTTATGATCATTTCATCCCCTTTATCCAGGATCCACTTGCTTTTTAATCTTCTTATTCTCTAGAAGGAAGACCATATGGTGTTTGAAGGGGGGAGTTCTTTTGAAATTCCTAATTTTTTTATTAATGTAGTCGAGGGTTTCTCTATGGACCACTCTTTTGGGTTAATAGCAACGTTGACAGTGCATCTTTCCATCCAAATTTTAGAGGGGGCTTCACTTTTGATAACATTCCAAAGAGCTCAAGAACATCCAATAGCCTCACCTAATTGAGCTTCCTTCTAACTGATCCATTGATCTAGGCTAAGCATTCCTTTGGCACTCTTTCAAATAGATGCACTCTTTGGGCTAGAGGAATAAGAGTGACATATTTCTTCTATATCTCTAAACTATCTTTCACATCATTAAGGGGCACCATATATTTTGTTGGCTCTAGTATTGAGCCAAATACCATAAAGAAGAATGGGCAATATTAAGGCCACTTTCTTGTACTCCATGAGTGGGTTCAAAAACACTTTGGACTTCAATTTTATCTAATAAATGACCATTGGGTGGACCACTTTTATTGATACAATGACATATTTCTATATTTATTTTGAATCTTAGTATGCTCCCTAGTTTGTTGTCATTGATTCACATCATCCCCCTTGAATGTGAGACTTCCCATCCAAGCAGAAGGAGAATCTATGACTCTCCCTTGGAATGGATTTTGTGCCTTATAAGATACCAATCATAAAAATCAATTATAAGACTTGGGTCAATGTCCAAAAACATGATCCAATCTCTTCTAGGCTTGTTGGATGGAGCTAGAATAGTGCAAACACTACTAAGGCTGAAAAAAAGGGGATGAACAAGTGTTAGACTTTGGGAAAATTTCAACGTAGTCTCTTGAAAAAATGGATCAATGAACAACAATGGCCAACCAAAAGAATTATGTGAGAATGTATGTGCTCACACCAATAAGTGTGCCAAGGAGTAAAATGAACCACTCTATAGTTGAAAGATTAAAATTTGGAAAACTTTTGCTCAAGTATCCTCTGGAAAATGATCATATGACCAATGTCAAAACTCATGAAACTGCAAGTACTAACATCTAAACTTGCATAATGAATCATTGACTCCACTTCATGTAACCACTTAACTAGAAGAGGCCAACTAGGCTTATCGAGCACCTATGAACAACTAGCATACATCTCCTATGGTGATGCATGGTAAGTCTTCCACCTGCATTACACAAAAAGACCCTAATACCTTAGTTTCTCCTAGTTACAAAAACCTCACCACAACCCCCTTTATCAACATAAAAGGTTTTATGCAAAATTGTAACTACTATATCAATTTCCACATGGACATACATAAACAATATCCATAGAAGCATACGTAGTGTGTATGTGCTTAGTATATGCAATAAAATGGCATTGAAAGTCTCAATCCAAACACTAACCAACAACACATGCATATATTGAGCACATGATGAGCTACAACTTGCAGGGCAAAGACCATTTCCATACTTGGAAATTTGATGGCACAAACTTTTCTTCATGGCATAATCATATTAAAGATGTGTAGTATTGTTATTCATCTAAACACATTTGATGCTATATTCTCTCAGTTACAAGCTCAAAAAATGGAGATGGATAATGAAAAGTCATCACGTTGGTACTCACCATTGTGCTAGAGTGACACTAAATTTGGTGCCATTGCCGGGGAGAGATCTTGGAGGACGAGCGTGTGATAGTAAGATGTAGAGTAGTGATGTTGGAAGGTAAAAAAAAATCATCATTTTTTGTTCAGTTTCTGATTTTTTCTCCATCTTCATCTTCATCATCATCACCACCTCCACCCACCTTCATCTCCTCATATTTTCTCATCTTTCGACTATAGATTCACCTTCTTTTTCATTTGTGGCTGCAAGCAAGAAGCCTAGAGGGATAGAGAGCAAAAATGCTTAAAAAAGACTTGAAACACTCTTAAAACACCAAGAATCTGAGCAACCAGTTTCGGGCATAACACGACCTGCTTCAAGTATCGTGACTGTGGTAACGTGGGTTTGGAGAGAACTTTTGCATCTACAGGCACATAGGAGTGACAAGGAGGACATAAGGTACACATATTTGCAAAAATTTTTGAATTTGGGCTTCAAAAACTCCAAGTATCGTGTTCGGTTGAGTTCAGATATTGCGATACCAGAACTCTCGTGTATCCCGATACTTGTCGAGTATCGTGTATCGTCTCCCCGTGTATCACGATACCTCATGTGTATCATGTATCGTGTATCGTCCAATCGAGTATCACGTATCGTGTATCGCCTAAGTGTGTATCGTGATACTTCCTAAGTATCGTGTAACATGAAGTTTGGTATCGTGTATCCCGGTAGCTCAAGTATCGTGTATCGTGAAGCCCAAGTACTGCCAACCTCAAGTATCATCTATCATGCATCACGACCATCTGGTATCGTGTATTGATGGGTCGTGTATCGTGATACTTCATAATTATCGTGTATCGTTTGAAAGTTCAATATCGTGCATCGTAACACCTCAAGTATCGTGTATCGTCTATGGGCCTAGTATCATGTATCGCCTCGATACTCATCAAGTGTTGTGAATCATGGAATTCCTAGTATCTTGTATTGTGGCAAGGCAAGTATCATGTATTGTCAGCTCCCAAGTATCATTGATACTTCCTAAGTATCATGTATCGCCTGTTCTGAAGCAATCCTAGAGAGGTCCTGTTTCCCTGTTTTAACCCCTAAAACCCTGAACTGGCATAACTTTCTCATACAAAATCCGTTTGTTGTGATTTTGGGTTTGTTGGAAAGCTTGTGGGGAGTAATTTTGAAGTTTATTATTAGATATAGTATTTTGAAGTTGACGCTCAGGTGGGACTAGGAAACCAAGGGGACTCCAAAGGATTTTGAGCAATACAAAGGGGAAATTTTGACCTAGAAGACAAAGCCTATGAACCTGAGATCTGGTAGACACTTAGGCAAGGATGGGAAAAGCATTAAATCATTTGACAAGTGTCAACCATACAACTAGGTCTTGGGCACAACAACCAAGTGGTTATCCCTACATTCTAAGTTCTGAAACAAGTGACTCTGAAATGTCTTTTACCATGGGGAGGCCCACACGTACCTCAAGAACTACCTATTTACAAACACCAGAAGTTCCATATAAAACACAATTGGAGTGTATCACGACCAACCAATTAGGTGCACACATCTATGAGGATGGGTTGAGGCAATTAGTGGTCCAACTCAAAAATCATGTTCAACCTTTTGGACTTGAACACCCAATGGTCAAGTTTGAAGAGGGTTCATACATTGATAAGGATGGAACCATGTATGTGGTTACCAACTTACCAGATAGGACGGATGAGTTTGGAAATATCATTCTTGAGAATGAGATAGGAGACCCAGAGCAAGGGACCTAGGACAAGAACCCAAGACTCCTAGAGGTAAGTCAGTCTTGACTAGGGTAATCACTCCGGATTGGATCCCTCAAGACAACAAAAGCATAGAACTATTCTTGAATAGGGAAACGGAGGAAGCTTTTTGGAGATTCAAGCTAGACCAACCTAGCCCAATAGTCACCCTCTATGAGTTCAAAGATCTTGAGATGCCAGGAAAATTTGTCTATCCAGATAACACATATGAGAAAATGTTATTGGTAATAGAGCATGATAGGCATGCATACAGTTGGCTAGGAGAATTAGTTTTTCCTCCACCATGATCTAATATTTCTCATGGCCACCAAGGTGTAGGATCATCCTAGGCTCATGAGGCACAACGAGAACAAACAAGAGAGAGAGAGACCGGAGGTAAGTTTTGCACACACTGTGGGCAGAGAGAGATCTGGACTTGAAGGTGGAAGACTTGAAAGAGAGAGACATCGAGCACCTAGGCATCAAAGAGATGAACATGATTTTCCATTGCCTAGACCCCGCGAGCACCCATGAACCCTTAGGCTTTCTCAAGTGGTCAAGGCTATGAAGAACTATTTTTATGGGTCAAGAGATCCTTATGATCATGTGGCCGAGTCCAAACAAGTGTTAAGAGCTGAACAGGTTGAGGACTTGTTCACTCAATACGACGCATTTGGTTTGACTCTTAAGGGTACTACCTTAGCTTGGTTTCGACCCCTAAATAATCACAACTATCAAGACATAGGCCAATTGCTAGAAGCATTCATTGTAGAATTGTCCAAGAGTGGTATCATGCATAACACATCATCCTTGATCCACAGCTTCAAGTAGACACCCGAAGAAACAGTGCGACTTGTAGGAAGACGGTTCAGATAGTACTTAGAAAGATGCCCTATTCTAGAGTTACCCACACCAACCAAACAAGTGGCCTTGTTTTTAGATGGCTTACTAAGTACAATTTTAAGATCATATATGTACTTGAAAGAGCCTAGATCCATAGAAGAGTGTGTGCGGACTCGTGCATTGACATAGAAGACAACGTGGGTGAGGAGTTAATATTGTCCAAACTCTATAAAGATTCTGACAGTTCTACTAGTCATACCTCTAGAGCCTCCAATGAGATACATGAGATAGTTGAGCAAGTTGCCAAAAAGCTAGGAGTTCAAAATAGACAAGCACCAAGGGTCACCTCATTGAAGTGATGCTACAATTGTGGAGGAGACCATGTGGCTAATGTTTATCTGACGATGGCTCAACCCCTAGGAAACTCTAATGCTTTGTATTGCACTATTGAAAGAAAATACACAAACCACATGGCTCAAGATTGTCCATACAATAGGCAAGCTGTCAGACAAAATTATCAACAACTTATCCATAAGGTAGGTATTGTAATCAATACCAACAACCATATTATAGGCCGGAATAGCAATATCAGGCACCATATAGGCGACAACCAGGCCTAGGAAGCCAACCACGAGCTCAGCTCCTACCAATGTAGTTCGAGTTAAGTATGTAGTGGCAGAGGAGAACCTTAATAGAGCATTGGTGCCAGTGACCCCTTGGTTCTCAGAAAATGACCCTCATGCACATAGTTCTGACTACTCCCATGAAGAAAGTCCACGAGCTTATTACAGAGAGTCACCTGAGCATAGTGAGACTTATTCATATCAATATGAGGCACCACCTATGTAGCAAAGTTGGGAGCCAGAATACTCCAATGTCATGTACACGAATCCTAACCCCAGGCCCCAATCGAGACAAGTAAGACCACAAGCCCCTAGAGGACCATGTTTTAGATGTCAAGGCGACCATTTCATTTGTGAATTTCCCGACTCACTCACTCTGGGACAAGGACAAAACATTACAATACAGGGCATTTGTCCTCAGTGCGACAAGAGAACATCTTCTGAGAGAGTGTCCCAGGAACCCCTCTAGTGCACCCAAGGTTACACCCATTAATGTGGTAGGCTTAATGGTGGATTCAAGTTCAAGTAGCACTAATGTGGTTCCTATACAGGTAGTTACCGGGGCACAAGCCTTAAAACAAGATAAACCAGCGGCTTTTTTTCACCCATCCAATCTCTCTCTTGCCTAATAAGAGGAAAACAAGAACATGGAAAGATACCAGAGAGAAGGCCAATAGCAAGTGGAATAGAAAGTTATCCAAACTAGAAGAAAGCCCGAAAGATGTAAAAATAAAAATAGAAGATATTGTCTCTCAAAACCCCTCGCATGTTTAAGCTCCATCCACTCCACCTCATCCCACCCCACCACCCATTGTAAATAAACCACAACCAAGGTATGTTCTTGTAGATCCAACCCTAGAAGGCTTGGACATGATGTTCAAGGCCTACCAGGCTCGTCTTCATGAAGGGCCAATAGCTGCAAACCTAGAAAAGAGTTACCCTAGAGTAGATTTAGGGATTGAACGGACAAAAATGCGCATGCAAATGGTAGAGCTAGCTCATGCTATGCTCGAGGCCAGTCAATCATTTAATCAGAAAAACTCTATCAAACCAGATTGGCATTTTCAGGGATTTCTAGAAAGATTAGAGTAGCTGGTAAACAAGCCCCAAGTTTCTTTACCTCCACAGGCTCAACCAGTTGTTGAAAGAGAAAGCTCACCACCGACCAAAGTTTATGTTCCCGATTCTATAGATGAGGGAGCACCTCTTTCAATTCAACAGTACTCTCAAGAGTTCTTGCAGGAAATACAAGAAGAGAAATGGGCCAAGGAGAAGGGTAATCCCCCTCCTATTCCAGAAATTGATGACCTTCATGATCAGTTTCCCCAAGACATTCCGTCTATCTATGGAGACCAAGGATAGCAACAAGAAGATGAAAGAGTAGATTTTGAATCTAATTCTCTACAAGAATTTCCTCAATTCACAGGCCCATGGGAGTCTAAATCTCTTCAGATCAGAGCTCCCACAATATTGCTAAGACATGAAGACTCAGTGGTTCCAAGGAACACTAATGTCGTGAAGAACACTAAGGTTCAATGTCATCTCACCATAGAAGAGCTGCTAAAAGTAAAACCATAGCTATGGAAACATGTGGCGAATCAAGTTCCAGAACTTGATTCTAATATGCCAAAAGAAGGATCTAAGCAAAAAGTACCAGAGATACCTCTAGACAAAATAGGAGACATGAGTGAAGGTGAAGAAGGTAATACTTATCTTCCAATCACCTACCAAGGTTACACTACCAAAGCTATCCTAGATTCAGGTGTCGGTGTTGCGATTGCGACCACCTCTTTGTGGAAGCAATGGGGCAAACCCACATTAAGAACAACTAGAATGAAGCTTCAAATGGTTGATGGCCATGTTGAAAGGCCTCTAGGATTGCTAGAAGGGATCACTCTAACCACTTGTTGTGTAGAGTTCAAACACACGTTTGCAATATGTGACTTTGAGAAAAATAATGTTTGTGAGATGATCCTAAGAAGACCCTTCCTACGACAACTGCAAATAGTACAGGATTTGGGAACCAACTCCTTGTACTTACAGCACTTAAGGCTCACCACCAAGGTCAATCTAAAGGATTGTAACTTCAGAGATGTACCACCCCTACAGTGGAATCCTATCCACAAAGCAAAAGAAGATTCTATCTATGTGCATTCTGAAAGTAATTTTGATTTGTCTTGGATGCATGAAGATACTCACTTGTGGATGTGCAAGGTCACAGAGGAAGAGGAAAAGCACCTAAAAGCAAGAGAAGAAGGAACTCCCCCAGGATACAGACCAGTTAAAGACCCAACCTATACACCGATGATATTTCCATATGAGGAATTTGAGCCTCATGGCTGGCCAGAAATCTTAGCCACCATGGACATGGCTCTCAATGAAGAATAGTGGACACCTCATTGTGATGAGAACGGTTATGATATTTTAGTGTTCATGTGTCAATCCTTGCTAGAAGAATGTAACCCTAGTGACTCCATAGAAGAAGAAGAGAATGATGATGATCTAGAGTCCATTATGATGGATAGTTGCTTTAATTCCAAGAAGCACTATCTAGAAGATGTAGGAGTGTCTACCCAAAAAGAAGAAGAACTACTCACAAGCATTAAAATGGTACATTCAAAGGATGTAAGTGAAGGTGGTCAAAAGAAAAAGAAAAGAAGAGCAGTAAAACAAGAAGAGGAGGAATCATTGTTTGAAGTACGAGAAAACTTCAAGAAATATGAAGTTGAGGATCGAAAAATTTTGGTATGAATGCCTAAGAGAGAGGCTGTTACCGGAGAAGCATATGAAAATAAATAAAAGACCAAAAAAATTGTAGTCACCATTGAAGAGAACAAAGAACAATGTACATATGTAGGAGACGACCTAAGTGCAGCAGAAGAAGCTTGTATAATATAGGGACGTGTTTGTGTGGCACTATAGAGACTTGAAGGGAGTAGATCCAAAAATTTGCTCTCATACTATCCACATGACTGTTGATGCCAAACCCACCAAACAAAAGCCCTACACATATAATGACACCTATGCAACTAAAATAAAAGAAGAAATTGATAGGTTGATTGAAGCTAGATTTATCTATGAGATTGAGCATACTGAATGGGTGTAAGCCATTGTCGTGGTTCCCAAGAAGAATGGAAAGTTGTGAGTGTGTATTAACCTTAAAAACGTTAATGCCGCTATGATTAGAGATAGCTATCCACTTCCAATCACCAAACATTTATTGGAGGGTGTTGTAGGCAAGGAAGTTTATAGCTTCCTTGTTGGATTTTTAGGCTACAACCAAGTAGCCATTGCCCCAAAGGATCAACACAAAACGGCTTTCACCATAGAGTGGGGAATCTTTGCATTTCGTGTGATGCCATTTGGACTCACAAATGCACCTGCAACTTCCCAAAGGCTCATGTGTCATGTCTTCAAAGAGTTCTTGCAAAAGAGCTTAGAAGTATATGTGGATGATTTATGTGCTCATTCCCAACAAAGAAAATACCACATCCCTGAGCTCAGACTGATTTTTAACAAGTGTAGAGAATATCGAGTTTGTCTAAACCTAGAAAAGTGTGTGTTCATGGTATTTCAAGGTAAAATCTTAGGTCATATTGTTTCAAAGAATGGAATATCAACAAATGTGGACAAAGTAAAAGCCATCGCGAAGTTTCTCAGGATAAGGAACATTAAAGAGCTACAAGCCTTTATGGGCCATTGTGGATATTACCGCAGGTTTATCCACATGTATGCAATCATAGCTAAACCTCTTTATGCCTTGTTGACAAATTTTGAGTGGAATGACGAATGCAAAAATTCCTTCAATGAACTAAATAGATGTTTGTGCACAGCACCAATATTGACCACTCCTGATTGAAATAACCCATTCCATGTCCACATGGATGCATCCAATCATGCAATAGGATGTGTGCTAGCACTACCCATAGGTGAAGGAAATCTAGATTTGCCTATAGCATATGCTAGTAGACAATTGAACACTGTTGAACGAAATTATACCATAACTGAGCGTGAAGTCTTAGGCATGGTATATGCCATGAAGGAGTTTAGACACTATTTATTGGCCAACAAGTTCAAATTTTTCACTAATCATCAAGCCTTATTATATTTGGTCAATAAACCTTGCAATATAGGATGCTTAGTAAGATGGTTCCTCTTACTAATGGAATAGGACTTTAAAGTGGTTGTTACGAAAGGCAAGACCCACCTCAAGGTAGATCACCTTTCTTACTTCACTTCAGGAGAGTCACCGTAAGGAGTGTCTGATGAACTATCCAATGCTTATCTATTCAATTTAGAAGTTGTTCTTAAGTGGGCAAATAAGTTGGTACCAGTCCTAACCTTCGGACAAGCAAATCAGAATATGAGAACAAATAAAGAAGAAATTGTAAAGTCACAAAAATACCAAATATTGGCAGGAAGTATGTACAAAAAAGATTGGGGTATTAGCTTGTTGTGTGGAGGATGATCAACATAGTAGTTGGTTGCAACAAGCACATGAAGGATTGCTAGGAAATCACTATTCCAAACAAGGAACATTGCAAAACATGAAATTTTTAGGAGCACATTGGCCTAGTATGGACAAAGAAATACATGACTGGATCAAGAATTTTGTAGCGTGTCAAGAGAGACCCGTGTCAGAGCATGCTACCCTTTATCATGTGTCACTAATTCCAGATTGGAGCACTCCATTGGTAGAATTTATGAGATCAGGAACACTACCCAGTGAGGCTAGTCTAGCAAGAAGAGGAAACATGGAGCAAGAGGCTCAAGACTATGCCTTAATAGGAGACAACCTATATCAAAGAGGCAAAGATGGTTATCAAAGACTGTGCGTTCACGAATCAGACTACTTGAAAGTCTTAGAAACTGCACACAATGGTGTTGCAGGTGGACACTTTGGGCCTGAAAGAATAATCAAGACCATTCTATTCTCAGGACTTTGGTGGTCCACTCTTCATATGGATACACATACTTATGTGAAGAAATGTGACACATGCCAACGTGCACAATATCTGATAAGAAAAGATGAGATGCCTTAAATTCCAATGATGGAAGGACGTGCATTCTTAAAGTGGGGTATAGACTTGGTTGGTCCCATTAACCCCCCTGCTAGAAACTCCCATGCAGAATACATTATTGTAGCCACCAATTACCTTACCAAGTGGGTAGAAGTGAAAGCCACAACAAAGAATGATGTTCAAACGATGGCTAAGTTTTTATTCGAGAGCATGTTCACTAGATATGGATTACCAATAGAGTTAGTCTGTGATAGAGGTACACACTTCTTGAACGAAGTCATTGAAAATCTCCTTCAAGAATTCATGGTGATACATAAGAAGTATGGTCCCTATCATCCACATGCTAACAGACAAGCTGAGAGCAGAAATGAGGTACTATGCAATGTATTGACCAAACTCGTAAATAATAAACACTCTGATTGGGAAAAACAACTCCATCATGTTGTTTGGGCTTATCGAGTTGCCTATAAAATGGTACTCAATGCCACCCCATTTCAAATGGTCTTTGGATAGAATGTTGCGCTACCATTGGACTTCCTAATCCCAGCCTTGAAAGTAGCACAAGAATACGAGTGGAATGGACATGAGTTGTCCTCTAGGATCTTCGATCTAGAATGCTTAGGTGAGACAAGGCTAGGAGTGGTAGCAGGCATCTATGCTGCAAAGAAAAGGCAAAAGGCATATTTTGATGCACACATCAAGGATGAAGGATTGAAAGAAGGAGATCTAGTGTTGGTGTACGCACTAAAGAAACATGCGTGTAAATTGAAGCAAGGATATGGACCCATGATCATTAATAGAATTTCCACTAGCGGGGTGGCTCATTTGGCCAGATGGGAAGGTGACATCTTGCCAAACTATATTAGTGGGTGCCAAGTCAAACTATATCAAGAACGTCTTACAGAGGATATGTTAAGGAAACTCAACACGGCTAAGAAGCAAAAACAAGAAGAGTTGAGAGTCAGAGAAGAAGCACAGGCAAAGGCTAGAGAGTGCATTAGGCGAAATAAGTTAAGGCAACTAGGCCTAGATTTCAACCCGAAAGCCCCTAAATATCACATGCACATGTGCCAAAAAACGGGCATAATTACTTCTCAAATAATGGACCGACACCCCTTTGTGACTGTAGAGGTAGGATGAGGCAAGAGTGTAAGGACTATGAGAGCATTGGTTGACTCTGGTGCAGTAACTAATGCAGTCACACTCTCATACTACCATGATTTGCAAGTAAACATCAATTCCATTGAGGCCTATCTCATAGGATTGGGAGGCGTGGAGACCCCTTGTTTGGGTGAGGTGGAGCTCCCCATTTACCTTCAAGATGTTCCAATGAGTGTCAAAATGCTAGGTGTCATGATGAGGACCTTATAAAACCACTTGTCTTGGGTCAAGATTGGATTTATGACCATGCAGTCAACCTCAATCTTTGAAGCCGACTTCTTCAAGTTTGGGTACATGAACAATGCATTACATTAGAATTAGACAATTGCATGCTCACAAATCTAGAGGTCACATATTCTCTTAGTTCTTCTGAGACTAATCTTTGCAAAGACAATATTGTGTGTGTCAATAACCCTACAAAGCAAAAGGACTCAATCATGGAAGCACAAGCCCAAAGGCCAGCATACCTCTCTTCTTTTTCAAAGACTAATGCAAGAATAACTCGACAAAAGAGGCCAACAAAAAAGACATCGACTATATCAAATAGAGAGACAGAATTCAAGAAGAAAGAAGCTCCAAGTAGGAAGAAGATCTGGGTTCGAAAGCAACCACTAGCTTTGCCACAACAATTTCCATCCAAGCGGGCCAATCATGCCAAGAGAAGAACCAAGAAACAAGGACAATTTCAACCACAAGGTCTCCGACAAATGTGGGTACTGAAGCAATCGATGAAGGCTGACCACAATGACATACAAATTTGGGTGCCTAAGAAATTAGTTGAAGCTCAACAAGGACAATTATGCATGTGGGTACCCAAAGAACTCTTACATGCACAAAGACCTAGGCTCCCCATCATGCAAAAGGTCTGAACAAAGAAATCAAGGAGAGAAAAGGGTAAGAACCAAGCATAGAGACCAAAAGAAGATAAACTCACCCCTTCGAAAAACGTAAGAAGACCCTCATCAAGGATATGGGTTTGGAAGCCAAGAGCATCAGAAGCACCCACAAAAACAAAGCGCCAACCATGAGGGATAAAAAATTCAAACAACCATCCACATATGAAGAAACCAAAGTTGATCTCTACGCAGTCGAACACTGTTCTCAAATGGATCCCTAAAGAGAGGAATGGTTAGTTGTCATTTCACCATCGACTGATCACATCATTTCAAGATCCACTGGCTACTCCAACAAAGACTGCATCAATGTCCACCAACAACATTGAAAGTCTCAACGAGCAACAACCATGTGCTTTTGGCAAAACCTTATCTTTTGCACCATTGAGGGCATGCATTTCCAAAGCATGCATTAATATAGGGCCACATTACATGGCCGTGCATAGACACAATTGAGAATCCAAGGCACATTATACATACTTGCTAAATGTAAAATATTTTATTGATGCTAACACCTTTCTTCTTGTCTTTTTACATTGTTCCAAAAAAAACAAGAGAGAGGACAGGATTGTGCGCTTGAAGAATCTCTAATGCAAACCATCAACACAGACATCCATCAACAAGAAAGACAAGCCCTTGGTCAATCACCATGTTGGAGCACGACACGAAGAGATGAATATCGATGGACCTTTGACCATGCTAAGAATGGCCTACTTCACCAACACTCTAAAAATGATAGATTCGGAAACCTGTTTGTCAGCCTACCGTTGCACACTTAGCTCAAGACCCAATTTCTTGCACCATACTTCTTCCAATGCATTCCCCAAGTATGCATGCATAAGGCTACATTACAAGGTCATGCACAAGGCACATAATTTTTTTCAGCTCATGCACTAATGCACTTACCCATCAGTCATTCAAGGCCACACGTACTTGGCATCATACTATGAAACTCATATTTCAAAGATTCAGGGGATATCAAGGGTACAACATCAGTACCTATAAAGCAATTCATAGTCGATAGTTGCTCAAGATCAACATTGACAACCTCTTTGGAGCAACTAGAAATCTTTGAAAGCACACAAATACTCCATCCAGCTCAAACCCAAGGAAGAAGTACATACAACGGGCCCAGAACATGCATAGGCTAGCAAGGGAAAATTGAAGAACCAGACAACCGACCAAGCTGCATCTGGAAGATGGACTACTCTTGTTGATACATGAATGACACTACCTTGGAACAACTACTACAACAAGGGTCTATCAGGGACAACAAACTCAAGAGGGGGGGAGTGTTGAAGCTCAAGGTCAAGCACGAGAGTGGAAGCACATCAAAGATGTGGACACACAAGAAGAAGGAGCATGTAGGGAGCTCCAAGAAGCACATGTCAAATTTCAAGAAGACATCCCTATAAAAAATAGTGATTTTCATCACTAAAAACCATTATAAATACCATTTTCCATTTTTTCAACTCCATTTTGTTCAAGCCAAGGAGTCCTTGAGCTTGAGGAGTATTAGAAGTATCATCCTACCAACTTTCGTAATTTTTAGACTCCGTTTGAGCCCTCAAATAAGCCCTGGAACCTAATTTTTAACTAGGCCAGAAACTAGGTCTGGACAGAGCCAAAACCACTCAAAAAACTATAAAAAGAGTTAGAGAGCTCATTTTCAAGGTTAGCTTTTTGTAGATTTGAGCTTTGTAAGAGATTTCTTTTGTAATTGAAGCTTTCCATTGTTCCACTCTTTGCTCTTACCTTGTGTGTGTGTGTGTGTATGTGTGTGCATGCTTGTGTGCTTTCACTCACACACTTGTGCACTTCACTTGCTCTTGGTCTCCATACTAGTCATCATGTCTCCACGGATTGACATTTATGAGGTGCAACTCCTCACATTGGTACTCACCATTGTGCTAGAGTGACAAAGATGGAATGTGAGGATATGACCAAAATTGGTGAAGATGGTGATGGAAGGAGGTGGAGAGTAGAAATGGTGGTGGTGATGATAAAAGAGGTAGAAGAGAAAAAAGTGTAAAGAGAGATGGTGGATGCAATCTGAAGATGAGTTGTTGTTGGTACAAGCAGCTTCACACCAGCCAACTAAGACTTCAAAGTTGGTTAGTAGACCCTTTGAGCTTCCTAAATCCAAAAAAAAATCACCCAAGTGTTTTGGAGCAAGTATCTCAAAAGTTTGAGTCAAGATAGACTAGTTGCAAAATGACTAGCTCCCAAAACTTGCTATTTTTGTACATACACCTGCTAGAAAAAATGAATAGTACTCTCAATCTAGTAGGAATTAGAAAAATTCCTTTTGGACATAGCAAATAGATGTAGATAGCTTGCTAATCCAAGTTAAAAAACTTACAATTGATCAACTAAGCATCGAGAAAAAGATTTAGCAAAATCTGGAACACTCCCTCCATTTTTCAGGGCTCTGCATAGATTCACCTAGTGAGCAGAAAAACATACATAATGGTAGTGGACTTCAATATGCTTGGTTCTAGCATGGTATACCTGATTAGCTGCAAGACGTAGTGAGCTTGTGTTGTCACAAAAAATGTGAGGTGTTGAAGAATGAAGTCCAAGATCTGTATATAAAGTTTTTAACCACATGATTTCTTGAGTTTCATTAGCCAAACCTCTATATTCAGCTTTTGTAGAAGATAATGCCACTGTTGGTTGCTTCTTGGATGACCAAGAAATGATTTTTGAACCTGCAAATGATACATGCTTGGATGTGCTTCTTCTATCATCTCTAGATCCCGCCCAATCCGCATTTGAGTAGGCCTTTAGCTCAATATGTGAAGTAAATGGATAAAAAAGACCTTCATCCATGGTCCCCTTTAGGTATTTGAGGACTCTCTTGGCCGCTTCCATATGTGGTCTTCTCGGCTTATGCATTAACTGACTCAATATGCTAACACTATAGCATATATCCACCCTTGTGAGTGTTGCATAGTTCAAACTTCCAACCAAGCTTTCGTAGCTTGTGGTATCTTCAATTGGCTCTCCTTCATAAGCACTAAGCTTATGATTTTCCTCCATATGTGTACTGGCGCACTTGGCGTTTTGCATCTTGAACTTGATGAGCATGTCATGCACATACTTCCTTTGTGTGATGTATATACATGAACTTGTGTAGATTAACTCCAATCCAAGAAAATAAGTGAGTGGTCCAAGATCACTTATTTTGAACTCCTCATTCATTTGATTCTTTACCTATTTGATTCCTTCAAGATCATTCCCTGTGATAATAATGTCATCAACATACACACATAGATAGATCACTTCAGATCCATTCCTCTTTATCAACAAAGAGGTATCCGTCTTGCTAGCTTTGAATCCTTGGTCCTACAAATAAGTCACCAATGTGAAATTCCAGGCTCTTAGAGCTTGCTTCAATCAAGAAAGCTATTTTTATGTCCAACTGATGTACTTTCCAACCTAGATGGGCAACCAATGCAACCACGATATGAATGTGTGAAGTAGGTGCAAATGTTTCCTCATAGTCAATGCCATATTGTGGCGCATATCCTTTGGCAACCAATCTAGCTTTGTAGGGATCAATGCTACCATTAGACTTTCTCTTAATCTTGTAAAGCCACTTTGTACGAATGGCATTTTTCCCTTTTGGCAATTCACATAACTCCCAAGTACCATTCCTATGTATGGAATCCATTTTTAATTGCATAGCACTCATCCATTGTGGATCATCACGCGCATCTTCAAAAATAAGTGGCTCTTCATTACATGATGTTGCAATAAAAGAATGATCCACAAAATTACCTGATGCATGGTGAGAGCTTGATCTTGTTCTACCAAGTAAAGGTGCATTCAATTTGCTGCCCTGCAAAGTTTGTTCGAGCCACTTTGGCATGGTTTGTTCATGCACTCTTGACAGACATGCGTTCATTATGTAATACATCATCAACATGCATATCATGTGTGGGCTGAATTTCTTGCTCATTTTTAGCCATATTTTAATGCATATGTTCAGCCATATGTGGTTGGAAATTTCTAGCATTTTTATAATTTTTTTCTTAATAAGTTTAGCCATGTTTGGCTAGAAATTCTCTACATTTTCAGCTTTATTATATTGGAAATTTTCAGCCCTTTTGAGCCTTATTTAGCTTGTCTATATGGCCATAGTCAAGTGCACGATGTTGGAACAAAGGCATGAGTGTATCGAACACATCTTGTGAACTAATTGTTGGCTATTTTTTGTATTCAAGAAGAGTCAAAACTGAGTTTTTAGCAAATACCACATCTTGATTCACAATAATTGTGTTCATCAATGGATGGTACAAATGATATCCCTTACTTTCAGCACTATAACTAACAAATATACATATGTTTACCTTGTCATCAAGTTTGTGATGTTGTTGTGATGGCACAAGAGCATATGCCAAACAACCAAACACGTGCATATGACTAACCATACGCTTATGTCCATTCCAAGCCTCATAAGGAGTAGTGACTCTCAATGTTTTTTTAGGGCAATGATTCAACACATAGTTTGCACACATGATTGCTTCCATCCAAAACTTATCGGGAAGGTGTTTTCCTTTAACCATACATCATGCCATTTCAAGGAGATTTCTATTTTTACACTCGACAAAACCAATTTGATGAGGTGTATATGGCACCGTACATTGGTGTGAAATTCTTGTTTTATGAAGAAAAGAATTAAACTCATGTGACATGTATTCACCACCACGATCCGTGCATAGAGTCAGAAGTTTGTTTGAAGAAAAAATTTCAGCCATGGCTAAAAATGCTTTGAAGCAAGAAAATACCTCATTCTTTGCTTTCATAGGATACACCCATGTATGGCGAGTAGCATCATCAATGAAGGTAACAAGATATACATGCTTCCCAAAAGATGGAGTCTTGATGAGACCACATACATCACTATGAACAAGCTATCATTTTCTTATAGTGTGTGTATAACTATCTTTTGGAAAAGAAGCACCATGCATTTTTCTAAGAACGCAACCTTCACATGCATGCTTTTCAATGGACAAGTGTTGGCAAAACAATAAACATGTCCTTCTTTTGTAAGTAAACCAAACTATTGAAGTTCAAGTGACCAAAACGAGCATGCCAAAGCTCCATTTCAGCCATGGAAGAAGTATGAGAAACCAAGGTATTTGATGCAGCCCTCTTGTATGTATCCATGTGATACAAACCATTACATAATGTACTGGAAATCATGATAATATCACCATTGCTGAAATCATGAACCATATACTTGTCATCAACAAAGTGTACATGAAGTCGAGCTTTGGCAATCAACAGAACTACAATCAAGTTCTTCTAGATACCGGGTACATACAATGCATTTCTCAAGAGAACCGCACCTCCATTTGCAATCGTAATCTCAATTTCTCCTACTCCAATGATAGGATAAGGGGATTGTTTGCACACACCACATGTTCTCCCTTGGGTGCATCTTTCAAAGATGCAAAAAACCTTTTGCATGAAGTTATGTGCTTTGAAGCACTATCAAAGAACCAATCCAAATCAGCCTCACTCACAACCATAAATGTAGAATGCAAAGATGCATCATGATGACATGTAACAACACATGCCCAAAAATCTTGAGCCATGTTATCTTCATCATTCTTTGCATTTGCTGAATTTTCAGCAATAGACATGTTGGATCCCTTCCTCTTTTCATTGCGGTTAGCAAGATTTCTACACTCATCAATAGTATGACCATCCTTTTGACAATATTTGCATCTCTTCTTCTTTTGTAAATTAGCATCATTAGAGGAACGACTAGAAGAGCAAGGTTGAGGCTTTGGTTTTGATGAACCCAAAGTTGAACCATACTTGCTTTTCCCCTTTTGTGAGATAGCAAATGCTTGTGTTCCCTCAATCAAACCACTCATATTCACTCTACATTTCTCTTCTTGCAAAAGAAGAGACACAACCTCATCAAATGCGTACATATTGGGATTCCCTTTTGCAACCAAACGTAGTGTAGTGGCAAAGCTTTGAAAAGATTCTGGTAATCCTGTCAACAATGAACAGATGAGTGATGCATCCAAAATAATCTCATCTATGTTTTCCAATTGCTCTTTCAAGTCCTTGATGTGTGCCACATACACATCCACATACACATCTTCAGCCATACATACACCCTTAAGTTGCTTCCTCAAGTATGCAACATGTGCTTCATTACGCACGACATACAAAGAAGCAAGTGTGTTCCATGCCTATCTCGATGTAGAACATGACCGAATGTGTGGAACTATATGAAGCTTCATAGAAAACATTAGGGCAAAAAATGGCCGAAAAGGGGTTGTTTGCTAATGACGGATTAAAGAAACTGACAAATAGAGTCTTTCCACATGTACAAAAATATAACATTGTTGTCTTCTTTAAACATGTGAAGAAATTCCTTTTTTAAGACAATATGTTCTAAAAGCGCCACAAAAGTGATGAAGATTCTTGTATTCAATGTATAATTTTTTCGTTTGATGCAAAAAAAGATATTTTTGCACACCACAAAATGCATATTTTTAAAGTTCCAAAACGGAAATGATTTTTGAAGATACAAAATACTTTTGGGTTTACAAAATTCCATGGTCATTCGGCGACAGGGTTTACATCAAATCAAAAGTTTCCACGTGTACAAAGCCTTTTTATCTATAAATACTACCAAAGTTTGTGAATGTCGATTTCTCGCTTTGAGCATTCTTCTTCTTCTCAATTCCAATGGCTTCTTCTTCTCGTTGTCCTTCCAATCATGTAACCTCATGTGAGGTTTACAACAGAAGAGAGGATTCTTTTTGGAAACCTCTTTCTGTGAAGGCAAATGATTGGGTTACTATGCTTCCTAGCTGTAGAGGTGCCCATGAAGTCAAGCGTGCTAAAAGCGACGACACAAGAAACCATTGGAGAGGACGTATTCTCAGTTTCAAATTGAAGAGATGTGGTTGGTTTGGAAGAGTACAACATGTGTACAACGCTAAGGATATTGTTCTAGAAAATCTTTTGCAATTCCCTTCGTACTCTAAGTGAAGTTTTATAATGCTCTTCTATCATTTCATTTGTTTTTGTATAACAACATACATGTTTTTGTATTGTAGATATTTTTCCTTCCAATATTGTGGAGTGGCAACCTGTTGAATGTTTAACAGGAACATTCAGAGTTCTTCATAAGGAATATGCAAAACTTGTGTATGTAGACAAATCTGTTCAATTTTTCAATAGCATAGGGTTATTTGTCCATTTTGCAATTTATTAGGTGCCATCAGGGAGGAGCTCTTATGGAAATATTGTACATTTGCATCTCTTCATTAGATTGGGATGCTCCTGATCATTCAACAGTTTCAAGTTTTCTATGCAAAATGAAATTTGACATCCAAAAGGCAATGTCAACAAGCCGAATTTTGAGAAGGATAAAGATTCAATGGTTTCTGCCTATTCATGTTTTTGTAGCATGCTTTAAAAACATGTTATTACAGAAAACAAAATCAATGTGGTTGAATAGGAGAGTCTTGACTTCAGAGATTGATGATGTTTTAGGTAGGGAATGGGATAGCAAATAATTTCAAAAGCTAGGTGACATCATTTTATGTAAAGTTAGTCCAAATTCTCTTTCAATCTCATATCAGATATCTCGAAAATCTCTGGTTTTAGGATATGGCTACAAAAGGCAGAAAAGAAAGCTTAGACTCTAGATAGGCTTGGACTCAAAGGAGAGTTGTCCAGAATTTGAGTTAGAAGTACTAATTCATCCATATTTTCAATCTAGGAAAATAATTGTCACTGCAAATTGGAAACTCAAAAATGTAAGGGAGCTGCTAGAATACCTTGATGAGGTATCATCACAGTTCAGATTCTCAATTGATGATGCAATAACTTTCATTAGAGAAAAACATTATCTTGCATAACTTGCCTGCCACCTAGGGTGATCAAGTTCCAACCCATAAGATTGTAACAAGTCTAAAAAAATTTGATTGAATAGAAACCAAGACATTCTTACATAAATTATCTCCTTCTTTAAGAAGGTTTCTTTCAAACTTCCATTGATTTTTCTTTGCAGGATGGTGACTAAGAACGTGATTGATTACGTCACTTCAATTATGTCTTTTTATGGACTATATTCATATTGGCATTTTTTTATTTAATTTCAAGATTCTGATGAGGTTTCTTCTCTTGTGAAATGATTATACAGGAACTTGCATGAGTAAATTCTAGGTGACTCAAGAATATGAACCAAGAAATTCTTACATAATATATCTCCCTTTTTAGAACCTTTCTCCATACTTCCATTGATTTTTCTTTGTAGGATGGTCACTAAGAATGTGACTCATTACATCACTTCAATTATGGGTTTCTATGGACTATATTCATATTGGCATTTTTTTGTTTAATTTTAACATTCTGATGAGGTTTCAATGGTGCAATGATTATACAGGAACTTGCATATGAGTAAATTCTAGATGAACAATACTTTTACTTTTCAATAACTAGTTTCAATTTAAGTATTTGAGTCTATCCAAGGTGCACATTAGGTATGCATGAGAGCTATCTATCCATCCATCTATCTATCTATCTATCTATCTATCTATCTATCTATCTATCTATCTATCTATCTATCTATCTATCTATCTATCTATCTATCTATATTTCTATCTATCTATCCATCTACCTATCTATCTATCTATCTATCTATCTATCTATCTATCTATCTATCTATCTATCTATATTTCTATCTATCTATCCATCTATATTTCTATCTATCTATCTATCTATCTATCTATCTATCTATCTATCTATCTATCTATCTATCTATCTATCTATCTATCTATCTATCTATCTATCTATCTATCTATCTATCTATCTATCTATCTATCTATCTATCTATCTATCTATCTATCTATCTATCTATCTATCTATCTATCTATCTATCTAGCTATCTATCTATCTAGCTATCTATCTATCTATCTATCTATCTATCTATCTATCTATCTATCTATCTATCTATCTATCTATCTATCTATCTATCTATCTATCTATCTATCTATCTGTCTATCTCTCTCTATCTATCTATCTACATAACTAGGAATGTTAAAGAGGCTGGAGAAACTAATGTAAATTCCAAGTCAAGTAATATTCAAAATATCTAGAGCATGAATTTTATTCATATTATAGTGTAGAAGAGATTAGAGAACACGACTGATTCAAGCGACTAGGGCAATCCGAGATTCTTCGATCGTCCTTATTGCTTGAATCGATCGTGTATTACAAACTATCAAAACATGCTGCAAGACATGAATTTTGCATTGAGCTTTGACTGATGAGCAATACCACTTTCCATGTGAACTCATCTTATGCATAGTTGCCTTGAACGGATGGTATGACAAAATGGAAAATGACACGATCGATACAAGCAATACGGGCCATTGAAAATTCTCTGATTGCCCATATCACTTGTATCAATCATGTCATTAAACCTTCTTTATCCTCCTCACATTTAACTTTTCCACAAGAATAAATCAAAAACACAAAATAGACATTTTGATGATGCTTGAACCAGGCAATAAAGTCACTTTTTCTTAGTTCTCAAGAGGATCAATTCAACATTATATTACTCAAGGCATATAAATATAGTTACAATGACCATCTTCCAGATGAAGACTGGCATAATTACATACAATTTGTACATAAATAAATCTTCCAACATATGTTGGTTACACATAAGATTACAATGTTACATTCAAAAAATATAATGTTTCACCCTTCTTTTCTTTCCTTTTTGGAGCCCTAACCTCTATGTTGCTTGTGGCCCTTTTTGGAGCCCTGACATGTACTCTTATTCTTTGGCCCATGCTTCAATGGGGACTCAACAGGAAACCCTTTCTTCTTTTCTTCAAACTTGTTTTTATCTAGTGGTGGTGGTGGAGGTGAGTCTGGATCATAAGGGCATATTGCATGTTTCATAATGGCATTTATTGATCTCTCCCTGATCAAGATGATCCATGCATCTGGGTAGTCTAAGAAGTTTAACTCAGGACTCTAAACCTTCTTTCCAAGAACCTTACTGCATTTGCAATCACTCTCCAGCCACATGAGGTGTTGTCTTTCTGTAATGGCACATGTATTTGAATGTATCCAAACCTTTTTTCTTCATTCAATTTAGGAATTCTAGGAAAATTATCATCAATATGCATTTTAAGAAGCTTAGCAGCACTGCAAGATAAACTTGAATTCAAAATGGATGGCAAAGCTTTAAAATAGAACACCAAAATGTAAGGCAAGGCTTACACTTTGCAATTTCCATGTTGTGATTGGAGGGAATTCATGAAAAGTGCTTGATATTCATTGAAGTCAATGATAATAAGACTCTAGTGGTCCCTGACAATGAGTGGCATGTAAAAATAACTTCTCTATTAAAAATAACGTTAATTATTTCAAAATGAAGATGAATACTTACTTTTCAATATAGGGGTAGATAATATATTCTACCCCTTCTGTAAAATTCTTAAGAAAGAATTTCACATCTCCCTGCTTATACAACAAGCACTGAGTCACAAGAGGATCTATGATGAAAACGTTTCTTGAAACTACTTCCTCACATTGTTGCAGAAGGAGCCTAGAATTTAAGAAATATAAATTCAATATATGAAATACCAAATTAAGGAAAACATGAGCATTATATGGCCTGTAGATAATACCTAAGTGTAATATTGACTACACTATCAGACATTTCAACATTGAAGTCTCTCAGCATTTTGTTGTCTTCTGGTCTTATATCAAGCATAAATTCCTCTTGTCATGGCATTGCAGCATTTATTATCACCTGCCCATCTCCTTTTTTAAGAAGTTCTTTATTCACCTTTTGCAGCTTATGAATCTGGTTCAGGATAACATTTTCCTCTGACAACAAACCCTGCTTTTTCTTCTCCTCCTCACAATTTGCTGCATTTCTTGTGTCATGATCATGAGGGACCTGAGGGTGGACCTCTTCAATTACAATTGATGACTTAGGTGCTCGTGCTGGAGGTATATTGAGAATATCAAAGAACTTTTTCATCATGGTTCTCAATAGATGTTGGCAGTAGCCAGAGGCATAGAAGACGCGGAAGCATGTGAAGACAGAGCATAACGAAGAAGCAGGGAGTTAGTCGAATCATTTTTTCAAAAACTTATGTTTTATAAATATTTTTCAAAACCTCCAATAGTGATTTTCATCACTTTTGTACCATATGTAACATAGAAAAACCCTTTTTGTAATTTATAGATCCATTTTGTGCAAGCCGAGGAGTCCTCAAGCTTGAGGAGCTTAGGTAGAATGAGCATACCAATTTTGGTTATTTTTGGATACCGTTTACCCTTTCAAATAGCACATAGAACCTATTTTTTAACTATGCTGGATGCTAGATGTGAAACCGGTCAAAATTAGTCTAGAATCTATAAAAGAGCTAGAGAGCTCATTTTTGAGGTTAGCTAGTGTAGACTTGTATGAGCTAGAGTGAGCTTGAGCTTGTAAGAGTGTTCTTGAGTAATAGAGTTGATCTCCTACCTTCCATTGTGTTTTGATTGTCTCTTCGTTGTGTGTGTGTATGTGTGTGTGCATCTCTATGCTTCTCACCTTCACTCTCACTTCATCTCATATTCACGATCTTCATATCACTCCTATCTCTTTCGCGGATTGACATTAAGGAGGTGGAGCTTCTTAACGTGGTCCTTACCATTGTGCTAGAGCAACACCAAATTTGGTGTCATTGCCGGGGATCGAGTCTGGGACAAATGTGTGATGGTAAGAGTATAGCAAGAAGTGGCATTGGAAGGTAAAAATTTCAGTTTTTGTTGTTGTTTTTAGTTAGTTTTTAGTGTTTTTAACCTCCCCCACACTCCATCTTCATCATCGTATCATCATCTTCCACTCCAAAAAAATCAAAAAATTCACCATATCCACCCATTCTCCTCATTTCCCCTCATTTGTGCATGCGAGAGAGAGAGAGAGAGAGTTTTTGTGCTTGCATGTACTATTGTGTTTTTGAGTTTTCTTGCAGGTACGGTGCTCCAGTGCATCAGGAAAGCTTGCAAAAGGTAAAATTTCATTTTCTGTCAGAAATCCGCCGTGTGTGTCAGACCATCACGATGGTCTATCAACTTCGACATTTTTGGTAAGCGAGTTCACCACGAGGTAGGCGACACCAGCGCATACACGGATCTTCAAAATTTTTGCAAAAATTCATAGTTTCGTGGACCATCGCGATTGGCTCACGCCATCGTGATTGTGTCACACCATCGCGATTGGCTCACGCCATCGCGACGGTTCACTTTAATCCTCGCGATGGTCCTTGACCATCACGACGATCCCGTCCACCCCACGCCATCACGATTGGCTCATGCCATCGCATCGATGCTACCACTTGGCAAGCTAGACCATCGCGACAATACCCTCAGACCATCGCGATGCCTCAACATTTGAACCATCACGATTGGCTCACGCCATCGTGCTTTGCGACCATCACGATTGTCGCATCGACCGTTGACCAATGCCATCGTGACTACTCGCCAATTAGACCATCGTGACGGCTCATTCAAGCCATCGCAATTGCTCACATTTAGACCATCGTGACAGTTCGCACCTTCCGGACCATCGCGATTGTGTCACGCCATCGCGACAGTTCACCTGGACCATCGCGACGATCCCAGACCATCGCGATTTTGCAGCTCATCGCGATTATCCACCCTAAACGCAATTTTTAGGGTTTGATTTTTTGGGCAAATTTGGGGCTATTTTTTGAAAATTTTTGGGTGATTAGACTCATAGGAGACCCCTTAGTTCATAGGGAAAGAAAAACCTATTTGTTAGATTTTACCCCCGAGGGCCTGAACAGTCATATCTTTTTCATCCCAAGTCCGTTTTTTGAGCTTTATAGCTCGTTAGAAAGCTCTTGACGCATACTACGTGACCTCAACTGTTTTTTTTTTTCAAAAAGAAGAAGTTGTTTTTTAGAGGGAATAATTTGAGGTTGACATGGTTGGGACTAGAAAAGCCAAGGGGCATTACCAAGAGGGAAAGGACCTTTAAGGGTGTATATATTCAAGTGCTTGATCATCCAGTTGAGAATTGGTCTAATATTGAAATTTTACAGGTCTAGCAAGGGCAATCAAGGGCAATCAAGGCAAGGCAGTGAAGAACACAGGGCTTGGGAAGTGCGACTTCTTGGGCAATAGAGCAACCAAAGCAGCTAACTTGAGGTTGGAAAATTACTCAACCCCCTTAGTCAATTATTAGCTTAGGCTAAACGGTAGCATTGTGGATTGGATTAACGACGATAGGAACGATCAAGTTCAAGAGACATAATTTTTCAAGTACAAGACTAAAATAAAGGTGTGTGAGACGAAAACCTAAAGGAAAGAACCTAAGTCTGACGGAACAAAAACTCAAAAGTACCACAGAAAGTCGATTCCTGACGCATACAGTTAAACAAGACAAGAATCTAAAGGAATTCAAAAAGAAACAAGCAATTAAAAACAAGGGACATTAGCGGTCAGAGGAAGTAAATTCATGAACCTTAGATCTGGCAAGCACATAGGTAAGTCAGACCAACAAAGCCTTAGATCGTCAGAAGCAAGCATAGGAACTACTGCACATTCGTGGGCGCAACAATTGAATAATAGTTATCCCTACGAGTTGAGCTCAGACATGAGTGAATCAGAAATGGCTTTTAGCACAGAAAGACCAGAAGGAGGGTCAAATGTAGCATACTTAGAAAAACCAGAAGGACCCTATAGAACTGAGTTGGAATTTCTCCGAACCAACCGCTTAGGTGCTCGCATCTATGAGGATGGTTTGCGAAGACAAGTGGTGCAAATGCACAACCCTGATCAACCCATTGGATTGGAACGACCAGTGGTGAAATTCGAGAGAGATGCGTACATAGACAAGGAAGGAACGATGTACATCTTAAGTACTCAGCCAAACAATACCAATGAGTTTGGCGTAATTCAATTGGATACGAAAGCGAGAGCCCAAGGAAAAGAACCATTAGAAGAACCTAGAACACCTAGAGGGAAATCTGTACTGACACGAGTACTAATCCCAGAGTGGATCCCAGAGATACCCGTAGAAAGGATCGGAGATGTAAGCAAAGTAGAGGAAGGTAACACTTATCTTCCAATAACCCATTAGGGCTACACCACCAAAGCCATCATAGATTCAGGAGCCGGAGTAGCAATCGCTACCACTGCTTTATGGAAACGTTGGGGTAAGCCAGCATTGAGGCCTACCAGGATGAAGCTACAAATGGCTGATGGACATATAGAAAAACCATTAGGCTTACTAGAAGTCATATCTCTCACCACTTGTGGTGTGGAGTTTGAGCATACTTTTGCCATTTGTGATTTTGCAAAAAATCATGCTTATGAGATGATTTTAGGACGACCATTCATGCGTCAGTTGCAAATTGTACAAGATTGGGAAACTAATTCTTTGAACTTGCAACATTTAGGAGTGCCTACTAAAGTCAATCTTAAAGACTACTCACATCGACACGTACCCCCAATACAATGGAATACCATCCATAAGACAGAGGTAGAAATGGAATCAGTGCACTCATTAGAATCAGACGCCTCATGGTTGCACGAGGATACTCATTTATGGATGTGTAAAGTAGCAAAACAAGAGGAAGAACGGTTAGAAGCCAGGATCTTAGTTTCATAACAACATCCACGAACCCTTCAAGCCCCAGCTTACGCACATATAGTATTTCCAGATGAGGAGTTCGAACCCCATGGTTGGGCAGAAATCCTAGCAACCATGGATGTAGCCATCAATGAAGAACAATGGACACCCCACTGCGACAAGGATGGCTATGACATCTCAATCTTTACCATAGAGCCAATCATGTGTGATTCGATTATTGAAGAATGTGAACCTAGCACTGATGCATTTGAGGATGCGAGTGATTTCGATTTAGAGTCAATTATTATGGACCCACCCTTTGCATCAGACAAAGAATACCTCTATGAAGTAGAAACTTGCCCTCAGAGACACGGAGAAATTATGAATGAGGTGAGATTAGCCACCCAAGTAACTGGCAAAAGTGAAGATAAGAAAAGAAAGAAGAAAGAAACCATTTTAGAAGAAGAAGAATCCTTGTTTGAGGTTCCGGAAAACTTCAAGAAATATGAAATAGAAGATAGAAGAATCATGGTACGAATGCCTAACAGAAAAGAGGACATTGGAGAAGTATATGATAATCGCGAGAAAACCAAAAGAATAATAGTTGCGATAGGAGGAGAAGAAGAAAAATGCACATACATAGGGCATGATTTGACGACTGAAGAAGAAGAAGAGTTAGTTGCCCTATTGCGAGAATATAGAGATGTGTTCGCATGGAGTTACAAAGACTTGAAAGGAGTAGACCTAGATATATGTTCTCATAGAATCCCTATGACTCCAGATGCAAAACCTACGAAACAGAAACGATACACGTACAATGATAACTACGCTGCGAAGATTAAAGAAGAAATAGATCGTTTGATAGAAGCACGATTCATTTATGAAATTGAGCATACTGAATGGGTATCCCCCATTGTGGTTGTGCCCAAGAAGAATGGAAAATTGCATGTGTGTATTAACCTTAAAAAAGTTAATGCCACCACAATTAGAGACAGTTATCCTCTTCCTATCATGGAACATTTGCTGGAAAGAGTTGCTGGCAAGAAGCTTACAGCTTTCTTGATGGATTCTCAGGCTATAATCAAGTAGCCATTGCTCCAGAAGATCAACACAAGACGGCTTTTGCCACAGAATGGGGCATATTTGCATTTCGTGTGATGCCATTTGGCTTAACAAATGCACCCGCCACTTTCCAAAAACTCATGTGTCATGTTTTTAAGGAATTCTTACGAAAGAGTTTGGAAGTTTATGTCGATGACTTATGTGCTCATTCGAATATCAGGTAGACTCATATCCCAGAGTTAAAGACAAGTATTTGACAAATGTCAAGAATATCAAGTTTGTTTGAACCCAGAAAAATGCGTTTTCATGGTCAGACAAGGAAAAATTTTAGGACACATTGTGTCAAAGAATGGAATCTCGACAAATGAAGAAAAAATAAAGGTAATTGCAAATCTACCTAGGCCAAACAACGTAAAAGAAGTACAGGCATTTATGGGTCATTGTGGTTATTACAGACGATTCATACACATGTATGCAATCATAGCCAAGCCTTTGTACTCTCTTTTGACTAAGTTTGAATGGACAGATGAATGTGAGAATTTATTCAATGAACTTAAACCACGTTTGTGCTTAGCACCTATATTGACAACCCCAGATTGGAGTAAGCCATTCCATGTGCATGTGGATGCATCCAACTATGCCATAGGATGTGTGTTAGCACAACCCACGAATGAAGGTAATATAGATCTTCCCAGAGCTTATGCAAGCAGACAGTTAAATGCAGTAGAAAGAAATTACACCACTATAGAACGAGAAGGATTAGGAATGATCTACGCAGTAAAGAAATTCAGGCATTATTTGTTGGCGAATAAGTTCAAGTTCTTCACAGATCATCAAGCATTATTGTACTTAGTCAATAAGCCATGTAACACTGGAGGATTAATACGATGGTTTTTATTACTCATGGAGTATGATTTTGAAGTAGTAGTCAGGAAGGGAAAGACACATCTCAGAGCTGACCACCTTTCAAGATTAACTACAGGAGAAGCTCCTCAAAGGATAGCAGATGAATTACTCGATGCATATTTGTTTAACCTTGAGATAGTACCAGAATGGGCTAAGCCGATAGTCCCTATTCTCACATATGGACCTAAGAACCCTAGGTTAAGGATCAAGGAAGGAGAAATCACCAAGTCTCAAAGATACCAAATAATAGCAGGAAGTATATATAAACAAGATAATCAAAAGATTCTTGCTTGTTGTGTAGATAAATCCGAACATGCAAATTGGTTGCAATTAGCACATGTAGGTGCATTAAAGCAACATCACTCAAAACATCGTACAGTGCAGACTCTGCATAGACTAGGAGTCTATTGGCCTTCTATGGAAGCAAACGTCTACAAGTTGTGTAAAGAATGCCATGTTTGTTGTGAAAGACCACCACTAGAACATGCTACATTATACCACGTGTCTCTCACACCAGAATGGAGTGAACCTTTAGTGACATACTTGAGGACGAAAACATTCCCTCAAGGAATGACCTTAGCACGACAACGAAGTCTAGTGCAGGAAGCTCAAGACTACTCACTTATTGGCGACAATCTATACAAATGAGGATGAGATGGATACCTAAGACAATGTGTTCATGAAAGCGATTATTTGAGCGTACTAGAGACTGCACACCAAAGTTTTGCAGGAGGTCATTTTGGCCCCAATAGGGTAATCAAAGCCATGCTCTTTGCAGGATTATGGTGGCGCACTCTTCACATGGACACACATACCTATGTTAAGAGATGCGACGTGTGCCAGAGAACTCAATTTCCTACTAGCAGAGATGAAATGCCATTGAAACCCATGATGGGAGAACGTGCATTTTCTAAGTGGGGTATAGACTTTGTAGGACCCATTAACCCCCCTACAAAAGGTACACATGTTGAATACATTATTGTTGCGACAAATTATCTTACCAAATGGGTAGTGGCAAAGGCCACAAAAAAGAATGATGCACACACGACGACAAAGTTCTTATTTGGAAATGTCTTTACAAGATATGGATTGCCTATAGAGTTAGTGAGCGATCAAGGAACTCACTTTCTAAACCAAGTAATTGAATATTTGTTACAGGATTTTATGGTGATTCACAAGAAATCTGCACCATATCATCCTCAGGCCAATGGTCAAGCTGAAAGCACTAACAAGATCCTGTGTAACGTACTGACGAAACTCATGAACAACAAACGTTCAGATTGGGACAAACAGTTACACCACGCTGTTTGGGCATATCAAGTGGCCTACAAGACCGTACTCAATGCAACTCCCTTTCATATGGTTTTTGGTCAGAATGTTGTGCTTCCTTTGGACTTCTTGTTACCGACCATTAAGGTTGCACAAGAACATCAGTGGACCAGCCACGAATTATCAGCAAGAATAATGGACTTGGACGATTAGGAGAAACCAGGCTGAAAGCAGCAGCAGGCATATAGGCAGCAAAGAAACGACAGAAAGCCTATTTTGATGCACATGTGAAAGATAAAGGCTTGAAAGAAGGAGATTTAGTCCTAGTATATATGTTGAAACAACACGCACGGAAGTTAGAAAAGCGAGGTTATGGACCCATGATCATTAACAGACTCTCAACAAGTGGAACAGTACAATTAGCCACCCTAGAAGGAGACATAATGCCTAATTACATTAGTGGTTGTAGAGTCAAGTTATATCAGGAACCTCTTACTGAGGATATGCTTAGACGACTCATGTTGGCAAAGAAGCGTAAGGAGGAAGAAAATAGAATACGAGCTGATGCTAGGGCAGAAGCTATAGAACGCATTAAGCGCACGAAGCTACGAAGACAAGGACCAGGGAGAGAACATTATAACCATCTGGAAACAACACCCAGATATCCCATGGCCATGTGTCAAGCAAAGTCAAGTACTCATCCTAGCATAGTGGATAGGAGACCATTCATTACAGTCACGCTAGAGCATGGCAACCCTTGCCAAGAGCTCAGGGCTTTAATTGACTCACGTGCTGCGACTAGTGTGATTAGATGGTCTCACTATAAGGACTCAGGAATAGAAATGCGGCCAATTGAGGCATACCTCATAGGGCTAGGAGGCATGGAAACCCCTTGCATGGGTGAGGTGGACCTTCCTATCCTCATAAACAAAGTGACTATGACAGCAAAGCTGCTAGTGTGCCATGACGAGGACCTCATAGAACCCCTAATCCTTGGCCAAGATTGGCTATACGATCACTCAGTGGACCTGTAGCTCAGTGATGAGTAGCACCTCCTTTAATGTCAATCCGGGAAGACGTGAGGATGGTATGAAGACCTCGAGCAAATGGAGGCACAAGTGCGTGAGTGAGAAGCACACAAGCATGCACACACATACACACACATGCGCACACACGGCAAGACAAAGAGTGAGAAGCAATGGAGTTCTTAGATTACTTTCAAAAAGCTCTTACAAGTTCGTTTCAATTACAATCCAACCTCAAAAATGAGCTCTCTAGCTCCTTTTATAGTTTTTGACTAGCTTTGGCCCTGTCCAGACCTAGTGTCCGGCCTAGTTGAAAATTAGGTTCCAGGGCTTATTTGAGGACTCAAACGAGATCTAAAAAATACAAAAATTGGCAGGTAGATACTTCTAAAGCTCCTCAAGCTCAAGGACTCCTTGGCCCACAAAATGGAGCTACAAAAATATGAAATGGTATTTACAATGGTGTTTAGTGATGAGAATCACTTTTAATTGGTGTAAGGGTTTTGAAAAATTAAAGGGTTGCCTTAGTGCTAGATCTGCTTGAATGCTCATACTTGCTTCTTCATGAAGAAAATTATTGGCCTACTTGCCAGATCTTCTTTGACTGCCATGTCTGCTTGCGTTGTCCCTTCGCTCTGACTCTCTTCGTCTTGTGGCTCCTTCGGTTCCCAGACTGCTGCCAACACCCCCCCCACTCTCGCGTCTGTCGCCCCTGACAGACCCTTGTCTAGAGGATTTTTGAACATAATATTGGACGACATCGGAGGCTAGGTGGTGTTCTTCGAGTCGTAAGCCGCGTGCTAGATTCTGTGAGCAAATCATCCCAATTCACAGGTCCGGGAACATCCGGATGAGGCACCCTCAATTGTTCTGAATGAATAGTTCTCTCCACAGCAAATAATTGGAGGAGATGTGATGGCCTGGGTATAAAGATTTCGGAGTGGTATTCCCAGAATCCTGTGATGAACATCTCTTCAAATGTCTGTTTAAAGCAGGCTGGGAGGTACTTGATTCTGGCGTGCCAAGCATATATTACTTCAATTGATGGGGTGGTACTCATATCGTACACTAGATCGTGGTTTCCTGTCACAAAGCCTGCTCCTGAGAAGTGGGGGTCCTTAATGTTCTTAAACGTCCTGAAAGTGATCAGCATTAATTCGAATATTTTCATACACATCTGGGCCATCACATCGGAGTTATTGCGTAGCCGAATACTCCAGTGACGGATTGTAGAAATCATGTAGTTCACCGTGGGGGGTCCTCGTGGAGGTGCTAGATAAACGTAATTTAACCATTTTGCGCAGGCTTTGATGTCTCTGACGGCAATAGTGAATTCAGGCCAGGTGCGTCGTCGAAGAACTGGAATGTAACAAGGATTATATTTAATAAACAACGGCATATTATTCCAGGTTCGGACCATTTCAGGATATGTTTCCAAAAGCCTGATTCTCCAGGTGGGTTGATGGATGGACCCACGCTTAGCACTTTTCGGTATATCATCTGGACCAAATTGTGTAGCGAATGTGGGAGGCTTGCCGCATCGTCGTTGAATCTCGGCATTGTAATCGGCCAACAGTATGCAGTATGGCACATATTGGTCATCATTGGTGCCGATCCATCTATGATGAGACATGCTTCTGAAATATTCTGACTTTATGACAGTTTCTTCTAGGTTCGCTAGTGACTGGATCTGAATGGCCACCCGTTCTTCGTGGGTGTTCGCTGTCCTTTCCAGTGTCTGAAGCCACTCGGGTGCTTCCACTTCCAAGGTGTCTAGTCCCTCTGAGGTTCGTTGCCCGCCTGGCATTGGCATAGGAACATACGGTTCTTCGTACGAATCATCTACCTCAATAGGGACCAACTCTTCTGGCTCTGGTTCTACTACTGGAGAGGGCTGCCTCTCGTATGTCAGTAACCTCTTTTGTAATTCTGCTACCTGCTCAGTTAAGGCCTTTACTTAGTCTGAGGTAGAGGTTGATGGGACACTCTTCGGTTGTTCTTCCTGTTCCTTAAGTCTGCTCTGTAGTGTGTCACGTTCTCTTTCCAAGTCATCATGGGCTTCCAGAAGATCTGCATAGCTTTCCAAAATGGTTTTCATCGTCTTCGTGGGAACTGCTTTGAACTGCTCTGGATCTATCTCATGGGGGGAGCCTTCCATTGCCGCTTCCAGATTCTCTTCATTTTGTTTTTGCAATCTCTTGTTCTCTTCCAGTGCTGTGGCCATATGTTTCCTGAGTAGCGCCAAGTTACGTCTGACTCGTAGGTTATCGGCATGGTATACTTCGAGCAAGGCTTCTAGTTGTTTGACGCCTGATTCTGTCGATGGTTGGGGTGCCTCCAATAGTGTTTGGTGAGCCTGCTCAAGCGTTGTATAACGTTGATTCACATCTGCATTTTCCTCTTCCAGAATTTTAAATTGCCTTTGTAAGTTCTGGTGATGTGTTGTCAGTTGTTGATACTGGCCGTCCAGAGCTCTGTACTCATTCTGAAGCTGATATACACATAGATTTAATGCTAGAAATATACTATTTACATTAAATGATGCAGGGAGGGGTGAAGATGCAGGGGGAATGGGGGCGGGAAAGGGAATTGTGAATGATGTGGATGCAAGTGGAGATGTGGGTGGAGGGGGTATGGGAGATGGAGGTGTCATGGGGGGAGGGAGCGGTGCGGTGGCAGGAGATGTTTCCATAGTGTCAACTGTTTGAGTGACCGTGTAGATGGGGATCATGGGTGGGGTGGATGTGACGTTAGTGAAGAGAGTGGTGAAAGTGGGCATGGTGACTCCCCCGAATTGGATTCCCGGAGAGAGTGGAATTCCCATGACGATTGTGGTGGTAGTGGACGTGGTGGTGATAGTGTCATGTGGTGGAGTGAGTTGTGTAGTGAGAGGTGGGGAGGGTGGTGACAGTGGTGCTTCCTGATGTTCGTCTGCTTGCGTTGTCTCTCCTGATGCTGATACATTGACATGAATTTGTTTTCCAGACCTCATGGGGCGGGCGGGAACTCTTTTCTCGAATCGGTGGATGTAGGCCATTGCCTCATGAATGGCCTCATCCAATCCTACTGCATCGGCGTGTAGGTTTATGGACTCGATGAACATGTCATCCACGCCTTCCTCAGTCAGCAATTGGTTCATGAGTTTCTTGCCCGCTTCGAGTGACATTTTATGTTGTTCTTGAACTAGCTGCATGGTTCGATACAGTCTTTTTATTTGTGCCGAATACGCAGGGGCACTTGCCAACTCTGAAAATTCATCATACTCTTGTTCTTCGTAGGCTTCTTCCTCTTGTTCGGTCTCTTGTTCATCTACGTCGACTTCTACCACTTCTGGTCGGGTGGGGGCTGATGTTGTTGTATGGGGTTGTGGTTCCTGAGCTCGCTCTGTTTCCGTCTCGAGATTAGAGTCGTAGATTAGTCTAGCCACTTCTTCGTCAGTGAGATCATTGAGAGTAAAGCCCTGTGGAAATTCCAAATCTGATGGGACGGGTGGAAATACCAGGTTGGGTCCCTCTGTACTTGGTCTTGGTAGCCGGATGGTGAATGGCCTAATGCGTCGTGTCTGGGGAGGGGTAATTTCTGGTGTAGTGGTGGCTCCCCTTGGTTGAGCGCAAGGTAATTGGACTCCCCCTCTCATCTTCTTTGATGGGGGACCTGCCGCTGATAGTCTTCTCTGGAATTCCTGGGCCCGGGGCCATATGAGTGACCGTTGAATAGGCACGTCATAGGCAAGACATCGGTAGATTATCTTGGTTAGAGCACAACATCCGTGAAGCACATTCTTCTGCTTCTTGTTCCACCTTTGATGGGCTAGGTGAATCTGATCTATGATCCAATGTGGTACGTTGATGGGGAGGCTTTCTGTCTCTGCCAGATACAAGCTAAACCATATTTTCTTTGGGGGCATGGTGAATCTTTCCTGGGTGGGGAAGGCAAAATGCTGCATGACAGTCCGTAGGTGCAGAGCGATGGTCGGTGTCATTGCTACCATATCCTTCAGCTTATTGAGATCTTTATGTTTCATTCTGCCCGGAACCATTGTTTCCTTTTCAGTGGGGATGTGCATACCATACATGCCCAATGCTTCTCGTACCAGATTGAGAGTCAGCTTGAATCTTTTAAGTTCATGGCCCGGCAACAGTGAGGGTAACACAAATGTGTTGTCGCCTCCCTTGGCCCTGCTCGGAGTGATGGTACTGATAAGATATGAACAACGCAAGAAATCCGGCTTTGGTAAGTGGGCCCTGAAATAACTGTCCAGGCCAGCTTTGGTCCATACTGAACGCATTACTTCGGCATTCTGATAGCTCTCAAACTCGCGCTTGAAAAAATGGTAGCGTCCCCATTTACCATTAAACTCCAATTCAGCTTCCCAGAAATAGGTTCCATCACCCAATGGTCCAGCAACATCACTGAACCAATGAGCGTGTTTGCCCACCTGAGAGGTGTGTCCCTGAGGAGGATCCTGAATTGGGAGGACATGCACAGCTTGAACTTCTTGCGGTCTTTCGGTGAGATGTGGTTCGAGTAGGAGTGTTTCTATGTCCACAATCTGTGCACCGGATCCGGCTTGAGAACTGGCACCTCCGGCTTCTGCCATGGCCCTGCTTGCTTGTTGGTTCTGTGAGAATATAGAACCAGGTGTTAACATTGTAATGGACAGAATAAACCCGTTGTTGTCCCCGTTACAACACTAACATGAGGTAGATGATGAGTCAGTGGTTAGTAAGTGCACGATGACAGTGTGTGTAGTTAATGCCTGGTTAGTCCTAGGAGCTAGAAAGGTGAGCTGTCTGACTAATGCAGTTAGTAAGTGGAGATGAATTCACAGATTGGGGTCGGGGGGTTTATTACAAGTCTTAGGTTGCCAAACACCATGAATGGCTTTTGGTCTTGGTTTTGTGGAGATTCGGGAGGGTTGCATGAGTAATTCTGCTGGGAGTTGTTGTGTCATCGGGACCCATTTACGAGTGAGTCTGTGCGTGCTTCTAGGCGGCAGTGTGTTCGAGTGTATCAGACAAGAGTGGGTGGCGGCTGCTTGAGCAAGTGAACTATGTCGTGTAAGATGTGAATTGTGTGGGACTAGTTGAGCCCGCAAGCAAGCCTTAGGCACCCAAATTTGTCTTGATTGTGGGTCAGCCTTCATCGACTTCTTGGGTACCCAAATGGATTTCACTTTCTCAACAGAGGTTTTAGGAGTCCTCTTATTAGCATCAAGTCGTTGATTACTAATAGGAAGTTGAGACCGTTGTTGCGACTTAGTTACGGTCGGCAGCTCGTCTTTCCGCACCCACATTTGTCTCATCGGCTGAGTTGTTCTGCTTCGCGCGTTCCTTTGGTCTCTCGCTTGGAGAGTCTTCAGTGATTGATCTGCCCTTAGTTGCAACCTCCTTCTGGTCTTTGGAAAAGAAGGGAGTTCCATTATGGTTCTGACTCCTTTTTTGAGATCTTCATTCTTCTGCATCACATAGCCTTGGACAAGAACAGCATGGTCAACTTCATGTGTACCCCTGGAGGGACCAGGAGTCCGTGTCTTTTCTAGTTCCTTGAGTGCTCCATTATTTAACTCAATTGTAATTCTAGTTTGATTTACCCAGACCTGAAGAAGTCCACTTCTTAGGTTTAAATTGACTGCTTGGTCATAGATCCAGTCTTGACCCAAGACAAGAGGTTCAGTGAGATCCTCATCTTGACACACTAGTACTTTAACTGTCATTGCCTCATCATGAATATAGAGGGGAAGTTCCACCTCGCCCATGCAAGGGGTTTCCACGCCTCCCAATCCTATGAGATATGCTTCCACAGGATTGACAGTTAATTGCAACTCTTGACAGTAAGACAATTTAACAGCACTAGTGGCTGCACCTGAGTCAATCAAGGCTCTTACGGTTCTTGCACTCTTTCCTTGTCCTATATCTAAGGTTATGAAAGGACGTCGATCAGTTATCCTATGTGAGCTAACACCAAAAACTTCACACATAGCCACGTCATATCCTTGATCTGCATATGCATCTTGCCTAGGGTGCTCTCTACCTTGTCTTCTTAATTTCATTCTCCGTATGCGCTCTAGGGCTTCTGCTTGAGCTTCTTCTCGAATTCGCTTTTCTTCCTCTTTGCGTTTCTTAGCAGTATTGAGTCGACTTAGCATTTCCTCCGTGAGGGGTTCCTGATACAACTTGACTCTGCATCCGCTAATATAGTTTGGGAGAACATCACCCTCTAAAGTGGCTAGTTGTACTGCTCCACTCGTGGAGATCCTATTGATGATCATAGGTCCGTAGCCTCTCTTTTCTAGCTTCCTTGCATGTTGTTTCAATGTGTAGACTAAAACTAGATCTCCTGCTTTCAAGCCCTTATCCTTCACATGGGCATCAAAGTATGCCTTCTGTCTCTTCTTAGCTGCATATATCCCTGCAGCTGCTCTCAGTCTTGTTTCTCCTAATCGTTCAAGGTCAAAAAGTCTAGAGGAGAGTTCATGACCCGTCCATTCATGATCTTGTGCCACTTTCAATGTAGGTATCAAAAAGTCTAAAGGTAGCACAACATTTTGACCAAACACCATTTGAAAGGGAGTGGCTTGGAGTACCGTATTGTAGGCCACTCGGTATGCCCAAACAGCATGGTGTAGCTGTTTATCCCAATCAGAGCGTTTATTGTTCACTAATTTCGTCACTACATTGCATAAGATCTTGTTGGTGCTCTCAGCCTGGCCATTAGCTTGAGGGTGATAGGGGGCAGACTTCTTATGTATTACCAAGAATTCTTGGAGCAGATTTTCAATCACTTCATTCAAGAAGTGAGTGCCTCTATCACTAACTAGCTCTATAGGTAGCCCGTATCTAGTGAACACATTCTCAAATAGAAACTTAGCTATTGTTTGAGCGTCGTTCTTCATTGTGGCTTTTACCTCTACCCACTTAGTTAGATAGTCTGTTGCAACAATGATATATTCTGCATGAGAACCCTTAGCTGGGGGATTAATAGGACCTACAAAGTCTATTCCCCACTTAGAGAATGCACGTCCACCCATCATAGGTTTCAGTGGCATCTCATCTTTGCGTATAGGATACTGAGTTCGCTGACAGACATCACACCGTTTCACATAGGTATGTGCATCCATGTGAAGGGTCGGCCACCAGAAGCCCGCAAATAGTATTGCCTTGATCACCCGATCTGGTCCAAAGTGTCCTCCTGCTACTCCTTGGTGAGCAGTTTCCAAGATCTTAAGATATTCACTCTCATGGACACATAGCCTCAGGTAACCATCTTTACCACGCTTGTATAGATTATCACCAATGAGTGAGTAATCCTGGGCTTCTTGTTCTAAACTCCTTTTCCTAGCCAGAGTCATGTCTAGAGGGAATGTTTTCGTCCTCAGGAAGGATACTAGTGGTTCACTCCAATCTGGCACTATGGACACTTGATAAAGAGTGGCGTGTTCCACAGGTGGTTTAGTGCAACAGATTGGGCATTCCTTGCACAACCTTTGGACATCAACTTCCATAGTTGGCCAATGCACTCCGAGTCTCCTTAGTGTCTGTAGGGTTCATTGCTTTGAGTAGTGTTGCTCTAATGCACCTACGTGTGCTAAATGCAACCATTTATTGTACTCGTCCTCTTCCACACAACAAGCCAAGATTCCTTGATCTGTGTGCTTGTACATGCTTCCTGCCATGATGTGGTACTTTTGGGCTTTCACAACCTCTCTATTCCGTGTGTTTACTACTGGATGGTTAGGCCCGTATGTCAATACTGGTACCAATGGCTTAGCCCACTGCGGCACCACTTCCAAGTTAAACAAGTAAGCATCAGGAAGGTCATCTGATACTCCTTGTGGGGCTTCTCCAGATGTGAGCCTAGAGAGGTGATCTGCTCTCAAATGAGTCCTACCTTTCCTTACCACAACCTCAAAATCATATTCCATTAGCAAGAGAAACCATCTTACTAATCTTCCTGTATTGCATGGCTTGTTTACGAGATATAACAATGCTTGATGGTCAGTAAAAAATTTAAACTTATTTGCAAGCAAATAGTGTCTAAATTTCTTGACTGCATATACCATGCATAAGCCTTCTCTCTCAGTAGTGGTGTAATTCCGTTCAGCTGCATTCAATTGTCTACTGGCATAGGCAATTGGAAGATCCATGTTACCTTCACCAGTAGGTTGAGCAAGCACACATCCAATGGCATAATTGGATGCATCCACATGAACATGGAATGGCTTGTTCCAATCTGCTGTGGTCAAGATTGGTGTTGAACATAATCTTTGTTTAAGCTCTTGGAAGGAATTCTCACATTCATCAGTCCACTCAAAGTTAGTCAGAAGTCCGTACATGGGCTTTGCAATGACAGCATACATGTGAATGAACCGACGGTAGTAACCACAATGCCCCATGAAAGCTTGTACTTCCTTGACATTCCTTGGCCTTGGAAGCTCGGCTATGGCTCTCACTTTCTCTTCATCAGTGGATATGCCATTCTTTCACACTATGTGTCCTAGAATCTTGCCTTGCCTGACCATAAAAACGCACTTTTCTGGGTTCAGGTAGACTTGATATTCTCTACATTTGTCAAAGATCTGTCTGAGTTAAGGAATATGGGTTTGTCTAATGTTGGAATGAGCACAAAGATCATCAACATAGACTTCTAAATTCTTCCTCAGGAACTCCTTAAACACATGGCACATTAGTCTCTGGAAGGTTGCAGGGGCATTGGTAAGCCCGAATGGCATTACTCTAAAGGCAAAAATGCCCCATTCAGTGGCAAAAGCCGTCTTATGCTGATCTTCTGGAGCTATGGCTACTTGATTGTAGCCCGAAAATCCATCAAGGAAGCTATACACTTCCTTGCCTGCCACTCTTTCTAAGAGATGTTCTGTGATCGGAAGCGGATAGTTATCTCGAATTGTGGCTGCATTGACCTTCTTCAAGTTAATGCATACACGTAGCTTGCCATTCTTCTTGGGCACCACTACGATGGGGGATACCCACTCAGTGTGCTCAATTTCATAGATAAATCCAGCTTTGACCAGTCTATCTATCTCCTCTTTAATCTTAGCAGCATAATTATCATTATATGTATAGGGCTTTTGCTTAGAGGGTTTAGCATCTGAGGTCATGGGAATAGTGTGTGAGCATATGTCAGGGTCAACACCCTTCAAATCCTTGTAACTCCAAGCGAATACATCTCTGTATTCTCTTAGCAAGGCAATTAACGCATGCTCTTCTTCCTCTGTTAGGTCATGGCCTATGTATGTGCATCTCTCCTCTCCTTCTTCTAGGGCCACTACTATTTTCTTGGTGGTTTCTTTGTTATCATAGGCCTCTCCTGATTGTGCCTCTCGTTTCGGCATTCTGATCATGACTCTCCTGTCATCTATCTCATACTTCTTAAAATTTTCTGGGACCTCAAACAAAGATTCTTCCTCTTCCGGTGAGACTTCTTTCTTCTTTTGTTTCTTCCCTTCTTCCTTCGGGGTCACATGTGTTGCTAATCTTACATCATTTGTAACCTCTCCATGCCTCTGGGGTTGAAATTCTACTTCATGGAAGTATTCTTCATCTGATGCAAATGGTGGGTCCATAATGATTGACTCTAGATCGGAGTCACTTGCATCCTCAAATGCATCAGGGCTAGGTTTGCATTCTTCTAGAACTGCCTCTCCCATGATTGGCCCTATGGAGAAGACTGAAATGTCATAGCCATCCTCATCACAGTGAGGTGTCCATTGTTCCTCATTGATGGCTACATCCATGGTTGCTAAAATTTCTGCCCAGCCGTGAGGTTCAAATTCTTCGTCTGGGAAAACTACAGGTGCATAGGCTGGGTCTTGGATTGATCTATGGGTTTCTTTTGCACCTACCTCTCTGGCTTTTCCTCTCTTCTCTTCGTCTACTGCTACTTTTCACATCCATAAGTGGGTGTCTTCATGCATCCAAGAGGATCCTGACCCAATGGAATGCACCGATTTTGTATCATCTTTGGCTCTATGGATGGGATTCCATTGGATAGGAGGTACATCTCTATGAGAGTAATCCTTGAGATTGACTTTGGTCGTAACACCTAAGTGCTGCAGGTACAAAGAATTGGTTCCCCAATCCTGTACCACTTGCAACTGTCGCATAAAGGGTCTTCCCAAAATCATCTCATAGGCATGATTTTTGCTGAAGTCACATATAGCAAATGTATGCTCAAACTCGACACCACAAGTGGTGAGAGTTATTCCTTCTAGCAATCCTAAGGGTCTCTCAATATGACCATCGGCCATCTGCAATTTCATTCTCGTTGGCCTGAGTACTGGCTTGCCCCAACGCTTCCATAGGGAAGTGGTGGCAATTGCAACTCCTGCACCTGAGGCCAAAATTGCCTTGGTGGTGTACTCCTGGTAGGTAATGGGAAGATAGGTGTTCCCTTCTTCACCTTCACACATATCTCCTATCTTATCTAAGGGTATCTCTGGCACTGTCCTATGTGATCCTACCTGGGAACGAGGTTTTGCTATCTCGGGCACTTGTTTGGCTACATGTTTCCACACTTCTGGTCTAACCTTAAGCAGCTCTTCCAAAGTGAGATTGCACTGCACTTTGGTGTTCTTCACTACCTCTGTGTTCCTAGGTATGACTGAATCTTCGTTTCTTACCATGACTGTAGGTGCTCTCATACAGGTGGATTTTGCTTCCCATGGGCCTGTGAAATGGGGTAGTTCTTGTAAAGAATTAGACTCGAAGTCTAATCTTTCTTGAGATTGGGTGCTCTCCTGCTCTCCATAAATGGATGGGATGTCTTGTGGGAATTGGTCATGTGCCTCATCCACAAGTTCAATGGGAGGAGGGACTTCACTTTCTTTAGCCCATTTGTCTTCTTGAATCTCGCGTAGGAATTCTGGTGTGAACCGATTCATAGAAGATGATGTGTCTGGCTCCGTAGAGTTAGGCACATAGGCTTCAGGCACATAGGCTTCCTGAGCAGGAATGCTTACTCTTTCACTTGCCTTGTCCTTGTGTTGAGAGGCTGGTTCCTTTTGTGATTGTGCCATTAGGTTTTCTATTCTTTCTAGGGAGGGGGGGTTGTCTTGTTCAGTGGAATTGGGCACATAAGCTTTTGGTGGGGAATGGGTCATGGTTTTGCCTGCGTTATCTCTTTCTTGATTTTCTTCTTCCTTGGCAGATCTTGCAATTATGCCCTCTAACTTCTCTAGAAGTCCATCCAAGTGTAATTACGTCTTGGCAGAGCCCGAGTAATTGAAAAGGCGACTGGCTTCAAACATAGTCTGAGCCAATGCGACCATTTTCGCGCAAAGCTTGGTCCTTTCTATCTCTAAGTCAGCTCTAGGGTAGCACTTGTCATGATCCGTGATATTTGGCCGTTCTTGGATTCTGGCCTGATATGCTTTAAGCATCATGTCTATGTCTTCAAGAGTGGGATCGGCTAATACTGATCCTACTCTAGGGGGTGGTGGAATCGTATGAGGTGGGTTGGAAGGTGGCAGATCGGATGGCGATGGGAATGGTGGTGGTGGGGTAGTGTGAGAGGGAGTTTGAGATGTGAGTTCAGTTATCCTTGCTTTGGTTTCCCTTATGCTTTCCTCAAGTTCACTCATCTTTTTAGCCCATTGTCTTTTCATTATTTCCCGACTATCTTTCCACGCTCTAGTCCTTTTCTTTGTCACGCTCTCAGGTTCACTAGCCTCTGGGTTCTTATCCTGGTCTACCCCTTGGTTCTGCTGCAATGCCTGAGCTCTAGTCACGACCTGTACTGGTGCAGTGGACGTCACACTTCCTGTGGAGTCTACCACCAACCCAATAACGTTAATAAGAGTGATTTTTGGCATATTATTAGGATTTTTAGGGCAATCTCGTAAGAGATGCTCCTTTCCACATTCTTGGCAAAAGCCCTGAATTGTCACTGACTAGGGTTGTGTAGGTGGAGGTAGGGGACAATCACGAATGAGGTGATCCCCCTGACATCTGTAGCATGGTCCTCTAGGGAATGGGGGTCTTACCTGCCTAGGTTGAGGCTTAGGATTGGGGTTTGTATACATGACGTTTGAGTAATCTGACTCCCAACTAGGTTCGTTTGGCTCTTCGCTATAGTAAGACTCACCATGTTCAGGAGATTGCATGTAGTAAGCATGGGGGCTATCGACATGTGTAGAATCAAAGCTATGGTCACTGGGGTCACTTTCAGAAAGCAGTGGTGTCACAGGGACTATAGCTCTATTCAGGTTTTCTTCTGCTGCTGCATATTTTACTGGGATCGCATTAGCTGGGGCAGGGGGTTGTTGAGCTAACACAGGCTGAGGCCTTTGTTGGTTTTGGTATGGTTGTTGATAAGGTTGTTGTGGCCTGCCATGTGGTTGTGGAGGGTACAGGTTCTGGTATCTTCCCTACTGAGGGTATGGCTGAGGGTAGGGTTGCCTAACCGCCAGCTTGTTGTATGGGCAATCTTGCGTTGTGTGATTTGTGTATCTCCATTCTATGGTGCAGTACTGGCTACTAGGATTAACTTGGGTTTGAGCCATAATGGGACAGACATTCGCCATGTGGTCGCCACCACAAGTATAACATCTTTTCACTGGGGCAAATCTAGGAATTTGTTTACCAGAGACGCCTAATTTTTGGGCTACTTTTTCCGCAAGTTCCTCGATTGATGTGGATTGCGTGGAAGAGATGTTAGAGGCACTATCCGAATCTTTGTATATCTTGGAAAGCTCTAACTCCTCCCCTAGGTTATCCTCAATGTCAATACACATGCGTACACACTCTTCTATGGTCGTAGGGTCTTTCAAGTACACATATGATCTTAATTTGGTACTTAGCAATCCATCCAAGAATAAAGCCACTTGCTTAGCTGGTGTGGGTAGCTCAGGGGCAGGGCATCTTTCAAGATATTACCTAAATCTCCTTCCTGCAAGTCTCACGGTCTCTTGCGGGGTTTGCTTGAAGCTATGAATCAGCGAGGAGGTATTATGCCTTATGCCACTCTTAGAGAATTCAATAATGAAAGCTTCTAGGAGTTGGTCTATGCTCCTGAACTGCCTCTCATTTAGTGGCTGAAACCATGTCACGGCAGTGTTCCTAAGGGTCAGACCAAAGGCATTGTATTGCGTGAATAGATCCTCCACTTGTTCAGCTCTCAGGACTTGCCTAAACTCAGCCACATGATTGTATGGATCTCCGGTGCCATCGAAGTAGTTCTTCATGGACTTAACTAGCTGAGTCGGTCTCAAGGTTCTCGTGTGCTCTCTAGGTCGTGGTAGAGGGAACTCATCCGCATTTCTTTGATTCCTGTGAGCTCTAAGTATCTCAGGTTCTACTCTATTTGTTTCCGTCCTCGTTCTTTCTCTGCCCACTGGGTTGGCAAAGCTGACTTCTGGTCTATCTCTACTTCTGTCTCTTTGCATTCCATGAGCTTGGGATGTTCCAGCTCCAAGGTGACCATAGGATACATTAGATCTTGGTTGGGGGAAAACGAATTCACCCTTCCAATTGTAAGCATGCCTATCATTTTCTGTCACCACAAAGATCCTCTCCGAAGCGTGATCTAAGTAGGTCACTCTACCTGGGCTATCAGGATCCTTAAACTCATAGATCATGATTGTTCCTATGTCAATTGGCCGATCAGGTTTGTACCTCCAAAAGGCTTCGTCAGTCTCTCGATTGAGGAGCAAATCTATGCTCTTATTATCCTGGGGAATCCACTCCGGTGTGATAATCCTAGTGAGAACCGATTTACCTCGAGGAGTTCTAGGTTCTGCACCCATGTTTCCTTGCTCCAGGTCACCTAAGTCTGCTTCGGGGATCACATTTCCAAATTCGTCCGTCCTATCTGGGTGACTGGTGACTACGTATATGGTTCCTTCCTTGTCCAAGTATGCTCCATTTTCAAACTTGACAGCTAGGTGCTCTAATCCAATGGATTGATCAAGATTCTTTATCTGTACCACAGATCTTCCTAGGCCGTCCTCATAGATGCTGGCACCTAATCGGTTGGTCCTAAAGTATTCCAACTGCGTTTTGTAGGGGCCTTCTACCCTGTGCAAGTATGGCACTCCTGAACTTCCTGTAGGTATGTCCATGCCTTGAGACATCTCTGATTCACTGGTATCAGAGCTAGGGTAATGCGAGTGGTGACTCAACTGCTGGGCCCAAGACCTTGCAGTATGATTGACACTAGCCTCTGAAGACCTAAGGCTTTGTCTCTCTCTTACTAGGTGTCGTCCTGATCTAAGGTTCATATGCTTAACTGATTAACCCAATTTGTCCCAGGTACAACCACGTTTCTGAGTCCCTTGTATCAATTACTTAATTCTCTTTTTATGTTGATTATCGTGTTTATACTCTTGTCTGATACCACGTCGTTAGGAATACTTGAGTTTAATTTCGCACTTTAGCTTGGTCGTTTCACGTCAGGTTCTTTTCCTTTCAGGTTGTCGTTCACACACACACAGGTTATCTCTTGACTTGCACTTGATTTCTTAGATAGTCTTTGATTTATCTCGTGCCTATCGTTGCCTGGAATTACTTCTATCTCTAGTCGTTCTTAGCCTAAACTAAGAATTGACAGAGGGTGTTGCGGGTTTTCCAACCTTGAGTCCCTTTCCTTGTGTTGTTGCCCTGGTTTGCCCAGGACGCGCGTTCCCAAGCCTGCACTTACTCTTGCTTTGTGTATCCTTCGATGCTCTCAAAGGACCTGTAAAAGGCCCACTGTTAGCTCAAGACTTAAATTTCAAAAGACAGAACCAATCACTTTCATTCAGGTAACACTTCACCAATTTGCACTATGACTTTTTGGACACAACTCTAGAGATCCCTGAATTTTTGTTCCCCCTGGGTATGGTCAACTTCAAAAGACCCTATCTAGTATTCCTGATTTTTGTTCCCCCTAGGTATGGTCAACTTCAAAAGACCCTATCTAGTATTCCCCGCGAGCTTTCCAACAAAACAAGAATCACGGCAAACGGATTTCGTATGAGGAAGTTATGCCAGTTCAGGGTTTTGGGGCTAAACAGGATTCAAAACAGTTTAATCAAGCAGGCAAAAATTCTTGAATTACTTGGGTTGCGGCCTCAACATGCAATGCTAACCCCGAGTGTTTGTCCCACACTTGGCCAAAATTTAGACCATTATTTTTGCCTTAAAAATTTGACCTAATTTGCCCTTCTAACGTGTTCGCAAAGTCTGTCGGTCGTGATTGACAGGTCAGTCGCGATCGACGTGTCGATCGCGATTGGCAGGTCCATCGTGGCTGTCAGTCGCGATTGACTGGTCAGTCGCGATTGATAGGGGTCTCGAAAAGTCAATCAGTCGTGGTCAAAGGATCGTTGACTCTGTCAATCGCGATTGATGGGTCGATCGCGATTGATAGGTCGGTCGCGAGGGTCTGTCCGTCGTGGTCAAACAGTCGTTGACTATGTCGGTCGCGATTGACAGAGCCGTCGTGGGCTGTCAGTCGCGATTGATGAGTCGATCGTGATTGATGGCTCGATCGCGATTGACACGTGTCACGCGTATGGTCCGTCGGTCGTGGTCAATCGGTCGTTGACTCTATCGATCGCGATTGACAAAGCCATCGTGGGCTGTCAGTCGCGATTGACGTGTCGATCGCGATTGATGTGTCGATCGCGATTGACAGGTCTATCCTTCGTGGTTTGTCGATCGCGATTGACAGAGAGATCGCGATTGATAGAAATCTGAGGAGTTTCAAAATTCTAAGCACATTTTTGGGAAGCTCTAGGCCTGTAGATCATGGTTTTGCACTTTGTTTGGCAATTTGAGCATTTTTTCTGTCAGTCGCGATTGACAGAGGTCGGCGACACACAGACAGTTACTTCGAATTCCGTACCTGCGCAGAGTGCTGGGGACGATGATGCGGCCTGTACCTGCAATACAGCTCAAGAAACATGCAAAAACAGCACACACAATTTCGCTCTCTCGCTCTCTCTCACAAGTGAAATGAGGGAAATGAGGTGGAGAAGGTGATATGATCAAAAAACTGAAATTTTCGCGATGATGGAAATGGAGGTGGATGATGGTGATGATGATGATGGTGATGATGGTGGTAAGGTAAGAAAGAGAAAAATAGGAAAAGCAAAGAAATTACCTACAACGCCAACGTCTCCAATCTACGTCTTACCATCACACGCTCGTCCTCAAAGCTCGTTCCCCGGCAACGGCGCCAAAATTTGGTGTAGCTCAGTGATGAGTAGCACCTCCTTTAATGTCAATCCGGGAAGACGTGAGGATGGTATGAAGACCTCGAGCAAATGGAGGCACAAGTGCGTGAGTGAGAAGCACACAAGCATGCACACACATACACACACACGCGCACACATGGCAAGACAAAGAGTGAGAAGCAATGGAGTTCTTAGATTACTTTCAAAAAGCTCTTACAAGTTCGTTTCAATTACAATCCAACCTCAAAAATGAGCTCTCTAGCTCCTTTTATAGTTTTTGACTAGCTTTGGCCCTGTCCAGACCTAGTGTCCGACCTAGTTAAAAATTAGGTTCCAGGGCTTATTTGAGGACTCAAACGAGATCTAAAAAATACGAAAATTGGCAGGTAGATACTTCTAAAGCTCCTCAAGCTCAAGGACTCCTTGGCTTGCACAAAATGGAGCTACAAAAATATGAAATGGTATTTACAATGGTGTTTAGTGATGAGAATCACTTTTAATTGGTGTAAGGGTTTTGAAAAATTAAAGGGTTGCCTTAGTGCTAGATCTGCTTGAATGCTCATACTTGCTTCTTCATGAAGAAAATTATTGGCCTACTTGCCAGATCTTCTTTGACTGCCATGTCTGCTTGCGCTGTCCCTTCGCTCTGACTCTCTTCGTCTTGTGGCTCTCCTTCGGTTCCCAGACTGCTGCCAACAGGACCTAAATCTTAGAAAAGGCTCCTTGCAGATTGGAACCTTAGATCAGAAGCGAGTGATACCGCTTGACTTCCCTTACAACCCTCCGCCTCAGGTATATGACCCGGGACCCTATGAAATGCTTGCGACGGAGGATCGGAAGATATTTGGTCAAAGCCCTGGACTAGCATGCTCCCTCCAAACTCAACCCATGAGAGCTTGTCGATGGATAGGAGCCAGACAAAAGGATCTCAGGAAATTTTCCCTTGGTCTTCCAGCAGCGGACAAATGGGGACCATTGCAAGTCAGGTGGGTTACATCAGCGGCTGCATCAGCAGCCACATGGGCAAAACACCCTGTAGTGCCCATCCTTCCACACTTACTACGGACTGGCATAGATCTTTGGTACAGAATGTCTCACTTCCTAATGGGCAGGTTTCGCAAGTGTTGGACCTCCCTTCTTTTCCAAAGCAGAGTGTCCATCCGACCTCTCAACCTCAACCACAAAAGAGTCAACCACAACAGAGGAACCCAGACCGACGACAATATCAGACTACACAAAGAAAGCAGCAGTATCAACACCACAGAACAAGAGGCACGAGACAAATATGGGTGCCAAAAGGACAGAAAGCACCGACAGATTTCAACAATGCAGACAAGGATAAGAAGAAGTTAAAGACCAATCAGAGGAAGTATCCAACATCTTCTCAAACTTCTTCTACGAGTACGAACATTCGACAGATTTGGATCGCCAAGAAGTACCTTACAAATCGATCCACACCCATGCAGACTTGGGTACCCAAGCAGTGTATTATAGCTCAACCCTCAAGCCATGTAATATATGCCCCTCAGAAATCTCTTCACCCTTCAATATCACCACATCCGATATCACCTTTTGTCCCTCAGCAGAAACATTCCACCCGCTTAGAAACTCTTAGGAAATGGATACCGAAACGTATCCAGATGCCTTCTCCGACCCCCTTATCTAACATCACTCCCACCCCGACTAATCTACAACCTTGTAATAACTCATTTACGACTGAACCTTGTACAAATCCACTCACTATAACCCAACATCACTTGTAATAACACCTCATCAAGAAATGTATGCATCATCTGAAGCACGTAAGTGTCTAGAGACTTGCATTAGTTTTGCAACAATCATTCCATAAACCACATCACAACACTCGGCTACATGGGTTACACATCGGTTATGGAAAGGGATTGCAGTCTCACTTTAATGGGATCATAATTAATTTCCATACTAATGTGTTAATCTTTTGTAGCAGATCTGCTACACACTCGCATCATTCATCATGCAGGCAGAAGGACCATCTAAAGCTGGCCCTAGTGTACCCATGGCAAATATTGGCAAATTACTAGCTGAACCACATCCTATGGCTCAACCACCAGAATTTCAGGGATTTCCAGGACCTATGCCAATTGATGATCCTCCTAGGGGATATACTGAGAAGATTCATCGCAACTCTCATTGGTTCCAAGGTTTAGCAGGCCCATTGGTGGATGTAGATTTCCTTTTTGAAGCCAATTTGACTTTTGATACCTGTACGTGGCACAAGTACCAATTTTTCTCAAGAGAGTTTGAAGCATTACATAACACAGAAGACTTAAAGCATGTTTGGGTGAGAGCTGGTTTCACTGAATACTTTAGTGATCCTTTGCCTAAACCAGACTTCTACAGATGCTATTACTTAGTCACCACTTTGGCAGCTTTGGAGAACAAAGATTTGCCAGGAACATTTATTTTGCCATCATTAGTAAATGATCCACCGTTTAAGAAGTTTTATCTTTCCAAAGATTTGATTAGAGCTGCAATCAAGATACATGGAATGCATACTCCTACAGAGCGAGAAAGGCTGATTCCTGAGCCTATGAAACGTGGAGATGTCATCAAGTGGGAAGATATTTCAGCGATCACACCTGAGCTCTCTAAACCATTTAGGATATGTATGCAACATTTCGCATTCCCTGCTTAGGATCGATTCACCATGCCCCACAAGCGCATCTAGTTTGGATTATATTTATCTTGTATTGGACCTCAGACGGTCAATCTAGCAAGCTGGATTATTGAGCAATTGTATCTAGCACAACACAAATGGGAGAGGAAGAAGGTAATCCATGGCTGCTGCGCTCTCAGGAGAATTATTTATATGTGTTTGGCATACGACTTGACAATCGAGCGCGCAATGACAATCGAGGAGTTGAAAGCATTCAAAGGGACAAAAAAGAAAGCTAGGAAGGCTAGCAAAGGACAAGAAGGAAAGCGCATGAGAGGAACCATTCCATGCCTACAGGTCCCAGAATCACCGTCACCGCAACCCTCTCCAGAACAGTCTCCTACAGAAGCCACTCCAACTGTACAACCTATTCGCATACGGTTATCAAGACCGGTTGTAACGGAGGACACTACCAGCACAGTCGCTCCTCAAGCAGCCACAGCCCCAGGTCCTCCCACCACTGTAGTAGAAATTCCCACCACTATTGGTGCAGAAGCATTTTCTTTTCCAATACCCAACATGGAAGCAGAGCCACTGGATACAACCTTTGATTTTGAAATGTCAGATGCCTTTCCAAATGAATTTCAGTTTTCTGAAGGCCAGATTTTCTCTCAGGAATATGAACGTCCAAGCTACCCTACCACTCAACCTGATCAACAGCAAGGACAAGTAGTGTCCAGCTCACAAGAAGAAAGAACAGAAACAGATGATGATGAGGGCGATGATGAAGCCAACCAGGGCACTCATGACTCCCAAGAGAATGTGTAGATAGATGAACAAGCACAGCAAACTGACACCCAAGATGATACTAGTACGCATGAAGATGAAACCTTTGAAGCAGCAGCTTATAGGCTGGTAATCAAAAAATTATATTGTACTATGGAAAAAGTTTGGGCACGTAAGAAGTTAACTGAGGAAGAAAGCCAAGCACTCATAGAACAAGAACTTGTCTCAAGCAGTTTCAAAGACGTATACATCAAAGGCTTCAGGGAACTTGTTAAATCCGTGGGATCTAATGAAGCATTAAGATATTTGCAAAGGAAGCTGTTACCGCAGTTTGGCCCTCGCAGAGTTCGCTTACTAACCAAACCAAGTGAATACATTCGCGTACTAACATGTGCCCAATCTTCAAAACAGGCCAGGGAAGCACATCTAATCCCTGAAGGCTCATTGGCAAAAGACACCATTGTCATCGACTCCCCGTCCCACACTACTACTGTACATACACCACTGTAATCAAAGTACCCGCCACCCCAACCGCTCCTCTTTCACCTCCCGTCTCTCCAATCTCCCTTGTACATCTGATTTCTCCTAGACCATCCACGTCTTTGGATAGTGCTGTAGCAGAAGCCTTTGTTGATTTGATTCCTCTAACCCTTTCCGTACCTTCGCAACCTAGCTTACCTCCCCGAACATCCAGCTTTCTATCCAGTCCATTCCTCCATCCATCCTTCCCATCATTCCCCACACCTCCAAGACCCCTTTTTCCATTTCTACCCCCGTTGACTTTCTCCCCTGTATCACCTCCCCGACCCACTGTCTTTTCGCTTTCCCCTTTCTACCAAGGAGTACCAGAGACCTCCTCTGTAAATTACTCTTCAATCTTTGTAAATCCTGTATTTACACCCACACACGCACACACTGTCACCCCACTATTCACGATCACTGCACTCGATACCACATTGAATGACATGGATATATCCCCACCCACTGCACCACCACTCACATCTACCACTGCACCACCATATTTAGGCACATCACTTTTTTCGACAATCACCACTGCATCCACTCTCCCACCCCCATTTCTCTTACCCCTTGCATCAACACCCACCGCATCTTCATTTAACACGCCTTTAATATTATCACCCACTATAGACACCGCATTTTGCCAGATGTTCACATGCATGACTCAAGTGAGATGAATTCGCATCTCTTGGCAATAATTACCGGACACTACAACAAACAATGCATGATTTACAGTCGCAGCTCAATTCACTATCCATCGAGAATGCCTCACTCAAGACCCGCTACCAAGAGCTACGAGAGGCATATCATAAACTGGAACTAGAGAGTGAACAAAAGACCAAAGAAGCCATCACTGACATACAAAATTTGCTAAGGGCCTAGACGATTCGCAATGCGACGCTCACCAGGAACATGGGCTTACTCAGACGCCATTTGGCAGCAGCTAAAGAAGAAAGCCAGCTAAAGAAGCTGCTCTAGATCAACCAGAACAACCATTAAGTCCCGGCCGTTTCAAGGCCGTGCCCTCAGAATCTATGAAAATGTTGCTAGATGATCATGTGAGATTGTTAGATGAGTACGACAGCATGAACGAGGAATATCAGAAGCTGAAAGAAGATCATAAACTACTCTAGCTAAGAGCACCAATACAACAAGGACTACCAGCTCCTGCGGACCCTTCTCCTAAGATCTTAGAGGAACTCAATGCATTATGGGCCCAGGTATCAACTCTTCAATCACGAATAGCTGTATAGGAAGCACCCCCCAGGCTAGACTCCCCACCAGAACTACCAGTAGAGGAAGAAAGAGTGACTATTCCGGTGGAGTAAACTTTTGAAGAAGCATATGAACCCCAACCCATCCCAGGCGGATGAGTCACGGCTGAAGGCCAGACGACTTTTGAACTTCCCACTCCCGCATGGATGAAGACGGTTGAAGAGCTTGGAAGAACCCACTCAGCACGGGTAGAGGCACAGTTACACGCAATGGCAATGGTAGAAGAAAGAATTTTACAGCCCTCGTACTTTGCTCATTTGGCCCCTCACAGATACATATTTGGGCATGAGCTACAGTACAAGCCATATTTTATGTTAATGGCGGAATATCAGCTGGCCATAGAAAAAGAAACAGGCAAGAAACCCTCTCACGTGACCCAGTTTGAGCCTGAAGATTTGCCACTAGATGCGCAACAAGGAGAAATCTATCAACCAGATTCACGCAAGGATTTATTACTACACTTAAAGTACAACCCATGTTGGGGACCCATGCCACACCATCGATCCTAGAAGGCATTTGCAATTAAAGTTCAAAACAACAAGCAATGCCATGATTGGTTGAATTAACCATACTTCACTCCACCCACAGGACCCCCAACCATTGGATACATGATGGCAACGATTCTTCACTGGCTTCCCCGCTTAAAACATATGAACGATATAGTAGCGCACATGACTGTCAAGATATTTGACATGATGCAGATGGTATTCAAAGTCTTCCGACGCGTCAAAGCACCACATGTGAATCCCCAGGTTTCGAGCATGGAAACCAAGATCTAGCATATGACATAAGTAAAACCCCATCGCTTGAACAGATGGTCTACTCCACACACTACAGACTCCCGCCATCAGATGAACCACAACCAATAGATTGGGAAAAACTCAAGGCAGATCTGGCCCGAGGACTTCACATATCAGAACACACCCTCGCTCAGGAACTACTCCAGAATTATATCCGACAGACCTCACAACAAGGTTCTGTCGAGGACGACAGAAGCAAGAGGGAGGGGGGTGTTGGCAGTAGCCAGAGGCATAGAAGACGCAGAAGCATGTGAAGACAGAGCATAATGAAGAAGCAGGGAGTGAGTCAAATCATTTTTTCAAAAACTTATGTTTTATAAATATTTTTCAAAACCTCCAACAGTGATTTTGATCACTTTTGTACCATATGTAACATAGAAAAACCCTTTTTGTTATTTATAGCTCCATTTTGTGCAAGCCGAGGAGTCCTCGAGCTTGAGGAGCTTAGGTAGAATGAGCATACCAATTTTGGTTATTTTTAGATACCGTTTACCCTTTCAAATAGCACATAGATAACTATGTCGGACACTAGATGTGAAACCGATCAAAACTATTCTAAAATCTATAAAAAGAGCTAGAGAGCTCATTTTTGAGGTTAGCTAGTGTAGACTTGTATGAGCTAGAGTGAACTTGAGTTTGTAAGAGTGTTCTTGAGTAATAGATTTGATCTCCTACCTTCCATTGTGTCTTGCTTGTCTCTTCGTTGTGTATGTGCATCTCTATGCTTCTCACCTTCACTCTCACTTCATCTCATATTCACGATCTTCATATCACTCCTATCTCTTCCGTGGATTGACATTAAGCAGGTGGAGCTTCTTAACGTGGTCCTCACCTGTGCTAGAGCAACAATAGGCACAATAGATTTATCAAACTTATATCTGAGCCTTGATACAATCACATAATATTTTGCCATCAATGTCACCCTGTGACAATGAGCTGCACATAAGTAAGAATCATTCATGAAGTGGATTGCAAAGTCTTCTTCAGCTTCTTCCAAGCATAGAAGAGCTTGAGTTTGCCACTTCACATTTACAAAGGATGTGGTCTTCATTATGGAACAGAGATTCACTGAAATTTGCTTGACAACTCTCATGAAGGGAAGTCTAGGGATAAGGAGTCCCACACACTTTTGAGCCCCTTCTTATCTCTCTCAAAGACTTAACGTGGTAACGGACCCTTTTTTTTGAAGGCTTCTCTGATGTATTAGGGCCTTGACTAGTTGTCTAGGGAGAAGGCCCCTTGTCATCTTGATTTTGGCAATTTTTCTCTTGATCTTGAGGGTACAACTTCCTTGATTTCTTCTTTTTCCTAGCCATAAGCTATTAAAAAAAAAGAGTTTGAGGCTTACTAGAAATCCCCAGATGTCCCTAATCGCTTGTATCGGTCGTGTAAGAAAATGGTTGATTATGACGATCAATCCAAGCGATTAGGGACATCTGAGACTTCCCAATGCCCCTAATTGCTTGGATTGGTCATGTACAGGCTCTTATGATCCATCATACCTCAGACAAAATGTGGTCTATGGTAAGATATGAAAAGCACAAAAAAAATTTGAAGGCAATGGCAAGTCGGAGCTAGCAAAGAGTTCACAAAAAAATGAAAGAAAATGGATAGAGGAGCTTAAATAGGTCTGTGGAATGAGATGACTGTTGGTGACACATGGTGACCTCTGATTGTTCCATGTCATCTAGCTGTTGTGAATCCCAAGGTACAATGCCATGTGGCATCATTTGAATGGGCCACATCATCTACTTGTTGCGATTCCCAATGTTTGTTTGCCATGTGGCACTTCTTGATTGGTCCACATTATGTGACCATTATCGGTCCTCCTCGACTATAAATACCAGTCCCCTTCACCATTTCACACTTTCAACATTCATAGAATTTCTCTCTTCATCACCCTTCATACTTGTGCTTGATACCCAATATGACCGATACAAGCGATTAGACGTGTTTGACCGGCTTTTGACTAGCTTATTTCGCTTGCATTGGTCGTGTTCTCCAATAGGCCACACTAGAATAACTAGTACTGAGATGGAGGAAAAGAATGTGATCCTGTGTTTCTCCATCTGAGAAACTACTGGATTTCATGGCTCAAGAGGGTTTAAGAGTGGATTATTTTCCAGATGCATTGAGGATATTCAATCCCAACATAGATTTTGAAGTATTTTTGGTGAGGGATGAGTGGGAGAACTTCGTTGGTGTGGTCAATGGAACGGAGCTTATTATTTCTAGAAAAGCCTATATCCATCCACAGATCTTTGGAAAGAATCCATTGGATAGGGCAAAAATCACTAGAAAGTGCAAAAGGATATCCCCTTTGCCAAGAAAGCTAGATGTATGCCCAGAGCATGAAAAGGACTACTCTTTGCTCCCCTTGAGCATTGGCTTCTTGATATGGCTTGATTACATGTCAAATGACAAGGAGGAAGAATGTGTTCATGTTGAAGAGAAAGAGCCATTCCTTGAGCTGACACTTGAGGGAAGCCCAAAAAGTATGAAAGGTGTCATGCAAATTGTTGAAGATTTCAATCTCCAAGCAGAAGAAGAGCAGTTCAAGAATTTTGATGTTACTACTTTTAAAGCGGAGACTGCAATAAGGGAGCCAACTGAAAATGTGAAAGTTTCTGAGAAGTCCCTTCTTCTCCCAAATTTACCACTTTATTTCATCTCTGGAAAGGAATTTATTCCACTCTTTTACATTCAAGAGATCTTCTACCTAAGGGAAGACTACTACCTTCCTGTTATAGCTGAGTCATAGGAAGTTGCAAGGAGATTTATCAATGAGAAGGGAGAAAGAAAAGAAGAATTTCTACGTCTAGATTTAGCATTGTCAAATGAAGAATTCCAAGATTCATCAAAAGCGCTTTCAAGCCGCTTTGAAAGAGAAATTTTAGAGAAGCCAACACTTACTGATGAAGACTTTGATTAGCATCAGAAGGATCTTGGTATATACTCATTTGGGCGTGGCTATTCATTTTTGGATGTTGCTGAGAACAAAGGAACCATATCTATTGACTCAAAAGAGCTCATTGAGGAGGAAGATGAGGTAAAGGTATGTAAAACAAAGTTGTGTAAGAGGCGACCAATTCAAGCGATTAGGTTCATCGGAGAATATCTAATGAGTCTGATTGCTTGGATCGGTCGTGTATATGACTTGCATGCAGGATTGATAATTAACATCTAGTTGTGTGTAAAAATACTATTTTCAACCTTAATTATATGTTTGTATAAAGTTTAGGCTGATTAATTGAACACAACCAATGCAAGTGATTTGGCCCATCCGATATTCTCTGATGACCCTAATCCCTTGAATCGGTTGTCTCTATGAGTTGCATGCAGCATTGATAATAAACATTTAATCATGTGTAAAAAATACTAGTTTCATCATTAGTTATATGTTTGTATAAAGTTTAGGGTGAATAATTGAACACGATCGATGCAAGCGATTTCGCCCATCCAATATTCTCTGATGATCCTAATCACTTGAATCCGTCGTCTCTATGGGTTGCATGCAGCATTGATAATAAACATCTTATTGTGTGTAAAAATACTTTTCATCATTAGTTATATGTTTGTATAAAGTTTAGGGTGAATAATTGAACACGACCAATGCAAGCGATCTGGCCCATCCAATATTCTCTGATGACCCTAATCGCTTGAATCAGTCGTGTCTCATGCTTTGCTTCTGCTTGCATTTCCAATTATTTCTATGTTTTTAAAATTTTCATTGGGCTTCTTCTGACCTAGGTTTTTATTTTTTCCACAGTTATCAATATTGGATGAAGACAACTATCTTGGCAAGGGGAAGGGAATAAGGAAAACCATAGAGGACAAAGGAAAGACAAAGGTGTATATTCATTCAGTGATCCACTATCTTCCAAAATTGAACCCAGAATTATTTTGTGTTATTCATAAGCACTATAGTGAAGAGCCAAATTTTGCACTATTCTCCTTGAGGACTCTTTCAAGATACATGGGTTTTACTTCAATACCCTTTAATGCATACAGAGTTTTTCTACTTGAAAGAACAGCTGCATTTACAATTTTTGGATATGCCCCAGGATTCAATGCTTCAAGGGCAGACTACTTCCTTTGTTACTCAAGCTATGCAATGACTGTAGGGGTCTCAGATGTTAAAAGTATTGCTGGCTACAGGAGAAAAGAGTACCTCAGATACAGAGGAGATTTGCCAGAGCCAAGCTCATTTAAAAGACTCAAGGAGTACTTGAAAGAACAGCTACATTTAGAATTTTTGGATATGCCCCAGGATTCAATGCTTCAAGGGAAGGCTACTTCCTTTGTTACTCAAGCTATGCAATGGTTGTAGGGGTCTCAGATGTTAAAAGTATTGTTAGCTATAGGAGAAAAGAGTACCTCAGATACAGAGGAGATTTGCCAAAGCCAAGCTCATTTAAAAGACTCAAGGAGGATTAAATATAGTTCTTTTCAAAGCTCTACTCATGAAATGTACATAAATACACATATTTATTGCCCAAAGATATACAAGATATTGCAAATATGAAGCATGTAACCTTTTTTTTTTCTAATTGATCCATGTCCTTATATTAATCCTTGTTGATCCATGATCTATTTTTCTTTTTTGCATGAGCTCTTTTGTAATTGTCTTCTCAAGAATCAATCAAAAAGCTGTTTGATGGCAGATTTGCCAATTTCAAGCTCATTTAGAAGATTCAAAAAAGACATTGCATAGACATTTCATTTCAAAGCCTATTACATCATAAAATGTACATACATACAGATGTTTATTTCTCAAAGAAATAAAAGACATTGCAAATATTATGGCTTCCTTTGGAATGTAATCTTTTCCATGTTGAGTGATATTGATCCATGATGTTTTTGTCTAGACATAGTCCTAATCTTTTGATGACAATATTTGGCATGAGCTCCTTTGTAATTGTCTTCTAAAGAACCAATCAAAAATCTCTTTGAAGGCATTACTTTTTGTTACTCCTCCTCCTTTCCTTGTGCACCTAAAGAAGCTTGTCCTTGCTTGATAATGAGATTTTTCCATGCCTTGGGTGTTCCATATGGCAAGTGTGTCCTTTTCTGCAAAGAATGCACCATGCACAAGAAGAATATGCTAGAAGAATAGAAGAGTTTCATCAGATGTTTATTTTAATTAAAGAAAAATAAATTGAGTAAATTATCTTTGAAATTCACCAAGTAGTATGTTATGTCTTTGGCACTCCATGCCTCTATGATGGTTTCTATAAGCTTTGTGGTCGCCTTTCTGAAATCTGTCACATAGCTATTTGATGTTACCTACTACCTCATGATCTTTAAAAAATTATCTAGTTTGACCCACACCTCCATTCTCTTTTTTGCTATTTTTGGTTTGCTTTTTATATTAGTCGTGAACTCACAAATTGTTTTCTAGCAATTACACATGGCATTTAGTTGTTTGTCATCATGGTTGCTGAAGAATCTCCTTGCTTTTGCACCTCCCATTGAAACATCCTGTAGTACATTACCTATATTTTGTGAAAGCTTTGGATCTTTTCTTAGATGAACATCACCACCATGAAATCCCATTTCTAAAAGTAGAGATTCACATTTTTTATGCACTCATCTGAAAGAGTTGTAGGCTTGATAGAATATGCATAATCCAAGTGGAGACGGACCAACTTGTCAATGATCCTTAACTCTGCATGTAGTGTACATATGTGTACATTTGTTAATGGTATTGGAAGTATGGGATCCCAAATCATGGCAAATGATGAGTAATTATGAAGAATAACATTTTGTCTGGAAGGAGCCTCTTCAACCTCAGTTCTAGCAATCCATCCTCGTGTGCCTGGACTTTGTATGCAGTACAAGCAAGGATACTTAGAATTTGCTCCCCCACTTATACCAAACATGCATTTGAGCATCTTTAGGTCTCCACTCAAATGCCACTCAACTTTAAAGTCTCTGTAGTCTTTGATATTCAACAATTCTCCTGCATGATGCCTGTGAACAAGATTTGGAATGTTTGTCTGTGAGAATAACCATTTAAGTGTTTTATGGCTCTCATATGGAGCTTGAGCACAACAAACCCACCATAACTCGATTTCTGATTGTATTTTGATAGATGGAGTATCCAATTTCTCAAGGCTATGGTCCAAAGCTCTGTTCATCAGTGCAATGCTTATTCTCTCCATCTTTTGATGTTTTTTAAGTTCAGCTTCATCAAGTTTGCAAATTTCAATAGACGAGAACATTCATGTTCTTTTATATTATAGAACTATACCATGTATATTTGAAGTCTTATTATATCTATCCATATATTGTTAAATGCATTGTAAGTGAAATGTAACTTTTTTTTTCCTACTTCGTAAGGCATGTTACTATGAATATGTTTATATTCACCAAATACTGATGTGATCTTCTTATTCAAACAGAGGCGAAACTTTCCTACATGATGGGGTCTAGGCAATACAAAGCTTTTACCTTTGTTAAATTTTAAAAATTCACACCAAACTTTTGAAATTGCTCTATAACCTTTCCTATTCAGTCCAATACCATCACAAATCTCCTGAATTTGAGATGGTTCTAACAACAAATTCATGTATGTCATGAGTTTTTGGAAAACAAAGCATTTCAAGCATGTGTTTTCTTTCAGTTTCAATAGTCTTAAAACATCATTTTGACTCATAATTTCTTTATAGAAATGTACGCACTCAAAATTGCTCAACATATTGAAACCTAACACATTTGTCACATGATCTCTTACAATTTTTATTTATTTTTCAGTCAAATCTAGAAAAGGTGTTACTCATTTTGACCGCATTCTCAAACCTATAGTCCTTATTACACGTAGAATCTCTAGATATACAAATGGGTGATGGATTGTCATGATTGACCATAGATTTGACATAATTTTCCATAGTGTTGATACAAGGTATTTGTTTATCCTCTTCTTGATGAGCCAAGTGTAGCACATCCTTGTTCATGGATTCATGAGGGGAATCCAAGTTTAGAGGAAGAGAGGGCCCTTCCACATCCCCCAAGCACTTGGAGTCCTCCACTTCATCATTCGTCAAGGTTTCCTGCAACTTACTCAAAGAAGGATTAGATAACAAAGCATGAGTGGAAAGACAATTTTGTGGATTAAAAGCACAATCTTTGAATAGATGATTATGTCCATAATCCTTACAATGAGGATAATCATTAGGATTTTCAATAGACACACATGTAGGGGTGGACATAATAGATGGACAAGACACTTCAAATTCTTGATGATTTTGTTTAACAAACCTTTGAGTGCCAATGATCAAGTCTTCATCTATACCTTCCATGACAAAGAATGTTTCCAAAAATTGCATATCATCCACCAGAACAGGCAACACAACTTCACCCATGCAATCATAATCTTCACCATTCATGAGGATAGAAGAATGAGTTGTTGGTTGACTGTTTCTAAAAAATAATAGTCACTAGATCAATATGAATCAAATTCCACTCACAATTAGGATTGATATAAATACTCATCCCTCTACGGTCATATCCTATTCTTATATCCACAAAAGTATTGTTATATTCTCTTCTTGCAAGTAAGGAGCCTACCCCTCAGATATTTCACCCATTTTCTCAACTCCTTGCAAGTCTTCTCTAAATGTTTCCCCCTTATGTGAGATTATTTCATGTTTGTTTCCCTTCTCTTTTTCAATCTTATCCCCCTTTCTTTTTTCTTTTGCTTTTTTCTTTCCCATGTCTTGTTGAAACATTTTTTTGGTTTTTTGAGTGTTTTAAATATTTGTTTGGGGTTTTTAAAGTATTTTTAGAATTTGTTTGAGGTTTTGTGTGTGTTTTTTGAATATTTTTGGATATGTGTAAATAAGTTTCTAATGGGGTTCTTCTAGCAAAAATCAATAATGATGCAAGCAATAAAGATCAAAGAATGAGATAGTAATCATTCTTTGCACCCTAAGAGCAATCACCATTTAATGCCAATGAATTCATAGGGACAAGGGTTCATGTTACTTCAATCATTGTGTTTGGAGTCCTATTCTTTGCATATTCAAATCATTATCCATGGTACTACCTTGAAGGCAATAAACTCTTTAATGCACTTACCCAAGAAATCTTAACACATTCTCTATGTTGGGGACTACTTATGAGCAAAGCCATTGGAAGAGGGATAAACATTATCCTTTTCTTTCGAGTGTGTATGTTAAGAGAATTTTTTTTTTTTTAAATATGGTGCTACCTATTCCCCCTTCCATCACTCCTCTTGAAGTATGAATTTATTTAAGTATCTTCTACCAAGTTATTTCATATGATACGACCAATCAAACATACCCATATCAATAGTTCAAAAACATTAATTTTTCACAACACACCTAAAGCCTACGTTGAGTTGTCATTATCCCTCCCTCTCTCTCTTACCGAATACCCCACCAAATGGGTGCATTGTTTTCAGAGATTCACCATCTGATGACAGATCTGAGACATGAGAACTGCTACGTGAAATGTATCTTCCAGTTGAGTTTGGGCTGCCAACCCTACCCCATCCTTTCCCCAAAAGATGCTGCCTCCATTCCCCAAAAGCTGTGCAAATCTAATAAAATGCTCCTTCATTGATAGGAGCAACGCTGCCATTGAGATACTAAGCAGATCATCTCAAAATAGTATGGACACTGACTTGCAGAGAGTAGGAATCACTCTTGTTAGGTAGGAATTTTTTGGGGAGTGAGATTGCGAGAGCACTTTACATATATACAGATGCCCCCTATCTATGTTATTGGAGCATGGAGAATTAATCAGATAATGTCGGCTTCCACTCAGCATATCTTCAGAGATGAAAAATGGACCCCATTCCATGCTTGTTACAAAATGCCAGCCCAAAACGTATCCAGTTCTCAGCATTGAAGGCCACCTACACAGAAGTTATTCCGCCGCAGAGGGCCACATGTTATCATCACCGGACAACAAGTTAACATTATGTATGGTGTTTGAATCATACCTAGCTAACCTTTGTTCATCATGTATAAGGGAGTCGGAAGTCTTGAAATACCTGTACTTGATTCCATAATTCCATTTTTTCTGATTCCTCAAGGGCCAAGAGTTGCTTTTCAATCAGTAGATAATTGAGGCAAAATAGTTTTTTCGATTTTCCATTATTAAGAGTATGATTTCATCTACTCATAGCTAAGTGAACCTCCCCACGATTTGATAGGAATCCAGGTAGGCTCATTTTCTTGTGCGTGTGCCAAGTATTGAAAGCTAGAAGAGCCCACAACTATCTATCTCACCATCTTTCTCAATATTTCTCTCCCTATGGCACTGCCAAATGTGGCCACCTTATCCACCCCCCAAGGAAAAGATTGACATAGGTTAACATGAGCACTCTCGGGGACCTGAGCATGTGAATGTGAATGCCTTGGAGACCATATGGTTCATAGAGAACCTAAGTTACTGGGGATAATGGTGATAAGGCAGAGGATTCACCCAGAGTGCAAAGTGGAAGCCCACTTTCATCACCTTCTGTAGCACCACTAGCTGAAAGAGTGGGGAAGCTGTAATGCTCAAAGCTTTTTGATGAAGTTGACTAGCCACCTATTGATTTTTGTAGAAGAACCCTAAATGAAAGCTTATTCACACATGATTAGAGAAATATCAACAGTGTTATTAGAAAAAATCAACATAACAAATTAAAAGATTTCTATGACTACTCCTATTCTACTCGTAAACTTGAAGAATCACCACACATGGTAGATTAATCACCCAAAAGGTAATTCTAATCCCACCAAAAATGGCTCATCTCAACAAGTCATTTGAATCTTGCAAGCCGCCAATGCTCACAAGAGTGGAATGAAATGAAGAACTCAAAAAATTGTCATGAAAAGCTAGCATACCCATCTTGTTCATGCCAAAAACCATCACGTAAGTGACAAGAGAACGCTCCCTGACAACAGCACCAAAAGTTGTTGACATTGTAGCATCACAACTCATACTTGTCAATATGAGAAGCATCTCATGAGACCCGAATGTTTGCGTAGAAGCACTTAGTAGATGTAATGGCGCTTCGTCAATGCACGATTAATAACGTAATTAACAAGAAGACATGGCATAAGCATCACTAATGATGCGCATAATTGCAATCACAAGCATAATCACGATATAATCGCACATCAACATGTCACAAGTGTTAGACAAGAAGAGAACAAGTACACATGCACATCATGACGACAAGAGAACAAGAGTCTAACTACAAACTAGCATTATCTCAATACTTCTAGAAAAGTTCTCAAAAGAAGAGGTGGAGACCTCTTTATATACAAAATGGCAAAAAAAACATGCTATGTGGGATTTCTTGACTGAAAGGAGAATGAATCCCACTTATTCTCTAGTGTGGCACTCGCACACACCTATACAAGGTGATTCAACTGAATGAGAGGTAGAAAGAGGTACAAATGATTATGAAAAAGAGTGGATCCAAGAATTATATGTTGTCTCGTCAACAGTGCTTATGCAGGAGAACATTGCAGACCTTTTCACGAAGGTTCTACCTAGGGAGAAGTTTGAAGGTTTGCACAAAGCTTTGGCCTTACTTCCTTTTGTGGATTGATTCCACATAGCTTGGCACTTCCTTATACATGAATGCCAGCTCCTTGTTCACTGCATCACTCCCAGGGGGGATTTGTTGACATATTTTGGTAGTGATGTGTGTGAACACACTAGGACTATCGGGGCACTTTCTGTTGGAGTTAGACATCTACGGAAGCACGCCAACAGTACTAGGAAGAAGAAGAAGCTTGGAGCATTACACACAATATTGAATGTATTACCACTAGAATGTACAAACATAAGTAACCCGTTAGGGCTATATATGTATATACAATTTGGGGGAAAAGACCTCCTAAAGAGGGAAAAAAGTGCCCCGATAGTCCTAGTGTGTTCACACAAATCACTACCTAAATATATCAACAAATCCCCCTGGGAGTGATGCCGTGAACAAGGAGCTGGCACTCAAGTATAAGGAAGTGTCAAGCTATGTGGAATCACTCCACAAAAGGAAGTAAGCCCAAAAAGCTTTGCGGAAAGCTTCAAACTTCTCCCTAGGTAGAGCCTTCATGAAAAGGTTTGCAATGTTCTCGTGTGTGGGCACATATGCCAAGTTGATCTCTCGAGTAGAGAACCTCTCCCTTACATAATGATAATGTACCTCAATGTGCTTAGTGCGAGCATGCAGCATAGGCTTCCTTGCAACTGCCTATGCGCTCTGACTGTCAGTGATGATGGAGGTGGTAGATCACTGACCAACACCCAAAGTAGCCATAAGGCATCTGAGCCACACACACTCAACAATTGTTGTGAAATTTGCCCTGTACTCAGCCTCACAATTGGAAGTGGCCACAGTAGGCTGCTTCTTGCTCAACCAAGATATACATGAACTACCAAGCATGAAGCAAAAGCCACTAGTGGACACACGAGTGTCATAGCAACCAGCCCAATCACTATCAAAAAAAGCATGCAAATATGGCGGTAGTGATCCCCCCTTGGGATAAAACAATCCAACTAGTTGGGTACCACTCAAGTACTGAAATATGTGCTTAACCTCCTTCCAAGCTTGACATCTGGGCAATGCATAAACCTGCACATCTGTGAGACAGCAAATTGAATATTTAGCCAAGTAATGCATAAGTAAATCAAGCATCCAACAGCTTGCTGATAGAGAATAGCATCAAATGCATCTCCAGCATCATGGAGACTCAATCGTAAACATGTTTCCATAGGAGTGGCAATAGGTTTACAGTCTTCAAGGCCAAAACGTTGCAATAATGTGTCAATATATTTTGTTTGACACAAAGCCATTCCACCATCAATGTGCATAAACTAAATTCCCAAATAATGATGCAAATGCCCCAAATCAGACATCTCAAATGATGCATGCGAATCAGCCTTGAAATCAGCAATATGCTTCTCATGAGGACCAGTGAGCAGCATGTCATCAACATACACAACAATGATCAGAAGCACATAATTAGCACACTTAACATATAAGGTGCTTTCAGTTGGATTGTTCGTAAAACCTTGTGCAATTAGATAAGCATGTATCTTTTCATACCAAGAACATGGTGCTTGCTTTAAACCATATAATGTCTCCTTTAACCTACACACTTGGTTTTCATGCCCTTTTTGCACAAAGCCATGGGGCAGAAAAACATACACTTCTTCATGCAAGTCACCATTCAAAAATGTATTTTTAATGTCCAACTAATGTAGATTCCAACCATGATGAGCTACAAGTGCACAGATGCTACGAACAGTAGTCATATGGCATATAGGTGCAAAGGTCTCATCAAAATCAATGCCTCTTTCTTCCGTATAACCCTTTGCAACAAGCCTAGCCTTATACCTGTCAACTGTTCCATCAGGTTTACACTTTAGCTTGTATACCCACTTAGTGCCAATGGCCTTCTTGCTAGGAGGCAAGTCACATAAAGACCAAGTACCATTTTTCATGATAGCATCATATTCAAATTGCATTGTAGCCATCCAATGTTCAAAATTTTTTGCTTCATCAAACAAAATAGGTTCAGTCTTATCATAGAGACTAGGTGCAGCCATAGCATAGCAATCTGATGCACAAGAGGCACTATGAGATTCTAAACGAGTACAGTATGATAGAGGTGCATCTAATTTGCTATCATGCAAAGTTTACACTAGCCATTTTGGCATAGTTTTTGCCTCCTCAATATCAACTCTCTCATCAACAAGTGCATCATGTAAATCTGCATCAGAAATAGAATGATCTGCATCATGATATGAAACTTGTAAAGGTTGAGAAGTTTTTGCAATAGGACCAGCACTAGATTGTCCACCTATGAAAAGAGGCAGCAAAGTATTATACATGTCTTTGGAGCTAATAGATGTCTCCTTAGTACATGAAAGTAACGGCTGAATAGCATCTTCCACAAAAACAACATCACAGCTAACCAAAATGTGTTTAGTGTGTGGATGATACAGACGATAGCCTTTGCTTTCAAAACTATACCCAACAAAAATACATTTTATTGCTTTATCATCCAATTTCCTACGATGTTGTTCAGGCACTAATGCATATGCCAGACAACCAAAAACACAGAGGTGAGCAAAGATGGCTTACGACCATGCAAAGCCCCATGTAGACTGATTTAGTGGGACACCTCTGAAGTACATATGTTGCACACATGACAGCCTCAAGCCAAAAACTATGTGGCAAAGCCTGACTCTTTACCATACACCTTGCCATCTCCATGAGTGACCTATTCTTCCATTTAGCAACTCCATTCTGTTGAGGTGTATACGGCACTATACACTGATGTTTTAATCCCACGTTCAGCCAGAAATTCATTAAATTGAGAAGACATATATTCCCCCCTCAATCAGAATGGAGGTGCTCATTATACATGCTGACATATTTTCAGCCAAAACCAAAAATTGTTTGAAGCACATGAACACTTTGGACTTTTCTTTCAATGGATATACCTATACATGCCTGGAAAAATCATCACTGAAAATCACGAAGTAAAGATAGTTTCCAAAAGAGGGTGTGTGCATAGGACCACAGACATCACTATGAACAAGATGCAATTTCTAAGTAGCTCAAAGTGAACCATCTTCTGGAAAGGAGGAATGCTGCATTTTCCCCAAAATACAGCCTTCACAGACATGTTTTTTGGGTTCCTCAAGTTTGGGCGAAGTGGACACCATTTCAAATTTTTGTAGGCATAGAAAACTAGCAAAATTCAGATGACCAAAGCGTGCATGCCAAAGTTTTGCATCTGACATAGCCTTAGAATCATGTATTGCACATGCCGAATCATTCATAGATTTTTCATAGTCTATGAGCTTATACAGCCCATGACATAAAATGCCAGAAGCAATAATCATGTCACCATTTGATAGATCATGAACTGTACATCTGTCATCAACAAACTTCACAACCAAGCCAATCTTGGCTAATGCAAAAACTGATAACATAGTTTTCTTGATCCCTGGCATAAATAAAGCATTCGGTAAAGTGAAATAACTACCATTAATAGTAGTCAGAATGATCTTACCAACTCCCATGATAGGAAAAGAGGAGTTTTTGGCGCATGTGATAATATTCCCTGTAGGGGCTGGCTCGAGTGAAGTGAAGAAACTATGCTACGAGGTAATATGTTCGGTTGCCCCACTATCAAAGTACCAAACATCTGAGTCTACTATAGAAATACACTATTTAGGAGAAGATGGGTCAAAATTGCAAACAGTAGTAAACGCCCATTCTTCATTCTCCACTAGATTAGCAGACTCTATTTTTGGTGTAGAGGCATGTGCAACAACCATTCTGGCCTCTTTCTTCTTTGCCTCTTTAGCAGCCAGTTTTGGATAGCTCTTAATGACATGATCATTTGCTTTACAATATTTGGAAAACAATTTCTACTTTTTTTATTTCTTCTCATCTTTGTCTTCCTTCTTCGAATGTGCAGCATTTGCAGATTTTTGCTTACTAGTAGATGAGCTCCATTTACGTTTGCCCTTCTAACTCAATACATGTCACATCATATAAGCCCACAATGGGTAATTGGTACCGTCCAACTTATCCTCAATAGCCAACATACAGAATACATCACTACTTTCAGCCATGGCGATTGACTAAAATACTGTATTTGAAAAAGTTGAAGAGAACTACCCTCATGAGTTCTGCTAGACCTGTAGTAGACTTCGAGATGCTTTTACTAGCAAACCAAAACCTGTATATATCTTTGGCACAAAAAGATGAAATAGCCTACACAAGCGCTATGATAGTGTGTTCAGAGGCCGAAGTGAGCTCAGATCGCAATTTTGGCACAACAGAGCGAAGCAATCTTGATCTCCTAATCACCTTGAGTATGCTCACCAAATTCTGTGCGATTCTAAGACTATGACTGGAGGGGTGTTGATGATGCCTTAGATGAAGCGGCTACCTACTCTGATACCAGCTGTCGGAGTTAGACGTCTACGGAAGCATGCAAACAGCACAAGGAAGAAGAAGAAATTTGGAGCACAACACACAATATTGAATGTATTACCACTAGAATGTACAAAGATATTTAACCCATTAGGGCTATAGACATATATACAAGCCGGGGGAAAAAACCTCCTAAAGAGGGAAAAAAGTGCCCCAACGGTCCTAGTGTGTTCACACACATCACTACCTAAATATATCAACACTTTTTTTCCTCTTTAGGAGATTTTTTTCCCTAGCTTGTATATATGCCTATTTCCCTAATGGGTTACTTATCTTTGTATGCTCTAGTGGTAATACATTCAGTATTGTGTGTTGTGCTCCAAGCTTCTTCTTCTTCCTTGTGTTGTTCATGTGCTTTAGTAGACCACAAATCCAACATGATCATTTCATAAAGATTTGTCCAAAATTTGCTACAAAAGAGGCAAAGACAAAAGAGGTTGGAATGGTTGTTGCAGAGGCCTCTATACCTAAAAGAGAGTCTACTAATCTTGTTCAGAATGAAGAAATGGCATTTAATACTATATGCAGCTATGACCCATCTTCTCGTGAGCAGTGTATATCTACAATAGAGTGAGATGTCTAATACTTCGATAGTGGTGCAACCAAACATATTACCTCACAGTGCAGTTTCTTGAGTTCACTTTGGCTTGCCACTATAGCGAATATTGTCACATGTGCTAGCAACTCCTCTTATCTTGTAATGGGAGTTGGTAAGATCATTTTGACTACTATTGATGGTAGTTCTTTCACATCTTTTCATGCTTTGTATGTGTCAGGGATCAAGAAACTTCTATTGTTAGTTTTAGCATTATCCAAGATTGGCTTGTTGTCAAATTTGTTGATGAAAGATGTACATTTATGATCTCTCAAATGGTGATGTTAGTATTGCTTCTAGCATTTTATGTCATGGACTATATAAGCTCATAGAATTTGCAAAATCTGTGAATGATTTAGCATGTTCAATTCAAGATTCTCAAGCTATCTGAGATGCAAAGCTTTGGCGTGCATGCGTTGTTCATCTAGAATTTGCAAAATCTGTGAATGATTTAGCATGTTCAATTCAAGATTCTCAAGCTATCTGAGATGCAAAGCTTTGGCGTGCATGCGTTGTTCATCTGAATTATGCTAGTCTTCTATGCCTATAGTAATCTAAAATGGTGTCCTCTCTACCCAAACTATTGGAGTTTATTGACGTCCAAAGTATAGTTAAAAGTAGGTGGAACCCCATAGGAACTAGTTGACCTTCTCACAAACTTATGCACAAAAAACTAGTCATGCTTGCAGAGCTTGTTGTTCTCTATTTAGCTTTGCAATGTTCTTATGAATCAACTATTGCTTCTATTATAGGTTTCTCTGGTGTAATCTTTTCTGACAAGTATCGTCCTTAGGCTACTCTCAATTCACAATGCCAATGAATATGAACAATACCAATATAAAAACGAATAGTAAGAGCTTTCGAGTGAAGCATCAAACATGTAATTTGGATATATAATAAGGAAGATATAAGCTCTACAATATCTATCTATGAAACTACAGTAGCATAGAGATACACAAATGACTCTTTTGGATTTCCACCAAGATCATGACTTATCCCCTCTTATTATAGCATGGAAAAGTAATCCAAAATTTTTTCTAATACATTTAAACTCGTTGTACACACTTGGGTGGAGGTATTACATGACTCAAGTGCTCAAATAAGCAAAATATGGATGGACTTTGAGAACTAGCCACATCAACCTTCCACTAGGACACCACTAGAGCTCCCTTACTTCTACAATTTGACCAACTGACATCAAATTCTTAGAGATCATTGGTACATAAAGTACATCCTTCAAGCAATTCATTTTGCACTTATGCTACATAGAAACATCTCCAACCTACATAATCTTATGTGTTGTATCATCTCCTGTTTGAATAGGAACTTTACATGAAGGATTATGCATATTTGAAAACCATGAAGCATCATGAGACATGTGGTTAGAGCAACCACTATCTACATACCATACATCGCTATTACAATATATCTTAGTTTCTACATTCATCATAAGAAGAGAACCATAATCATCACTTTTACCTTCAACAGTAGGATTTCCTACTTGTTTACCTCTTCTTGAATAGCCTCCTCTTTGATTACCATCTTGATCATTCTCATTTTGATAGAGATCTTTGGCATATTGTCCATACCTTCCACATATGTAGCAATTGTTGTTATCTTCACTCCTTTGTCTTTGATTGTGGTTGTAGTATCCTCTCATACCTCTAGTGCTTGATCTTCCTCTTGCTCTTGTGTTGAAGGAGCCACTTCAATTACCTTGATCATCACTTCTTCTTCCTTGACCTCTATTTGAACCTCTTCTACCTTTGCTTCCACCTTTTGATGATCCTGCATAAAGAGCTTGTCCTTGAGATACTTTTTTATTTGAAGTAGAGCCATTTAGATTCATCTTCTCTATGATCATGAGAGCAACAAGTTGATCAAAATCTAGTAACTCTCCTTTGACATAAAAAAAAGTAATGAATGGTTCGTCTTTGAGTCCATTCAAAGTATGTGCAACCAAGTTGTCATCCTCCACGTGATCTTGAATTGATCCTAGTTGATCTGCAATCTCTTTAACCTTCAATAAGCAATCATTCACTGATGTCCTTGTATCTTTCTTTATGTTTTTCAGCTCATGTTTAAGTTGAATCTTCCTTGCTCTTGTGCATGTAGCATACAACCTTTCCAATGCAATCCAAACATCCCTACTTGTGTCTAGATCTTGTATGTGTCCTACCATTGAGTGTTGAATATTTTGTGATAAAATGAATAAAACCCTTTTGTCTCTTTCATTCCAAAGTCTAAATTCCCTTAATTGTTGCTGATTTGGATCATGTGGTAATATGGGTTTGATATTTATTCCATCAATCAAACCATACAAGCCTCTACCTTGCAAGTATGTTGTGATTCTAAATCGCCATCCTTGATGGTTGTTCTTATCAAGCTTCTCTATTTGTGCATGTTGATCACCCATTGTGTAAATACTAAACTTCCTCCTCTAACACTCCTTTTGGATATATGGGATAAGAACAAGTATGATATTTACCTTTGTAATGAAGTTTAATCACCTTTCTTTGCTTGGATCTTGCTTGAGATGATTCCTTGTTATCTCCTTCTACCTTTGTGTAGTGTTGATGATGAACCTCTACTCTAATAGCTTCAAATTATTCATCAAGGTATTACAACCTTCTCCAAGCTTCAATTTCTTGCTTTGATACCAATGTTTGATTTACTGACCTCCAAAGTATTGCTAGAAGTAGGTGGAACCCCCTAGAAACTAGTTTACCTTCTCACAAACTTATGCCTAAAAAACCAGTCATGCTTGCAGAGCTTGCTTGTTGTTCTCTACTCACTTAGAATTTTTTTTAATTCGTTTAAGCACACATACTAGACACCAAGAGCTTTCCAATGAGATAAAGAATACTCAAATTTGGTAAATAAACAGGGTGATATGTGTCGATATATTTTGTTAGTGAAGTGTGTCAACACACTAGGACTATTGGGGCATTTTTTTCCCTCTTTAGGAGGTTTCCCCCCTAGCTTGTATATATGCCTATAATCCTAATAGGTTACTTATCTTTGTACATTCTCTTGGTAATAAATTCAATATTGTGTGTTGTGCTCTAAGATTCTTCTTCTTATGTTGGTATCAGAGCAAGTCATCGCTTCATCTAGGGTATCATTGACATCTGTCTGGTCACAGTCTCAGAATTGCATGAAACTTTTTGAGCATACTCAAGGTGATTAGGATTTCAAAATGACTTTTCTTTGTGGTGTCGAAATCACAATCTAAACTCGTTTTGGCCTCTGAATTGCAGTGCCTATGCAAGCAATTTCATTTTTTTTTCAAACATAAATACAAGTTTTGGTTTTCCTGTATAAGCGCCTATAGATTTAGCAAAACGCGATAGGGTACTTCTGTTCAACTTTTTGAGATATAGTCATTTTTCTACATCATGGTATTTTAATCAGTAGCCATGGCTAAAAGCACTGATGTATTTGGTATGTTGGCTATTGACAATAAGTTGGATGGTACCAATTACCCATTATGGGCATATATGATGTGTCATGTATTGGTTGCAAAAGGACTGTGGAATATTGTGCAGGATCTTGAAAACATCCTATTACAACTGCAAATACAATTACCGAAGGTGATGCGGATGGCATTGAAGATGATGTTCTTTAGCTTCCTATTCATGTTGCAGTTCCTACTACACCTAGTGCATAGCAACTTGGTTGGGATGGTAGAGATGCTCACGCACATGCATTAATATGCTTGTTTATCAATTGTGCCATTATTCCTCACATTCACTCTTGCAAAACATCAAAGGATGCTTGGGATACACTCACCACTTTGTACTAGGAAAGGAATGAGGCTCGTGTTTCTTACCTTAAAACCATTGGAGGGTGAGCACAAGATCAAAGATTTGAAGGAGCAATTGATTCTACTGATGAAGTCTTGATAGATAGTTCACTTGTGCATACTATTTTGAAAGGTCTTCCATATTCATATTAGAGTTTTGCTTCTACTCTTTGATTGATCATGAAAGGAAATCCAAATGCCTTAACATTTGAGGAGTTAGTCTATGTTCTGTTGAAGGAAGACTAGTTTAAGCAGAATAGGTCCATTATGTGTGTTGTAGATCAAGTTTTCTTGGCTAGTCAGAAGGGCAACGGTTAATGGAGCTCATCTACTAGTAGGCAAAAATCTGCTAATTCTGCACAATCAAAGAAGGATGTCAAAGATGAGAAGGAAACAAAAAATCATAAATTGTTTTGCAAATACTCTAAAGGGAATGATCATGTCATAAAGATTAGTCCAAAACATGTTGCAAAAGAGGGAAAGAAAAAAGAGGCTAGAATGGTTGTTGCAGATGTCGCTACACCTAAATCAAAGTCTACAAACCTTGTGCAGAATGAAGAATGGGCATTTACTACTGTTTGCAATTATGACCCATGTTCTCATGAATAGTGTATGTTGGTAGTAGACTTAGATGTTTGATAGTGAGGCAACCAAACATATTGCCCCGCAATGCAGTTTCTTCACTTTACTTGAGCTTGCCTCTAGAGGGAATACTGTCACATGCACCAACAACTCCTCTTAATGTGGTATGGGGGTTGGTAAGATCATTATGACTACTTCTAATGGTAGTTCTTTTACATTGTTGGATGATTTATTTGTGCAAGGGATCAAGAAATTTTTTTTATCAATTTTAGCATTAGCCAAGATCGGCTTGATTGTGAAATTTGTTGGTGACAGATGTAGAGTTCACGATCTATCAAATGGAGACACCATTATTACTTCTAGCATTTTATGTTGTGGGTTGTATAAGCTAATAGATTATGCAAAATCTATGAATGATTCAGCATGTGCAACTCAAGATTCTTAGACTTTATCAGATGCAAAGCTTTGGCATGCACACTTTGGTCATCTGAATTTTTCTAGTTTGCTACACCTATAGAAATCTCAAATGGTGTCCTCTCTACCCAAACTTTAGGCACCTAGTAAACATGTCTATGAGGGCTATATTTTGGGCAAAATGCAGTGTTCCTCCTTCCCAAAAGATGGTTCAGTATGAGCTACTAAAAAATTGCAGCTTGTTTACAATGATGTTTGTGTTCTTATGCAAATACCTTCTTTTGGGAACTACCTTTACTTCGTGACTTTCATTGATAATTTTTCTAGACATGCATGGGTATATCCATTGAAAGAAAAGTTTGAAGCGTTTATGTGTGCTTCAAACAATTTCTCATTTTGGCTGAAAATTTGTCACCATGTAAAATGGGAACCTTCCATTCTAATCAAGGGGGAAGGGATATTTATCTTTTGATTTTAATGCATGTCTGGCTAAACATGGGATAAAAAATCAGTTTACATTGCCATATAAATCTCAATAGCATGGAGTTTCAGAAAGGAAGAACAGGTCACTCATGGAGATTGTGAGGTGTATGGTCAAGAGTCACTACCACATAGTTTCTAGCTTGAGGTTGTTATGTGTGCAACATTTGTGTACTTAAAAGGTGTCCCACTAAAGCATTGGAGTCTATCACTCCATATGAGGCTTGGCATGGTCGCAAGCCATTTGTTGCTCACTTGTGTGTCTTTGGTTGTCTAACATATGCATTAGTACACGAACAACAACACAAGAAATTAGATGATAAGGCAATGAAATGTATTTTTGTTGGGTATAGTTCTGAAAGAAAAGGCTATCGTCTATATCATAAATAGACTAAATGCATTTTGGTTAGCCGTGATGTTGTTTTTGTGGAAGATGCAATTCAACCATTACTTTCATGTACTAAGGAGATATCAGTTAGCTCCAAAGATGTGTATGACACTTTGTTGGGTGGATAGTCTAGTGTAGGTCCAAATGCGGCAATTTCTCAGCTTTTGCAGGTTCCATATGATTGCATTTTTTATGCAGATTTACATGATGCACTTGTATGAGAGGTTTGATATAGAGGAGGCAAAAATTATGCCTAAATGGTTGGTGGAGACTTTGCAAGATGACAAATTAGATGTAGCTCTCTAATATTGTACTTGTTTATGCTCTCATAGTGCTTCTTTTGCATTAGATTGCTATGAGTTATGGCTACCTTTAGTCTTTGTCATGAGAAGGAGCCAATTTTGTTTGATGAAGGACAATTTTCGAAAATTGGATGGCTGCTATGCAATCAAAATATGATGCTATTATGAAAAGTGGTACCCGATCTTTATGTGGCTTGCCTCCTGGCAAGAAGGCCATTGGCACTAAGTGGGTATACAAGTTGAAGCATAAGCCTAATGGAATAGTTGATAGGTATAAGGTTAGGCTTGTTGCAAAAGGTTATGCTCAAGAAAGAGGCATTGATTTTGATGAGACCTTTGCTCCTACATGCCGAATGACTACTGTTCATAGCATTTGTGCACTTGTAGCTCATCATGGTTGGAACGTACATCAATTGGACATTAAAACTAAATTTGTGAATGGTGATTTTCTTGAAGAAGTGTATGTTTTTCAGCCTTGTGGCTTTGTGCAAAAAGGGCATGAAAACAAAGTGTGCACTTTGAAAAAGGAATTATATGGTTTGGAGCAAGCACCACATGCTTGGTATGAAAACATACATGCCTACTATTGATTGCACATGGTTTTGAGAACAGTCCAACTGAGAGCACCTTATATGTTAAGCATGCAAATTATGTGTTTCTGATCATTGTTGTCCATATTGATGACATGTTGCTAAGTGGTTCTAATGACAAGCATATTGCTGATTAAGGTTGATTAGTATGTCTCATTTGAGATGTCCGATTTGGCACATTTTCATCATTATTTGGGCATTCAGTTTATGTGAGTTGATGGTGGAATAGCTTTGTGCCGAACAAAATATATTGACACATTATTGTAGTGTTTTGGCCTTGAAGAGTACAAACCTATTACCACTCCTATGGAAACATGTTTATGATTGAGTCTTCATGATGATGGAGATGTATTTGATGTTATTCTCTATTAGTAGGCTATTGGATGCTTGATTTACTTATGCACTACTCGACTAGATAATCAGTTTGATATCTCACAGATGAGCAGGTTATGCATTACCTAGGTTTCAAGCATTGGCTGGTTGTTAAGCCCATCTTTTGTTACTTGAGTGGTACCCAACTACTTGGATTGTTTTATCTCAAGGGGGATCACTACCCTCAAATTTAAATGTGTTTTTTGACTCTGACTCGACTGGTTGCTATGACACTCATGTGTCCATAAGTGACTTTTGTTTCATGCTTGGTAGCTCATGCATACCTTGGTTGAGCAAGAAGCAACCTATTGTGGCCACTTCTAGTTGTGAAGCTGAGTATAGGGTAGCTTTCACATCAACTGTTGAGTATGTCTGGCTTAGATGCCTTATGGCTGATTTGGGTGTTGGTCATTCTTTTGCCACCACCATCTTTACTGACATTCAAAATGCATTGGCAGTTGGGAGGAACCCTGTATTCCATGCTTGCACTAAGCACAATGAGGTGCACTATCGTTATGTTAGGGAGAGGTTCTCTACTAGAGAGATCCATTTGACATATGTGCCCACATAGGAGAACATTGCAAACCTTTTCACAAAGGCTCTACCTATGGAGGAGTTTGAAGGTTTCTGCAAAGCTTTGGGCATACTTCCTTTCATGGATTGATACCACATAGCTTGGAACTTCCTTATAATGAGTGCTAGCTCCTTGTTCACTGCATCACTTCCAAGGGATATATTTTGGTAGTGATGAGTGTGAACACATTAGGATTGGCAGGGCATTTTTTCCCTCTTTAGGAGGTTTTTTTCTCGTCTTGTATATATGCTTATAACCCTAAGAGGTTACTTATCTTTCTACATTCTGTTGGTAATACATTTAGTATTGTGTGTTGTGCTCCAAGCTTTTTCTTCTTCCTTGTGCTATTTGTGTGCTTTTGCAGACCTCAAACTCCAACAATATGACATTTGCAATTTTGAGGTTTGATGGAGATCTTCAATAAAAGTGAACTCAAGAACACACACTACTTGGAGAGAGTATTGCTCTCAAATCACAATTGGAATGAATATGAAAATTGAGATATACAAGTAGATAGTAAGATCTTTCCAATGAACCATGAAACATGTAATTTGGATATGTAATGAGGGAGATACAAGCTCTGCAAACATTGTGTACAAAACTAAAGCAGCGAAGAGACACATATGACTCTATTGGACTTCCAACAAGGTCATGACTTATCCCCTCTTATTATAGCATGGAGAACTAATCCAAAAATTTTCCTTATACATCTAAACTTGTGGTAGACACTTGGGTAGAGTTATTACATGACTCAAGTGCTCAAATAAGCAAAATATGGATGGATTTTGAGAACTAGCCATATCGACCTTCCACTAGGACACCATTGTAGCTCCCTTGTGACCTAGTCATTTGAGTCATCATGGTATTTAAGCCATATTTAAACATTTTTGTGAGCCTTCTTGAAGTATTTGAAGACCCTCTCAAAGGTATGTACATCATTTGGAACTTGTACCTTAAACTATACATAAAAAAGTGTTCTCAACACATACTTGAAGCAAGTTGTAAACATTTCTATGAAGGTTGTATTTTGGGCATAATTATGTATTATCCTTCCCTAAATATGGTTCAGTTTGAGCTATTCATAAATTGCAGTTTGTTCATAGCAATCTTTTTGGTCCTATGCAAACACCTTCTTTTGGAGATTTCCTTAACTTTGTGAATTTTATTGATAATTTTTCCATACATGCATGGATGTATCTGTTGAAAGCAAAGTTTTAAGTGTTTATGTGCTTCAAAAAAAATTTTATTATGGTTGAAAATCTAACAATATGTAAATTGGGTACCCTCCATTCTAATCAAGGGGGGATACATGTCTTCTGAATTTAATGCATTTTTGGTTGAGCATGGGATGAAACATCTATTTACAATGTCGTATATACCTCAACAAAATGGAGTTAATGAAAAATAATAGGTCTCTCATGGAGATGGCAAGGTGTATGGTCAAAAATCGGGCTTTATCGCATAGCTTGTAGTTTGAGGATGTTTTGTGTATAGCATATGTACTTAACAAACGTGTGTTTTCTTTATGGAAGGTGCAATTCAGCCATTACCTTCATGTACTAAGGAGACCTCAGTTAGCTCCAAAGATGTGTATGACACTTTGTTGCCTCTTTTTACAGGTGGACAATCAAGTGTTGGTCCAAATGAGGCAATTTTGCAGCCTTTATAGGTTCCACATGATGATGTAGTTAATTCCATCTCAGATGCATATTTACATGATGCACTTGTTGATGAGAGGGCTGTATAGAGGAGGCAAAACTATGCCTGAATTCTTGGTGCAAACTTTGCGAGAAAGCAAATTAGATGCACCTCTCATAAATTAGATGCACCTCTATCATATCATACTCGTTCAAGATCTCATAGTGCTTCTTTTGCATTAGATTGCTATGCAATGGCAAGCTCTTGTCTTTATGATGAGAATTAGCCTTTTTCTTTTGATGAAGCATAAAATTCAAAACATGAAATGGTTGTTATCCAGTCGGCTATTATGAAGAATGGTACTTGGTCTTTATGTGATTTACCTCCACACAAAAAGGCCATCGGCACTAAATGGGTATACAAGCTGAAGCACAAACTTGATTGTTATGCTCAAGAGAGAGGCATTGATTTTGATGAGACATTTGCATCTACATGCCGAATGACCACCGTTCCTAGCATCTATGCACTTGCAGCTCATCATGGTTGGAATCTACATTAGTTGGACATTTAAATTGCATTTCTAAATGGTGACCTACATGAAAGAGTGTACCTATTTCAGCCCCATGGTTTTGTGCACATTGAAAAGGCATTATATGGTTTGAATTAAGCACCACATGCTTGGTATGAAAAGATACATGCCTGCTTGATTGCACATGGTTTTGAGAATAGTCCAACTAAGAGCACCTTATATGTTAAGCATGTAGATGATGTATTTCTGATCATTGTTACGTATGTTGATGACATGCTTACTGCTCATTGGTCCTAATGAGAGGCACATTGCTGAATTTAAGGCTGATTTTCATGCCTCTTTTGAGATGTCAGATTTAGGGCATTTGCATCATTGTTTGGGCATTCAATTTATGCAACTTGATGGGGGAATAGAATTGTGTCAAACAAAATATATTGAAACATTATTACATCATTTTGGCCTTGAACATTGCACACCTATTGCCACTCCTATGGAAATAGGTTTACGGTTGAGTCTTCATGATGTTGGAGATGCATTTGATGTTGTTCTCTATCAATAAGTTGTTGGATACTTGATTTACTTATGCATAAGTTAGTCTAATATTCAGTTTTCTATCTCATCGATTAGTAGGTTTATGCATTGCCCAAGTTTTAAGCATTGGTAGGCAGTTAAGCGCATCTTCTGCTACTTGAGTGGTACCCAAATACTTGGATTGTTTTATCCCAAGGGGCATCATTACTGCCATATTTACATGTTTTTTCTGACTCTAATTGGGCTAACTATTATGACACTTGTGTGTCCACTACTGGTTTCTGCTTCATGCTTGGTAGCCCATGCATATCTAGGGTTGAGCAAGAAGCAGCCTAGTGTGGCCACTTCTCATTGTGAGGTTGAGTATAGGGTGGCTTTCATAGTGACTACTCAGTGTGTGTGGCATAGACACCTTTTGGCTGATTTGGGTGTTGATCAGTCTTCTACCACCACCATCTTCACTAATAGTCAGAGCGCATTGGTAGTTGTGAGGAACCATGTGTTTCATGCTCCCACAAAGAACATTGAGGTGCACTATATTTATCTCAAGGAGAGGATCTCTACTTAATAGATCAATTTGGCATATGTACCCACGTAGGATAACATTGCAAATCTTTTCACTAAGGCTCTATTGAGGGAGAAGTTTGAAGCATTCTACAAAGCTTTGGGTTTACTTCCTTTTGTGGAGTGATCTCTTTCCACCTAGCTTGGTACTTCCTTATACATGAGTGGAAGCTCCTTGTTCATTGCATCACAAAAAGCTCTTCAACGGTCCAAAGTGTGTTCCCACACATCATTACTGAAATATATCAACAAATCCCCTCTATGAGTGATGTGGTGAACAAGGATCAGGAACTCATGTATAAGGAAGTGCCAAGCTATGTGGAAAGGCATCAATCCTCAAAAGGAAGTAAGCCCAAAGCTTTGCAAAAAGCTTCATGCTTCTACCTAGGCAAAACCTTTGTGAAAAGTTCTACAACATTATCCTGTGGGGGTACATATGCCAAATTGATCTCTCTAGTAGAAAAGCTCTCCTTGAGATAATGATAGTGCACCTCAATGTGCTTTGTGCAAGCATGGAACACAAGGGTTCCTCACAATCGACAATGCACTTTGACTGTCAATGAAGATGGTGGTGGCAGAAGAAAAATCAACACCCAAATAAGTGAAGAGGCATCTGAGCCACACACACTTAATAGTCCTTATGAAACCTGGCCCATACTCAGCCTCACAACTAGAAGTGGCCATATTAGGCTTCTTCTTGTTCAACCAAGATATGTATAAGCTACCGTTGGTGGACACATGTGTCATGGAAACTAGCCCAATCTAATTTAGAAAAGCATGCAAATGTGGTAGTAATGATGCCTCCTTGGGATAAAGCAATCCAATTAGTCAGGTACCACTCAAGTAGTGAAAGATGCACCTGCCTGCTAATGCTTGGCATCCAGGCAATGCATTAACCTGCTCATCTGAGAGACAAAAAAATGAATATTAGGTTAAGCTATGCATAATTAAATCAAGCATCCAACAACCTTTTGATAAAGAACAACATCAAATGCATCTACAACATCATGAAGACTCATTTGTAAACTTGTTTCCATAAGAAGAGTGGAAATGGTTTTGCAATCTTCAAGGCCAAAACACTACAATAATGTGTCAACATATTTTGTTTGACACAAATCTATTCCCCCATCAACTTGCATAAACTCAATGCTCAAATAATGATGTGAATGCCCAAAATTTGACATCTCAAAAGAGGCATGCAAATCCATTCTTCATAATAGCCTCATATTTTGATTGCATAGTAGTCATCCAATTTTTTTAATATTGTGCTTCATCAAAAGAAATAGGCTAATTCTCATCATAAAGTCTAGAGGCAGCCATTGCATAAAAATCTGATGCAAACAAAGCAATACAAGAGCCTGAACGAGTACAATATGATAGAGGTGCATCTAATTTGCTATCTGTCAAATTTTGCACTAGCCATTTAAGCATAGTTTTTGCTTTCTCTATATCAACCCTCTCATCAACAAGTACATCATGTAAATCTACATCAGAAATGGAATGATCTACATCATCATGTGGAACGTGTAAAGGCTAAGAAGTTACCTCATTTGGATCAACACTTGATTTTCCACTTGTAAACATAGGCAACAAAGTATCATACACATCTCTAGAGCTAATTGAAGTCTCTGTGTTACATGAAAGTAATGGCTAAATTGCATCTTCCACAAAAACAACATCACTGCTAACCAAAATGTGTTTAGTTTATGGACAATATAGATGATAGACTTTGCTTTCAAAATTGTACCAAACTAAAATACATTTCATTGCTTTATCATCCAATTTCCTTTATTTTTGTTCAAGCATTAATGCATATTCCAGACAACCAAAGACATGCAGATGGCAGATACTAGAGTCTATCATATGGAGTGATAGATTGTAGTGCTTCAACATGACACTTGTTAAGTACATATGCTACACACATAATAGCCACAAGCTAGAAGCTATGTGGTAAAGTGTAGCTTTTTACGATACACCTCGCCATATCCATGAGAGACATGTTATTTCTTTCAGCAATCCCATTTTGTTGAGGTTTATATGGCACTGTACATTCATGTTTTATCCCATACTTAGCTAGAAATGCATTGAAATCAGAAGACATGTACTCCCCCCCCCCCCCTTGATTATAACATATAGCTTGCACATACATGTTTACAAGGTCCCTCAAGTTTGGGCAAAGAGGACACCATTAGATTTCTGTAGGAGTAACAAACTAGCATAATTGAGATGGCCAACTGTGCATGCCAAAGCTTTGCATGTAAGATAGCCTGAGAATCTTGAACTACACATGTTGAATCACTCACAGATTTTGCATAGTCTATGAGCTTAGATAGCCCACAACATAAAATTTCATAAGCAATATCCACTTGACAAATCATGAATTGTACATCTCTCATCAATAAATTTGATGACCAAGCCAATCTTGGCTAATGTTGAAACTCACAATAGATTCTTCTTGATCCTTGAAACATAGAAAACAATTAATTATGTGAAAGAGCTACCATGAGTAGTAGTCAAAATGATCTTACCAACTCTTATTACAGGATAAGAGGAGTTGTTAGTGCATCTGGTAGTCTTCCTTGTAGGGACGGGCTCAAGTGAACTGAAGAAACTATGTTGCAAGGTAATACATTGGGTTGCCCACTATCAAAGTACCGAACATTTGTTTCTAATCCAAACATACACTCCTCATGAGAAGATGGGTCATAGCTACATATAGTAGTAAATGCCCATTCTTCATTCTGAACAAGATTAGCAGACTCTGTTTTAGGTGTAGATTCCTCTGCAACAACCATTCTAGCCTCTTTCTTCTTTGCCTTTTTGCAACCAGTTTTGGACAACTCTTCATGACACGATTATTTCCCTTATAGTATTTGCAAAATTGTTTATCTTTTTCTCTTTTTTTCTCATCTTTGTCTTCCTTCTTCAACTATGCAACATTAGCAAAAAAAATTTCTTACTAATAGATGAGCTCCGTTTACTTGTGCCCTTCCGACTAGCTAGGAAAGCTTAATTTACAACATGCATAATGGACCTGTTTTGCTTAGACTGATCTTCCTACAACAAAAGAGAGACTAACTCCTCAAATGTTAAGGCATTTGGATTGCATTTCAGTATCAATCAAAGAGTAGAAGCAAATCTCTTATATGAATCTAGAAGACCATTAAGAATAGTCTGTACAAGTGAACTATCTCGCAAAACTTCATGAGCAAAAAATAGTTGCTCCTTCAAATCTTTGATCTTTGTAAAAAAATATCCATAGAATCTCCTTCATTCATATACTCACTCTGTGTCGAGGATGCCCTAGATTAAGTGGGGACTTACCATGATATCAATTTTTGGCGTTTGAGGTCTATAGAGGCACATGAATAGCACAAGAAGAAGAAGCTTGGAACACAACACAATATTGAATCAATTACCAACTGAATTTACAAAGATAAGTAACTTGTTAGGGTTACAAACATGTATACAAGTTGGGGGAAAAAACCTCCTAAGGATGGATGAAAGTGCCCCAATAGTCCTAAGTGTGTTCACACACATCACTATCAAAATATGTGTGTTCAAAGGGCTAAAAAATGTGTGTGTGGGCTAAAAAATGTGTGTTCACACACACATTTTTTAGGCCTTTGAACCTCACTTGGCTATTCTACTTCGCCATAGTCAAACACACCACTTTAGAGCAAAGGCATGAGTATATCGAACACATCTTGTGAGCTAAGTATTGACTATCTTTTGCATTCAAGTAAAGGGAAATCTGAATTTTCAACAAATACCACATCTCAACTCACAATAATTGTGTCCATGAATGGTTGGTACAAGCGATATGCCTTACCTTCAGCACCATAACTTGTTAAGAAGATGCTTCCCTTTAACCATACATTGTGCCATTTCAAGGAATGTTCTATTTTTACACTCTGCAACACCATTTTGTTGAGGTGTATATGACATTGTTCATTGGTGTGAGATTCCTTTTTCACAAAGAAAAAATTATACTCATGTGACATGTATTCACCACCACAATTTGTGGGTAAAGTCAAAAGTTTGTTTCCAAAAAAAAAAACAGCTATAGCTAAAAATGCTTTGAAGCAAGAAAATAAATTATTATTTGCTTTCATAGGATATACCCATGTGTGATGAGTAGCATGATCAATGAAGGTGAAAAAATATACACGCCTGCCAAAAGATGGATTCTCGACAGGATCACATACATCACTATGAGCAAGCCACAATTTTCTTGTAGTGTATGTATGATTATCTTTTGGAAAAGAACCACGATGCATTTTTCCAAGATGCAACCTTCACATGCATGCTTTTCAATGGAATCAAGTTTTAGCAAACTAATAATCATGTCCTTCTTTTTGCAAGTAAAGCAAGCTATTGAAGTTCAAGTGACCAAAATTCTTGGAGAAACAATCACTAATTGGACATATATTTGAAGGTCAAAGCTTTAGAAGAAATCCACATGCCTATGTGAAGGGACAAATTCACGTGGATCATATTTGTAAAGTTAGTTCAATTTAGTTCTAGAAGTTTTTTAAAAAGTCACGAGATTGAGAAAAACTATATAAGTTAGTTTGTATCAAGTGACGCGATGTGGAAGAGAAGTAGTTAGATGGAGAAAAAGTTCATTTTCTATGATTGAGTATAGCCCGACTTCTTTGAGTGAGAAAGCACTTGTAATCTTCTGAGTTTTCATAGCTATGATAGGAACTAGTTAAAGTTTTGTGTATAAGATTCTCTTCTCCATCTCCATGCTTTGTGCATTGTGTAATAGTTTTCCAAGCAAGTCAATGCCTGGCATCGAATATATGGTGAAAGGTTGAGTTTTATGCGGGAAGTCGATGCCTGGCATCGAATCTGTGCTGATAAGTCATATTTTTCATTTATCTATTTCATTCAATGCTGAAGTATTTGCAAATCATGACATTGTTGGAGCAACTTGATGTCTGGCATCGAATTCTAGTTGATAAGTGATGTTTTAAGTGTGCATGAAATCATCTATTGTTTTGGCATCTGAAAGGTTGAGGTTTTATGCGGGAAGTCGATGCATGGCATCGAATCCCTACTGAAAAGTGGCTAAAAACACCTCAAGTCAATGCCCGGCATCAAATTCTCATTGCAACTTGATGCTAGGTTATCGAATTTCCATTTTTAGATAGGTGCTCTTACTATAACAGGCAAAATTTCCAATTTTGGCAATGAGACATAGTCATCTTATGAAGGTAATAACTTAAGTTGTAGAGATCCATTTCTTGCAAAAAAATAGCTTTTTGGAAAGCTCTACTCTTCTACTTTCATCCACCAAAAGATCTTGAAGAAATAATGTCTGTGCTAAGAGAAATAAGCAAAAGAGTGAAGGTATGTCATTATAATGACTAGGAATTTCTGAAGAAGTAAAGTTCTTGGTTTTGGCTATCATTTCTCAAAGTTTGGAGTGGCAATGAGTTAATGGTGACCATAGAGGTTGTCTAGTGTCATATTAATTCATTTCTTGTGATGTTTCACACATCAACAAGTGGTATCAGAGCAGGAAGGTCCTGGAGAGCAGAAGGTGGCAAATGTACGAGAAGTTTTCATTAAAGTTTGAAAGTTGAAGCATTGGAGGACTCAAGGCATCGGAAGGTTACTTCAAAAGTATCTTCATACACAAAGAACTTCAAAAGGTATTATCTTTTATCCTTTAAGCTCATAGGTTGCAGCAGAAGGAAAGAAGTATAGCAGATCATATCTCCATTGACAAATTGGACAGAGATAATTATCTCGCATGGGTAATAAGAATGGAAGCCTTACTTATGAGTAAGGATCTCATGGTATATGTCATAGGTGAAGAAGAGAAGCCAATATTTGAAGATGAAATCCGACCAAAGAAAGAAGAATTGGATGCTTTAAAGCATTGGTAGAAGAAGGATGCAAGTGCAAAAACTTACATCTACAATACAATCTCAAATCATTTTCTACCACACATCAAAGGATTGGAATTAGCCAAGGATATTTGGAATGCATTGGAGCAAAGTACTACCAAAGCAAGGAAAGCCACTCTATGGTCAGAGTTTACAACATTCAAGAACAAGCCAAGTGAAAGTATTAGTGATTATGTCACTAAGATGAAGGATCTAGCAGATAGTCTTGGATCCATAGATGAAGATGTTGAAGATCATAGATTGATTTCTCAACTACTTGCAGGTTTCAAAGGAGATGAAACGTGAAAACCTTTTGTCTTGTCAACAAAACTTTCTTTGAATCATTTTGTTCCAGATTTGAATCAATTGCTTGGTTTGATGCTAACATTTGAGCAAGAATTCAAGGGAGATCGAGATAAAGGACAAGGTTCTACAATGTACATGAAGAAAAAGAAGAAAGGAGATAAAGCAAAGGATGAAGAGGAATCGAGTTCTCAAGTTTATTATGCTAGAGGTAAAGGCACTGGCAAAGGAAGAGCAAGAGATTTTGGAAGAGGAAGAGGTAATCAGAATAACAACAAGAAGTCTTGCTAGATCTGTGGATTGAGTAATCATTTGGCTCATGATTGTTGGCACAATCAGCAAGGATCAAATCAAAATCAGAATAACAATAGCACAGGCTGAGGTGGAAGATATCAAAGTTACTCTCGGAGAGGTAGATAAAGTCAAAGAGGAGGCTATGGTAGAGGTGGAGGAAGAAGTTCATGACAGAATCAATCCTACAACACCACCTACTACAAGTATGCAAATGATACACAGAGTAAAGATCATACATCATTAATGATGAACTCAATCAGCACATCAGACAAAGAAGATCTAAAGGTATTTATATTGACTCTGGATGTTCTAATCATTTGTACGGAAACATAGAATTGATGTCAAAATTGGAAAAAGACATTTCTAGTCATACAGTTCAAATCGGCGATAATACAAGACATAGTGTACATTCAATTGGAAAAGTGAAATGCAAGAGTGGAGCAGATTTGCTAACCAATGTTTTGTATGTTCCCACAATACGTAAAAACTTGATTAGTGTGGGACAGATAGTTGAAAAAGTTTTTCAAGTCAAGTTTACAAATGAAGGAGTATTTGTTGAAGATACAAAGAATGGATATAATCAAATTGTCTGTGGTAAGAAAGAAGGTAGGCTCTTTATTTTAACAGTGCAAGGGAACATTGGTCAAGCTTTGCTCACACATGGTGAAGGAGTGATTACATAACTTGATCTTTGGCATAAGAGATAAGGTCACTTCAATGAAAGAGGAATTAAAGCTATGGTTGCAAATCAGTCTGTATTAGGACTACCAAATGTGCAAACTCAACATATGATTTATAAATGTGAAGCATGTCAGATGGGAAAAGCACATAGGTTACCATTTCAGAAGTAAGGTTTCAAAGATGATTGATTACTAGAGCTCATTCATACAGATGTATGGGAACCAACAAAAGAAGGATCTATCAGTGGCTCAAGGTATTACGTTCTTTTTATTGATGATTGTTGAAGCTCAAAGTCAAGGACAAAGCATGGAAGCACATCAAAAGGTGGACACACAAGGAAAGGGAGCAAGTAGGGAGCTCCAAGAAGTGTATGTCGAATTTTTAGAAGAATCCCCTACACAAATAGTGATTTTCATCACTAAAAACCATTGTAAATACCATTATCTATTTTTAGTAACTCCATTTTGTTCAAGCCGAGGAGTCCTCGAGCTTGAGGAGTATTAGAAGTACTATCGTACCAATTTTCATATTTTTTAGATCTCGTTTGAGCCCTCAAATAAGCCCTGGAACCTAATTTTTAACTAGGCCGGACACTAGGTCTGAACAGGGCCAAAGCTAGTCAAAAACTATAAAAGGAGCTAGAGAGCTCATTTTTGGAGGTTAGATTGTAATTGAAACGAACTTGTAAGAGCATTTTGAAAGTAATTGGAGAACTCCATTGATTCTCACTCTTTGTCTTGCCGTGTGTGCGCGTGTGTGTGTATGTGTGTGCATGCTAGTGCGCTTCTCACTCACGCACTTGTGCCGCCACTTGCTCGAGGTCTTCATACCATCCTCACATCTTCCAGGATTGACATTAAAGGAGGTGCTACTCATCATTGAGCTACACCAAATTTTGGCGCCGTTGCCGGGGATCGAGCTTTGAGGACGAGCGTGTGATGGTAAGACGTAGATTGTAGACGTTGGCGTTGTAGGTAAATTTTCTACTTTTCCTATTTTTCCTCTTTCTTACTTCACCACCATCATCATCATCATCATCCTCACCATCTTCCACCTCCATCTCCATCATCGCGAAAATTTCAGTTTTTTGACTATATCCCCATCTCCACCTCATTTCCCTCATTTCACTTGTGAGAGAGAGCGAGAGAGCGAAATTGCATGTGCTGTTTTTGCATGTTTCTTGAGCTATCTTGCAGGTACAGGTCACATCACCATCCCCAGCTTCCTGCGCAGGTACGAAACTCGACGAAACTGTCTCGCAGTCGCCGACTTCTGTCGATCGCGATTGACAGAAATTCTCACCTTTTGGTAAATCTGAGTGCACCACAGTGGACTAGAGACCCTGCACACCACCTTTCCACCAAAATTTTTGAAAATCTTGCAAAATTTCAGTCCATCGCGACCGACTGCCTGTCCATCGCGATTGACTGAACCCTCTGTCCATCGCGATTGATTGGGTGTCCATCGCGATTGACTGAACTCTCTGTCCATCGCGATTGATTGGGTGCCCATCGCGATTGACTGAACCCTCTGTCCATCGCGATTGATTGGGTGTCCATCGCGATTGATTGAGTGTCCATCGCGATTGACTGAACCCTCTGTCCATCGCGATTGACTGAACTCCTGTCCATCGCGATTGACAGCCCTGTCCATCGCGATTGACAGCCAATTTTAGCCAAATTTTTTAGGGATTGTTAATTGAAGAGTTGGGCTAATTTTGGGCACAAACATTTTACTCTAGAGCACATTAGGAAGCTTTAGGAAAACAACTTGGGGAAAACCTGTTGCACAGTGACCCTGTTTGAACCCTGTCTTAACCCTAGAACCCTGAACGGTCACAACTTTTTCATACGAAATCCATTTTTTGAGCTCTGGGGCTTGTTGTAAAGCTTGTGGCATATACTACACGCCCTCAACTGTTTTTTATGAAGATAATGCATTGATTTTCAGATAGGGTATTTTGAAGTTGACCATACCCAGGGGGATCAAAGTCAGGGGTCTTTAGAATTGTTCTCTTAAAAATCACTATGCAAGCTAGTGTGTGTGCTATAGGAATGAAAATCATTGGTTCTGTCTTTGGAATTTAAATCTTTAAGCTAACTTGGGAACTTTTACAGATCCTTTGAGAGCATCGAAAGGCGTTCTAAGCAAGAGTAAGTGCAGGCTTGGGAACACACTTCCTGGGCAGTCAAGGCAACCAAGAAGGAAACAAAAGGTTGGAAATTCTCAACTCCCTTTATCAATTCCTAGCTTAGGCTAAGAACGACGAGAGGTAGGAGTAAGTCAGAGCGACGATAAGCAGGTATCAAGTTGAAGACCACCTAAAAACTCAAGTTCAAGCTAAAAACCTAATCTCTGTACTGTCGGTAACATAAAGGAAAAGAACCTAACGTGGAACGATCAACCTAAAAGCACGAAGAACATTCAAGTATTCCTGACGACGTAATATCAGACAAGACCTTAAACACGAGAAATAACTAAAAAGAATCAAGTGACTAATATAAAGTAACCAGCAACGAGGTTGTACTCTGGGCAAAGAATTGGGCTACTTAGATAGGCATATGAACCTTAGATCAGGATGACATCTTGTAAGGGAGAGACAAAGCCTTAGGTCTTCAGAGGCTAGCGTTAACCACACTGCTAGGTCTGTCCATGCCTTGAGACATCTCCGACTCACTGGTCTCAGAGCTAGGGTAGTACGAGTGGTGGCTCAACTGCTGGGCCCAAGATTGAATGTATCCTATGGTCACCCAGGTGCTGGAACATCCCAAGCTCATGGAACTCAAAGAGACAGGAGTAGAGATAGACCAGAAGTAAGCTTTGCCAACCCAGTGGGCAGAGAAAGAACGAGGACGGAGACGAATCGAGTAGAACCTGAGATACTTAGAGCTCACAGGAACCAAAGAAATGTGGATGGATTTCCTCTGCCGAGACCTAGAGAGCACACAAGAACCTTGAGACCGACTCAGCTAGTCAAGTCCATGAAAAACTACTTCGATGGCACTGGAGATCCATATGATCATGTGGCTGAGTTTAGGCAAGTCTTGAGAGCTGAACAAGTGGAGGATCTATTCACGCAATACAATGCCTTTGGTCTGACCCTTAGGAACACTGCCCTGACATGGTTTCAGCCACTAAATGAGAGGCAGTTCAGGAGCATAGACCAACTCCTAGAGGCTTTCATTATTGAATTCTCTAAGAGTGGCATAAGGCATAATACCTCCTCGCTGATTCACAGTTTCAAGCAAAACCCTCAAGAAACCGTGAGACTTGCAGGAAGAAGATTTAGGCAATACTTAGAAAGATGCCCTGTCTCGGAGCTACCCACACCAGCTAAACAAGTGGCTTTATTCCTGGATGGATTGCTAAGTACTAAATTGAGATCCTATGTGTATCTAAAGGACCCTAGGACTATAGAAGAGTGTGTACGCATGTGCATTGATATTGAAGATAACCTAGGGGAAGAACTAGAGCTTTCCAAAATCTACAAAGATTCAGATAGTGCATCTAGTCACTCTTCCACGCAATCCACATCAATTGAGGAACTCGCAGAGAAAGTAGCTCAGAAATTAGGTGTAACTAGCAAACAAATCCCGAGGTTCACCCCAGCGAAGAGGTGCTATACATGTGGTGGTGACCATATGGCAAACGTGTGTCCCATTATGGCTCAACCCCAGATCAATCCAAATAGCCAATATTGCACCATAGAACGAAGATACACCAATCACACCGCACAAGATTGCCCATACAACAAGCAGGCAGTTAGGCCACCCTACCCTCAACCATACCCGCAGCAAGGAAGATACCAGAACCCGTACCCTCCTCAGCCATATGGCAGGCCACAGCCACCTTATCAGCAACCATATCAAGCCCAACAAAGGCCTCAACCTGTGTTAGCACAACAACCCCCTGCCCCAGCCAATGTGATTCCGGTAAAGTACACTGCTGCAGAAGAGAACCTGAACAGAGCTATAGTCCCGGTAACATCATTGCTTTCTGAAAATGATCCCAGTGACCATAGCTTTGATTTTACACATGTTGATAGTCCCCAGGCATACTACATGCAGTCTCCAGAACATGGTGAGTCTTACTATAGTGAAGAGCCAAATGAACCTAGTTGGGAGTCAGAGTACACAAATGTTATATATGCAAACCCCAACCCTAGGCCTCAACCTAGGCAAGTAAGACCTCCATTCCCAAGAGGACCGTGTTACCGATGCCAAGGAGATCACCTCATTCATGATTGCCCTTTAACCCCACCTACACAACCCCAGTCAGTGACGATCCAAGGCTTTTGCCAAGATTGTGGAAAAGAGCATCTCTTACGAGATTGCCCTAAAAATCCTAATAATATGCCAAAAATCACTCCCATTAATGTGATTGGGTTGGTTGTAGATTCCTCAGGAAGTGTCACTTCCACCGCACCAGTACAGGTAGTCACTAGAGCTCAGGCATTGCAGCAAAACCAAGAGGCAAGCCAGGAAAAGGTCCCAGAGGCTAGTGAAACTGAGAGCATAACCAAGAAAAGGACTAGAGCTTGGAAAGATAGTCGGGAAAGAATGAAAAGACAATGGGCTAAAAAGATGAGTGAACTTGAGGAAAGCATACGAGAAACCAAAGCCAGGATAACTGAACTCACAACTCAAACTCCCTCTCACACGACTCCACCACCACCATTCCCATCTCCCTCCGACCAGCCACCTTCCAACCCGCCTCACCTAAACCCACCACCCCCTAGAGTAGGATCAGTCCTAGCAGATCCCACTCCCGAAGACCTTAATATGATGCTTAAAGCATATCAGGCCAGAATCCAAGAAGGGCCAACCATAACCGATCATGAAAAGTGCTACCCTAGAGCCGAGCTAGAGCTTGAACGAACTAAAATTTGTGCTAAGATGGTGGAATTGGCTCAAGCCATGTTCGAAGCTAGCCGCCTCTTTAATATCTCTAGCTCAGCAAAGACGCAGTTACACTTTGACGGACTGCTAGAAAGAATAGAGAGGCTAATTGCACAATCAGAAAAGGAACCTGCCCCTCAAAGAAAGGAAAGGGCAAGGGAACTTCAGGAAGCCCATGTGCCTCCTCAAGAAGCTTATCTCCCCCCCCAAAAGGCAGATGAGCCTCCCTCGAAAGCTTACGTACCTCCACAGGATGCCTACATTCCTTCTCAGGGAGCGTATGAGCCTGTTCGGAAGAGTAATAGAATAAGTAATCCTCCCCTGGAAGCTTGTGCTCCAGCCATCTATGAGAACAAGGAGAGAGCCAACGATAGAATAAGCCCTCCTTCCCAGGTTGCTTATGTGCCTAAATCTACGGAGCTGGACACTTCTTCTTCTATGAATCGGTTTGCACCAGACTTCCTGCGAGAGATTCAAGAAGACAAATGGGATAACGAAAGTGAAGTCGCCCCTCCCTTTGAACTTGTGGATGATGCACACGACCAATTCCCACAAGACATCCCATCTATTTACGGGGAACATGAGAGTACTCAGTCTCACGAGAGATTGTACTTTGAGTCTAATTCCATACAAGAACTACCCCACTTCACAGGCCCATGGGAAGCAAAGTCCACGTGTATGAGAGCACCCACAGTCATGGTAAGGAACGACGACTCAGTCATATCAAGGAACACGGAGGTAGTAAAGAACACCAAGGCGCAGCGCGATCTCACTGTGGAAGAACTGCCTAAGAATAGACCAAGAGCGCGGAAATGTGTAGCCAGTCAAGTGACTGAAGTTGCAGAACCACGTTCCCGAGTAGGATCCCATAGGACAGTGCCAGAAATTCCCTTGGACAAGATAGGAGATATGTGTGAAGGTGAAGAAGGGAACACCTATCTTCCCATCACCTACCAGGAGTACACCACCAAGGCAATTTTGGACTCAGGTGCAGGAGTTGCTATCGCTACCACCTCCCTATGGAAGCGTTGGGGCAAGCCAGCACTCAGGCCAACGAGAATGAAATTGCTGATGGCCGCTGGTCACATAGAGAGACCCCTAGGATTGCTAGAAGGAATAACTCTCACCACTTGTGGTGTCGAGTTTGAGCATACATTTGCCATATGTGACTTCAACAAAAATCATGCCTATGAGATGATTTTGGGAAGACCATTTATGCGACAGTTGCAAGTGGTACAGGATTGGGGGACCAATTCTTTGTACCTGCAACACTTAGGTGTTACGACCAAAGTCAATCTCAAGGATTATTCTCATAGAGACGTCCCTCCGATCCAGTGGAATCCCATCCATAGAGCCAAAGATGATACAGAATCGGTGCATTCCATAGGGTCAGGATCCTCATGGATGCATGAAGACACTCACTTATGGATGTGCAAGGTAGCAGTAGAGGAAGAGAAGAGAGAGACAGCCAGAGAGGTAGGTGCGAAAGAAAACCATAGATCAATCCAAGACCCAGCCTATGCACCTGTAGTTTTTCCAGACGAAGAATTTGAACCTCACGGTTGGGCAGAAATTTTGGCAACCATGGACGTAGCCATCAATGAAGAACAATGGACCCCTCACTGTGATGAGGATGGCTACGATATTTCAGTCTTCTCCATAGAGCCAATCATGGGAGAGGCAGTTCTAGAAGAATGCGAACCTAGCCCTGATGCATTTGAGGATGCAAGTGACTCCGATCTCGAGTCAATCATTATGGACCCACCATTTGCATCAGATGAAGAATACTTCCATGAAGTAGAATTTCAACCCCAGAGGCATGGAGAGCTTACAAATGATGTAAGATTAGCAACACATGTGAGCCCAAAGGAAGAAGGAAAGAAACGAAAGAAGAGAGAAGTCTCACCAGAAGAGGAAGAATCCTTGTTTGAGGTCCCAGAAAATTTTAAGAAGTATGAGATAGATGACAGGAGAGTCATGATTAGAATGCCTAAACGAGAGGCACAATCAGGAGAGGCCTATGATAACAAAGAAACCACCAAGAAAATAGTAGTGGCCATAGAAGAAGGAGAGGAGAGATGCACGTATATAGGCCATGACCTGATAGAAGAAGAAGAGCATGAATTGATTGCCTTGCTAAGAGAATACAGAGATGTATTCGCTTGGAGTTACAAGGATTTGAAAGGTGTTGACCCTGACATATGCTCACACACTATACCCATGATTTCAGACGCTAAACCCTCTAAGCAAAAGCCTTATACATATAACGATAATTACGCTGCTAAGATCAAAGAAGAGATAGATAGACTGGTCGAAGCTGGATTTATCTATGAAATTGAGCACACTGAGTGGGTATCACCCATCGTAGTGGTGCCCAAGAAGAATGGCAAACTGCGCGTGTGCATTAACTTGAAGAAGGTTAATGCAGCCACAATTCGAGATAACTATCCGCTTCCCATCACAGAACATCTCTTAGAAAGAGTGGCAGGCAAGGAAGTGTACAGCTTCCTTGATGGATTTTCGGGCTACAATCAAGTAGCCATTGCTCTAGAGGATCAGCATAAGACAGCCTTTGCCACAGAATGGGGCATTTTTGCCTTTAGAGTAATGCCATTTGGGCTTACCAATGCACCAGCTACCTTCCAGAGGCTGATGTGCCATGTGTTTAAGGAGTTCTTGAGGAAGAGTTTAGAAGTCTATGTTGATGATCTTTGTGCTCATTCCAATATTAGACAAACCCATATTCCTGAACTCAGACAAATCTTTGACAAATGTAGAGAATATCAAGTCTGCCTGAACCCAGAAAAGTGCGTTTTTATGGTCAGGCAAGGCAAGATTCTAGGACACATAGTGTCAAAGAATGGCATATCTACCGACGAAGAAAAAGTGAGAGCCATAGCAGAGCTACCTAGGCCAAAGAATGTCAAGGAAGTACAAGCTTTCATGGGGCACTGTGGTTATTACCGACGATTTATACACATGTATGCTGTCATTGCAAAGCCCATGTACGGACTTCTGACAAACTTTGAGTGGACGGATGAATGTGAGAATTCCTTCCATGAGCTTAAACGAAGATTATGTTCAGCACCAATCTTGACCACACCAGATTGGAATAAGCCATTCCATGTTCATGTGGATGCATCCAATTATGCTATTGGATGTGTGCTTGCACAACCTACTGGTGAAGGTAATATGGATCTTCCAATTGCCTATGCCAGTAGACAATTGAATGCGGCTGAACGGAATTACACCACTACGGAGAGAGAAGGCTTAGGCATGGTATATGCAGTTAAGAAATTTAGACACTATTTGCTTGCAAATAAGTTTAAATTTTTTACGGATCATCAAGCATTGCTATACCTCGTAAACAAGCCTTGCAATACAGGAAGATTAGTGAGATGGTTTCTCTTGCTAATGGAATATGATTTTGAGGTTGTGGTAAGGAAAGGGAGGACCCATTTGAGAGCTGATCATCTTTCTAGGATCACATCGGGAGAAGCCCCACAAGGAGTATCAGATGACCTTCCTGATGCTTACTTGTTTAATTTGGAAGTGGTGCTGCAGTGGGCTAAGCCATTAGTACCAGTATTGACATACGGGCCTAACCATCCAGTGGTAAACACACGGAATAGAGAGGTTGTAAAAGCCCAAAAGTACCACATTATGGCAGGAAGCATGTACAAGCACACAGATCAAGGGATCTTGGCTTGTTGCGTAGAAGAGGAAGAGTACGCTAAATGGTTGCAATTAGCACATGTAGGTGCACTAGAGCAACACCATTCAAAGCAACAAACTTTACAGACCCTAAAGAGACTCGGAGTACATTGGCCAACTATGGAAGCTGATGTCCAAAAGTTGTGCAAGGAATGCCCAATCTGTTGCACTAAACCACCTGTGGAACATGCCACTCTCTATCAAGTATCCATTGTGCCAGATTGGACTGAACCTCTAGTGTCATTCTTGAGGACAAACACATTCCCTCCAGACATGACTCTAGCTAGGAAAAGAAGTTTAGAACAGGAAGCCCAGGATTATTCACTCATTGGTGATAATCTATATAAGCGTGGTAAAGATGGTTACCTGAGGCTATGTGTCCATGAAAGTGAGTATCTTAAGATCTTAGAAACTGCTCACCAAGGTGTAGCAGGAGGACACTTTGGACCGGATCGGGTGATCCAGGCAATACTATTTGCGGGTTTCTGGTGGCCTACCCTTCACATGGATGCACATACCTATGTGAAACGGTGTGATGTCTGTCAGAGAACTCAGTATCCTATACGCAAAGATGAGATGCCACTGAAACCTATGATGGGTGGACGTGCATTTTCTAAGTGGGGAATAGACTTCGTAGGTCCTATTAATCCCCCAGCTAAGGGTTCTCATGCGGAATACATCATTGTTGCAACAGACTATCTCACCAAGTGGGTGGAGGTAAAGGCTACGACAAAGAACGATGCTCAAACAACTGCTAAATTCTTGTTTGAGAATGTATTCACGAGATATGGGCTACCTATAGAGCTTGTAAGTGATAGAGGCACTCATTTCTTGAACGAAGTGATTGAAAATCTACTCCAAGAATTCTTGGTAATACACAAGAAGTCTGCCCCCTATCACCCTCAAGCTAATGGACAAGCTGAGAGCACTAATAAGATCTTATGCAATGTACTGACAAAATTAGTGAACACAAAACGCTCTGATTGGGACAAACAGTTACACCATGCTGTTTGGGCATACCGAGTTGCCTACAAAACGGTACTCCAAGCCACCCCCTTTCAGATGGTATTTGGCCAAAACGCTGTGCTACCCTTGGACTTCTTGATTCCTACATTGAGAGTAGCACAAGAGCACGAATGGACAGGTCATGAACTCTCCTCTAGGATCTTTGACCTTGAACGATTAGGAGAAACAAGACTGAGAGCAGCTGCAGGAATATATGCAGCTAAGAAGAGACAGAAGGCATACTTTGATGCCCATGTGAAGGATAAAGGCTTGAATGCAGGAGATCTAGTCTTAGTCTATACACTGAAACAACACGCGAGGAAGCTAGAAAAGAGAGGCTACGGACCTATGATCATCAATAGGATCTCCACGAGTGGAGCAGTACAATTAGCCACGTTAGAGGGTGATGTTCTCCCAAACTATATTAGCGGTTGCAGAGTCAAGTTGTATCAGGAACCCCTCACGGAGGAAATGCTCAGCCTACTCAACACTGCTAAAAAACGCAAAGAGGAAGAAAAGCGAATTCGAGAAGAAGCTCAAGCAGAAGCTTTAGAACGCATCAGAAGGATGAAATTACGAAGGCAAGGTAGAGATCAGCCTAGAACAAATGATTGTGCTGATCAAGGATATCCTATGGCCATGTGTGAAGTTGCAGGAACAAGCTCGCATAGGATAATTGATCGACGACCTTTCATAACCCTAGATATAGGACAAGGAAAGAGTGCAAGGACCGTAAGAGCCTTGATTGACTCAGGTGCAGCCACTAGTGCTGTTAAATTGTCTTACTGTCAAGAGTTGCAGTTAACTGTCAATCCTGTGGAAGCGTATCTCATAGGATTGGGAGGCGTGGAAACCCCTTGCATGGGCGAGGTGGAACTTCCCCTCTATATTCATGATGAGGCTATAACAGTTAAAGTACTAGTGTGTCAAGACGAGGATCTCACTGAACCTCTTGTCTTGGGACAAGATTGGATCTATGACCAAGCAGTCAACTTAAACTTAAGAAGTGGACTTCTTCAGATTTGGGTCAATCATAGTCGAATTACAGTAGAGTTAGATAATGGAGCACTCAAGGAACTAGGAAAGGCACAGACTCCTGGTCCTTCCAGGAATACACATGAAGATGACCATGTTGTTCTTGTCCAAAACTATGTGTTGCAGAGGAATGATATTCGCAAAAAAGGAGTCAGAGATGCAAAGGAACTCCCTTCTTTTCCAAGGGTCAGAAGGAGGCAGCAACTAAGGGCAGATCAATCACTAAAGACTCCCCGGACGAGAGACCAAAAGAACGCGCGAAGCAAAACAACTCAACCGATGAAGCAGATATGGGTACGCAAAGGAGAGCAACCACCAACCTTGCCCCCACAAATTCCATCCATGCAAACCAACCAGGCCAGAAGACGAAGGAAGCAGCTCAGACAAGCTCAAGGTATCCAACAAGTTTGGGTGCCTAAGAAGTTAGCTGCAGCTCAACAAGGGCAATTACAGATGTGGGTACCTAAGAAGCTCCTACATCCACAACAACCTTTGTTCTCCCACATGCAAAAGGTTTCAACAAAGAAGCCAAAAAGAGAAAAGGGTAAGAACCACGTACAGAGACCAAAGGAAGATCAAATCAGCTCTTCAACATTAGTAAGAAGACATGCAAAAAGGATATGGGTTTGGAAGCCAAAAGTGCAAGTAGTCTCCACCGAACCAAAGTGCCAACCACACTGGATACCACAGTTCAGAAAGCATCCAATAAGAAAGAGGCCTGAAGTGACCGCTACAGTGCCAAATGATGTTCTAAAATGGACTCCAATAAGGAGGATCACATCAGTTCGAGACTCAATGGATACCTCTACCAAGATCGGCATCAACCTCCACAAATGACATCAAAAGCCTCGAACGAGCAACAACCATGTGCTCCTTGCACAACCCTGTCCTTTGCACCATTCAGGTCATGCATTTCCAAAGTATGCATTAATATAGGGCCACATTACACGGCCGTGCATAGCCACACTTGAGAATCCCACGCACAAGAGCACAGTGACATATGTCAAATATTTCTATTGATACTAACTTTTGTGTTCTTGTTTTGTGATATCCTTTTCCTCAAAAAAAAAAAAAAAAAAAAAAAGAGGGGGAGAAAGAAAAGCGGGAGAGAGCTTGTTCCCAGGTTTGGCTTATGAAACATGAATGAGTCATGCTTAGTTGAAGGTCGAACTGTTGATTACTAGGCATTTATCAATTTGGATAGAAGTGTGTCTCGGCCAGCAGTGAGATTATGGCTGCCTTATCTGGAATGAAGAGCTTGAAGGTCCGCAACTTGAGTGATGCTTAACTACTTCATGTACCAGAGCATCCAAGGAGATATCTGCAAAAGGTAGTTCTGGAGGAGAAGACTCCTGCATATGAGGAGAGAGGATCCACCACTCAAAAGATCTCATCAGTGGACAATCAACATGGACATTCATCAACAATGTTCCATCCCAAAGGCCGAGTGTACAACACGAAGAGACAAACATCCATCAACCTTCTCCATGGTAAGTATCTTTACTCTGGAAACACCATAACCATGATAGTTTAGGAAACCTCTTCGTCAGCATACCCTTGAGCACTTAGCTCAAGACCCGCAATTTTTGCACCATACTTCTTCCAATGCATTTTCCAAGTAAGCATGCGTAGGGCTACATTACCAGGCCTTGCACAAGGCACACACTTTTTTCAACCCAGGCACGAACACACTTACCCATCATTCATTATGGGTTGTGAGTAGTTGGCATGACTGCTCTCAACATCATCTTTGGAAGAGTTAGCGGACGTCTTGGGAACAACATCCATATCTCGGAAGCAAATTGAAGCCAGTAGCTGCTCCAAATCACTCTTGACAACCTCTTTTGAGCAACTTGCAGTTTTGAAAGCTCACAATGACACATTCTCGCTGGAATCCAAGGAACCAGCTCATACAACGGATGGACACCACCTCTCAAAGCACTACATAGAACAGCCCTTCCAACAAGGGTCTGTCAGGGACGACAGACTCGAGAGGGGGGGAGTGTTGAAGCTCAAAGTCAAGGACAAAGCATGGAAGCACATCAAAAGGTGGACACACAAGGAAAGGGAGCAAGTAGGGAGCTCCAAGAAGTGTATGTCAAATTTTTAGAAGAATCCCCTACACAAATAGTGATTTTCATCACTAAAAACCATTGTAAATACCATTATCTATTTTTAGTAACTCCATTTTGTTCAAGCCGAGGAGTCCTCGAGCTTGAGGAGTATTAGAAGTACTATCGTACCAATTTTCATATTTTTTAGATCTCGTTTGAGCCCTCAAATAAGCCCTGGAACCTAATTTTTAACTAGGCCGGACACTAGGTCTGAACAGGGCCAAAGCTAGTCAAAAACTATAAAAGGAGCTAGAGAGCTCATTTTTGGAGGTTAGATTGTAATTGAAACGAACTTGTAAGAGCATTTTGAAAGTAATTGGAGAACTCCATTGATTCTCACTCTTTGTCTTGCCGTGTGTGCGCGTGTGTGTGTATGTGTGTGCATGCTAGTGCGCTTCTCACTCACGCACTTGTGCCGCCACTTGCTCGAGGTCTTCATACCATCCTCACGTCTTCCCGGATTGACATTAAAGGAGGTGCTACTCATCATTGAGCTACAATGATGCTACAAGATGGATAACTTTATATGTTTTGAAGGAAAGATCAGAAGTGTTTGGAGCTTTCAAGCATTTCATGCATATGCAGAGAGAGTCATAGGTCAAAAGCTTAAGAGACTGAGGTCTGATGGAGGGGGAGAATACTTCTCCCAAGATTCAATGATTATCTTCGGAATTCAGGTATTAAAAGAGAAATAACATGTAGGTATACACCACAACAAAATGGTGTAGCAGAAAGATGAAACACGACTTTGATTGAGTTTGCTAGAGCTATGTTAAAGGAGAAGAATTGTCCAAATTATCCTTGGGTTGAGGTTGTAAATAGAGCTACAATCTTGTGAATAGATTACCATGTGCAGCTCTAAATGGAATGACTCCATATGAAGCTTGGTGGGGTAAGAAACCAACACTAGATCATTGTAAAGTGTTTGGATCAATCGCATATACTTATGTGCCATCACAACTTAGACATAGACTTGAACTAAAGGTAGAAAAATATGTGCTCATTGGTTATGATGAAAAGCAGATGGGTTAGACGTTGTGGAATCCTCTAACCAAACAATTTCTTATTTCTAGAGATATTACATTTGATGAACAAAAAAATTGGTATGTAGATCAAAGTCATACAGCTGAAGAATTTGAAGAAGAGGTAAGAAGATGTGAGAAAGGAAAATCAATTGTGCAGGTAAATGAAGATGAAGGCTATATGCAAGCAAGTACATCCAGAAGTGGATTAACAAGAATAAATGAAGAAGCTCCTATATTTGATGAAGAGGTGTATCCAGACACATATGAAAAATGTGAACCAAGAAGGTCAAGCAAGACTAGAAGGCAACCAGAAAGGTATTCTTATGATACTTCTTACATAACTCAGAAGAATTATGCTTACATGGTCAAAGATGATGACGAACCTCAGAACTATGATGAAGCTAAAGGTAAGAAACAATGGGAAGAAGCAATGAAGGAAGAATTCAATGCACTAGAGGAGAACAAGACATGAGAACTTGTTCTTAAACCAAATGGTAAGAAAGTAATTGGAAATAAATGGGTTTATAAAGTGAAGAAGCTTGCAGATGGACGTATAGCCAGATACAAAGCCAGATTGGTGGTGAAAGGCTATGCCCAAACTTATGGCATAGATTATGATGAGACATTTATTCCTATAGCTAAGATGTCAACTATAAGGACAATCATTGCTATTGCAACTTCAAAAGGATGGACTTTGAGTCAACTGGATATAAAGAATGCATTCTTGAATGGATACATATGAGATGAGGTATACATGGAACAACCTCAAGGGTTTATAGATTCGAGGTATGCAATTTTTTTTTGCAAGTTGAAAAGAGCACTCTATGGATTGAAGCAAGCTCCAAGAGCATGGAACTATAGACTGGTGAAGCATCTCAATGATCTTGGATATCAAAGTTCAAAAGCAGACCCAAGTCTACTCATCAAAAGAAGAGAGTAGGGTACAATCTACATTTGTATTTATGTAGATGACAGTATAATCACATGTACTTTAGATGAAGGAATCAAGGAGGTAAAGAGATTACTCGAGAAAGAGTTCAAGATCAGTGACCTAGAAAAGTTATCATACTTTCTTGGAATGGAAGTTACTTATACAGATCATGGCATACATATGTCACAAGTAAAGTATCTTTTGAACTTGTTGAAGAAGTTTGGAATGGAAAATTGCAGAGAAGCTTCAACCCCACTGGAAGTCCACCACAAGCTCACTAAATATGACGGTGCAGAATATAAAGATATGAGGAAGTATCAATCTCTTGTGGGTAGTTTGATTTATGCTACACTAACAAGAACTGATCTTAGTTATGCAGTGGGAGTTTTGTCACAATTCATACATTGTCCAAAGACCCACACTGGATTGCAAGTCAAAGATTTCTCAGATATATCAGAGGAACCATAAAGCAAGGATTATATTATCCTTTTACTTCAGATTTGAAGTTGAGAGCATATAGTGACTCAGACTGGGCAGGTAATAAGTGGAGTACATTTCTACAAAGGATCAGATAGCAAATATAATGACAAAGAGCTTCGATGGTGTGAAGACCAACAGATTCAAAAGCATGGCAAGAGTAAAAGAAAAGAAGATGATATGAAGAAACAGAGAATATCAATTAGTGATTGAGGGGGAACTGTTGGAGAAGCAATCACTAATTGGACATATATTTGAAGGTCAAAACTTTAGAAGAAATCCTCATGCCTATGTGAAGGGACAAATTCACAAGTGTATTATATTTGTAAAGTTAGTTCACTTTAGTTCTAGAAGTTTTTTAAAAAGTTGTGAGATTGAGAAAAACTATATAAGTTAGCTTGTATCAAGTGATGCGATATGGAAGAGAAGTAGTTAGAGTGAGAAAAAGTTCATTTTGTATGACTGAGTATAGCCCGACTTCTCTGAGTGAGAAAGCACTTGTAATCTTCTAAGTTTTCATAGCTATGACAAGAACTAGTTAAAGTTCTATGTATAAGATTCTCTCCTGCATCTCCATGCTTTGTGTGTTGTGTAATAATTTCAAAAGTTGAAGTTTTCCAAGCAAGTTGATGCCTAGCATTTAATGTATGGTGAAAGGTTGAGTTTTATGCGGGAAGTCGATGTCTAGCATTGAATTTGTGCTAATAAGTCATATTTTTCATTTATCTACTTCATTTAGTGTTGAAGTATTTGCAAATCATGACATTGTTGGAGCAACTCGATGCTTGGCATCGAATTCCAGTTGATAAGTGATGTTTTAGGTGTGCATGAAATCATCTATTGTTTTGGTATCTGAAAGGTTGAGGTTTTATGAGGGAAGTCGATGCTTGGCATCGAATCCCTGGTGAAAAGTGGCTAAAAACACCTCAAGTCAATGCCCGGCATCGAATTCTCGTTGCAAGTTGATGCTAGCCATCGAATTTCCATTTTTAGATAGGGGCTCTTACTATAATAGACAAAAATTCCAATTTTGGTAGTGAGACATGGTCATCTTGTGAAGGCCATAACTTGACTTATAGAGATCCATTTCTTGCAAATAATAGCTTGTTGGAAAGCTCTTGTTCTACTTTCATACACCAAAAGATCTTGTAAGAAACAATATCTGTGCTAAGAGAAATAAGCAAAAGAGTGAAGTTATGTCATTACATTGACTAGGAATTTTTGAAAAAGTAAAGTTCTTGGTTTTGGCTATCATTTCTCAAAGTTTGGAGTGGCAATGAGTTAATGGTGAACATAGAGGTTGTCTAGTGTCACATTAATTCATTTCTTGTGATGTTTCACACATCAACAAAAATGAGCATGCCAAAGATCCATTTTAGCGATGGAGGAAGTACGAGTAGCTAAGACATTTGAGGCAGCCCTCTTGTATGTATCCAAGCGATACAAACTATCACATAATGTACCAAACATCACAATAATATCTCCAATGTTGAAATCATGACTCATTTACTTATCATCAACAAAGTGTACACAAAATCTAGCTTTGGAAATCAAGGGAACTCAAATTAAGTTATTCTTGATACTAGGTGCACTTCTCAAGAGAACCACACCTCCATTTGTAGACGTGAGCTCAATTTCTTTGAATCCAATGATATGATAAGATGCATTGTTTGCACATGCCACATTTCATCCTTTGGGTGCATCTTTGAAAGATGCAAAAAAACTTTTGAATGAAATTATTTGCTTTGAAGCACTAGTGTCAAAGAACAAATCCAAATCAGCCTCACTCATAACCATACATTTAGAATGCAATGATGCATCATAATGACATGTAACAAAACATGCCCAAAAATCTTGAGCTATGTTTGATTCATCATTCCTTGCATTTTAAGAATTTCCCGCAATAGACATGTCAGATTCCTTCTTATTTTCATTATGCTAAGAAAACTTTCTACACTCATCAATAGTGTGATCAACCTTCTGATAATATTCGCGTCTCTTCTTCTTTTGCAAATTAGTATCATTAGATGAATGAATGGAAGATTAAGGTTAAAGCTTTGTTTTTTATAAACCCAAATTTAGATTCTTGGAAGTAAAGCAAGCTATTAAAGTGGTGCTGCAAAATCCTTGATCTACACCAGTCAAATGAACTCTAGGAGTATGTGGTGGGCCCTTTTAGCTTGCCAATGCATGTGTTAGACACCCTATGTACCTTGGAAGATCAATCTCAAAAAGATAGATCAAAACAGATGAGCTTGAATTAATTCAGAGGTGAAAAACCTACTATTTTGATTCATACACCTATCTAGTGTTTTGAATAATTCTCTGAGCACAGCAGCAATTAGATTAATTCCTTTTGGGGAACTCTAGTTAACTAAGAGAGCTAACTTTCAAGAGTAATCTCATCAGAAATAGTGAATCACACAATGAGAATGAAGTTTAACAAGTTATGACATCATCCTGATTTTCATGGACTGCAATAGTACTTAGACCAGTGAGCAGAAAAAGATCATAACTCAAGATTCAAATCAATGATTATGAAATTCTGTATGCTGATACTAGACCATATGATGAATCCAACAAGCTTTGAATCATGCAATTTGATGAAGTACGCACGGAGAACCAGCTCTGACAAGTTGACTGAAAAAAATCAAAAATCTGCAGAGAAGTGAATATGGACAGATAGGGTTGACTTCAATTGAACATAACTCGAGATTGAGAACTCTAATAGCAATAAAATTTTGTGAACATATAGCAGACTCTAAAAGAAAACTTTAGCAAGTTAAATCATTGAAAATGATACACCACACTAAGATTAGTGGTCTCTGCAAGATGACTGAAAAAAACTAAGAAACATAACAGTGAATAGTAGACTCACAAAACCATGAAGATATGAACTTGTATGATCATAAATATGAATGGATATTGATTTTAGAATACAATGAACTTACAGATACATGTGTGTGCCTTGTATCCACACTTGATATAGCATATAGATCAGCTTATGGGCACCTCTTAAAGTGCGACTAAACTGCCATGTATATATAGAGAGTTTTGGAGCCAAGATTTGAATTTGAATCTTGCTCACTTAAAAGTAGTTTCCTAATTTTTAGAGGTATTGATTCTCCAACCTCCAAATCAAGAATTCGTGGCTTCTCCCTCTATTTTTATCAAGTGGACTCAACCACTTTTGATTCCTTTAACTTTTACATCAAGTAAATGATCAAACAATTACAAGGGTGAGTTCACAAGTGAACTCTTAGATTTCCATACATTGTCTTCTCTTAGAAACTCAAGCCAATACTTAGGCTTGTAGTGGATTTGTTCCAACAGCTCCCCCTCAGGCCAAGTATGCTTGAGGTCTTCAATCTTCAAGAATAATATGCAATCCAATCATAGCCTTGAATTTGCAAAGTTTTGTACCATCCAATGCTTTGGTCAAAATATCTGCACATTGTTGATGAGTGGACACATATGATATCTGAATCTCTTTGCTTAGAGCCTTTTCTCTTACATAGTGATAATGAAATTCAATGTGTTTAGTCCTTGCATGAAAAATAGGGTTAGCAGCTAAATGAATAGAACTCATGTTGTCACCAAAAATAGTTGGAGTTCCAAACTCCAATCCAAGATCTTTGAATAATGTCTTCATCCACATAGCTTCTTGTGTAGCTATGGCAAGCCCTCTGTATTCAGCTTCAGTAGAAGAGAGAGCAACTGTGGGTTGCTTCTTGGATGACCATGAAATAAACTTTGAACCTACAAAGGTAAGATAACCTGAAGTGCTCCTTCTATCTTCCTTGGAGCCAGCCCAATCTGCATCAGAAAATAGCTTCAACCCTAAATCAAATACATAAGGATAATAAAGTCCTTTATTTATGGTTCCTTTGAGATATTTGAGTATCCTCTTAGCAGCATCCATGTGTGGTTTCCTTGGTGTGTGCATGAACTGACTTAGCACACTCACACTATAGCATATATCTACCCTTTTCAATGTGGCATAGTTGAGACTACCCACAAGGCTCTGATATGATGTGATGTCCTCTATGAGTTCATCTTCATGTGAGCTCAATTTATGGTTGACCTCCATTGGAGTACCTGCAATTTTACAATCCTCCATCTTGAACTTTGCTAACATATCCTTGATATACTTCCTTTGAGTGAGAAATAAACCATGATCTTTTTAAACAACTTCCAAACCTAGGAAGTAGGTAAGTGAACCTAAATCACTTACCTTGAATTCTTCTCTCATCGAATCTTTGATCTTCTTCATACCATCTGCATCATTTCCTATCAATATAATATCATCTACATATACACATAGATAGATGACCTCAGAATTACTCCTTTCAATAAAGATTGAAGGATCTGCCTTGCTTGGTTGAAGATATTTGTCCTGCAAGAATGAAACAAGTCTGAAATTCCAAGCTCTTGGGGCTTGCTTGAGACCATACAATGCTTTGTTAAGTTTACACACATAATCAGGATAAGCTTGATTCTCAAAACCAGGTGGTTGTGCCATATATACCTCTTTTGTTATCCAACCATTCAAGAATGCATTATCTTCCAATTCTTGGAAGAGGCAATACTAAGCAAAACAACTAATAGTAGTCATCTTTGCCACAAGAGAGAAGGTCTCCTCATAATCAATTCCCTGAGTTTGTGTAAAGCCTTTAGCTACAATCCTTGCCTTATACCTGTTTATGGAACCATTAGAATTCTTCTTGAGTTTATAGACCCATATTGAGCCCATTACCTTCATAGATGAAGTCTTGGGCACCAAATCCCAAGTGTTGTTTTCCTCAAGTGCTTCAATCTCTTCCTTCATTTACCTGCTTCCATTCTGATTTTGCTTTGGCCTCTTCAAAGGATGATGGCTCCTCTTGATTTATGTACTGTGCCATGTAAATAGAATGTTTAGTTACTAATGAGGTGTCAAACCCATACCTTTTTGGTTTTTTTCTTTCCCTTATAGATCTTCTTAAGCCATGTTGTGATGATTTTGCCTCATGTCCAAGTTCTTGCAATTTTGCTTTACCTTTAGACTTCCATGCTTTGATTTTTTCTATCTGAGTTTCTTCATCATCTTCTGAAGTATCTTGTTCTTCAATCTTTGGTTGATGTTCTCGGCCAAGTTTTGGAAAATCTTCTTCAAGGTCATATGGAAAGTTGACCTTCCTGCATGAATCTTCATACCATGAATTGTTCTCATCAAAAACTACATCTCTACTTACCAAGAGTCCTTTGTTGGTAGGGTTGTATAACCTGTAACCCTTTTGATTGTTGTCATATCCAATAAATACACACCTTTCTGCCTTTGGATCCATCTTGCCTCTAACCTGTGAAGGAACATGAGCAAAAGCAATACATCCAAAAATTTTACAATGATCTAACAAGGACTTCTTCCATTCCAAGCCTCATATGGAGTCATCCCATCAAGGGATTTTGAAGGCAACTTGTTAATCAAGTAAGTGGCTGTAGATACAGCCTCAACCCATAGATAATTAGGCAAATGCTTTTCATTTAACATGGACCTTGCAGCTTCAACAATTATCCTATTCCTCCTTTCTGCCACTCCATTTTGCTCAGGAGTGTATCTTGTAGTTACCTCTCTTTTTATTCCTCTTTCTTGAAGAAAAGAATCAAATTCATGAGAGAAGTATTCTCCCCCTCCATTTGACCTTAGCCTTTTTAGTGATTTACTTGTTTGATTCTCCACAAGAGCCAAATATCTTTTGAAACATGAAAAAACTTCATCTTTGTGTTTCATAAAGAATAGGATAGTCCATCTCTGGCAATCATCAATAAAGGAGACATAATACCTTGATCCAGATATTGAAGCATCCTTGCTAGGTCCCCATACATCTGTATGAACCAACTCCAAGAGATCTCCATGCATATAACCTTTCTTCATGAATGGTAACCTGTGAGACAATCCACATTGACATGCAATACACTTATAAATCATGTGTTGTTTTGATAAGTTAGGGAGTCCAAGTACAGTTTGGTCCCTACAAATTTGTTTTAATGATTTTTCACCAATATGTGCCAATCTCTTGTGCCATACCTCTAGTTCTGTGAGTGTTTGATTACCATAGTTGAAGAGTGCTATGTTCCTTGTGTCTTGCAATTCAAAGGTGAATAATCTACCTATTTTTTCTCCCTTTGCTATTTTTTTGAACCCTTGGCTAGGGTCTTCCACATATGCTCCTCCTCTTGTGAACCTAACTTGCAATCCTTTTTCTACTATCTGCCCAACACTTATCAAATTCTTTGTAATGGTAGGGACATAGAGTACCTTACTGAGTAGGTTGATGTTTCCATTAGGTGCTTTGACATTTCCTATTTTCTCCACAAGATGTCTTGTATCATCTCCTGTTTGTACCTCATGCTTGTTCCTTGGATCTTCTAAATCTGATAGGAGGGCCACATTTCTTGCCACATGATTTGAACAACCTGAATCTATGTAGAAAACATGCTCATCAGATTTACCTTGTGGCATAGCCATGTTCATGATTAATAATGAATCCTCTATGTTTGAGTCTTTTGTGTAGTTATTGAAGTCTCTCCTTCCTTTGTAGCCTCCTTGATAGTTTGAATGATTGTAGTTGTTGTAGTTACCATTTTAATTGTTGAACCTTCTTCTTGAGTAGCCATAACTTCCTCTATTGTATCCTCTGCCTCTTTGATTCCTGGAGTTCCTAAAGCAATTTTTAGTTGTATGATTAGTTAATCCACAAATAGAACAGGGTTGGAGTCTTGGGATCTCCCCCTGCCTTGTCTACCTCCTCTTCCTCTACCTCTACCATGTCTTCCTCTACCTGCATAGTTAGCTTGATATGTTCCTGCTTCATCATCCACTTTCTTTGACTTTCCTTTGTTTTCTTTGGACTTGCTTTTATCAGTATATAAAGCTGAAGATTGATTACCTTTAGAGCTTTCTCCATTTTTGATAAGCTTTGCCTCTTGAGTGAGTAATTGTCCAATGAGTGTATTGAAATCAGGTACATGCATGTCCATGTACAAATCCATAGCTGTAGTGAATGCTTCCCACTTGTCATCTACTTTCAATCCACTGATGACTTGCCTTAAAATTTTCTATTCATCTATTACTTCTCCAATGCTTCCCAACTGATCCAGCCATAGTTGATGCTTCCTAGCTTTGGTACTTGAAGAGAAGAAAGCTTCAAGAGCATCCCACACTTCCTGAGATGTCTTACAACTTCTAATGCGAGGCAACAAAAAATATGAGATAGAGTTGAGGAGATAAGACCTTGCAAGTGCATCCTTGGATCACCATGTGCTCAATCTTTCTTGCTCTTCTTGCGTTGATTGACTTTTGTCCCTGAAACTTGGCATAACTTCATCTCCAGCCACATAACCATATAAAATTCTACCTTGGAGATAAGCTTCCATCCTTAATGACCATTACCTCTATCCAATTTGTCAATTGATGAAGGAAATCCATCTGCCATCTTTGCTCTAATACCACTATGAAGAGATGGATAGATATGTGTTTGAAGATGAAGTGGTGCAGCAAAATCCTTGATCTACACCAGCCAAATGAACTCTAGGAGTATGTGGTGGGCCCTTTTAGCTTGCCAATGGATGTGTTAGAAACCCTATATACCTTGGAAGAACACTCTCAAACAGATAGATCAAAACCGATGAGCTGGAATTAATTCAGAGGTGAAAAACTTGCTATTTTGATTCATACACCTATCCAGTGTTTTGAATAATTCTCTGATCACAGTAGCAATAGATTAATTCCTTTTGGGGAACTCTAATTAACTAAGAGAGCTAACTTTAAAGAGTAATCGCATCAGAAATAGTGAATCAGACAATGAGAATGAAGTTTAACAGGTTATTACATCATGCCGATTTTCATGGGCTCCAACAATACTTAGACCAGTGAGCAGAAAAAAGATCATAAGTCAATATTCAAATGTTCAATGATTATGAAATTTTGTATGCTGATACTAGATAGTATGTAAATCCAACAAGATTCGAATCATGCAATTTTATGAAGCACACGCGGAGAACCAGCTCTGACAAGTTGACTGAAAAAATCAAAAATCTGCAGAGAAGTGAATATGGACAGACAGGGTTGACTTCAACTGAGTATAACTCAAGATTGAGAACTCCAATAGCAATGAAATTTTGTAAAACTACTAAGAAACATAACAGTGAACAGTAGAATCACAAAACCATGAAGATATGAACTTGTATGATCATAAATATGAATGTATATTGATTGTAGAATACAATGAACTTACAGATACATGTGTGTGCCTTGTATCCACACTTGATATAGCATATAGATCAGCTTATGGAAACCTCTTAAAGTGCGACTAATGTTGATATATTTAGGTAGTGATGTGTGTGAACACACTAGGACCGTCGGGGCACTTTTTTCCCTCTTTAGGAGGTTTTTTTCCCCCGGCTTGTATATATGCCCATTGCCATAATGGTCTACTTATCTTTGTACATTCTCTAGTAATACATTCAGTATTGTGTGTTTGTGTTCCAAGCTTCTTCTTCTTCCTTGTGATGTTCGCGTGCTTCCGCAGACGTCTAACTCCAACAATTGATATCAGAGCAGGTCGTTGCTTCATCTAGGGTGCCATCGACACTCCTCCGTTTGCAGTCTCAGATTCGCACGAAATTTGGTGAGCATACTCAGGGTGTTTCAAAGATCAAAACCGCTTCGCTTTGTGGTGCCGAAATCGCGATTTTAGCTAGTTTCGGCCTCCGAACGCACTATCGTAGCGCTTCTATAGGCTATTTCGTCTTTTTGTGCCAAAGGTATATACCAGTTTTTTTTGCCAATTTAAGCGTCTCAAAGTCTGCTACATGTCTAGCAGAACTTGTCTCGGCAGTTCTCTTCAACTTTTTGAGATACAGTCAATTTTCTGCATCAAGGTATTTTGGTCACCGGCCATGGCTGAAAGCAGTGATGTATTCCGTATGTTGGCTGTTGAGGATAAGTTGGATGGTCATAGTGCCTCCTTTGCATCAGATTGCTATGCTATGGCTACGTCTAGTCTCTGTGATGAGAATGAACCTGTTTCTTTTGATGAAGCACAAAATTCAGAAAATTGGATGGCTGCTATGCAATCTGAATATGATGCTATAATGAAGAATGGTACATGGTCTTTATGTGACTTGCCTCCTGGCAAGAAGGCCATTGGCACTAAGTCGTTATACAAGTTGAAGCGTAAACCTGATGGTACATTTGACAGGTATAAGGCTAGGCTTGTTGCAAAGGGTTATGCGCAGGAAAGAGGCATTGATTTTGATGAGACCTTTGCACCTACATGCCGTATGACTACTGTTTGGAGTATTTGTGCACTTGCAGCCCATCATGGTTGGAATGTACATCAGTTGGACATTAAAATAGCATTTCTGAATGGTGACTTGCATGAAGCTGAGTGTATGTTTTTCAGCCCCGTGGCTTTGTGCACAAAGGGCATGAAAACCAGGTGTTCAGGTTAAAAAAGGCATTATATGGTTTAAAGCAAGCACCACGTGCTTGGTATGAGAAGATACATGCCTATTTGGTTGCACATGGTTTTGAGAACAGTCCAACTGAAAGCACCTTATATGTTAAGCGTGCTAATGATGTGCTTCTGATCATTGTTGTCTATGTTGATGACATGCTGCTCACTGGTCCTATTGAGAAGCATATTGCTGATTTCAAGGCTGATTTGCATGCCTCATTTGAGATGTCTGATTTGGGGCATTTGCATCATTATTTGGGCATTCAATTTATGCAAGTTGATGGTGGAATGGCTTTATGTCAAACGAAATATATTGACACATTATTGCAGTGTTTTGGCCTTGAAGACTGTAAGCCTATTGCCACTCCTATGGAGATAGGTTTACGATTGAGTCTTCATGATGCTGGAGATGCATTTGATGTTGTTCTCTATTAGCAGGCTATTGGATGCTTGATGTACTTATGCATTACTCGGCCAAATATTCAGTTTGCTGTCTCACAGATGAGCAGGTTTATGCATTGCCCAGGAGTGAAGCATTGGCAGGCGGTTAAGCGCATCTTTCGCTACTTGAGTGGTACTCAGCTGCTTGGGTTGTTTTATCCCAAGGGGGGATCACTATTGCCAGATTTACATGCTTTTTCTGACTCTGATTGGGTTGGTTGCTATGACACTCGTGTGTCCACTAGTGGCTTTTGCTTCATGCTTGATAGCTCATGTATATCTTGGTTGAGCAAGAAGCAGCCTACTATGGCCACTTCCAGTTGTGAGGCTGAGTATAGGGCAGCTTTCACAGCGACTGTTGAGTGTGTGTGGCTCAGACACCTTATGGCTGATTTGGGTGTTGGTCAGTCTTCTGCCACCACCAACTTCACTGACAGTCAGAGCTCATTGGCAGTTGCGAGGAACCCTGTGTTCCATGCTTGCACTAAGCACATTGAGGTGCATTATCACTATGTCAGGGAGAGGTTCTCTGCTGGGGAGATCAACTTGTCATATGTGCCCACACAGGAGAACATTGCAGACCTTTTCACGAAGGCTCTGCCTAGGGAGAAGTTTGAAGCTTTTCGCAAAGCTTTGCGCTTACTTCCTTTTGTGGAGTGATTTCCACATAGCTTGGCACTTCCTTATACATGAGTGCCAGCTCCTTGTTCACCGCATCACTCCCAGGGGGGATTTGTTGATATATTTAGGTAGTGATGTGTGTGAACACACTAGGACCGTCGGGGCACTTTTTTCCCTCTTAAGGAGGTTTTTTTCCCCCGGCTTGTATATACGCCTATTGCCCTAATGGGCTACTTATCTTTGTACATTCTCTATTAATACATTCAGTATTGTGTGTTTGTGCTCCAAGCTTCTTCTTCTTCCTTGTGTTGTTCGCGTGCTTCCGCAGACGTCTAACTCTAACAACTAAACTGCCATGTATATATAGAGAATTTTGGAGCCAAGATTTGAATTTGAATCTTGCTCACCTAAAAGTAGTTTCCTAATTTTTAGAGGTTGATTGATTCTCCAACCTCAAAATCAAGAATTCATGGCTTCTCTCTCTATTTTTATCAAGTGGAGTCAACCACTTTTGATTCCTTTTAACTTTTACATCAAGTAAATGATCAAACAGTTACAAGGGTGAGTTCACAAGTGAACTCTTAGATTTCCATACATTGTCTTCTCTTAGAAACTCATGCAAGTACTTAGGCTTGTAGTGGATTTGTTCCAACATTCACTCTAAATTGATCTTCTTGCAAAAGAACAGATGCAACCTCATCAATTGCATACATATTTGGATTCCCTTTTGTAACCAAATATGTAGTGGCAAAGCTTTGAAAAGATTCTGGTAATCCTTTCAAGAATGTAGAGATGAGTGGTGCATCCAAAATAATCTCATTTATGTTTTCCAATTGCTCTTTCAAGTGCTTGAGGTGTGTCACATACACATTCACAGACATGCATTTTCGAGTTGCTTCCTCAAGTATGTAACACATGTTTCATTATACATGCATACAAAGAAGCAAGAGTGTCACATGCTTTTCTTGATGTAGAACTGATGGAGAGTGTTAATCTCCAAAAGAACAAGCTACTCTTCTAATTAGAGCACCTCTATAACAAGAAGAACTCAAACCTTCACCAAATTTAGAGGATCAATGAACAATTATAAAGTTTTTGAAAAATCTATGAAGGAGATCACTACACAAAAAGTCTGCTGCATATATCTCTATCATTAACTTATCAATTATGTAAAGTTTTTTATGAAGCTTTGCACAAAGGTGTCGCCTACAGTTTGCGCACCTTCTCCAAGTTGAATCACTCCAAAAGATTCAGTATATCTTGAGAAATGATCTCAACAAGTTACCTATGTCTAAAACTGCTCTTCTGAAAAGTTGATTCAGACACCTGTAACTTCTAACACTTGGTTCTCTCAATCTAGGACCCGTTTATGCAAATGCTTTTAGCCATAGATAGATTACCTTCTAAATTAAATTTTGACTCCTTACTCATGCAAAAATTTAACCTTTGCACTGAGAAATGATCAAATCATTGACCATTGAGATTGCGCCTATTTCAGAAAACAGTGAACACTTCTTCACATGTGAATGTTCCTACTCATAATTCTCACAGCCTATTTACAATTAGGCTCTCAAACTTTAACCATAGACTCATTAACTATGGACTTAGACATCTACAAAAGGATTTTTGAAATGATCAAGCACATAAGGAGAATGCACAGAAACATCGGGCACAATTTTCTTTCATTCCTGAAGGAATTTTACAATTGAGTGATGAGAGAGGCTCAACTCACTTCTAGGATGTCTAATGACTCATACAACTACAAATTTCTCTATTCACATGCTCTCCCATATTTGCCCCAACTTTTTACTTGTATATATATAGACCAAAATTTACAATATCATGACTAAACAAAAGTGTAAATGAACTATCTCTGAATTAATGTACATAAGTGTACACATCTTCATCTTCTAAACATGCACTTCCTCCATGCTTCATAACTTGAACTTTTCTTCAGTTCTTGACTTCCAAAACTTCATTAAAACTTCAATTGTTGATTGCCCTGCACCAACAGCTCCCCCTCAATCATCAATTGAGGTTTTCTCTATCTTCTTTATACCTGCCATGTCTTTGAATCTTTGTAGCTTTGGTCCATCCAAGCTTTTGGTTAGCATGTCAGCTATCTGATCTTCTGTTGAAGTACGTATGACTTCAATCTCTTTATCCATCACCTTCTCTCTTAGAAAGTGATACTGAATCTCAATGTGTTTAGTCCTGGCATGAAACACAGGATTAGCAGCTAAATACAATGAACTCATATTATCTCCATGAATAGTGGGTATACTCTGAATGATGTCAAAACTCTTCATCAGAGTCTTAAGCCATATTACTTCCTTTGCAGCTTCAACAATACCTTTGTACTCTGCTTCTGTAGATGACAAAGCAACTGTGTGTTGCTTCTTTGAACACCAAGAAATTAACTTATCTCCCACATAACACAAGTATCCATAAGTTGATCTCCTATCATCAAGATTACCTGCTCAATCTGCATCACTATATATTTTGATGTTTGTATATGATGTAGAACCATCATACAAACCCTCTTTGAGTGTACCCTTAATGTACCTCAACACTCTTTGTCCTGCAATCCAATGTTCTTTCCTAGGACAATGCATGAATTGAGAGAAAACTCCAACTGCATATGACAAGTTAGCCCTAGTTAATGTAGCATAGATCAGACTACCAACCAAACTTTGATATAGCTTCATGTCCCTGAACTCTTCACCTCCATATCTGCTCAATTTATGATTCACCTCCATTGGATTAGGTCCTACCCTGCAATCATTCATCTTAAACTTGATCAACAAGTTTCTCAAATACCTTTCTTGAGTTACATACACTCCATGTTGAGTGTATGAGATCTCCATGCCCAAGAAGTATGACAAGTCTCCCAAATCACTGATCTTAAATTCTTTCTCCATTTGCTTCTTCAGGCTTTGAATGCCTTTCTCATCTGTACCTGTATCTTTTCATAGCAAGCCTGTGGTGCTTGCTTTAAACCATATAATGCCTTCTTTAACCTGTACACTTGGTTTTCATGCCCTTTCTACACAAAGCCATGGGGCTGAAAAACATACACTTCTTCATGCAAGTCACCATTCAAAAATGTTGTTTTAATGTCCAACTGATGTACATTTCAACCATGATGAGCTACAAGTGCACAGATGCTACGAACATTAGTCATTCAGCAAGCAGGAGCAAAGGTTTCATCAAAATCAATGCCTCTTTCCTGCACATAACCTTTTGCAACAAGCCTAGCCTTATACTTGTCAACTGTTCCATCAGGTTTATGCTTCAGCTTGTATATCCACTTAGTGCCAATGGCCTTCTTGCCAGGAGGCAAGTCACATAAAGACCATGTACCATTTTTCATTATAGCATCATATTCAGACTGCATTACAGCCATCCAATGTTCAGAATTTTGTGCTTCATCAAACGAAACAGATTTAGTTTCATCACAGAGACCAGAGGCAGCCATAGCATAGCAATCTGATGCAAAAGAGCTTGAACGAGTATGATATGACAGAGGTGCATCTAATTTGTTGTCATGCAAAGTTTGCACCAACCATTTTGGCATAGCTTTTGCCTGTTCAATATTAGCTCTCTCATCAACAAGTGCATCATGTAAATCTGCATCACAAATGGAATGATCTACATCATCACATGAAACTTGCAACGGCTGAGAAGTTGCCTCATTAGGACCAACACTAGATTGTCCACCTGTAAAAAGAGGCAGCAAAGTATCATACATGTCTTTGGAGCTAATAGATGTCTCCTTAGTACATGAAAGTAAGGACTGAATAGCATCTTCCACCAAAACAACATCACGGCTAACTAGAATGCATTTATTCTGTGGATGATACAGATGATAGCCTTTGCTTTCAGAACTTTACCCAACAAAAAATACATTTTACTGCTTTATCATCCAATTTTCTGTGATGATGTTCAAGCACTAATGCATATGCCAAACAACCAAAAACACATAGATGAGCAACAGATGGCTTGCGACCATGCCAAGCCTCATATGGAGTGATAGATTGCAGTGCTTTAGTGGGACACCTATTAAGTACATATGCTGCACACATGATAGCCTCATGCCAGAAACTATGTGGTAAAGCCTGACTGTTGACCATACTGCTCGCCATTTCCATGAGTGACATGTTCTTCTGTTCAACAACTCCATTCTATTGAGGTGTATATGACACTGTACACTAATGTTTTATCCATGTTCAGCCAGAAATGCATTAAAGTTAGATCCATTCCTCTCCTCGATCAGAACGGAGGGTGCCCATTTTACATGCTAACATATTTTCAACCAAAACTAGAAACTAGAAGTAATATGTTTGGTCGCCCCACTATCAAAGTAGAAAACATTTGAGTCTACTACAGATATGCACTGCTCATGAGAAGATGGGTCAAAACTGCAAACAGTAGTAAACACCCATTCTTCATCCTGCACAAGATTAGCAAACTCTGTTTTCGGTGTAGAGGCCTCTACAACAACCATTCGAGCCTCTTTCTTCTTTGCCTCTTTAGAAACTAGCTTTGGATAGCTCTTAATGACATGATCATTTGCTTTACAGTATTTTCAAAACAATTTTTGCTTTTTTGATTTCTTCTCATCTTTGTCTTCCTTCTTCAAATGTGCAGCATTTGCAGATTTCTGCGTACTAGTAGAAGAGCTCCATTTTCCTTTGCCCTTCTGACTAGCCAGGAAAGCTTGACCTGCAATATGCATAATAGGCATGTTCTTCCTAGACTAGTCTTCTTGCAACAAAACAGAAACTAACTCTTCAAATGTTAAGGCATTTGGATTGCCTTTCATCATCAAACGAAGAGTAGAAGCAAAACTCTGATATGATTTGGGAAGACCATTCAGAACCATCTACATAAGTGAACTGTCAGGAAGGACTTCATTTGCAGAAATCAATTGTTCCTTCAATTCCTTGATCTTTGTCAAAAAATTGTCCATAGAATCACCTTCATTCATCTGTTCACTCTCCAACTATTTTCGGAGGTAAGCAACACGAGCCTCATTCCTAGCCTAGTACAATGTGGTAAGTGTATCCCAAGCATCCTTAGCTATTCTGCAAGAGCAAATGTGAAGAATAATGACACGTTTGATAGACAAGGCTATCAATGCATGTGCCTGAGCATCTCTGCCATCCCAACGAATTTGCTCTGCAATAGGTGCAGCAGAAATCGTAGCATGAATAGGAATCTGCAGAATATCACCATCTTCAACACCTTCAGCATAAGCTTCGGTACCTACAGTTGTAACAGTTGTAGGTGTGATAGGACGGTTTTCAACACCCTGCACAATGTTCCACAGTCCTTTTGCAACCAATACATGTTGCATCATATAAGCCCATAACGGTAGTTGGTACCATCCAACTTATCCTCAACAACCAACATACGGAATACATCACTGCTTTTAGCCATGGCCAGTGACTAAAATACCTTGATGCAAAAAATTGACTGTATCTCAAAAAGTTGAACAAAACTACCCAAACAAATTCTGCTAAACCTGTAGTAGACTTCGAGACGCTTATATTAGCGAACCAAAACTGGTATATACCTTTGGCACAAAAAGATGAAATAGCCTGCACAAGCACTATGATAGTGTGTTCAAAGACCGAAACGAGCTCAGATCACGATTTTGGCACCACATAGCGAAGCTGTTTTGATCTTTGAAACACCCTGAGTATGCTCACCAAATTTTGTGCGAGTCTGAGACTGCAATAGGAGAGGTGTCGATGATGCCCTAGATGAAGTGATGACTTGCGTTGATACCAATTGTTGGAGTTAGACATCTACAGAAGCACGTGAACAGCACGAGGAAGAAGAAGAAGCTTGGAGCACAACACACAGAACTGAATGTATTACCACTAGTAGGGACTAAGAAAAGTAGCCTGTTAGGGCAATAGGCATATATAGAAGCCTAGGGGGAAAAACTCCTAAAGAGGGAAAAAAGTGCCTTGAATGTCCTAGAGTGTTCACACACATCACTACCTAATTATATCAATAGATAAAGGTCTAGTGACAATGTTCCTAGAAGGAGCTACAACTTCTAGGGAAAAGGCCATTTTGAGATCCGAAAAATTGATGGCACAAACTTTGCTCCATAGAAGAATCAGATCAAAGATGTGCTAATTCAGAGTTGGCAATGGAAGCGAGTAAATGGAATCTCAAAGATGTGTGCTGACATGGATGAAGATGATTGGGATGCGTTGGATGAAATTTGTAGCACTACCATTTTATTACACTTGGTAGATAATGTTTAATTTATAGTATTGGACTATGAAAGTGTAGAGGAACTTTGGAAGAAGTTATGCAATACATATGAAAGAGAAACAACATCAAATAAAGTGTATCTGATGAGAAAGTTATATAACTTTTGTATGAAGGAAAAAAATAGTGTTGTTGCTCATGTGAATGCATTTGATGCTATCACATGAGTTTGATGCTATGTTCTCTCAGTTACATGCTCAAAAAATGGAGATGGATAATGAAATGAAAGTAGCCTTGTTGGTTTGCACCTTGCCATCATAATGGGATACATTTTGCATAGCTCTTAGCAATAGTGCGCCCCGAGGTAAACTAGTCTGTAATGGCATAAGTGGATCACTCTTGAATGAGGAGATTCGTAGAAAATCTATGATTGGCAGAGCGGAGATGCATATAATGTTCGTGATTCTTACCAAGAAAAGAATCAGCAACATGGTAGGAGCAAGAACAAGGAAAAGAATGGTCAATGGAGTAAGAGTAGAAGTAAATCAAGGAAGAGGGATATTGAATGCCATTATTGTCATAAGAAATGACACATGAAGAAAGATTGCTATGTGTTAAAGAATGCTAAAGTTAAAGGACAGAATGTTGATGGGCATGTTAAACAACTACTTGCACCATCTACTTCGACTGTAAAGATTGAAGAAATCAATGCGATTTTCTATGATGTTGATATGTTGGCATGTGATAGTATTGTGCCTACTGAGGCTCTTATGGTTGATTCTCTTTCCCACACATGGTTGGTATATGTTGGTTGGTCAACTTGATGACCTTGGTTACAAGGTGGTCCTTTATGCTTAGTGCTTTTACATAACAATGGGAAATATGGTTATTGCAAAAGGAAGCAAAATTGGCTCACTTTGTCCTTTATTTGTATCACAGAAAGAACACTTGTTCTTGGAGTTTGAAGTCTATGGAAGCATGCAAATTAATGCAAGGAAGAAGAACAAGAAAAACTTGGAGCACAACACACAATACTAAATGTATTACCACGAGAATGTACAAATATAATAGCCCATCAGGGTAATAGGCAGATATACAAGCTAGGGGGAAAACCTTCCTAAAAAAGGAAAAAAGTGCCCCGACGGTCCTAGTGTGTTCACACACATCACTACCTAGATATATCAACAAATCCCCCCTAGGAGTGATGCGATGAACAAGGATCTGGCACTCATGTATAAGGAAGTGCCAAGCTATGTGGAATCAATCCACAAAAGGAAGTAAGCCCAAAGCTTTGTAAAAAGCTTCAAACTTCTCCCTAGGCAAAGCCTTTGTGAAAAGGTATGCAATGTTCTCCTGTGTGGGCACATATGCCAAACTGATCTCCAACAGAGAACCTCTCCCTAACATAATCATAGTGCACCTCAATGTGATTAGCGCGAGCATGGAACATAGGGTTCCTCACAACTACCAATGCGCTCCGAATGTCAGTGAAGATGGTGGTGGCAGAAGAGTGGCCAACACCCAAATCAGCCATAAGGCATCTAAGCCACAAACACTCAATATTTGCTATGAAAGATGCCCTATACTTAGCTTCACAAGTGGAAGTGTCCATAGTAGGTTGCTTTCTTGCTCAACCAAGATATACATGAGCTACCAAGCATGAAGCAAAAGCCACTAGTGGACACATGAGTGTCATAGCAACTAGCCCGATCATAATTAGAAAAAGCATGTAAATCTGGCAGTAGTGACTACCCCTTGGGATAAAACAATCCAAGTAGCCACATACCACTCAAATAGCAAAAGATGTGCTTAATCACCTACCAATGCTTGACACTTGGGAAATGCATAACCCTGGTCATCTGTGAGATAGCAAACTAAATATCTGGTCGAGTAATGCATAAGTAAATCAAACATCCAATAGCCTACTGATATAGAGCAACATCAAATGCATCTCCAGCATCATGAACACTCAATCGTAAACCTGTCTCCATAGGAGTGGCAATAGGTTTACAATATTCAAGACCAACATGTTGCAATAATGTGTTAATATATTTTGTTTGACAGAAAGCTATTCTGCCATCAACTTGCATAATATGAATGCCCAAATAATGATGCAAATGCCCCAAATCTGACATCTCAAATGAGGCATGCAAATCAGCCTTAAAATCAGCAATATGCTTCTCATGAGGACTAGTGAGAAGCATGTCATCAACATAAACAACAATGATTAGAAGCACATCATTTGCATGCTCAACATATAAGGTGCTCTCAACTGGATTGTTCTCAAAACCATGTGCAATTAGGTAAGCATGTATTTTTTCATACCAAGCATGTGGTGCTTGCTTCAAACCATATAATGCCTTTTTCAACCTGCACACTTGGTTTCATGCCCTTTTTGCACAAAGCCACATGATTGAAAACAATACACTTCTTCATGCAAATCACCATTCAGAAATGCAGTTTTAATGTCCAACTAATGTACATTCCAACCATGATGAGCTACAAGTGCATAGATGCTACGAACAATAGTCATTTGGCATGTAGGAGCAAAGGTCTCATCAAAATCAATGCCTCTTTCATGCGCATAACCCTTTGCAACAAACCTAGCCTTAAACCTTTCAATTGTTCCATCAAGCCTATGCTTCAGCTTGTATACCCACTTAGTGCCAATGGCCTTCTTACTAGGAGGAAAGTCACATAAAGGCCAGGTACCATTTTTCATGATAGCATCATATTCTGAATGCATAGCAGCCATCCAATTTTCTAAATTTTGTGCTTCATCAAATGAAACTGGATCATTCTCATCACAAAGACTCGATGCAACATAGAAATCTAATGCAAAAGAGGCACTATGAGAACCTGAACAAGTACGATATGATAGAGGTGCACCTAATTTGCTATCGTGCAAAGTCTACACCAACCATTTTTGCATAGTTTTTGCCTCCTCAATATAAGATCTCTCGTCAACAAGTGCATCATGTAAATCTGCATCAGAAATGGAATGATCTACATCATCACATGAAACCTGTAAAGGTTGAGAACTTGCCTCATTAGGAAGAGCACTAGATTGTCCACCTCTAAAAAGAGGTAGCAAAGTGTCACACATGTCTTTAGAGCTAACTGATGTCTCCTTAGTACATGAAAGTAATGGCTGAATAGAATCTTCCACAAAAACAACATCGTGGCTAGCCAAAATGTGTTTTGTCTATGGATGATACAAATAAGAGCCTTTGCTTTCAAAAGTGTGCCCAACAAAAATACATTTCATTGCTTTATCATCTAATTTCTTGCATTGTTGTTTAGGCACTAATGCATATGCCATACAACCAAAAACACACATGTGTGCAATGGATGGCTTATGACCATCTCAAGCCTCATATGGAATGATAGACTACAATGCTTTAGTGGGACACATGTTAAGTACATATGTTGCACACAAGCTAACAACTATGTGGTTAAGCCCGACTCTTGACCATACACGTTGCCATCTCCATGAGTGACATGTTCTTTCTTTCAGCAATTCCATTATGTTGAGGTGTATACGTCATTGTATATTGATGTTTTATCCCAAGTTCAATAAAAAATGCATTAAAATCAGAAGACATGTATCCTCCCCCCCGATTAGAATGGAGGGTGCCCATTTTACATGCTGATAGATTTTCAACCAAAACCAGAAACTCTTTGAAGCACATAAACATTTCGGAATTTGCTTTCAATGTATATACCCATGCATGCCTAGAAAAATAGTTGATGAAAGTCACGAAATAAAGATAGTTCCCAAAAGAAGGTGTCTGCATAAGACCACAGACATCACTATGAACAAGCTGAAATTTTTGAGTAGCTTGAACTCAACCATCTTTTGGGAAGGAGGAACCCTGCATTTTGCCCAAAATACAAACTTCACATACATGTTTACTAGGTGCCTCAAGTTTGGGCAAAGAGGACACCATTTCAGATTTATGAGGCATAGCAAACTAGCAAAATTCATATGAACAAAGCATGCATGCAAAAGATTTGCATCTGACGTAGCTTGAGAATCTTGAACACACATGTTGAATCATTCCTAGATTTTGCATGATCTATGAGCTTATACAACCCATGACACAAAATGCCAAAATTAATAATGATGTCGCCATTTGACACATCATGAACTGTACATCTGTCATCAAGAAATTTCACAACCAAGCCGATCTTGGCTAATGTTGAAAGTGATAATAGATTTTTCTTGATCCCTGGAACAAATAAAGCATCTCACAATGTAAAAGAACTACCATCAATAGTACTTAGAATGATCATACCAACTTCCATAACAGGATAAGAGGAGTTGATGGTGCTTGTGATAGTATTCCATGTAGGGGCAGGCTCAAGTGAAGTGAAACGACACTGAGAGGTAATATGTTTGGTTGCCCCACTATCAAAGTATCAAACATCTGAGGCTATTGCAGACATACACTATTCATGAGAAGATGGGTCATAACTGCAAATAGTAGTAAATGCCCATTCTTCATTCTACACAAGATTAGCAGACTATGTTTTGGATGTAGAGGCCTCTGCAACAACCATTCCAACCTCTTTCTTCTTTGCCTCTTTTGCAGCCAATTTTGGAAAAATCTTTATGATATGATCATTTACTTTATAGTATTTGCAAAACAATTTCTACTTTTCTATTTTCTTCTCGTCTCTTTTATCCTTCTTTGGTTGTGCATAATTAGTAGATTTTTGCTTACTAGTAGAAGAGCTCCATTTACCTTTGCCCATCTGACTAGCTAGGAAAGTGTGATATACAACATGCATAATGGTCCTATTCTCTATCAATGCATGTGTTAGATCATCTCTACCATCCCAACAAATTTTCTCTATAGTAGGTGCAACAAGAACCACAACACAAACACGAATATGAAGAATATCAACATCTTCAATGCCATCTGCATCACCTTCATTAACTGTATTTGCAGCTGTAATAGGATGTTTTTCAACACCCTACACAATATTCCACAATTCTTTTGCAACCAGTACATGATGCATCATATAATCCCACAATGGGTAATTAGTACCATCCAACTTATCATCAAGAGCCAACATATGGAATACATCACTACTTTCAAACATGGCCACTGACTAAAATACCCTGATGTAGAAAAATTATTGTATCTCAAAAGGTTGAATAGAACTACCCTATCAAGTTTTGCTAAACCTGTAGCAGACTTCAAGATGCTTATATTGACGAACCATAACATGTATATATCTTTGGCACAAAAAGATAAAATTGCCTGCACAAGCATTGTGATAGTGCGTTCGGAGGTCGAAACGAGCTCAAATCACAATTTCGACACGATAGAGCCAAGCGGTTTTGAACTCCTAATCGCCTTGAGTATGCTCACCAAATTTGATGCGATTCTAAGACTGTGAGCAGAGGAGTGTCAATGATGCCCTAGATGAAACGGGGACCTATTTTGATACCGATTGTTGGAGTTTGAGGTCTACCAAAGCACATGAACAACACAAGGAAGAAGAAGAAGAAGAAGAAGAAGCTTGGAGCACAACACACAAAATTGGATGCATTACCAAGTACAAAGATAAGTAGCCCATTAGGGTAATAGGCACATATACAAGCAGGGGAGAAAAAACCTCCTAAAGAGGGAAAAAAGTGCCCCGATGGTCCTAGTTTGTTCAGACACATCACTACCTAAATATATCAACACTTATTACCTATTACTGAAGAGGCTATGGCTTTTATTTGGCATGGTCATTTGGGCCATATATATCTCATAGTGGAATGGAAAATATTTCTTGTTTTGGCTACTTACATGTGTTATCTTTCTCTGATTTTACATTTTGTGAGCATTGTCAATATGGAAAGAAAACTAAGAATGTGCATAGGATGCACATTGACTCTTCAATTTAGCCTTTAGATCTTGTTCATATAGATGTGTGTGATCCTATGCCCACAAATTCATTAGGCGGTTCTCTTTAATTTGTCACTTTCATAGATGATGCTACTAGAAAAGTCTGGGTATATCCTATCAAATCGAAGGATGAGGTATTCCCTACTTTTAGAAAATGCCTTGCGTCAGTTGAGATTGAAAAAGAAACTAAGTTTAAGGCTTTACATTGGAACAATGGGGGTGAGTATACATCACATGAATTCAGCCTTTTTTGTCATTCTAGAGAAATTTATAGAGATGCTCCATATACCACAATACAATCCGAAACGAGTGAATATATGCTCAAAAAGAAACTTAGCAGTGGTTTGAGCATCATTTTTTCTAGTAGCCTTTGCCTCTACCCATTTTGTTAAGTAATCGGTGGCTACTATGATATATTCGGCATGTGACCCTTTGGCCGGTGGGTTGATGGGTCCTATGAAGTCAATACCCCATTTAGAAAATGCTCTAGCGCAAACCATCAGTCTCAATGGCATGTCATCCCTCCGAATTGGGTATTTAGCCCTTTGGCATGTCTCGCAGCTTCATACATATGTCTCCGCATCCATATGTAAAGTTGGCCACCACAAGCCTGCGAATAGGATCATTTTCACGGTTCTCTCAGCTGAAAAATGACCTCCTGCCGCACATGCGTGTGCCATCTCTAATAGGGGTAAATATTCTCCTTCATGCACACATGCCGTAATTGCTTGTCTTTTCCTCTTCTAAACAAATGTCTTCCCATAAGTACATAATCCTTGCTCATTTCTTCTAGGGATCGTTTTCTCGCTAAGCTAACTCCTTCCTCGTGCTCTCTTGTCTTTAGGAATTTGACCAATGTTTTGCTCCAATTGGGTGCTATCGTTGAGAAAGGTATGGATGTATGATCCTCGGGGATCATCTCCTGGCATTCTGTGTTACCGTTAGTGTCCATGTGAAAGGCCAAATGGCCATCGGACACTTCTTTGTATATGTTCTTTAATAAAACATATATTGGCCTGGTCAGTCATAGACTGTAAGTTTGACCGCATTTGTAAGACCTAAGAAGTCTGTCTTCGTGCTTCCTGTGTACTGTGTTTTCTGCGTATTCTACAGCCTCAGTGAGAAGTACTGTGTGCGGGCTCAGGTGCTCGGTTTTTTACTCCGAGCATATCGTCGTGGAGCTCTCGAGAAGGAGAGCGCACACCCCCCCAAGCTTTCTCCAAGGCTTACGACTACGGCGGCGACCAAGGCATAGACCTTGGCATACCTTGTCATCCGAGTCACCGAAGTCACCATTGGCTGCACGCGAGGGAGGACCTCAACGATCAAGGAATATAGAGGTTCCCGGTACTTCCCGGGAGGTCACCCATCCGAGTATTGTTCCCCCCAGAGCTCGCTTAACAGTGGGAATCTCTTGCCACTAAGCTACACTCTTGTGGTGTTTGAAGAAGGGGAAAGACTAAGGTTGACATTACCTTGAACAAGTTTTGGTCCCTCAAAGCTTCATTTTTGCTTTCAAAGCCTATTTCTGAAGCAATTTTGGGGTGTTTTTGGAGCCATTTCGGAGTACTTTTGCACATAGTTCTCTTCGCACAGGTGCAAGAACATCAAGAAGAGTGTTCCTTGTACTTCTCAAACAATAAATATCAACCTTTGGTGCTGTATTTTCAGCTAGACTCGTAAAACTACAGGTTTCTCGAGGGGTTTTCAGTTTTGGTGGGAGCAGCCGCTGCAAATTTATGCAGGTTTTTAAAGCCTAAAACATCAGAGTTGACAGACACTTGCAAGTGTTATTGGCTAGTTTTTGGGCTGTGTATTCAGCCTTTTAATGTCATTTTATTGCATATATTGAGCACATACACACCATGTACGCTTCTGTGGATACTACTTATGTACGTCCATGTGGTCATTGATATAGCTGTTACGTTCTTTGCATAAAGCCTTTTATGTTTGATAAAGAGGGTCATGGTGAGGTTTTCTTAGCTGGGAGACACCCAGATGTCGAGGTCTCTTTGGTGATGCAGGTGGAAGACTTACCCAGCCTCGCCATAGGAGATGTATGATCGTTGTTCATAGGTGCTCGGTAAGCCTAGTTGGCTTCTATTGGATAACTGATTATATGCAGTGGAGTCAGTGATTCACTATGCAGGTAGACATGTCAGTACTTGCAGTTTTATGATACTTTGACACTGGTCATATGCTAATTTTGCCAGAGTAAAGGATACTCTGGCAAAATTTTTCCAGATTTCTGGTTTAGTCAACTATACAGTGGTCGATTTACCCCTTGATACACTTATTTGTTGGTGTTTGGACTCTTCTATCTCCATTATCATTCTATTCAGTTCTCTATGATCATGGCATCAGAGGTCTTAGGCACATCCGGTGGATCAGGGTCTAGTGCTAGTGTTCCGAGGAGGAGCTATAACTTGCAGGGCAAAGACCATTTTGAGATCCGAAAATTTGATGGCACAAACTTTGCTCTATGGAAGAATCAGATTATAGATGTGTTGATTCAAAGGAGGCAATGGAAGTCTGTAAATGGGATTTCAAAGAAGCCTGCTGACATGGATGAAGATGATTGGGATGAGTTAGATGAAATGGCTAGGTCTACCATTCGCTTGCACCTTGCAGATATTGTTTACTTTACAGTATTAGAATGTGAAAGTGCAGAGGAGCTTTGGAAGAAGTTATGCAATACATATGAAAAAGAGACGGCATCAAATAAAGTGTATCTGATGAGAAAATTATATGACCTTCGTACGAAGGACACAGATAATGTTGCTGCTCATCTAAATGAGTTTGATGCTATATTCTCCCAGTTACAGGCTCAGAAAATGGATATGGATAATGAAATGAAAGCAGTATTGATGTTATGCACCCTGCCATCATCATGGGATACGTTTTGCACAGCTATTAGCAACAGTGCACCTGGTGGTAAACTCGTCTATGATGACATATGTGGAGCACTCTTGAGTGAGGAGATTCGTAGAAAATCTATGGTTGGCACTCAGAGTGGAGATGCATATAATGTTCGTGATTCTTACCAAGGAAAGAATCAACAACGTGGCAGGAGCAAGAACAAGGAAAAGAATGGTCAATGGAAAAAGAGTAGAAGTAAATCAAGGAAGAGGGATATCGAATGCCATTATTGTCATAAGAAAGGACACATGAAGAAAGACTATTATGCATTAAAGAATGCTAAAGGTAAAGGACAGAATGTTGATGGGCTTGTTAAACAGTTACCTGCACCATCTACTTCGACTGTGAAGATTGAAGAAATTAATGCTATTTCTGATGATGATGATGATGTGTTGACACTTGATAGTACTGTGCCATCTGAGGCACTTATGGCTGATTCTCTTTCCCACACCTGGCTGTTAGATTCTGGTGCTTCTTTCCATGTGACACCACATAGAGAATGGTTCTCTAATTATGCAGCAAAGTCTCTTGGTACCGTGAGACTTGGTGACTCTTACCAGTGTGATGTTGTGGGGATTGGAGATGTGGTTGTGCAGTTCATTGATGGTTCAAAATTTACTATGCATAATGTACACCATGTACCTCAGTTATCACACAGTTTGATGTCAGTTGGTCAACTTGATGACCTTGGTTACAAGGTGGTCTTCTATGCTCAGTCCTTTCGTATATCAAAGGGCAATATGGTTATTGCAAAAGGAAGCAAAGTTGGCTCACTTTATCCTTTATTTGTATCACAGAAAGAACACTTGTTAGCTATTACTGAACAGCCTATGGCTTGTATTTGGCATGGTCGTTTGGGCCATATATCTCGTAGTGGAATGGAAAATCTTTCTCGTTCTGGCTACTTTGGAACAACCAGAGGGTTATGTAGTTCCTGGCAAGGAAAGTCTAGTTTGTAAGCTCAAGAAGAGCTTGTATGGACTTAAACAGTCTCCTAGACAATGGTACCAAAAGTTTGATGCTTTTATGAAGTCCCAAGGCTATTCTCGGAGCAATGAGGATCATTGTCTCTACACAAAGAGATGTTCTGATGGCAGCTTGATATGCTTGATACTTTATGTCGATGATATGTTGATTGCTGGGAAGTCCTCTTATGATTTGTCACTTCTCAAAAAGAAGTTGAGTCAAACATTTGATATGAAGGATTTGGGGGATGCCAAACATATTCTTGGCATGCGCATTACTCGTGATAGGAGTAAAAGATGCATATACTTGTCTCAAAGTGAGTACATAGCCAAAGTACTTCACCGATTCAATATGCAGGGTGGAAAGGCATTGAGTACACCTTTACCCACATATGTAAAATTGAGCAAGGATGACTGCCCCAAATCAGATGAGGAAAAGGAATTCATGACCAAAATTCCCTATCAGTCTACTGTTGGTAGTCTCATGTATGCTATGGTAGCTACGAGACCAAACATTGCATTTGCAGTGGGAGTTGTGAGCAGATATATGTCTAATCCTGGCAAGAAACATTGGGAAGCGGTCAAAATGATTTTGAGATATCTGAGTGGCACTAAGGACAAGTGTCTATGTTTAGGTAGAGGGAAAGCATCCATTATTGGTTACACAGATTCTGACTATGCTGGTTGTGTAGACAATCATAAGTCTACATCAGGGTACATTTTTCATTTTGCTGGAGGTGCTATCTCTTGGAGATCTCGTCTTCAAGAATGTACAGCTGTTTCCACCACAGAAGCAGAGTATGTTGCAGCAAGTGAGGCATGTAAGGAAGCATTGTGGCTTTCTCGTCTTGCTTGTGATATGGGTTTACCTCAGCATGTACCTCACTTGCTCAGTGATAGTCAGAGTGTCATTGCTTTGGCTAAGAATCCGGTCTATCATGCAAAGACCAAGGACATTGAGGTGAGGTATCACTTCATTAGAGATTGCTTAGCCACTGAGAGCATTATTCTTGAGAAGGTTCACACTCGAGATAATGTTGCACATGCTTTGACTAAAGCTCTACCACAGGATAGCTTTCAACACTGTTGTCACTTGATGGGGGTTACTTGATTCTTGATGTTACGCAGTCACTTCTATACTGTGTAACATGCCCATCAGGTGGGAGGTATAGTTTGTATACTTACACTCAAGTATTCTTTATCATTCTTTATTTTTTCTCCCATAGTTACTCTGGCCATATTGGCCTTTAGTGGGAGATTGTTATTGTGAAAGGCCAAATGGCCACCGCACACTTCTTTGTATATGTTCTTTAATAAAACATATATTGGCCTGGTCAGTCACAGACTGTAAGTTCGACCGCATTTGTAAGACCTAAGAAGTCTATCTTTGTGCTTCCTGTGTACTGTGTTTTCTGCGTATTCTACAGCCTCAGTGAGGAGTACTATGTGCGGGCTCAGGTGCTCGGTTTTTTACTCCGAGCATATCATCGTGGAGCTCTCAAGAAGGAGAGCGCACTGTGGTGCATCGCCATCGAAACACTTCATTTTGCACAGTTACTCACATAGTCGTGGACATCCTTAGGCATGTCTGGCCAGTATACTCCTAATCGCTTTAACTCCCTAATAGTTTCATGAGTTCCTTTGTGTGTCCTCCATTTGTTCACATGTGCTTGTTCAATCAGCTTCAATTGTTCATCCTCCTCAACACATCTCAGTAGTACACCATTAGGTTCCTTATAGTACACACTTCCAGCAATAATGTGCAAGTTCCTCGATTGTAGAATCTCCTTTTTACTTTCTTTATTGATTAAATGTTGTGGGCCATGAGTGAGTATAGGAATTAGTTACTTCCAAATTAAACAAATAAGTGTCTGGCAGATCATTGGGTACTCCACTTGGGGGTTCTCCATGTGTTAATCTAGAAAGTTGATCTGCACGTACATGGGTATTTCCCTTTTTCACTATCACTTTAAAGTCGAACTCCATCAATAGTAGGAACCATCTTAGCATTCTTCCCGTGTTACAAGGCTTATTGACTAGGTATAATAATGTCTGATGGTCTATGAAGAACTTGAACTTATTGGCTAAAAGATAGTGTCTGAATTTCTTCACGGCATAGACCATTCCTAATCCTTCTCGCTCGGTGGTTGTGTAATTTCTCTCCGCTTGATTCGTCTATTCACATAGGCAATTGGGTGATCTAACTTCCCTTCGTCTACTGGTTGGGCTAAGATACAACCTATTGCATAATTAGAAGCATCTACATGAATATGAAAAGACTTGTTTCAATTTGGTGTTTTCAGAATTGGAGCTGTGCTAAGCCTCTTCTTTAACTCATTGAATGCCTTCTCACATTCCTCTGTCCAAGTGAATTGAGTTAAGAGTCCATACAAGGGTTTGTCGATTATGGCATACATATGGATAAATCTACGGTAATATCCACAATGCCCCATAAATGCTTGCACCTCCTTCGCATTCTTAGGTCTAGGAAGCTCTAGAATGACCTTAATCTTGTCTTCATCCGTGGAAATTCCATTTCTAGAGACTATGTGTCCTAAGATCTTCCCTTGTCTTACCATGAAGACACACTTTTCTGGGTTTAGGCAGACTCTATATTGTCGGCATTTATTAAATATCTTCCTCAATTCAGGAATGTGGTCTATTCTTTGATTTGAATATGTACATAGGTCATCTACATACACTTCCATGCTCTTCTTGAGGAATTCTTTGAAAACATGACACATCAGTCATTGGAAAGTAGCAGGCGCATTAGTGAGTCCGAAAGGCATCACTCGGAAAGCATAGACTCCCCATTCAGTCACGAATGCGGTCTTATGTTGATCCTCAGTAGCAATAGCTACTTGGTTGTATCCAGAGAATCCATCTAAGAAGCTATAGACTTCTTTTCCTACAACTCTTTCCAATAGATGGTCAGTGATGGGTAATGGGTAGCTGTCTCGTATGGTGGCTGCATCGACCTTTTTCAAGCTAATGCACACTCTCAGTTTTCCATTCTTCTTAGGCACAACTACTAGTGGCGATACCCACTCGGTATGTTCTATTTCATATATGAATCTTGCCGCTAGTAGCTTGTCTATTTCTTCCTTAATTTTAGTAGCATAGACCTCATTGTATGTATAAGGGCATTGTTTTGATGGTTTCGCATCTACCGCGTCGTTGGTATTCTATGAGAACAAATCGAGGGTTCCACACCCTTGAGATCCTTATATGTCCATGCGAATACGTCTCGATATTCTCGGATCAATTGTCTTAGTTCTTCTTCCTCTTCAACTGACACATCTTTGCCTATGTATGTGCATCTTACTTCTCCATCTTCCACTGTCACTATGATCTTCTTTGTTTGTTCTTTGTTGTCGTACGCTTCTCCTTCTCGAGCCTCTCTCTTAGGCATTTGAATGGCTATCTTTCGCTCTTCTACTTCGTACCTTTTAAAATGCTCCGACACTTCAAATAGGTCAGGATTTGGTCCAATTTTACTCATTCTTTCCTCTTGCTCTTGTACTATGGGAGCGGCTTCTATTGCCAAAATCATGGTTGGTTTCTGCTTCTCTTTAGTTCGAATGGTGTCTAGATAGTTCTCTTCTGAGTCGAATTCTGGTTCCATTTCTATACTCTCATATTCCTCTTTCCACTCTTTTTCTAAGATTTCCCCTGCTTCTACTTCTTGAAGGACAACCATGTACAAATTCACATCATAGCCTTCTTCATCTATGCACTCGTTCATAGCTAGGACTTCCTCATTCACACATACGTCCAAGGTTGCTAAGATTTCCATCCATCCGTGTGGTTCAAAGGTTTCATCAGGAAAGATTTGAGGCATGTACCTTGGGTCCTCTACAGGTCGGTAGTTAGGATGTCCTATTGGCCACAGTTGTCTTTTATTATCCTCTTTCTTGGCTTCTTTACACATCCATAACTGCACGTCCTCGTGCATCCATGATTGACCGCTTGATCCAGTGCTATGAATAGAAAAGTCATCTTCCTCCTTGTGTATGGGGTTCCATTGTAGTGGAGGGACATCTCGATATACAAATGTATGCAAGTTTATCTTGGTAGTGTTTCCTTGATGTTGTAGGTATAACGAATCTCGTCCCCAATCTTGCACTACCCACGTTTGTCTCATGAAAGGTCGCCCTAATATCATTTCGTAATTGTTAGCCTTTCCAAACTTACATATGGCTAATGTGTGTTCAAATTCCACTCCACAGGTGGTTAATTTGATCCTTTCTAATATTCCCAAGGGTTTCTCTACATTCGTCTGCTAATTGGAGCTTCATGCATGTGGGCCGTAAGGCAGGCTTTCCCCATTTCTCCCAAATTTCCTTGGTGGCGATTCCTACTCCTGCTCCTGTGTCCAGTATGGCCTTGGTCATGTACCCATTGTAAGTGACAGGTAGACACGTATTACCTTTGTCTCCTTCACTAAATTCTCCAACCTTATCAACTGGGATTTGTATTTTAGATGGATTTCCTTTTTCTTTGTTTCCCTTTTCATCCTTATCTTGCACTAATTCCAGTTGACTCGCTAATTGCTTCCATAGTTGCGGTTTAACCTGAAGTAATTCTTCCACAATCTGTTTGCATTGTACTTTCATCTTCTTAAGTTCCATTAGATTGTGTGAATTCTTTTCTAAGTTTCCCTTTCCTTTTCCATGTACTATGGGTGCTCGGATTATCATGGATTCCTTTTCGTATTCTCCCATGTAATTAGGTAAAGTTGAAATGCTCTGATCTTCTTCTCTATTTCTGTCTAGCCTTGATACTTCCTCATAGACCTCTTCCATGTTGGGATTTGGTTGATAAACTTCTACATCTAATTCCTCAAAGGGAGGCTTAGTCTCTCCATTTTTCTTCCATTGTTCTTCTCGGATTCTATTCCATAACTCCTTTGGCCAATCAGCTTCTAAGTCAGGTATTGTTGACATCGGTTCATCTTGAGTTTTCACTCGTTCACATTTGTCATCCTTTCTTCTAAGTTCTTTATCCTTGGCTTTGACACACTCCTTGTATTCTTCCTCTGCTATCCTTGTCTCTCGAAGTGTCGGGATAGTCTTTTCTAGGGTTGCTTGTGCTACCTCTATAAGTTTTCGACATATCGCAAGCCTCTCCTTTTCTAATTCTCCTTGTGGGTAAAGCTTTTTGTGTTGCTCTACATTCGGTCCAGTCTTAATTCTAGCTTGGTAAGCTTTCAACCACATGTCCAAATCATCCGGTTTCGGGTCAACTAGAATTGATCCTGGTTTCTCTGCTTCTCGTGCAAGTTGTGGATTGGGAACTTCCTCCTGAATCTCTGGTTCTTTATGCTCTTTACTACTTCTGGGTTGTTTCTTATTGTCTTGACTCTTGTTTTTCATCCATTTATCTTTGAGCTTCCCTCTTCTTTCCTTCCACTTTTGCGCTTTTATGTTCTAGGTACTCTCACGTGATTCCTCTGAATCTTCTATTATTTGGCTTTTGAGGTTTTCCTTTCTATTGTTTTCTTGTCCCCGATCTGGTTGTTTTTCTTTTCGTTCTTTCGTTTGAGCTCGCGTAATGGCCTTTAAAGGTACGGTGTACTCCTTATCGCTTCATGGTGCTTCTATTACCTCAATTACATTAATAGGTGTTGTATCCTGGGTCTTATTAGGATTTTTCGGACAATCTCTAAAAAGATGTAACTTTCCACAATCACTGCAATATCCTTCCCAAGTCCTGGGAGGTGGTGGATTGTAAGGTCAAGTACAATCTCTAATAAAATGGTCTCCTCTGCATCTATAACATGGTCCTCTCGGTGCAGGCGGTCTGATGGGTGGCCTCACGGGTGGTTGTGCTTTAGGTGCAGTGTACATTAATGTTGCCACTTCTGGCCCATAGGCATATTCATATCCTTCATATCCATAGTAGTGTGGATCATAGGATTGTTCGTACTCCGTCATGTTAGTGTCATAGGTATAGCACTCTCCCTGAGATTGCTCATAGCCTGAGTTTGCCAATTCCACACTGGTCATAGGGGATGTTGGTACTATGGCTCTTTCTAGGGTTTCCTCTAGTTGAGCATACTTAATTGGTACCACTTGTTGGGGTTGTGACAGTTGTGGTCCTAACATTGGTTGGGGTGGTGGATATGGTACTTGCTCGTATGGCCTCGGTACTTCTATTGGTGTTGATAGGGATTGTACCTGGGCATCTCTCTGCCTGGCTCTCTAGGTGGATATCCATATGGTCGATACTGAGGTGGTTGTAAAGGTCGCGTCTGCCTATTGAATGGACAATTTTCCGTGGTGTGGTTGGTGTATTTTTCTTCTATGTGGCAATACAAGGTAGTTCCTTGTTGGGGTTGTCTGTTGTAAGGATATGTCTGTGGTATACCAGTTCCTCCTCGTACACACATGTGCGTAGGGTGATCTCCTCCACATAGGCTACATCTTCGTAACATGGGCACTCTGAAGGTAGGGTGTTGGTAATTTCTCTATCCTTGGACTCCCAATTTCTTTGTTAGTAACTCCGCTAATTCCTCCACATTATTGGAGTTGGATGTGACAGTACTTCTAGAATCTTCTGATTTAGTGGGGCTGGGCGTGCTCTTGAGATCCTCAGCTAGATTGTCTTCTAGGTCAATGCACTCTTGGAGACACTCACTTAGGGTTTGTGATCTCTTCACGTAAACCAACGTTCTTAGGGTTCCATTCGTGAGTCCATCCAAAAATAATGAAATCATTTTTTGTTGAGTGGGTCTCTCCGCAGCTGGACATCTATCGACATACTAGTTGAATCTACGGGCGGCCGTTTTCATAGTTTCATTAGGGTTCTGTTTAAAGCTATGGATTAGAGACGCAGAGTTGTGTTTAATTCCTCTCATAGGGAATTCCCCAATGAATTCTTGAAAAATTTGCTCCATATTACCAAATTGGTTGGGATCTAATGGCTGGAACCAAGTCAGAGCCGTTCCTGTGAGGGTGAGTCTGAAAGACTCATACTGCACAAAGAATTCATCTACTTGTTCCGCCCTAAGGACTTGTTTAAATTCAGCAATGTGATCATATGGTTCTCCCAATCCGTCATAATGATTTCTCACACATTTGGCTACCTGAATCGGTCTCAATCTTCTCATTGGTTCTGGTGGTCTAGGTATTACAGGGAAGGCAAGAACTGCTGGTCTAACTGGGGGTATTCCTGGCTGTACTCCTATTGGTGGTTGTGGTCTTACTGGTGGTCAGTATTGATTACCTACTCCAGTGTGGGTCTGACTATGAGCTTGCACTCCTAGAGTCACAAATTGCACATGAGTACGGTTTGGAACACTCCATTGGCTAGTTTGTCCTGACATGGTGTGCTCTGCCTCTTGTTGGGTTCCAAAGGGGTTCTGAGAGGTGGTTGCCTGCTCTCGTTGAGGGAATACAGGCAACCCCATGTATTTCAATTGAGCGCTATCAATGGCATCAACCAACCAATATCTTCTCTGATTTTATCTAGGTATGTTATTCTAGTCTCGTCTTTTGGATCCTTTAGCTCATAAAATGTCATCGAGCTTTCTTCTCTTCCTTGGGCCCGTGAATCTGTTTGAAGCAACAAGTCCAAACCATGGATCAAATATACTTCCAATAGGTAGTTGTCTTGAGGTATCAAGTCTCCTCTCAAGACTTGCGTCACTTGGGACTTGCCTCTAGGAGTTGTCACTAACTCCTCAAGGTTGGGTCTCCCTGAGTTTTCTTGTCCCACTAGCTCTCCTCTTTCATTGATCAAATCTAGAAACTTTGTCACTATGTATATGTGACCTACCTTGTCCATGTATGCTCCTCCTTCATACATAACAGTCGATCTGGGCACAATCATTGCATCTATTGAAGTCACCATCCTAGCCACAGATCTGTTTAAGCCATCCAGGTAGATGGGGATCTCCTGGGCATTAGTAGAAACGTACTATAAGGAAGTGCGGTACTCTCCCTCCATAGTGGTCATGAAGTTTCTACTTGGAGCGGGACCCTGCATGTCTTCGGAAGCCATGGGTATCTCCTCCTCGGAGTCACTAGAGGTGTCTGAATAGATAGAGCGGTGATTGACCTGAGCGGCACTTCCAACAGAAGATATGACACTTCTACGGCTGCTTAGCACTCTCCCTGACCTCAAGTTCATTCACCCTCCTGGGACTCTCTAGGCCTCTGAAACTCTACCCAAGTGGCTCTCAAAAAGCCTCAAGTTTTTCCTTCAATTTGCTTCAAATACTCTGGACGATACCACCCTAGACGATACTGCTTTAGACGATACTAAAATTTCCACGATACGATACATGAGAACTAGGCGATACGATACTCCAGCAACAGGCAATACGATACCGTTGTTGGGCATGATACGATACTTGTTGTCCTGGCGATATGATACCTCCAGAGTAGACGATATGATACCAATGTCTAGTCACGATACGGTACCAAAAACTCTCACGATACGATACTAAATTTGAGGTGATATGATACTAAAAATCCAGATGATACGATACCACTTTCCGAACGATACGATACCAAAAAGGGCACGATACAATACTGAAGTTTGGCCCGATACGATACTTGGGGTTGCACGATACGATACTGCCAATAAGCACGACACGATACTGATCTTCTCACACGATATGGTATCACAATAGGTGACGATACGATACCACAATGGTATCGCGATACGACACCAGAATGAGACGATACGATACCTGGGGTTTGCATGATATGATACTGCTACAGGTGGCGATACAATACCACCGACCTGAGCGACGATACTGGAGTAGGGGACGATACGATACTAGAAACTACACGATACGATACCAGCAGTCATGCGATACGATACCTCATAACCGCACGATACGATATCAATGCAAGTGGCGATATGATACCACTGACTTGCACGATACGATATTGGTATGGTATCGCGATACTAGATTGGACACAACACGATACGATACCAAAAGTGGACCGTGATACGATACCACTTTGGTAAAGTGAGATCGTGATACCAACCCGGCGATACGATACCACGAGTGGTATCGTGATACCAAGGCTGGTAACCGACGATACGATACTTCGACGAGTATCGCGATACAAGGGAATTTTTGGTATCGCGATACCAAAAACTCAACCGATCGCGATACTCAAGCCAAAATATATCAAGATTCAAAAATTTTTTCTTCCCCTAACTCTTCTCTCACCCCTCTTCATTCCTAGCCTACTGTCTCTTCCAAGAAAGCTAAAAAAAAACACACAGTCCCTCCCCGCAATACCGGTCGCGTAAATAATCACGTGTAAATGGAGATTTTCACAACTTTTGAGGTTAAAGTTTGCATGTCACTTACCTTTAGGTTGCACTAATCAAGTCTTGAGGTCACAAGGTGAGTGTGAGGGCTCAGTTTGCACGATACAGCTTAGACGATACCGGTCGCTGGTTCTCACACGATACTACTCTCTGACAAGTGATAAATGAACTGAAATTTTTTTGGTTTTTATACTTTTTGATGACTGAACCTGAACTACACTATCTTAGCAATTTTTTTGGGATTTTTCTTGGTGATCTTGGCTTAATCCTACTATACTCCTCTTCTCCTCTTCTCCTAACCTAACCCTAACTCTTCCTTCTCTCCCTTCCTACTAACCCTAAACCTAAAAACTCATTACACACACCTCTGGGATGTGAAGTAACAAGTGCTGAAGTGGTTGACTACTTCCAGTGAACGACTTCACTTCTACAAGTACGATTTCATCACTCTCGAGATATAACCATCACGAAGGCACCTTGGCTGAGTGTTCCCCAGCAACGGTGCCAAAAACGTGTGTACCTAAGTCAAAAAGACTTAAGGACTTGTGCCAAAGAGACTAAACCTCATTTGCCACACAAGTGCATATAGTGGGAAATTGACACACACTTATTTGTCAATCCGATCAAATGATCTAACCAAGTGTATGAGGACATGTGCACACGTGATGGAAAATGAAGTGGTTCAGCTTATATGCATGAGAAAAGATTAATCCTGTTGGTGCATACCAATCACCAATTGAAGGCTTGGAAGACCAAATGATGAAGGAAGAATCAATTCCTAAAGTGTGGAAGAAGATTACATTCAGAGGACAAGAGAAGTGTACACATATGTACATTAGCATAGTCATAGATGACTTAGATCATTTTGTTCAGTAAGAATTATGTACAAATTATCTATAAATACCTTGAGAAAAGTCGGGGCATGTATGAGAGCTTATGTGACATTAGTTAGAAGTCAAGTTTGAGGAAGTTAGAAGTCATGAAAAAGAGGAAAGTGAGTTTGTGTTAGCTCTCATCACTCAGTTGTAATTTTCTGAGTTAATGAAGAAATATTGCGCCCGATCTTTTCGTGTCTGCTCCTTCTGTGTTTGATCATTTGTGAAATCCTTTTGAGGATATCTAAGTTGTTAGTTAATGAGCCTGTGACCTGAATTTCAGAGTCCAATTGTAAACAGGCTAGGAGAATTGTGAGTAGGAACATTCATATGTATTGAATGTCTACAGTTCTCTGAAACAGGTGCAAATTTCGTGTTTAATCTTTTGGTCAGTGCTCACTCCATAGTTTAAAGTTTTGTGCAAGCAAGCACTTAATCTTTAAGTTGGAAGGTGATCTACTCGTGGCTAAAAGCATTTAGCAAAACGGTTTAGATATTGTGAGAATCAAAGTTAAGAAGTTAGGGATGTCTGAATCGACTTTTCAGAAGTACAGTTTCTGACATAGGTAACTTGAGAAGTTGATTTCTCAAGCTACACTTAATCTTTTGAAGAGATTCAACTTGGAATAGATGCGCAATCTCTAGGAGATGATTCGTACAAAGTTTCATCAAAAACTTTACAGAGTTGATAGGTCAATGTGAAGAAATACTGCAGCAGACTTTTCTGTGTATCATCCTCTTCACAGAATTGTTAATTTTTGATAGCTAGTAATTGATCTTTTAAATGTGTGAAAGGTTTTGACTTATTCTTGGTATAGAGGTGCTCTAATCACAAGAATAGGTTGTTCTTTTGGAGATTAACACTCTCCATCAGTGGTATCAGAGCAGGAGACATCAATTTGAAGAAAAGGAGGATCCCGACTGCTGCAGATTCAAGAAATTCAACACTTGAAGGACCAAGAAGTGAAAGCTTGGAGTCAAAGCTTGAGGAGAAGATTATTTGACATCAAGAAAGGCAAAAGGAGTTCAATTCGAAGTAAAGGTACATACATTGTTTGTAAAGCTTGAAGTTTCAATACACAGGTGGATACAAGATGGGAGAAAGCTTGCAGATTGATAAGCTAGATAGGGAGAACTATCCAGCATGGTCCATGAGGATGGAAGCACACCTCATGAGCAAAGATCTTATATCATTTATTACAGGAGATGAAGAAAAACCTGAGTTTGCAGATCCAAGTATTCCTACTAGGGAAGAACTTGCAATGTTGAAGACTTGGATGAGAAAGGATGCTCAAGCAAGGAGTATCATCTACATGTCTGTAAATGATTACCTTTTACCTCACATTAGAGGTTTGGAAAGTGCTACAGATGTTTGGAATGCCTTGGAAGAGCATTTCCAAAATACAACTAAGTCAAGGAAGTCCTCACTATGGGCTGAGTTCACAACCTTCAAGAAGAAGAGCTCACAATCAATTTCAGATTATGTGGCAAGGATGAAAGATATTGCAGATAGCTTGGGAGCAGTGGATGAAGATATTGAAGAAGAAAAGTTGGTAAGACAAATACTTACAGGTCTAAGAGGTGATGAGAAGTGGAAGCCTTTCATATTGTCCATAGAATTGTCACTTGATCACTTTACTCCTGACCTTAATCAATTGCTAGGACACATGCTAACCTTTGAGCAGGATCTTAAAGGAGACAATGATAGAAGTACAAGTCAAGCTATGTACTCCAAGGACAAGAAAAAGAATGGCAAGGGAAAGCAATCAAATGATGATGAAGGGAATTCAAATCAAGCCAACTTCACAAAAGGGAAGACAAATTTCAGAGGTAAAGGAAGAGGAGGTAAGAACAAAGATAATGCTAAAGCTTGTTGGATTTGTGGCAGAACAAATCATTTGGCAAATGATTGTTGGTATAACAATCAAAGTGGAGGATACAACAATCAGAATTATAGTCAAAGAGGTAGAGGAGGCAGAAACCAAAGAGGTAATTTCAGAGGAAGAGGTGGTAGGACATCATATGGTAGAGGAGGTGGAAGAAACTTCCAATCTCAGTCCTACAACAATAATTATTACAATTATGCATCAGATCAGAAGGATGACATGACTCTTATCTTGAATGCAACTCATGAATCAATGGGAGAAGATCAAAGAGTGTTTTATATTGACTCAGGGTGCAGCAACCATCTGAGTGGGAATCTATCCTTGATGACTGATATGGAAGCAAGGGTGAATGGACATACAGTTCAAACAGGTGACAATACCAAACATAAAGTGGAGAGCATTGGATCAGTGAAGACAAAGAATGGAAGTACACTTCTGAGCAAGGTACTTTATGTTCCTACTATTCCTAAAAATTTGATAAGTGTAGGGCAAATTGTGGAGAAAGGATATGAGGTAAGATTCACAAATGATGGTGTTTATGTACAAGATCCAAATCAGGGATATAGAACCATAATTGCAGGTAAAAAGGAGGGAAGATTGTTTACTCTCAAAGTCCAAGGTAATGTGGGACATGCATTGTTTACCTATGGAGGTCAAAAGGTATCTGAATTAGACCTATGGCATAAAAGGCTAGGTCATTTCAATGAGAGAGCTATAAAGGAGATGTCAAAGAATCAGGTGGTGCTTGGATTGCCAAACATTGAAGGGCAACATATGGTGTACAAGTGTGAAGCTTGTCAACTAGGTAAAGCACATAAGAGTTCTTACAATAAATCAGGGTACAAGTATTCAAATATGCTTGAATTGGTTCATACAGATGTATGGGGTCCCTCAAGGGACTATAGCATAAATGGATCCAGATATTATGTGTTGTTTGTTGATGATGCAACCAGGTGGATTACTTTGTATGTAATCAAGGATAAATCAGAAGTTTTCAAGACATTCAAACATTTTCATGTCTATGCAGAAAGGATCACAGGACAAAAGCTAAAGAGGTTAAGATCAGATGGAGGGGGAGAGTATTTCTCAAAAGAGTTTGATGATTATTTGTGGAATGCAGGTATCAAAAGAGAAGTGACTTGCAGGTACTCCCCTCAACAAAATGGAGTAGCAGAAAGGAGGAATAGGACTCTTGTAGAGTTTGCAAGAGCCATGATGAAGGAAAAGAATTGTCCAAATTACTTATGGGCAGAAGCCATTAACACTGCAACATACCTTGTGAATAGGTTGCCTTGCAAAGCTTTGGATGGAGGAACCCCTTATGAAGCATGGTGGGGTAAGAAGCCTAGTCTTGATCATTGTAAAGTATTTGGATGTATTGCATATGCCTATGTTCCTTCACAATTAAGACATAAGCTAGAACCAAAAGCAGAGAAGTATGTGTTTATTGGATATGATGATAGACAAATGGGTTACAGATTGTGGAGTCCATCCACAAAGCAATTTCTTGTTACCAAAGATGTGACATTTGATGAGCAAAATGTGTGGTATTCAGGATCACCAAATGAGTATACAGGTGTTGAAGAAATTCAAAGAAAAGGAAAGGCAAAGGTAAAAGTTTGTGAAGAAATTGTTGATGAAGTTGACTCTAGATGTAGAGTGCAGGATCATGTAGAAGAAGGGCCAAGGTTTGATCCAGAATCAAATGAGGCTGAAACTTCAAGAAGTGCAGAAATCAGGAGATCTACAAGAGAAAGGAAAGAGCCTATAAGGTATAGCTATGATACATCTTTCCTAACAACAAGAGATTATGCTTACATTGTGAAAACAGAAGAAGATCCAACCACTTATGAAGAAGCCAAAGGTAAACAGAATTGGGAGAAGGCAATGCAAGAAGAGTATGATGCTCTACTTGAAAATGAAACTTGGGAATTAGTACCAAGACCAAAGAATCAGAAAGTCATTGGATGCAAGTGGGTATATAAAACAAAGAGGTTTGCAGATGGTAAGGTGTCTAGATATAAGGCTAGACTTGTGGTTAAAGGTTATGCCCAAACTTATGGGGTAGATTATGATGAAACCTTTAGTCCTGTTGCTAAGATGTCTACAATTAGGACATTGATTGCTATTGCTACTTGCAAGGGATGGAAATTGTCACAATTGGATGTGAAGAATGCATTTCTTAATGGTTACATTGCAGATGAAGTATATATGGAGCAACCAGAAGGCTTTATGGAATCAATTGGATCAGATTATGTGTGTAAGCTCAAGAGAGCTTTATATGGGTTGAAGCAAGCCCCAAGAGCTTGGAATTATAGATTGGTCAAGTTCTTGAATGAATGTGGATTTCAAGCATCAAAGGCAGATAGTAGCTTGCTAGTGAAGGCAAGTGAAAATGGATATATTTACATGTGCATTTATGTTGATGATATTATTGTTACAGGAACAGATGCTCAAGGAATCAATGAACTCAAGAAGCAAATAGAGAAGGAGTTTAAGATAAGTGATTTGGGAAACTTATCTTATTTTCTAGGAATGCAGATTGTGTATACTCAACATGGAGTATATGTTTCACAAGAGAGATACTTGAAGAATCTTCTAGTCAAGTTTAACATGGAAGATTGCAGGACCTCAACTACACCATTGGAGGTAAATCATAAATTGAGCAGGTATGGAGGTGAAGAGTTCAATGATATGAAGAAATATCAGAGTTTGGTAGGTAGTTTAATCTATGCTACCTTGACAAGACCAGATCTATCATATGCAGTAGGTGTGTTGTCACAATTCATGCATTGTCCAAAGAAGACTCATTGGATTGCAGCCCAAAGGGTACTCAGATATATCAAAGGAACCCTAAGTGAAGGTTTGTATTATGGTTTCACTTCTGACACAAGAATCAAAGTGTTTAGTGATGCAGATTGGGCAGGTGACTCAGATGATAGAAGGTCTACTCATGGATATCTATGTTATGTTGGAGACAAGTTAGTGTCTTGGTGTTCAAAGAAGCAACATACAGTTGCTTTATCATCCACAGAAGCTGAGTATAAGGGAATGGTAGAAGCTGCAAAAGAAGTCATATGGTTGAAGACCTTGATGAAAAGTTTTGAGATTGATCATAGTACTCCAATAATTTTTGGAGACAATATGAGTTCTTTGTATTTGGCAGCTAACCCTGTTTTTCATGCCAGGACTAAGCATATAGAGATTCAGTATCATTTCTTGAGGGAAAAGGTACTAGATAAAGAGATTGAAGTGATGTACACTCCAACAAAAGAACAGGTGGCAGATATGATGACAAAGAGTTTGGATGGACCTAAGTTACAAAGGTTCAAAGACATGGCAAGTATCAAGAAGACAGAGAAAACCTCAATTGATGATTGAGGGGGAGCTGTTGGTGCATACCAATCACCAATTGAAGGCTTGGAAGACCAAATGATGAAGGAAGAATCAATTCCTAAAGTGTGGAAGAAGATTACATTCAGAGGACAAGAGAAGTGTACACATATGTACATTAGCATAGTCATAGATGACTTAGATCATTTTGTTCAGTAAGAATTATGTACAAATTATCTATAAATACCTTGAGAAAAGTCGGGGCATGTATGAGAGCTTATGTGACATTAGTTAGAAGTCAAGTTTGAGGAAGTTAGAAGTCATGAAAAAGAGGAAAGTGAGTTTGTGTTAGCTCTCATCACTCAGTTGTAATTTTCTGAGTTAATGAAGAAATATTGCGCCCGATCTTTTCGTGTCTGCTCCTTCTGTGTTTGATCATTTGTGAAATCCTTTTGAGGATATCTAAGTTGTTAGTTAATGAGCCTGTGACCTGAATTTCAGAGTCCAATTGTAAACAGGCTAGGAGAATTGTGAGTAGGAACATTCATATGTATTGAATGTCTACAGTTCTCTGAAACAGGCGCAAATTTCGTGTTTAATCTTTTGGTCAGTGCTCACTCCATAGTTTAAAGTTTTGTGCAAGCAAGCACTTAATCTTTAAGTTGGAAGGTGATCTACTCGTGGCTAAAAGCATTTAGCAAAACGGTTTAGATATTGTGAGAATCAAAGTTAAGAAGTTAGGGATGTCTGAATCGACTTTTCAGAAGTACAGTTTCTGACATAGGTAACTTGAGAAGTTGATTTCTCAAGCTACACTTAATCTTTTGAAGAGATTCAACTTGGAATAGATGCGCAATCTCTAGGAGATGATTCGTACAAAGTTTCATCAAAAACTTTACAGAGTTGATAGGTCAATGTGAAGAAATACTGCAGCAGACTTTTCTGTGTATCATCCTCTTCACAGAATTGTTAATTTTTGATAGCTAGTAATTGATCTTTTAAATGTGTGAAAGGTTTTGACTTATTCTTGGTATAGAGGTGCTCTAATCACAAGAATAGGTTGTTCTTTTGGAGATTAACACTCTCCATCAAATCCACCTCTCTAACTCACTAAAATATTGAAAGTGTCTGTCGCGATACCTCTTACATTAGTTTTTAGTAAATCGAGGATTTTTCTCAACTCCAAACTCCGAATATAGTCAATAGCAGACTCCTTTCGAAGCTCTTGACGAGACGCATCTACTGGAGGTGGTTGCACTCAATTCTGACAATCATGCTTCAAGTTATGGCCAAAATAGTGAATGGTGGGAAACACCCACACTCACTCCACAACTCTTAGCTCACACACACACTACAGCAACTCAAAAACAGTGGGGAGGGGTAGACAACAGTCCTACACACACATTTCAAGCATTACACACAGATAGAAGATCAAAGAGAAGATGGAAATCTGCAAGAAAAAAGCAATTTCGAAAATCAGCTGCTCTCCTTTTTCACAATGGCAAAAAGTCTCTAGAAAGAGTCACAAAGTGACTTATATACATGTGCCATAAATTTGGTCCTTTCACACAAGAGACCGGCACTTTATTACTAAAAAGTGAATTTCCTACTAATTTATAAGGAATATAGTACAATGAGTTGAGATTATGCATCTAGAGGACTCCTCTAGTGCATTTACATGGCTTGAGGGAATTTCCTAAGACTTTGAAGAAGAAAAATGTGCCCATTAATTTGAAAATTTTGGGGCTCCTCTTTTGTGCCTCTTTGCTCTGCAACATTAGGCTCAATGGGACTTATCGTTCCATGTGTTTGTTGATGCATATGATATTGCTATTGGGAGTGTTTTAATGCAATTCCATGAAAAATTGTATCGTCCAGTATAGTATGCTAGTAGACATCTAGATCCTGCAGAACGAAATTATGCAGTAATAGAACATGAGTGTCTTGGCCTTATTCATTCCATTCAAAAGTTCCAACATTGTCTCCTTGGCCATAAATTCACCTTTCATGTGGATAATTCTACCTTGAATAATCTCGTATGATAGCAAAGTTTGGATGGTAGACTCATGTTGAGGTTAGACATCTACGGAAGCACGCAAACAACACAAGGAAAAAGAAGAAGCTTGCAGCACAACACACAATACTGAATGTATTACTAGAGAATGTACAAAGATAAGTAGTCCATTAGGGCAATAGGCATATATACAAGCCGCGGGAAAAAAACCTCCTAAAGAGGGAAAAAAGTGCCCTGGCGTTCCTAGTGTGATCACACACATCACTACCTAAATATATCAACAAATCCCCCCTAGGAGTGATGCGGTGAACAAGGAGCTGGCACTCATGCATAAGGAAGTGCCAAGCTATGTGGAATCAATCCACAAAAGGAAGTAAGCCCAAAGCTTTGCGGAAAGCTTCAAACTTCTCCCTAGGCAGAGCCTTCCTGAAATGGTCTGCAATGTTCTCCTGCGTGGGCACATATGCCAAGCTGATCTCCCCAACAGAGAACCTCTCCCTGACATAATGATAATGCACCTCAATGTGCTTAGTGCAAGCATGGAACACAGGGTTCCTCGCAACTGCCAATGCGCTTTGACTGTCAGTGAAGATGGTGGTGGCAGAAGACTGGCCAACACCCAAATAAGCCATAAGGCATCTGAGCCACACACACTCAATAGTAGCTGTGAAAGCTTCCCTATACTCAGCCTCACAACTAGAAGTGGCCACAGTAGGCTGCTTCTTGCTCAACCAAGATATACATGAGCTACCAAGCATGAAGCAAAAGCCACTAGTGAACACATGAGTGTCATAGCAACCAGCCCAATCAGAGTCAGAAAAAGCATGCAAATCTGGCGTCAGTGATCCCCTCTTGGGATAAAACAACCCAAGTAGCCGAGTACCACTCAAGTAGCGAAAGATGTGCTTAACTGCCTGCCAATGCTTAACACCTAGGCAATGCATAAACCTGCTCATCTGTGAGACAGCAAACTAAATATCTGGTCGAGTAATGCATAAGTAAATCAAGCATCCAACAACATACTGATAGAGAATAGCATCAAATGTGTTGAAGATAAATGTACAAGCTCATTTTCATATGAGCCATGCTTGGATAAACTTACCAAATATAAAGATAAAGGAAAAGGAGAGAAAAAAAGGAAAAAATAATAAAAGAAAAAGTCTAGTCAAAACTTCATGATGAGTAAGAGATACAATATCTTGCCTTGTAGTTAGCAGCATGTAGTGGAGAAAGTGGTGAGTTAAGAAGAAGGCACAAACTTCTTCACATGCTCATTGGTTATAAAAGTGAAGTGGGAGCACATTCAAAACAAGGAGAGAAAGAGGCAAGAGCTCTCAGTAGTCGGATCTAGCCATTTTGTCATTTTGGTTTTCCCTTAGACTCCTTCCAGCCACATGTCAGTTTGTACATAGCTCTGTTGCAGAGCTCATATCTCAGTACATATGTAACCATTTTGTGCGTTTAAACATTCATTGGAAAGCTTATCTTGTGCAATTTCTGCATATCAAATATCTCTTTGAAAGCTTATGTAGTTTGTGAGATATCAGTGAAAGAGTGAAGTCTAGTTTTTTAGTATACCTATGTAGATAGGTAGTTTATTTTGGTCGGTTCAGTTTCCTGATCAAAACATATCCAAATTGCGTGATTTTTATCTTGTTAGAAAGCCCTTGGCATCTACTTTCACTGTCTCAAATATCTCCTTCAGATCATTCATACTGTGTGAGATCTCTTTCAGAGAGTAAAGTCCAGTTTTATAGTGTACTTATGTGTGCAGGTGGTCTATCTTGATGAGTTGAGTTTCCTGATCAAAACTCATCCAAATTACTTGATTTTTAGCTTTTGAGAAATCTATTTGTATCTACTTTCTCTGTATTAAATATCTTTCTCAAAGAATATATATTCAGAGAGCTATCAGTCTGAGAGTGAAGCTCAGTTCTTCAGCATACCTGTGTGGACAGGTAGTTCATCTTTGATAGTTTTGTTTCCTAATCAAAACTTGTTGAAATTCAGTCATTTATAGCTTATTAGAAAGCTTATCAAAACTTGTCGAAATTCAGTCATTTATAGCTTATTAGCTTTGATAGTTTTGTTTCCTAATCAAAACTTGTCGAAATTCAGTCATTTATAGCTTATTAGTTTTGTTTCCTACTTTGATTGAATAAAGTATCAAGTCCATTTGAGTTTTGTGTTGAGAGAAACAAGCTATCTAAGGTGCAGATGTTTGTCCAAGTGCTGGACATACAAGGGTTCACTACACACTTCCGTTGCGCATAGGAGAACTCATTCTCCACAGTTGGTATCAGAGCGAACCTGGTGTTGAAGCTTCATCATCAAATCTGGAGTTGAAGCAAAGCAAAATAGGAGCTACAAAACAAGAGGGAGCTTCACAAACGCAAGAGCAAAGGACTATAACTATTCGAGGTAACTCTCAAAGTCTTTGATACTCTTCAATGGCTGACTTGGGTCAACAAGTAGAGAAGTTGGACAAGGATAACTATCCCGTGTGGAAGTTTAGAATGACCAACTACCTAATGGGCAAAGGCTTGTGGGGTATTGTGAGCGGCGATGATGCTTAACCTCAAATCAATCAAGCTATGGCCACCGAAGTCCAAAGGAGGCAAGCAAAAGAATGGGAAGAGAGGAATAGGAGAGTCATGTTCCTCATTTCGCAAGTCACTACTCATGCCATGGTAGGGCATATTCAACATCTAAAGAAAGCTAAGGATGCTTGGGAAGCTCTTGAAAGGATGTATTCAACAAATACCAAAGCTAGGAAACTTCAACTCAAGAATGAGTTGAACACAATCAAGAAAAGTTCGAGTCGATCCATAGCTGAATATACTTTGAAGATTAAGGAGCTAAGCGATGCTTTAGCTTCTATTGGCACAACGGTTGAAGACGAAGATCTTGTGTGTTATACTCTCAATGGCTTGAGAGAAGAGGAAAGATGGAAGCCTTTTATAACTTCCATTAACTTGAAAGATGTATATCCAGGTTTTGAACAACTAATCCCTCATCTTGTCACAGAAGAGCTTAGCTTCGGTGGTCCCAAAGGAAAGGACAGCCACAACCAAATGTTATATGCAGGTCGAGGCAAAGGAAGAAACTCAAGAGGAGGCTCAAGAGGAAAAGGAAGAGGTCACAACCACTCCAACTACAATCAAAACAATTCGGAAGACAACAAGGATGCATCAAATGCCAACACACAAGGAAGAGGTCGAGGTAGAAGTAGAGGAAGAGGCCGAAGCTCCTACAATTCTCATAAAGGTATAACATGTTATCATTGTGGTAAAGTAGGACACTATGCTAGTGATTGTTGGCTGAAGAATGGAAGACCAAATGGAGGCAATGAAAGGAACCAAAGCAAGTACGCAAGCACCTCAAGTGAAGGAAGCAAGGACACACTACTTGCAATGAGACATGAGTATAGAAGCTCTTGTGAAGATGACAAAAAATGGTACATTCATTCAGGTTGTAGTAACCATATGTCATGCCAAGGAAGTTTGTTCACTAATCTATAGGTACCAACTGGAAAAGGATGTGTTGAAACAGGTGATGATACTCAACACATGATTGAACACATTGGAGATATAAGGCTTGGAGATACAAGCAGAGCAAAGGTACTATCTAATGTTCTTCATGTTCCTACAATTTCAAAGAACTTGATTTCAGTAGGACAAATGGTAGAGAAGGGTTATCATGTCATATTCAATGAGAATGGATGCTTCATAAAGAATCCAAAGGAAGGTTTCAAGGTCATTGCTCGAGGTAGAAGAGAAAGAAGGATGTTCACTTTGGACGTCCAACATCCACATGGAAAGGTCATGTACATTCAATGTGGGAACAAGAAGATTTCAGAGCTGGACTTATGGCACAAAAGAATAGGACACATCAACATTCCAAAGCTGAAGGACATGAGCAAACATGAAGTGGTAAGAGGTCTTCCAAAATTTAATAGCATTGGACTACATGAGTTATGTGAAGCTTGTCAACTAGGAAAGCAAACGAGGCAGCCATTCAAGAGGAGCAATTATGTGGCTCCAAATGTCTTGGACTTGATACATACGGATGTATGGGGACCAACCCAAGAGGCATCAATGGCTGGTAATAGATTTTTTGTCACCTTCATTGATGATCACTCAAGAAAGGTATGGCTGTTTTGTATGAAGCAAAAATCAGAGGTGTTTTCTATATTCAAAAGATTCAAAGTTGAAGTTGAAAAGGAAACAGGAAGGTCTATCAAAACCTTAAGGTCCGATGGTGGAGGAGAATACTTCTCCAAAGAATTTTTAGATTTTCTACAAGAGAATGGAATCAAAAGGCAGTTCACTTGTAGGTACACACCACAACAAAATGGAGTAGCTGAGAGGAAAAATAGGCAAATTGCTGAAAGTGCAAGATGCATGCTCAACGAGATGAAGGTACCATTGTACTACTGGGCTGAAGCTACCACAACCGCCATTTACTTGATGAATAGGTGCACAACATCGGGAATACATCACTTGACTCCAGAAGAGGTATATTCCGGTAAGAAACCTGACCTTACACACCTCAAAGTGTTTGGATGTGTTTGCTTTGTTCACATTCCACAAGAAGTTAGAACAAAGATGGAACCAAGATCAGAAAAATGCATTTTCATCGGCTTCTCGATGGAGCAAAAAGGATACAAGTGTTACAACCCTAGAACAAAGGAATTAAGAGTCTCGCGAGATGTGGTCTTTGATGAACTAAGACCATGGTATGAAGATAAAGGAAAGGAAAAGATTCTTGAAGAAGATTGTGATGATTGTGCAGGAACAAATCAAAGAGAAGTTCAACAATCAAGCACAAAGGCTTCAGGTCCATAGGCATCTACATCAAATGAAGAATGTTCAACATGGAGGGGGAGCCATTCTTTGTCTCCAAATTCAGCTCATAGTAGAGCCAAAGATGCAAGTGCTACTCCAAACAGTGAGGTAGATGCAAGTGAAGAAGAATATGAAGAGGTAATCACTCCGATGGTAAAGCTAAATAGGTTAAAGAAGCAACTCTCTAAAGGCAATGAAAGAAGATCTTCAAGGACAAGGTATCCAACTCAAAGGTTGAGTTATGATAGTTTTATGGCGACACATTTTGCATACATGATGCAGGTTATCAAAGACAAAGAGCCTGAGACATATGAAGAAGCTTGCACACAAAAGGAATGGAAGCAAGCTATGAAAGAGGAGATCAAAGCTCTCAAAGATAATCACACATGGGAGCTAGTGTCAAAGAAAGAAGGTATGAAGATTGTTTCAAATAAATGGGTGTTTAAAGTAAAGAGGAATGCTGATGGTTCACTAGCTAGATATAAAGCTAGATTAGTTGCCAAAGGATATAAACAAACACAAGGCATAGATTATGATGAAGTTTTCAGCCCCGTTGCAAAGATGGGAACTATCTGAACCTTAATAGCAATTGGTGCTTCAAGGAGATGGCCATTATATCAACTCGACATCAAAAATGCCTTTCTCAATGGAGAACTACAAGAAGAGGTATACATGAGTCAACCGGTTGGATTTGAAGATGAAAACCATCCAGATTTTGTTTGCAGGTTGAAGAAGGCACTTTATGGCTTGAAGCAAGCACCAAGAGCATGGAATCAAAGATTGGTAGAGTATCTAACTAAGTGTGGATACAACCCAAGTAGTGCAGATCCTTCGTTGTACATGAAGAAGGAAGAAAATAGAGAGGTATATATTTGCATATATGTCGATGACCTCATCATAACAGGAAACGATGTTACAGGGATTAAAGATATCAAAAGGAAGCTTGGTAAGGAGTTTAAAATTTCAGATCTTGGGGAGCTGAAATATTTTTTAGGAATTGAAGTTGTTTATGGAAAGAGTGGCATCTACTTGATGTAAAGGAAGTACTTGTTGGATGTTCTTTTTAGATTTGGAATGAGTGAATGCAAACCACTCACTCAACCCATGGACACAAATACAAAGATTTGTTCAAATGATGGAAAACCATTGGAAGATGTAACGACATACAAAAGCATTGTAGGATCATTGATCTATGCAAACATTACAAGACCTGATTTGTCTTATGTTGTTGGTGTACTTTCTCAGTTTATGCAAGCCTCGACAAGTGAACACTTAAATTCAGCCAAGAGAGTGTTGGGATACATAAAGCATACAGTTAATCATGCTTTGTTTTACAAGTTTGATGAAGAATTGCAGGTCAAAGGCTTTAGTGATGCTGATTGGGCAGGCTCAAAGGGAGATAGAAGATCAACCTCAGGTTATGTGTTCATGATAGGAAGCAAACCTATCACGTGGAGCTCAAAGAAACAACCTACTGTTGCACTTTCATCTCTGGAGGCTGAATGCAGAGGATTAGCATTTGCCACATGTGAAGCAATGTGGATTAAAAAGCTTTTGGCTGATCTTGGAGTGCAAGTTGGAACCATCCCTATATATGGTGATAACATGTCAAGTATCTACTTGGCAAGCAATCCTATGTTTCATGCAAGGAGCAAGCACATAGAGGTCCACTACCATTATGTAAGGGAGAAGGTGCTGAGCAAAGATGTGGAGATAAAGTTCATTAGAACCAAAGAACAGGTTGCAGATATTTTTACAAAGTTCTTGGATGCTTCTAAACTCAAAGGCTTCAAGGATGTGATAAATTTGCAGGACATGGATGAAGATAACTCCCAAATGAGCTTGAGGGGGAGTGTTGAAGATAAATGTACAAGCTCATTTTCATATGAGCCATGCTTGAATAAACTTACCAAATATAAAGATAAAGGAAAAGTAGAGAAAAAAAGGAAAAAATAATAAAAGAAAAAGTCTAGTCAAAACTTCATGATGAGTAAGAGATACAATATCTTGCCTTGTAGTTAGTAGCATGTAGTGGAGAAAGTGGTGAGTTAAGAAGAAGGCACAAACTTCTTCACATGCTCATTGGTTATAAAAGTGAAGTGGGAGCACATTCAAAATAAGGAGAGAAAGAGGCAAGAGCTCCCAGTAGTCAGATCTAGCCATTTTGTCATTTTGGTTTTCCCTTAGACTCCTTCCAACCGCACGTCAGTTTGTACACAGCTCTGTTGCAGAGCTCATATCTCAGTGCATATGTAACCATTTTGTTTGTTTAAACATTCATTGGAAAGCTTATCTTGTGTAATTTTTGCATATCAAATATCTCTTTGAAAGCTTATGTAGTTTGTGAGATATCAGTGAAAGAGTGAAGTCTAGTTTTTTAGTATACCTATGTAGATAGGTAGTTTATTTTGGTCGGTTTAGTTTCCCAATCAAAACATATCCAAATTGCACAATTTTTGTCTTGCTGGAAAGCCCTTGGCATCTACTTTCACTATCTCAAATATCTCATTCAGATCATTCATACTCTGTGAGATATCTGTCAGAGAGTAAAGTCCAATTTTATAGTGTACTTATGTGTGCAGGTGGTCTATCTTGATGAGTTGAGTTTCCTGATCAAAACTCATCCAAATTACTTGATTTTTAGCTTGTTGGAAATCTATTTGTGTCTATTTTCTCTGTACTAAATATCTTTCTCAAAGAATATATATTCAGAGAGCTATCAGTCTGAGAGTGAAGCTCAGCTCTTCAGCATACCTCTGTGGACAGGTAGTTCATCTTTGATAGTTGTATTTCCTAATCAAAACTTGTCCAAATTAAGTCATTTATTGCTTGTTAGAGAGCTCTCTTTGTCTACTTTGATTGAATAAAGTATCAAGTCCATTTGAGTTTTGTGTTGAGAGTAGCAATCTATCTAAGGTGCAGATGTTTGTCCAAGTGTTGGACATACAAGGGTTCACTACACACTTCCGTTGCGCATAGGAGAACTCATTCCCCACAAAATGCATCTCGAGCATCTTGAAGACTCAATCGTAAACCTATCTTCATAGGAGTGGCAATAGGCTTACAGTCTTCAAGGTTGAAACACTGCAATAATGTGTCAATATATTTCGTTTGACACAAAGCCATTCGACCATCAACGTGCATAAATTGAATGCCCAAATAGTGATGCAAATGCCCCAAATCAGACATCTCAAATGAGGCATGTAAATCAGCCTTAAAATCAGCAATATGCCTACTCATGAGGACCAGTGAGCAGCATGTCATCAACATAAACCACAATGATCAGAAGTACATCATTTGCACGCTTAACATATAAGGTGCTTTCAATTGGACTATTCTCAAAACCATGTGCAATCAGATAGGCATGTATCTTTTCATACCAAGCACGTGGTGCTTGCTTTAAGCGATGCCTTCTTTAACCTGCACACCTTGTTCTCATGCCCTTTCTGCACAAAGCCATGGAGTTGAAAAACATACACTTCTTCATGCAAGTCGCCATTCAAAAATGCTGTTTTGATATCCAATTGATGTACATTCCAACCATGATGAGCTGCAAGTGCACAGATGCTACGAATAGTATTCATTCGGCAAGTAGGTGCAAAGGTCTCATCAAAATCAATGCCTCTTTCTTGCGCATAACCCTTTGCAACAAGCCTAGCCTTATACATGTCAACTCTACCATCAAGCTTACACTTCAGCTTGTATACACACTTAGTCCCAATGGCCTTCTTGCCAGGAGGCAAGTCACATAAAGACCAAGTACCATTCTTCATTATATCATCATATTCAAATTGCATAGCAACCATCCAATTTTCTAAATTTTGTGCTTCATCAAACGAAACAGGCTCATTCTCATCACAGAGATTAGATGCAGCCATAGCATAGAAATCTGATGCAAACGAGGCACTATGAGAGATTGAACAAGTACGATATGATAGAGATGCATCTAATTTGCTATCATGCAAAGTTTGCATCTGCCCATTTTGGCATAGTTTTTGCCTGCTCAAGGTCACCTCTCTCATCAACGAGTGCATCATGTAAATCTGCATCAGAAATGGAATAATGTGCATCATCACATGAAACCTGCAAAGGCTGAGAAGCTGCCTCATTAGGACCAGCACTAGACTGTCCACCTGTAAAAAGAGGAAGCAAAAGATCATACATGTCTTTGGAGCTAACAGATGTCTCCTTAGTACATGAAAGCAATGGCTGAATAGCATCTTCCACAAAAACAACATCACGGCTAACCAGAATGTGTTTATTCTGTGGATGATACAGTCTGTGGATGATACAGATGATAGCCTTTACTTTCAGAACTATACCCAACAAAAACACATTTTATTGCTTTATCATCCAATTTTGTGCGATGTTGTTCAGGCACTAATGCATATGCCAAACAACCAAAAACACGCAGATGTGCAGCAGATGGCTTGCGATCATGCCAAGCCTCATATGGAGTGATAGACTGCAGCGCTTTGGTGGGACACCTATTAAGTACATATGCTGCACACATGACAGCCTCAAGCCAAAAACTATGTGGTAAAGCCTGAATCTTGACCATACACCTCGCCATCTCCATGAGTGACCTGTTCTTTCATTCAGCAACTCCTTTCTCTTGAGGTGTATATGGCACTGTACACTGGTGTTTTATCCCACGTTCAGCCAGAAATGCATTAATATCAGAAGACATATATTCCTCTCCTTGATCAGAACGGAGGGTGCCCATTTTACATGTTGACAGATTTTCAGCCAAAACCAAAAACTGTTTGAAGCACATGAACACTTCCGACTTTGCCTTCAATGGATATACCCATGCATGCCTAGAAAAATCATCGATGAAAGTCACGAAGTAAAGATAATTTCCGAAAGAAGGTCTCTGCATAGGACCACAAACATCACTATGTACAATCTGCAATTTCTGAGTAGCCCAAATTGAACCATCTTTTGGAAAGGAGGAACACTGCATTTTGCCCAAAATACAGCCTTCACAAACATGTTTTCTAGGTGCCTCATGTTTGGGCAAAGAGGACACCATTTCATATTTCTATGGGCGTAGCAAACTAGCAAAATTCAGATGACCAAAGCGTGCATGCCAAAGCTTTGCATCTAATATAGCATGAGAATCATGTATTGCACATGCCAAATCATTTATAGATCTTTCATAGTCTATGAGCTTATACAGCCCACAACATAAAATGCCAAAAGCAATAATCATGTCGCCATTCGACAGATCATGAACTGTACATCTGTCATCAACAAATTTCACAACGAATCCAATCTTGGCTAATGCAGAAACTGATAACAGATTTTTCTTGATCCTTGGCACAAACAAAGCATCCGACAAAGTGAAAGAACTACCATCAACAGTAGTCAAAATGATCTTACCAACTCCCATAACAGGATAAGAGGAGTTATTGGCGCATGTAACAGTATTCCCTGTAGAGGCAGGCTCGAGTGAAGAGAAGAAATTGTGCTACGAGGTAATATGTTTGGTCGCCCCACTGTTAAAGTACCAAATATTTGAGTCTACTGCAGACATGCACTGCTCATGAGAAGATGGGTCAAAACTGCAAACAGTAGTAAACGCCCATTCTTCTTCCTGCACAAGATTAGCAGACTCGGTTTTTGGTGTAGAGGCCTCTGCAACAACCATTCCAGCCTCTTTCTTCGTTGCCTCTTTAGCAGCCAGTTTTGGACAGTTATTTATGATATGATCATTTCCTTTATGGTACTTGCACAACAATTTCTCCTTTTCTGATTTCTTATCATCTTTCTCTTCCCTCTTTGATTGTGCAGAATTAGCAGATTTCTGCTTACTAGTTGAAGAGCTCTATTTTCCTTGGCCCTTCTGACTAGCTAGGAAAGCTTGATCTACAACACGCATAATGGACCTGTTCTGCATGGAGTGATCCTCCTGCAATAGAACAAAGACTAACTCCTCAAATGACAAGGCATTTGGATTGCCTTTCATCATCAACCGAAGAGTAGAAGTAAAACTCTGATATGAATTAGGAAGACCATTTAGAACGGTCTGCACAAGTGAGCTATCTGGTATAACCTCATCAACAACAATCAACTGTTCCTTCAAGTCTTCATTCATGTGCTCACTCTCCAACTGTTTTTGGAGGTAAGCAACACAAGTCTCATTCCTAGCTTGGTACAATGTGGTAAGTGTATCCCAAACATCCTTAGCTGTTCTGCATGAGTGAATGTGAGGAATAATGGAGCTTTTGACAAACAACGCTATCAATGCATGTGCCTGGGCATCTCTGCCATCCCAACGAATCTACTCTGCAGTAGGTGTAGCAGAAACGAGAGCACGAATAGGAATATGCAGAATATCATCATCTTCGACACCTTCTGCATCAGCTTGAGTACCTGCTGTTGTAACAGTTGCAGGTGTGATAGGACGTTTTTCAACACCCCGCACAATGTTCCATAGTCCTTTTGCAACCAATACATGCCGCATCATATAAGCCCACAACGGGTAGTTGGTACCATCCAACTTATCCTCAACAACCAACATACGAAATACATCACTACTTTCAGCCATGGCTGGTGAATAAAATACCTTGATGCAGAAAATTGACTGTATCTCAAAAAGTTGAACGGAACTACCCAGACGAGTTTTGCTAAACCTGTAACAGACTTCGAGACGCTTATACTGGCGAACAGAAACATGTATATACCTTTGGTACAAAAAGATGAAATAGCCTGCAGAAGCACTGCGATAGTGCATTCGGAGGCCGAAACAAGCTCAGATCGCGATGTTGGCACCACATAGCGAAGCTGTTTTGATCTCTGAAACACGTTGAGTATGCTCACTAAATTTCATGCGAATTTGAGACTGCAACCCGAGAGGTGTAGACGACACCCTAGATGAAGCGGCGAATATATCAACAACTCACACATTGGGTTCTCTTGTTGTAGGAATTTGATTATGATGTTATTCATTTGCATGATTCACCTCACACTATCGCTAATTTCCTCTCTCACCTGGGTTCAGGTGAAGCTCCTGTTGGGGTGGATGATTCATGTCCTGCCATCTACACTTCCCAGCCTAGCACTTCTCTTATTAATTGGGATTTAGCCGAATCTTATTGTGATACTTTGTTGACTTTCTTGACTATTGGCTGTCCTCGAAATTCCCTTCATTCCTGCTCCATATAAGTTGGCACTGTATAGCCATCATTTTTGCATTATGGTTGGCCAATTGTACTACTCCAATCCTTTGGAATATTGGCTTTGCTATGTTCCTACTCATGAGGTTCCTTCGATCTTTGCCTTTGCACATTCTGCTCCCACTTGTGGCCATTTTTTGGTTGATTTAACATATAAGAAGCTCTTGTAAAGTGGACTTTGGTGGCTTATGTTTGGACTTGTTATCCTTGTCAACATAATGGACAACCCCTCCCTTGACATCACTTTCCTCTTCAACCCATCCTCCCTCTTGAACCCTTTCAAAAGTGGGGATTTGACTTTTATTGGTCCCATTACTAACCTTGTTGTCCTTAACAACAATCGATACATTCTTACCTGTATAGACTATGCAAATCACTGGTACGAAGCCTGGGATGTTAAGTCGACCACAAGTTTGGTGGTTGCTAAATGTTTAACTCAAGATCTCTTTTGACATTTTAGTCTTCCTTTGGAAATTGTATATGATAGAGGCACACATTTTTCTAATGAATTGATGCAAACCCTCACACATTCCTTCCACATCACCCATAAATTCACCACCTCTTATTATCCAAGAGCTAATGGCTTAGCTGAAAGTACTAACAAAACCCTATTGACCTTGTTAAAGAAACTCATTACTGATTGTCAAGATCGTTGGGATTAGTTATTGCCTACTATATTCTGAGCGTATTGGGCTACTTATAAAGTAACTACTGGTTATACACCTTTTAAATTGGCTTATGGGATTGAGGTGATTGCTCCTATGGAAATTGTAGTTCCTAGCCTGCATGTGTCTATTGAGCAAAAATTTTTTCCTGAAGACTCCTTGTATGCTCGGATTGATGGCCTTTGTTCTTTAGATGAACAACATTTTGAGAGTTTTTTGTTAATGCAAGAACTGTAGCTTTGGCAGGCTCAAACTCATGATTGGTTTCTCAGAACCCCAATATTTCAAGAAGGCCAATTGGTACTCTTTTACAATTCGAAGTCCAACAATTTTCCATTAAAGACTCTTGCCGGAGTACTGATTAAAAACTCGATCAATGGGTCAAAGATTTTCCCTTTTTGGTCACCCTCCTTATGTGCAATCATTTATTTGCCACCTACAATTGCATGATTTTGCATGTTAGTTTATTGCATCTCTCCTCACATCACATTCATCATTTCCCCCATCCTCTAACCATAATGCCCTTGTTCCTCCTTCATGTTTAAATTCCCCTTGGTCTGCATTCTTCCCTTTATTGTTTTATGCATCCTTGAGCACTAGTGTTGCATCACTGCTACTCTCATATCACTTAGCTATGGATATTCTAGTGCTCATTGAGACAATTTGGGCTGTATTTTTTTATGCGACTTCTCAATTCTTGCACATCCGTAGGCTCTCTAGATTCACCCTCCTGAAATGGGATGCTGCTTTGGCGCACCCTATTGCTGAGAGTATCGTCCATTCCATCACTGTTGAACCTGCTTTCATGGTGCTTTGGACTATCTCGCTTAGTGGCATTGAACTACGAACTACACCAATCGAGGTTAGGTAGTGATTCTTCCTATCCATCGATGGCAGCTCATCAATTTATTCTATTTCTTGAGCTGGCATGAACAATTGTTTCCACATCATAGCTCTAACGAATATGTCATTAGCTGCCACCCTAAACCAGAGAGCTCTATCCTCCAATTCATGGTGGTAGTCATGAATTTGCAACACTGACCCTATGGCATATCTCGCCAATTATATTCCTTTGTTGCAGCTACTTCCCATGGGGATGAATTGGTCAATAGTTTGATTCCATAGAATTCATATGAAATGTTAGATGATTTTCCGACAGTTAGTCTAGGGCCATTGTCCTAAAACTCACCTTCTCTATCTCCTCTCTATAATATATCCTAGCAAATTCCCTATCTTTGTTCGTGTCATCCTCATTTTGTGCTAAAATTGCTCCTTTGACACCACCCACTCCAGAAGAGGATGAGAGCATTAACCTCATCTTCCGACGCACGAAACAACCCCACCAAGTCCACAATTCATTATCATCAGAGATTCATCTTTTTGGTCTAGGATCGGTGGCAGAACAATCGATCGCTGCCCACCAAGCCTCTCATTTAGCATCATCGATTGATTCTTTCCATTCTCTCAGTGGTTCTGCCCAGGCTTCCTCTAGTTCCTCCTTATTGCTTATTGATCCTATTGCTCTTGTCGATCAAGCAATGGAGGACACCATACCCCCTCCACCTCTATCACCCTCACCACACCCTCTAAACCACACCCATCATCTATTCCCTCCATGTCGCACACAACCTCTTTCACCTCTTCTCTGAACTATTCCCCATTGGCAGCTCCTCCTAGCCCAGATTGGCCCTCACTCTCTCCACCCCATCATCCTTGGAGTAACCCTGCGCACAAGGAGCATTTTGATGATAATGTGCCAGAACTTCCACCTCTTCGTGTGCCACACAAACAATTCTAGTAGTTTGGTGTTAATGACCAATGTGGACTTCAAGAATTCGGATGACTCATCACCTATTTAGTTCATATGCAAACACTCATTACCTGAGACATGGACCATTATCATCAGACCTATGCAACATTAAAGAATCACAATATGTGGCTGTACCAACATGTTCAACATCTCCACTAAGTTGTAAAAGAGTTTGATAATCACCAACTCTCTAAGGCTTTGTACAGAGAATTGAAACAAGTTGCATATTATAAAGGATTCTATGAGGGGGCTATGTGTGATATAGAGGATTGTAAGAAAAAGGCCCATAATCTTCAAGAGGCAAATGGGTGGCACCTCCTCCGTATTCAAGAACTCAAAAAAGAAACCATGGTGTAGTAGGCCGCCATCAATGAAGTCCACTTCCACCTGTAGTAGCAAGTACAAGACTATGAACTTCTATGGCAAACGACAGTGGCTTTGCAGGAATCGAATGAGCAATTTTCTACAAAGTCTGCTCAACAGGAGGAATCCGTTACTCAACTCCAGAATCATCTTCAAACATTGTAGACACAACTTGACCAAGAAACTACTTTGAAGACATAGGCCATTCACACTGTGCACACCAAACGACGCTGTCGTAAACACATCATGAAGCAAGATTTTCACTTGTAAGAGAAATTTGGTCTATAGTTGGCAAAGGTGCAGAGCAAGGCAATAGTTTCCTTGGCATCCACTTCCAACACAATTGCTGAAGGTGCAGTTACCTTATAACCCAATGAAGTGCAAAAGCTGTTGAAGACATTGCTAAAGAAGATTCAATCTACGTTCCAGATGCCAAAGATTCTTTTTGGAATGATATACATACACCCTCAGATATAGAGCAAGAAGATATAGATTAATGATTATATATATCTATAATTTTGGGTTCAAGTCCTTCGTGCATGCTAGTGTTAGGCCGCTAGGAAGACATTTTTGTAAAACCATATTTTTTGGTGAAGAGTCCTAACTTAATCGGTGGACTACTTGACTTGTAACCCTTCACAAAATTAATAAATCTTGATTCCTTCTCGGTGTATGTAGAGAGATAGGCATCGTAAATTATGAGCTATCGAACTGTGGCACTACATGGAAGTTTAACCATATGCTGAGTCTTTGCTGATTGTGTCTTTTGTCCATTTCATTTTTCTGTTGATGATTGTGATTGTAGAAGTATCTACGAGTGTAATCAGACTCTACACTAGATTGTGTGAAGTTCTTGTTCGATAAGTCTGAGTATTCGATGTCTGGGCAGTAAGTATTTTTTTGACGAGTAGTGCAATACGACAAATAAGTGGATTTGCTAGATAGAAGTCAATTCCTGATTCACTCAGTATCAGACTATTTGAAGTAACTAAGGAGTTGGAGAAACACAGGGATCTAGCCTATACTAGATTCTACCACCCAAGAACCCCTGGAACATGTTCCTTTCCTTAACCAGACTGGATAGAGGTTAACACGGCCAAGATGGTGCATGTCATTAAGCTCATCCAAGTGTCCCTCATGTGGATACCTTCCCAAGGGTCAACATATGCCTTCTAATTTCTCACGGGCTATCACATGCTTCCTAAATCAAGTGAGGATTCTTATCTCATGTATACCCCAAAGTGGCACTTAGAGAAGCTTATCCCAAAACTAAGGTTCCCATACCTTAGGATAAATCAAGCCTAATGATCATAATCATTAAATTGGGAGCTCATATGCATAAATACCCCAAGGGTTCAACCCAAATGTTTAAGCATGTGACAAGAGTAAATCAGGGGAAAAATCAAGGCTAATATACATCATATCCTAGTCATTAGAATCCATATATTTAGCCTTTCAAAACCATGATTTATACAATAATTTTCTAGGCATGCATGATTTTATCTATTAAATACAAACTTTGAAGTATTTATACGCTTTAAATAATTCTTGATTATGGTTGCAAATTTTTTAGCATGTAAAATGGGCACCCTTCATTGTGATTGGGGGTACATGCCTTTTGATTTTAATGTGTTTCAGCCTAAGCATGTGAATTTTTGAAGGTGATTCACATGAAGAAAAGTATGTATTTCAGTCCCATGGTTTTGTGCAAGAAGGGCATGAAAACAAAGCACGCAAGTTGAAAAAGGCATTGTATGGATTGAAGCAAGCATGATGTGCTTGATATGAAAAGAAACATGCCTACTTGCCAGTACATGGATTTGAGAATAATGTAATAGAGAGAACCTTGTATCTTAAGCGTGTAGATGATGAACTCCTAATCATTTTGTATATGTTGATGACAAGCTATTCATTAATCCCAATGAGAAGCATATTGTTGAATTTAAGGCTGATTTGCATGCCTCTTATGAGATGTCAGATTTGGGGCCTTTGTGTCATTATTTGGGCATTTAGTTTATGCAATTGGATGGGGTAATAACATTTTGTCAAATAAAATACATCAACACATTATTGTAGCATTTTGGCCTTGAATATTGCAAACATATTTCTACTCCCATGGAGACATGTTTAAGATTAAGTCTTCATGAAGGTGGAGATGCATTTGATGTTGTTATCCATCAACATGTTGTTGGATGCTTGATTTACTTATGCATAAGGTTGCCTGATATTCAATTTTTGGTCTCTCATATGAGCACGTTCATGCATAGCCCGTGTGTCAAGAATTGGTAGGTGGTTAAGTGCATATTTTGCTACTTGAGTGGTACTTGAGTACTTGGATTGCTTTATCCCAAGGGGGATCATTACCACTAGATTTACATGATTTTTTTGACTTAGATTGGGTTGGTTGTTATGACACTTACATGTCCACTAGCACTTTTTGGTTCATGATTGGTAGCTCATGCATATTGTGGTTGAGCAAGAAGTAATCTACTGTGACCACTTCTAGTTGTGAAGTTGAGTATAGGTCAACTTTCATAACTACTATTGAGTGTGTGTGCCTCAATTGCCTTTTGATTGATTTGGGTGTTGGTTAGTCTTCTATCACCACCATCTTTACTTATAGTTAGAGTGCATTATCAATTGCGAGGGACCTTGTGTTCCATGCTCGCATAAGTCACATCGAGGTGCACTATCATTATGTCAAGGAGGGACTCTTTGTTGGATAGATCAATTTGGTTTATGTGCTCACACAAAGTAATGTTGTAGACCTTTGCATAAAGGCTCTGCCATGGAGAAGTTTGAAGCTTTTCACAAAGCTTTGGACTTATTTCCTTTTGTGGATTTATTTCATTCCACATAGCGTGTACTTCCTTATACATGATTGTGAGATCCTCGTTCACCCCATCACTCCCAAAGGGGATTTGTTGATATATTTTAGCAATGATGTGTGTGAACATACTTAGGAATATCAATGCACTTTTTCCCATCTTTAGAAGCCCCCCCCCCCCCCATTTTATATATACACCTAAAACCCTAATGGATGACTTATCTTTATATTATTCACTTAGTAACACACACAATGCTATGCTCCAAGCTTTTTCTTCTTTCTTTTGCTATTTGTGTTCTTTCAAAGTCCTCAAACTCCAAAAAGATGAAACTCTTTCAAGGATAAGAACTTAGCCTAGCGATTCAATCTAATGGATGTGAAGGAGGAGGTCTTGGGTTCAATTCTCATAAGCAGTTCATGTGCTATAAGACTCCTAAATCCTTCTTGAAGCATCAAACTCAAGTGGATTGGGAAACATGTAGACCTACCATTAGTGGATTTGAGAGATGTAGGACAAGTGGTACACATGTCCACTTACTTAGAATGGGTCCTCTAGCTTGGAACTATATAATAGATGGTTGGGAGGTGAAGAACACCCTCTATGATGGTAGGATTAGAGCTAATTAAATTTCAAGGCTAAATTAGTTATCCATTTATTTCATGCATAATGTTTCGTTTTTTTTTTTGAAAGAAGAACAAAAAATTGCCTTGAAAGTTCTGATGAGTTATGCATACATCCTTAAAATAGGCACACAAATTACCTCTTACTATTAATCCTTAAATAGGCGCACAAATTACCTCTTACTATTAATCCTTAAGGTGAATTTACACACATACCCAATGGAACCCCTTTACCCCCAGTTCAAGGATTCATCATTGGAACCCCTTTACCCCCAGTTCAAGGATTCATGTTGATATGATTGAAGAGACTTAAACCTTGGACCTTCAACCTAGAGTTCAAGAGTGTTATCACCTTGATATCTTGATTGAAATTTTCCTTGGCCGTCATATAATTGATGAATGCATGCAAGGAAAAGTCATGTATAGTATACGCTTTCTTACTTGATGACACATTCTTCATGACACATACTTCATGACACATTCAAAGATGTGAGCAAGTGACATGCTTGAACCCAAAAATAAACTTGAGAGGGCAAAGAGAAGTTATCCAAGTACTTTCACAATGAATATCTTAACCTAAAAATAAACTTGAGAGGGCAAAGAGAAGTTAACCAAGTACTTTCACAATGAATATCTTGGTTGATTTTTTATCTTTGAATAACAACAAGGCGTTAATTAGATCTCAAATAGTAGATGTTTAAGATGAGTCTCTCATCCTCTTTTTCTATCTCTCTATTTTTCTCTTTCTTACTTTCTATTTCTCTTTCTCCCTCTCTCTCTCTTTATCTCTATATTTAATCACATGGTTATCAACAAATCCATTTTTTATACTACGTAGCATGGAAATCAAATGAGAACACAACTTTTCACATGTTCAAAACTTTAGTCGTTAGTACATTAGGGTGGCCGAATTTCATGCAAATGTGTCCCACTATAGCGACCTCAAACGCGTTCAAGTGTTCCATGGTCCATCCACTTTGTCACATGCGGGAGAGGGAACAAAACAAGATTACTAGAAGGAATTGCTATGTTTACTTCACTCCCCAAACCACACGAAATTAGTAGAAAGAATTGCTTTGTTAACTTCACTTCCCAATCCCATCATCCAAAGTGCGACATGAGGCTCTATAGTTCCATGTTTTTTTTATAATGGAGGTTGAGCAAGCGCATATTCCCTCAAGCTTTAACTTTGAAAGAACAACTTTACAAATGAATGGGTAATTTTACAAATAAATAGAACTTCCGTATCTCTAATAACAACTTTACAAATGAATGGGCAATTTTACAAATTAATAGGACTTCTGTATCCCTCAAAGGAGGGTTAAACAAGATCATGATTGGTTACAATTGATTTAAATTGGCCAAACCCATTAGATGTCCAATCCGAGGGTCGAACACAAGATCTCCGTCTCAAGAGACTATTGCTTAACCAACCACCTAAGGAAAGTGGACTATATTTCTATGTGAACTCACACACATGTTTATAAGTCCGATTGTAGGCGTACACTTTTGGACATGTGTATGTCCTGCACAATCTTCCAAGCACTGTGGAGTTTACGCATGGAGTCATCCACATTGGCAATTTGGCACACACATACGTGAGCGGCTAATGGGAAAATGGCAGGTTGAGGGCCCAAGACAAACTCTTGCCATGAGATGAGGGCCCAAGACAAACTCTTGCCATGAGATGAGGGCCCGTGAGGATTTTCAAAGAGCCTTTCACATATCAGTTCATTTGATCAAGTCCGCAGTCTGCTGTGGATTTATCTACCACTCGAGACTCGAAGCAGACTGTTGTATTCCACGAGGGGCACGCAGAAGGTAGAGTCTTCTTTACCATTCTGAGCGCTCGGTGGTACATATTGCACGGGCAAAATCTTCATCGATAACCCGACAGTCAAGGATTTCATCTACAATGGCGCTCTCCAGCTCCCTGCTCAACAGGAATGGTTGGGATGTGGAGTGTGCCCGACTTCCTATTGCTGCTTCCGCAGCTGACATCCGCAGAAGGACTGGAAAACAGAGCATCAGGATCCACCCTCGCTGCGATGCAGCTCCATCTTCCTCTCCGGCAGCTTCTGAGAGTTTCGACACGAAATCATTCCGACGCGATCTACGCAATAATGAATTGTATAATCGACAAGGCTTTGGTTACAAACAAGAAATGCTCGAGATAATGCAACAGGAATACACAAGTATGCTAGTTTATCCAGCTGTCTGCCCTTAGGCATGTCTATTAAGTATTGTATTAGGGCTACGGTAATGCGATTTAATGCACATCATCTATCTTCTTCCCCTTGTGCGTCGTAGTAAAAGTGTATGGGCATATCATGTATACATATTACATGCGATTCGCACATCAAGTCCTTTACTGTTGTCGATGAGACTAAAGTGTGGCACGCACATCTAAGCAGTTGCTTGATATCGGATGCGTTGCACACTGCCCGTGGAAGATCATTTTGACTCAGTAATTCACTCCTTGGCAGATTAAGTGTAATAAGTCCCTCGTCCGACATGCATATGTGCATCTGTATTCATAGTCTCTGGTTCATTCTCACCGCATGCCATGGGGGGGGGGGGGGGGCATTTGAGCTTTAAACTCCACCATACCGTATATTGCCTCCTTAAGTTCACGTCCCAATAATTGTTCACCATGTGGGAGTGAGATGATATGTCTTTTAAGATCGCCCATGTTATTATTTTAATCAGCAACTCTAATAAACATTTAGTAAGCCCATCTGGACAGGAGTTGTTTCCATGGTCTAACAGTGTTTGTTTTCTGTAGGTGACATTATAAAGACACTTAAGGAGAACAACAATGAGTACACTTGGGGCGACGTCACTGTCAAACTTGCAGAATCATATGGCTTTTGCTGGGGTGTTGAGCGGGCTGTTCAAATTGCATATGAAGCAAGGAAGCAATTTCCTAGTGAGAAAATTTGGATTACAAATGAGATCATTCACAACCCAACCGTAAACGAGGTGAGCTTCTCCACTGTCCAACATCGAGACAGCCTAATGTTTTTCACTTCAAAGATTCAGTTTTGACTCCATGTTGTCTGCTTTTCTTCTCTCTTTACCTGAAACGTGGATTATGTAGTCTTATCTTTCATGTGAACCACTGATTGTTGCGTCCATATCAATTGTGTTTACAGGCTTGATGGGATCCCCATGACTACATAGACAGACCTACATGCTGATGTATAATCACGTGTGTGCTTTTATTTGCTTGTGATGTCTGGGTGAATACGATGCATGGTTGTTCAATCACAATTAGGTGAGGATATACCTATTGGATTTGTTGGAATATATTGTCCCCGCTGTGGTAGTTTCAATTGTTTACTTATGTTTTTTCCTCGACTTAATGCAAAATATACGTGTGCCCCTCAACCTCCCTTCTCCTCTCCCAACGTTTTTCCCTCCTTTATTGTTACTGCTAATTTTATTGACCCTTTTTTTTATTGCTCATAGTCCATAATCTTTGGTATGCTGAATATCTCCTGATCTGCTTATTTGCTGAAAAACCTCAGTAAATAGATCTTATACATTGATGATTGATGTATACTAATTCTTGAATGGAATGTGCTTGTCATGGGAGTATTTGTTATTTGTCAAGATATATGTAGCTACGACATGAGTCATATACCAGCTTTGAAACAAGTGAAAATAATCTGGTTGGAAGGAGAAGAAGGTCAACATATTTTGGTAGGATCTTTGCATCATATCAAGATAACTTGGTCTTGAAATATGACAAGAGCTGTGCTTTCATGGAGTGTCGAAATATAATGAGATCTGTGCTCTCATGTTTATTATTCTAGAAGGATTTCAGGGTCACATTCTTTCACTTAGGATAATGAGGCCATCTGCCAGTTATTAATATGTGTAGCATAGAAGCAGAATGACATGATTTTGTGGAGCTTATAAGTTCTGTTTTTATCAGAGACTCACAGAGATGAAGGTGGATCTTATTCCAGTTGAGGAGAAAGGCAAGAACTTCAATGTGGTTGAGAAAGGTGATGTTGTTATCTTACCTGCATTTGGTGCAGCCCTTGATGAAATGCGCACGTTAGCCGAAAAGCAAGTGCAGATAGTTGATACTACATGTCCTTGGGTCTCAAAGGTACTAATGGACCCTTGTTTGATATCCCTTTCCTGTCAATACAGGTGTTTTATTCACTGTTTTGTTGGCACCGTCTTGTAGGTATGGAACACTGTAGAGACTCACAAGAAGTCAACTTGCACCTCTGTCATCCATGGGAAATATGCTCATGAGGAGACTGTCGCTACTTCCTCCTTTGCTGGCACGTACATCATTGTGAAGAATATCAAGGAGGTAAAGTTTTTCATCTGTTGTAACCTGTTGCATGCATTTTTCCGTTGCTGATGTATGATTTGTCATGATTCATACATGATCAGGCAACCTATGTTTGTGATTATATCCTTGGTGGAAATCTTGATGGTTCAAGTGGCACAAAAGAGGAGTTTCTGGAGGTTGGTAATGTGAAAATTATCTCTGCCTGAACAATTTAAGGCTCTGTGTATATCTATATATTCTGAGTTTACATACATCTTTATGGGGATAAATGAATATTGTGTGTACTTGCGATTGTCTATATTTCGCTTCTGTGCATGTATTGCATATTAGCATGCAATGTGCATATATCAAGGGATAGCTTTATGAATTGTATGTATGTAAATTCTATCAATTCTAACTGTCTACTCTTGCCACAGAAATTCAAGTATGCGATCTCTGCTGGCTTTGATCCAGACGTGGATCTTGTCAAAGTAGGGATTGCCAATCAGACAACGATGCTCAAAGGTGAAACTGAGGAGATAGGTAAGACCATTATGGACTTTCGTTAATCTTTGCTTGCAGCTTATGGGTGAATGTCTTACGGATTCCTCCGCATGTTGTGTAGGAAAGCTCTTTGAGAAAACAGTGATGACAAAGTATGGGATACAAAACATAAATAACCATTTCATGAGCTTCAACACCATTTGTGATGCTACACAGGTTACTCTGAATCCTCTTTTGGTTGGGACACCCAAATCTTTAGCTCTCTATTCCCCTGCCAGAGCCATTACACCTAGAAGAACTATTCTTTGTCAATGTTCTTTGAGTTATGCATGCCTGCAAGGATGCAATTGCATCACATATGCTTATTGTTGATATGTTAGCAACTAAATTAATATTTTCTTCTTTTGTCACTAGTGTAAGCTAACAGTCTTTGAGATTGAACATCTTTTCACAAATCATGCAAGCATGATTTTTTTGCCTGCTCGTATGTATCCAGGAAATCTGTAGGCAGTTGAACTGTATCTGTTGGGTTGTCTCACCAGTTCAATGAACATGGCTTAGTTTCTGATAAATACACATGCCTTGTTGTACAGTAGGATTTGGTAGCGAAACAGTTCAGGTTATTTCTCTGTGAAACCAGTGCACTGTTTGTAATCAGCAGAAGTACTGTAACTTGCACAATTTTTCTTCAGCATGGATAGCAGCTGCTTCTTCCATCTTGAAGTATGTCTTGCTTTGTTGATTTGCAGGAAAGGCAAGATGCAATGTATGATCTGGTCAAGCAGGAACCAGACCTCATATTGGTAGTTGGAGGTTGGAACTCTAGCAATACATCACATTTGCAGGAGATTGCAGAGCTGAAAGGAATACCATCCTATTGGATTGACAGCGAGAAGAGAATAGGGCCTGGAAATAAGATTGCATACAAGCTGAGTGTAAGTGCCATGTTGAATAATTCTGCATTTGTATTGCAGTGGAGGTCAAAGCTAAAATTGTAGTGAAAAGTTTAGTGGTTGGCCTCAACTTGATCTTCCTGTTCAACTTTTTAGCATGGGGAGTATGTTGAAAAGGACAACTGGTTGCCTGCTGGACCAATAACCCTTGGAATCACATCTGGTGCCTCTACACCTGACAAGGTATTTCACATTTTTCTTGATTTTTTTCTGCACGAGCGTAGTGGGATGACATAGTGCTTTTAGGAACTTAAAACAATATCTTTGCACTTCTTGTACAACGTTCTCAAGGGGGAGGGGTTTTCGTCAACCTGTTCAGTCAAAATCTTTAGTGATTCATGATTGCTCTATCATGAGATCATTGAACGATTAATTCTTTTCAGTATACATGGGTGCAAGCATATCAATCCGTTTTTGCCTACATGACTTACTGTTTTTTGTTTCCCAGGTGGTGGAGGATGTACTCAACAGAGTCTTCAACATGAAGCAGGAGGAGGCTCTTGTTTTAGCCTAGGCAATACTTGACAGCATCACTCTGGGCGTGGGAGCATCTGGAAGCCAGTCTTGAGACATACAAGAAGAAGTATGCAGTGTGCACAGCAGCTGATTCACTACATCAGTTGATTTTGGCATTTTTCCCCTCTGTATGATGAATTTGATTCTTGATATCCATACTGCTAGTATCAAAATGGGTGGTATTATGGGTCATACTATCAATGCGAATCAGTCTTGAGGCGTTTTCTGGCAAAAAAAATTTACAGAACCAAGTGTACAAGCTTACATAATACTGGGTATCAATATTGCTACCACCTATGTAACATTATCTTTCTGTACCTATGTGCATGTCATGTTTGGTTGTTTCTTCTGTACGTTTGAGAATATTAACAAGGCTGCATATAGATTTATTGTGTCAGGTGATGATCAACGAGTATATGATGATTGGCCAATAATATCTTGTTTATACAATGCTGCAAGCCACAAGAATGTGTGAAGTATCTGAATCATGAAGTTCTCTTTTCTGTGTATATATGTGGACTATATGAGAAGTATCTCGGTCATGAAGGCTCTTTTCTGCAACTTTGTGTGCTTATGGTGAACTGTGACGAAGAAGTACCTTGATGTCTGAGGCTTGAACTTGCAGATGATCAGTCATTCAGAAAGAGAGTATCACCCATAAAATATGGTACTACATCCCCTCCCCTCTTTCCCCCTTTTTCCCCAGCTAGAAGAAAACGGAAAATTTAAGTTATCTGTTTGCAAATTGTACTAAAAAAATTGAGTTCATTTGCCTTGACCTGAAGCAGCTTTTGTGGCATTTGATTATATCTAGTTTTTATTTCATTCTGTTTTACTCTCTGGCCACTTGTGACCTGCTTTCTCTTTTCTCGCTAATCAACCCTTTTCCTTAAGGTACAGAAAAATATATTGATTAAAAATGAATGAAATTGGCAGTCACAGATAACTGCCAAATCACCTTCAGACTTAATTGAGTTGGGATTGGATTCAAGCCAAAATTGTAATCTCATTAATGTATGAAACAATTTATTTATGTGGGCAGCGTGTTTGATTTTCAAGCTGTTCCATTGTCAGTTCTGATTTATTATGCCTATCTATGTTCTTGAATCTTAAAATATTATAGACTGAATCAACATGAATGTAATTTATGCAAGTAGATTGAAATATATTATCTGCGCTTGATCATTTATAGGATTTTTGAGCTTTTTCAGTCTAAAATTCAAGATGCTCAGTTCTTCTGACTGATGTTATAATTTCAAATAAAGAGAAATGACATGTTTTTTCCACTCCTTCAAAACGACATATGAATTATTTAACTATGTCCATAACGATAGCATATGTTTTGTGCCAATGAATGTGCTGTATACCAAGGTGGTTAACAACGTTTTTGCAATGTCCAAGGCAAGGTGTTGCTAACAAGTTAGTAACATAGCAATGTCTTGCCCTAGATGTTGCTAATGTGTTGCTAATGCATTGCTAAAGTATCAGCAACATGGTAACGTTTTGCCCTCAATGTTGCGAAAATGTTGCTAACATTTAAAAAATAAAAATATAAAAAAAAATTTTTGACACCCTAGGTTAACTTATAGCTAATATATATGATGATATATATTATTCGTATGCCGCTAATCTTGCCTCAAGATCTAGAGACTTTGCCAAAAGTATATGACTCCTCTTCAAAAAAGCCTGTATTGAAAGCATCTTCAAAGGTTTGAAGATGTACACTTTGCATAAATAATACTTGAGTAAAATAGGCCATTAGGCATCACTGATCAAGTGCTTCTCTCATATTAAAAAAAGCGCCTCTATATCTGATTTAAAGCATAAAAAATTCATTGAGAAAGTCTCGAAGTAGGATTTGATCATTTTCAAAATTTTGACTTGTACTATACATGTATAATCCTATACATCTTTCATATCTACTATAAATGTATCACATATGTTGGTGGGCCAACCTCCTTTTGGTGGGCCAACCTCCTCTTGGTAAATTATGTGAAAAATAAAAAACATAGGAAGGAAAAGTTTACACTCACATCTCCCCTTGAGATCTCATTTTCTCTTTACTCTTTTGGATTTTTTCTTTTGCTTCTTGTTGTGCCTCTTGTTTAATTCTTTCTTACTCCTATTTTCTATTTGTTGTAATTTGTATCTTATGTCATTGTTGTTCAATGAGAGGTTCTAAGTACTTTTTTTACTCTATTACCACTTATGTAATTAGGAATAATATTTCTATGCAATGTGGCTAGTTGTATTGCAAAACTGGGAGCTAATTCATGCAAAATGTATGATCAATGACCTCTCTTATGCAATTTCTTACCTAAACCCTTTATTTTAAATGCCAATACCAAGTCTCCTCCCTTCAAATATTTGTCTTTAATATACATGTAAAAAGATGCTTTTTGTTTTCTTTTATTTGCATATAAATAATTTACTGCTTAAAGTCTGGTTGATCCCAATTTTTCCAATTCTTCAATTCTATCCACCAATTCATGTCCTCTCCATTCTAGGGTTTGTGCTACTTTTAGGATTGGAATTAAGAATTCCATTGGAAGAATATAATTTTGGCCATACACCATATTGAATGGTATTGCTCCAATAGTGGTCTTATAAGCAACTCTATAAGCCCAACGAGGATGATGTATTTGCTTATCCCAATCCAATCTTTTAGTGTTTACTATCTTCTATAGAATTGTACGTAGCACTATATTGGTACTCTCTACTAAACCATGTCCTTGGGGATGATACATAGTTGAAAGTCTATGAATCACTAGAAATTCCCTTAGTAAGAAATCTATGACTTCATTCAAGAAATGAGTACCTCTATAAGTCACGATTTCAATGTGAAGAATAAATCTCACAAAAATTTTTCTAATAAAAATCTAGCTATTGCTGATGCATCATTCCTTCTTTTTGCCCTAGCTTTTGCCCACTTGGTTAAATAATCAATTACCACAATAGTATACTCTACATGAGTATTTCTAGAAGGAGGCAAAATTGGTCCAATGAAAACTATTCCCCATTTTGAAAAGGCTCTAAAGATCATGATTGATCTAAGAGGAATTTCATCCTTTTTAATTGGGTTATTGGTTCTTTGGCATATATCATATCTTTTTTCAAATAATTTTGTATCCTAATGAAGAGCACTCCACCACAATCCAACATATATGGGTTATTTGGCAAATCTATCAACTGAAAAGTGTCCTCATGGTGCTTTGGCATGTGCCAATTGAAGAATCTTGACATATTCATCTTCATGTACACAGATCCTTAAATATCCATCTTTTCCTCTTTTATAAATCTGATCACCTCTCAAAGAGTAATGCTTGCATTCTATGGTCATCACCTTATTATGAAAATGATCTATTTCTTTCTCCTTACATGACTTCAAACATTTCACTATCTCTTCACCCCATGATGGATTTTATGAACTAGAAAAAAAAATGGCATGGTCAACAAATTGTTGTTCTTGACATTGTTACATTGTTCAATGAAGTAATGGACATCCCCTCTTTGGTTAGGTCAATATACACCTAAACTATTCAAATTCACTAAGGTTTGAAACTTAGATGCATGCATTAACATGCACATGCACATGCACATGCACATGCACATGCACATGCCCATACCCATCCCCATACCCATACCCATACCCATACCCATACCCATACCCATACCCATACCCATACCCATACCCATACGCATACGTCTACGCATACACATACACATACACACACATATACATACACATACACATACACACACATACACACACATACACACACATACACACACACATGCACATACACATGCAAACACAAACACATACACATACACAGACACACACAAACACATGCATACACATACACATACACATACACAGACACATACACATGCACATGCACATGCACATGCACATGCACATGCACATGCACATGCACATGCACATACGCATACGCATATGCATATGCATACGCATACGCATACACATACGCATACCCATACGCATACACATACGCATACCCATACGCATACACATACACATACGCATACACATACGCATACACATATCCATACGCATATGCATACACATACGCATACACATATCCATACGCATACGCATATCCATACGCATACACATATCCATACACATACGCATATCCGTACACGTACACGTACACGTACACGTACACGTACACGTACACGTACACGTACACGTACACGTACACGTACACGTACAAGCACACATACACGTACACGTACAGGCACACGTACATGTACACGTACAGGCACACATACATGTACAGGCACATGTGCACGCACGCGTGCACGCACATGCACACGTGCACGCACACGCACACGCACATGTGCACGCACACGTGCATGCACACGCACACGCACATGCACACGCACACGCACACGCACACGCACACCCACACGCACACGCACACGCACACGCACACACACACGCACACGCACACGCACACGCACACGCACACGCACACACACACGCACACGCACACGCACACGCACACGCACACGCACACGCACACGCACATGCACACGCATGCACACGCACACGCACACGCACACGCACACGCACACGTACACACACACGTACACACACACGCACATGCACACGGACACGTACACGCACAAGTACACGCACAAGTACACGCACACGTACACGTACACGTACACACACGTACACATACACATACACATACACATACACATATGCATATCCATACCCATACCCATACCCATACGCATACGCATATACATATGCATACACATACCCATACACATATACATACACATACCCACACCCATAGACATACGCATATGCATACGCATACCCATACCCATACACATATACATATGCATATGCATATGCATAAGCATATGCATATGCATATGCATAAGCATATGCATATGCGTACGTGTACGCATACACGTACACATACACGTACGCATACACGTACACATACACGTACACACACGTGCACATACACGTGCACATACATGTACACATACACGTACACATACACATATACATACACATACACATACACATACACATACACATACACATACACATACACATACAAAAACACATACGCATACGCATATGCATACGCATACGCATATGCATACGCATACGCATATGCATACGCATACGCATATGCATACGCATACGCATATGCATACGCATACGCATATGCATACGCATACGCATACGCATATGCATACGCATACGCATATGCATACGCATACGCATATGCATACGCATACGCATACGCATACTGTTGACAGTATACGGGAAGAAGCAAGTACGGACACACATGCAGATCTAGCACTAAGGCAACCCTTCATTTTTTTTCAAAACCCTTACATCATTTTTAAGTGATTCTCATCACTAAAAACCCTTGTAAATATCATTTCACCTTTTTGTAGCTCCATTTTGTACAAGCCGAGGAGTCCTCGAGCTTGGGGAGCCTTAGAAGTAGTTGCCTGCCAATTTTCATAATTTTTAGATCTCGTTTGAGCCCTCAAATAAGCCCTGGAACCTAATTTTTAACTAGGCCGGACACTAGGTCTGGACAGGGCCAAAGCTAGTCAAAAACTATAAATAGAGCTAGAGAGCTCATTTTTGGGCAGTTTTTCTTGTAGTTTGAGCTTGTATGAGAACTTGGTTGCAATAGAAGTGATTCCATTGTCTTACTCTCTTTGTTCTTGCTGTGTGTGCGCGTGTGCGTGTATGTGTGTGCATGCTTGTGTGCTTCTCACTCACGCACTTGTGCTTCCACTTGCTCTTGGTCTTCATACCATCCTCACGTCTTCCCGGATTGACATTAAAGGAGGTGCTACTCATCACTGAGCTACACCAAATTTTGGCGCCGTTGCCGGGGATCGAGCTTTGAGGACAAGCGTGTGATGGTAAGACGTAGAGAGGACGCGTTGGAATGGTAAGTAGTAGGTAAATTTCTGATTTTTCTCCATCTCCATCTTCATCTTCACCTCCTTCTCCATCTCCACCTCCACCTCCTTCTCCACTACATATTCCCTCTTCCTTATCATTCCCTCATTTGTTGTGTGCGAGTTTGAGAGAGAGCGAGTGTGTGTGCTTGTCTTTGTGTGTTTTTTTTGCATGTTTCTTGCAGGTGGCAGCTCCATCATCATCTCCAGCAAGCTCAGCAGGTACAGAATTTGTCTGCACAGTCCCCGAGGCGTTGAGCTCGAGCTATCGCGACACTCCGAAAATTTCACCCAATCACGATTCTGAGTGCACCACGACACTGCGCAGGCCTAGAGCTCCCAGGATCACTAGACAGAACAGAAAAAGTCACCATATCACGACCTATCGCGACACCTCACGACCTATCGCGACACCTCACGACCTATCGCGACACCTCACGACCTATCGCGACACCTCACAACCTATCGCGACACCTCACGACCTATCGCGACACCTCACGACCTATCGCGACACCTCACGAGCTATCGCGACACTTCACGAGCTATCGCGACACCTCGACCTATCGCGACACTTCACGAGCTATCGCGACACTTCACGAGCTATCGCGACACTTCACGAGCTATCGCGACACCTCGACCTATCGCGACACTTCCCACCTATCGCGACACCTCACGAGCTATCGCGACACTTCACGAGCTATCGCGACACCTCGACCTATCGCGGCACTTCCCACCTATTGCGACACCTCGACCCGACCTATCGCGATACACGGCCTTTAACGCATGAAAAGTTAGGGTTAATTTTGAGTGAATTGAAGGGTAGTTGAGCTTAATTTTAGGCACCTTGGTATAACTTTAGAACCTTGGAAGTGGGCAAAAGACCTAGAAACCAGAGAGGGATCTCCTGAACCCTGAGAGCCTGTTTTGACCCTATAGTGCCTGAATGGTCATAACTTGACCATACGAACTCCGATTGATGAGATTTTGGTCTCGTTGGAAAGCTCGTTGAGAATCCTACGTGGACCTCGACTGGTTTTTGTAAGAATCATACGCGAAGTTTTAGAACATGCATTTTTAAGTTGACCTTTAGGTGGAACTAAGTGGTTCTCAGATTCAGGGGGTACAGTGAGTTACTCCAGGGGGACTGAAAATATTGATGTGTGTCTTCCAATTACTTGTGGTAATAAAGCTATACTAACTGGTGAGTTTTTGCAGGAACTTTGTGTGCACTCAAGGCAATCCAAAGCAAGCTAGCAAGGGTGAGTATCAAGCTTGGGAGAAGGCTTCCTGGGCTTGTGTAGCAGTCTGGTCAACCAGCTAATTGAGGTTGGAAGATCTCTCCACCCTCCTTTGTCAATTCCTAGCCTAGGCTAAGTACGACTTAGGTGTGGTAATTAATTAGGGCAACGTTAGGCACGAATCAAGTCCAAGAGTATTAATCAACCAAGTGCAAGAAGTAAATAGGTCTTAAGTGCGAAAACCCTAAGGGACAAAAGGTAAACGAGAATCGATCACTTATCAAGTGCGGAAATTCACTTAAGTACTCCTGACGACGCGATTTCAGACAAGACCATAAACATAATATTCAACTCAAAAGAACAAAGTGATTGGTGCAAAATTAACCTGCAACGAGAGTGTGCTTGGGTCCTAGGGGGTAGATAAATCAGGCATATGAACCTTAGATCAGGCAGACACTTAGGCCGAGACAGACAAAGCCTCAGATCTTCTGAAGCTAGTGTCAATCACACTGCCAGGTCTTGGGCCCAACAGTTGAGTGATTACCCATACACTCCCAGATCAGAAACAAGTGATTCTGAGATGTCCTATCACATGGAGAGACCAGTAGGTAGTTCAGGATTGGCTTATCTAGAAAAACCAGAAGGACCATACAAGACTCAATTGGAATATATCAGGACGAATCGTCTAGGTGCTCGCATCTACGAAGACGGGCTGAGAAGATCGGTGGTCCAGATTAAGAACCCCGATCAACCCCATGGATTAGACCACCCAGTAGTCAAGTTTGAGAATGGAGCATACCTAGATAAAGAGGGGACTATTTATGTAGTCACCACTCTTCCTGATAGAACAGACGAGTTTGGAAATGTGATTGCAGAGACCGACATGGGTGATATAGATCAAGGGAACTTAGAGAGAGAGCCAAGAACTCCCCGTGGAAAATCTGTCTTGACCAGAATCATGACTCCAGAGTGGATTCCACAGGATAATAAAAGCATAGATCTGCTTTTAAACCGAGAAACCGATGAGGCTTTTTGGAGATATAAATCTTCTCAACCTCAGGAAGTGAGTGCCCTCACAATCTATGAGTTTAAAGACCCTGATAGCCCAGGCCAAGTAACCTACCTAGACAATGCATCAGAGAGAATCTTCGTGGTCACTGAGCATGGCAGACATGCCTACACATGGAAGGGCGAATTTGTTTTTCCCCAACCTCGGACTAATGTGTCATACAGTCATCAAGGAGCTGGGACCTCCCAAGCTCATGGAGCTCAAAGAGATAGAAGTAGAGACAAACCTGAGGTAAGTTTTGCCAACTCCCTGGGAAGAGAAAGAACGGGAACAGAAAGGAATAGAGTGGAACCTGAGAGACATAGAACCCCATGGAATCAAAGGAATATTGATGATTTTCCTTTGCCAAGGCTGAGAGAACACACTAGGACCCTGCGACCAACTCAACTGGTGAAGTCCATGAAGAATTACTTCGATGGCACGGGAGACCCTTATGACCATGTGGCAGAATTTCGGCAAGTATTGAAAGCTGAACAGGTAGAGGACCTATTCACACAATATAATGCTTTCGGTCTAACCCTTAGGAACACTGCCCTTACGTGGTTTCAACCACTAAATGAGAGGCATTTCAGAAACATAGACCAGCTCTTAGAGGCATTTATTGTTGAGTTTTCTAAGAGTGGAATCAGGCATAACACCTCCTCACTAATTCATAGCTTCAAACAAACACCTCAAGAGACGGTCAGACTAGCTGGAAGAAGATTTAGACAGTACCTGGAGAGATGCCCGATGCCGGAGTTACCCACACCAGCCAAACAAGTGGCCTTGTTCCTAGACGGATTGTTGAGCACTAAGCTCAGGTCATATGTGTACTGAAGGACCCCAGAACGATAGAAGAGTGCGTGCGCATGTGCATAGACATTGAGGACAATCTAGGTGAGGAATTAGAACTATCAAAAATCTATAAGGATTCTGATAGCTCTAGTAACCTGACATCTGGTCAATCCACATCCATCGAGGAACTTGCAGAGAAGGTAGCCCAAAAACTAGGTGTCTCTAACAAGCAAATTCCGAGATTTGCCCCAGTTAAGCGGTGTTACAATTGTGGCGGTGAACATATGGCAAGTGTATGTCCCATTATGGCCCAACCCCAGGCGAATCCTAGTAGCCAGTACTGCACCATAGAGCGCAGGTACACCAACCACACTGCACAAGACTGCCCATATAACAAACAAACTGTTAGGCAAAATTATCCTCAGCCATATCCACAACATGGTAGATACTAGAATCAGTACCCACCACAACAATACAACAGACCACAGCAAACTTATCAGCCACCTTACCAAGGGCAGCAGAGACCTCAACCAGTCCTAGTACAGCAACCCCCTGCTCCCACCAATGTGATCCCAGTGAAATATGCATCTACTGAAGAAAATCCGAATAGAGCCATAGTCCCAGTCACCCCATTGCTATCAGACAGTGATCCAAGTGACCATAGTTTTGACTCCACACATATGGATAGCCCACAGGCTTACTACATGCAGTCACCCGAGCATAACGAGTCATACTATTATGAGGACCCAAGTGAAAATAGTGGGGAACCTGAGTATGCTAATGTCATGTACACAAACCCCAACTCTAGACCTCAACCTAGGCAGGTACGAACCCCATTTCCTAGAGGACCATGCTTCAGATGTCAGGGAGATCACCTTGTACGTGATTGTCCACTGCCTGTCCCTACACAACCTCAACCAGTAACCATTCAGGGTTTCTGTCAAGACTGCGGGAAAGAACATCTCCTACGAGATTGCCCAAAGAACCCTAATCACATGCCTAAAATCACTCCTATCAATGTTGTTGGGTTAGTTGTAGACTCCACAGGGAGTGTGACTTCCACTGCACCTGTGCAGGTGATCACAAGAGCCCAGGCACTTCAACAACACCAAGGTGTTGGTCAAGAAAAGAGCCCCGAGGTGAGTGAAACAAAGAGCATAACCAAAAAAAGGACTAGAGCCTGGAAGGATAGTCGTGAAAGAATGAAAAGGCAATGGGCAAAAAAGATAAACGAACTTGAAGAAAGCTTGAGAGAAACCAAGGCAAAAATCACAGAGATCACATCTCAACCGCACTCCCACACACTTCCACCACTACCATCCCCATCACCCTCCATTCCTCCACCCTCTAATACACCCCACGTAACCCACCCACCACCCCGAGTAGGATCAGTATTAGCTGACCCCACTCCTGAAGGCTTGGACATGATGTTCAAGGCCTACCAGGCTCGACTTCAAGAAGGGCCAACAGCTGCAAACCTAGACAAGAGTTACCCTAGAGCAGATTTAGAGATTGAACGGATGAAAATGTGCATGAAAATGGTAGAACAAGCTCAAGCTATACTTGAGACTAGTCAAAAGTTCAATCAGACAAACTCTGTCAAGCCGGATTTGCATTTCCAAGGCTTACTAGAAAGATTAGAGCAGTTGGTAAACAAATCACAAGTTTCTTTACCTCCACAGGCTCAACCAGTTGTTGAAAGAGGAAGCTCACCACCAATGGGAGCTTATGTTCCTAATTCCACGGATGCTGGAATACCTCCTTCAATTCAACAGTACTCTCAAGAGTTCTTGCGGGAAATACAAGAAGAGAAATGGGCCAAGGAGAAGGGTGATTCCCCTCCTATTCCTGAGATTGATGATCTTCATGATCAATTTCCCCAAGACATTCCGTCTATCTATGGAGATCCAACAGAGCAACAAGAGGATGAGAGATTAGATTTTGAATCTAATTCTTTACAAGAGTTGCCTCATTTCACAGGCCCATGGGAATCTGAATCTCTCCAGATCAGAGCCCCCACAATATTGGTGAGAAATGAAGACTCAGTGATTCCCAGGAACACTGATGTTGTGAAGAACACTAAGGTTCAATGTCATCTCACTGTAGAGGAGCTGCTCAAGGCAAAACCGGAGCTCTGGAATCATGTGAAGGATCAGGTTCCAGAACTTGAATCCAATACACCAAAAGTAGGCTCTAAGCAAAAAGTACCAGAGATACCTCTCGACAAGATAGGAGATATGAGCGAAGGTGAAGAAGGTAACACTTATCTTCCGATCACCTATCAAGGTTACACAACCAAAGCAATTGTGGATTCGGGTGCTGGTGTTGCTATTGCGACCACCTCCTTGTGGAAGTGATGGGGCAAACCCACCTTAAGACCAACGAGAATGAAACTTCAAATGGCAGATGGTCATTTTGAAAGACCTCTCGGATTGCTTGAAGGGATAACTCTAACCACTTGTGGTGTAGAGTTTGAACATACATTTGCTATATGTGACTTTGAGAAGAATAATGTTTACGAGATGATCCTAGGAAGACCTTTCCTACGACAATTGCAAATAGTACAGGATTGGGGAACCAACTCCTTGTACTTACAACACTTAGGGGTCACCACCAAGGTCAATCTGAAGGATTACACCTTCAGAGATGTACCACCCCTACAGTGGAATCCTATCCACAAAGCGAAAGAAGATTCTATCTCCGTGCATTCTGGAAGTTCACCTGAACCATCCTGGCTGCATGAAGATACTCACTTGTGGATGTGCAAGGTCGCGGAGGAAGCGCCTAAAAGCGAGAGAAGAAGGAACTCCCCCAGGAGATAGACCAATTAAAGACCCAGCCTATACACCGATGATATTTCCAGATGAGGAATTTGAGCCTCATGGTTGGGCAGAAATCTTAGCTACCATGGACATTGCAGTCAATGAAGAACAATGGACACTCCATTGTGATGAGGAGGGTTATGATATTTCAGTGTTCATGTGTCAGCCCTTGTTGGAAGAGTGTGATCCTAGTGAGTTCATAGAAGAAGAAGAGAATGACGATGATTTAGAATCCATTGTGATGGATACTTACTTTGACTCAGAGGAACACTACCTAGAAGACATAGGAGTGTTAACCCAAAAGGAAGAAGAACCCCTTGCGAGTATTAAAACGATAAATTCAAAGAAAGGAAGTGAAGGAGGTCAAAAGAAAAAGAAAAGGAAAGCAGTGAAACAAGAAGAGGAAGAATCATTGTTTGAAGTACCAGAAAATTTCAAGAAATATGAAGTGGAAGACCGAAAAATTTTGGTACGAATGCCTAAGAGAGAGGCCATTATAGGAGAAGCATATGACAATAAAGAAAAGACCAAAAAATTGTAGTGACCAGTGAAGGGAACGAAGAGCGATGTACGCACATAGGAGACGACCTAAGTGCAAAAGAAGAATTAGAGCTGGTAGCTCTATTAAGGGAATATAGGGATGTGTTCGCATGGCACTATAGAGACTTGAAAGGAGTAGATCCCGAGATTTGCTCTCATACGATTCCGATGACCGTTGATGCCAAGCCCACCAAACAAAAGCCCTACACATATAATGACAATTATGCAGCCAAAATAAAGGAGGAAATTGACAGGCTGATTGAAGCTGGATTCATCTATGAGATTGAGCACACTGAATGGGTGTCCCCCATTGTAGTGGTGCCCAAGAATGGGAAATTGCGGGTGTGCATTAACCTTAAAAAAGTTAATGCCGCTACGATCAGAGATAGTTATCCACTTCCAATCATCGAACATCTATTGGAGCGTGTTGTAGGCAAGGAAGTTTACAGCTTCCTTGATGGATTTTCAGGTTACAACCAAGTAGCCATTGCCCCCGAAGATCAACACAAAACGGCCTTTGCCACAGAATGGGGAATCTTTGCATTTTGTGTGATGCCATTTGGGCTCACCAATGCACCTGCAACATTCCAAAGACTCATGTGTCATGTCTTCAAAGAGTTCTTGCGAAAGAGCTTAGAAGTATATGTGGATGATTTATGCGCTCATTCCCAAGAAAGAAGTTACCACATCCCTGAGCTCAGGCAAATCTTCAACAAGTGTAGAGATTATCGAGTGTGTCTGAATCCAGAGAAGTGTGTGTTCATGGTACGACAAGGTAAGATCTTAGGTCACATTGTTTCTAAGAATGGAATTTCAACAGATGAAGACAAAGTAAGAGCAATAGCAGAGTTGCCCAGACCAAGGAATGTTAAAGAGGTACAAGCCTTTATGGGCCATTGTGGATATTACCGTACGTTTATCCACATGTATGCCATCATAGCTAAACCCCTTTATGGGTTGTTAACAAATTTTGAGTGGAGCGAGGAATGCGAGACTTCCTTCAACGAGCTGAAGAGACGTTTGTGCACAACACCAATATTGACTACTCCGGATTGGAGCAAACCCTTTCATGTCCATGTAGATGCCTCCAATCATGCAATAGGATGTGTGCTAGCACAACCCACAGGTGAAGGAAACCTAGATTTGCCGATAGCATATGCTAGTAGGCAATTAAATGCAGCTGAACGAAATTACACCACAACGGAGAGAGAAGGCTTAGGCATGGTATATGCTGTGAAGAAGTTTAGACACTATCTATTAGCCAATAAGTTCAAGTTTTTCACTGATCATCAAGCTTTACTATATTTGGTCAATAAACCTTGCAATACAGGCCGCTTAGTAAGATGGTTCCTCTTACTAATGGAATACGACTTTGAAGTTGTTGTCAGGAAAGGTAGAACCCATCTTAGGGCAGACCATCTTTCTCGCATCACTTCAGGAGAGCCACCGCAAGGAGTGTCTGATGAATTGCCCGATGCTTATCTGTTCAATTTAGAAGTTGTTCCTAAATGGGCAAGTAAGTTGGTACCAGTCCTAACCTTCGGGCCTGCAAATAAGAATGTGAAAACAAGCAAAGAGGAAATTGTAAAATCACTAAAGTATCAAATATTGGCCGGAAGTATGTACAAGCAAGATACCGAGGGCGTATTAGCTTGTTGTGTCGAGGACGATGAACATACTAGTTGGTTGCAACAAGCCCATGAGGGATTGCTAGGGAATCACTACTCTAAACAACAAACATTGCAGAATCTAAAACGTTTAGGAGTGTATTGGCCTAGCATGGACAAAGAAATACAAGAGTGGATTCACAATTGTTCAGTGTGCCAGAAGAGAACCCCAGTGGAACATGCCACTCTTTATCACGTGTCATTAATCCCAGATTGGAGTGCTCCATTGGTCGAGTTCATGAGATCGGGAACATTACCCAATCAGGCTAGTCTTGCAAGAAAACGGAGCATGGAGCAAGAGGCTCAAGACTATGCCTTAGTAGGAGACAACCTATATCGAAGAGGCAAGGATGGTTACCTAAGACTGTGCATTCATGAATCAGACTATTTGAAAGTCTTAGAAACGGCACACAGCGGTACTGTAGGTGGACACTTTGGGCCTGACAGGGTAATTAAGACCATTCTATTTTCAGGACTTTGGTGGCCCACTCTTCATATGGATGCACATACTTATGTGAAGAGTTGTGACACATGCCAACGTGCCCAATATCCGATAAGAAAAGATGAAATGCCTTTAAGGCCAATGATGGGAGGACGTGCATTTTCAAAGTGGGGTATAGACTTTGTAGGTCCCATCAATCCCCCAGCTAGAAACTCCCATGCAGAATATATTATTGTAGCTACAGATTACCTTACAAAGTGGGTGGAAGTAAAAGCCACGACAAAGAATGATGCTCAAACGACGGCTAAGTTCTTATTCGAAAATGTGTTCACTAGATATGGGTTACCAATAGAGTTGGTTAGTGATAGAGGTACGCACTTCTTGAATGAGGTCATTGAAAATCTCCTTCAAGAATTCATGGTGATACATAAGAAGTCTGCACCCTATCACCCACAAGCTAACGGACAAGCCGAGAGCACGAATAAGATCCTATGTAACGTATTGACGAAACTTGTAAATAATAAACGCTCGGATTGGGACAAACAACTTCATCATGCTGTTTGGGCATACCGAGTTGCTTACAAAACGGTACTCAATGCCACCCCATTTCAGATGGTCTTCGGACAAAATGCGGTGCTACCATTAGATTTCCTAATTCCAACTTTAAGATTAGCACAAGAGCATGAGTGGAATGGACACGAGTTATCCTCTAGGATCTTTGATCTAGAGCGTTTAGGTGAGACGAGGCTACGAGCAGCAGCAGGCATCTATGCTGCAAAGAAACGACAAAAGGCATACTTTGATGCCCATGTGAAGGATAAGGGCTTGAAAGTAGGAGATCTAGTTTTAGTCTACACATTGAAACAACACGCAAGAAAGCTAGAAAAGAGAGGCTACGGACCTATGATCATCAATAGGATCTCCACGAGTGGAGCAGTACAACTAGCCACTCTAGAGGGGGATGTTCTCCCAAACTATATTAGCGGGTGCAGAGTCAAGCTGTATCAGGAACCCCTCACGGAGGAAATGCTAAGTCGACTCAATACTGCTAAGCAACGTAAAGAGGAGGAAAAACGAATTCGAGAAGAAGCACAGGCAGAGGCCTTAGAACGTATCAGACGAATGAAGATGAGGAGACAAGGGAGGGATCAGCCTGTGACTGACACTCAAGAGTCTCCAGGCTATCACATGGCCATGCGCGAGGCTTCAGGTGAACGTACCCATAAGATAGTGGACCGACGACCTTTTGTGACCCTAGGAATAGGACAAAGAGACAACACAACAAGCGTGAGGGCTTTAATTGATTCAGGAGCAGCCACAAGTGCAGTTCGGCTTTCTTATTGCCAGCAGCTGCAATTGGAGGTAAAACCCCTAGAAGCATATCTGATAGGATTAGGAGGTGTTGAAACCCCTTGTATGGGAGAGGTGGATCTTCCCCTCTACATACAAGAGGTCATCATGCCAGCAAAAGTGCTAGTGTGTGAAGACGAGGATCTGACCGAACCTCTTGTCTTAGGCCAAGATTGGATCTATGATCACGCAGTCAACCTCAACCTAAGAAGTGGACTTCTTCAGGCTTGGGTAGGCCAAAGCCGTCTCACGATTGAATTAGAAAATCAAACACTCAAACCAATAGAACAGGCACCAACTCCTGGTCCCTCCAGGAATCCACTCCTGGTCCCTCCAGGAATCCACATGAAGATAACAATGTTGATCTTGAACAAACTTCTATGGTGCAGAGGATTGTCAATCTTACTGAAGGTACAGGAGCCAATAAGGAGTTCCTAACTGACCCAAAGAAGATTCTAAACGAGCAGACCGAACATCACTCGACACGAAGGAGGCTGCTGATCAAGAGGCAGGAGCGCCAACCCGTGCAACATGGAGCATCTCGTGGCGTGAAGCAGATCTGGATACGCAAGGATGGAAAACCCACAGCTCTAATAGCAGACTCTCAAGGAGACAAGAAACGTGCCTCACCATCAAGGAACAAAGTGAAGAAGCCCCCTAGGATAACCCCTAGGCATACCATTTCTATTTGGGTTCCTAAGCGGTCAATGAAGGCCACCCCTAATGCTAGACAGATAGGGGTGCCCAAGGCTTGCTTACAAGCCCAAATTACTTCACCTTCAGGCACTAGGATGAAGCAACTTTCACAAGCACTTGTGGCCAACAACTCAGAAAATGAAAAGATACCTACACCTCTCACTGTCCCCACTCCCATCAACCCTAGGAATGTCTGGAAATGGGTACCCAAAAGGTCCCAAATACATCACACTCTCATCCAGAAACCTTCACCTGTCTTTAGCTCTAAGAGCTACGACTCCTCTATCCAAGCGTGGAGAATTAAACTGTGTACTAAACCCCCTGACCCAATTCTGTAAATCCGCCCACACTAACACAGGAGCATTCTGAGCCCATTGCATAACCAAAGTATGCATCTAGGATGACACTGACCTCTAATCACCACTCACACCTATCACAAACACTTCACCACTAACCACTGACCTCCGGGATTGTCATGTTAGTATTGTGAAGGGAACACCATTACATCTTGTTTCCTATGCAACACTAATGTGCCTTTCTTCTTCCAGCAGATAAGCAACCTACTCTCATGGCAGCAGCGGCAGGCACAAGCTCTCAGGCAGGCTCTGGTGCTCAAATCAATTGGGATGCCATGCCGGTGGAGGCCCCACCAACAGCTCGGCCCGAAGAGTTCGTGAATGTGCGAAGAATTCCTATTCCCGATCCACCAAACGGCCTAACCGAAAGAGTAAAGGGGCATTCTCACTGGTTCAATGAGATGCCAGGAGATTTGGGAGACGCAGATCATATCTGGGAATCCAAGATGGAATGTGGAGGAGTGTGGTGGACCTTCCAGTTCTTCTCACGAGAATTCGAAGCATTGCAAAATGCAGCTCCACTTCAAGATATCTGGCAAAAAGCAGGATTACAAACTTATTTCAGTGCAGCTCTGCCTAAACCAGATTTCCTCAGGTGCTACTACCTAATTGCCATGCTGAAGCCGACAGGGGATAAGGATCATTCAGGCACATTCTGGGTGCCCTCCTTGTCAAATCTGGAGGAAATGAGGAAGTTTGAATTGAATGTGACTTTAATCAGGGAAGCACTTCAGATGTATGGCACGCATGTACCTTCTGACCGCGACCCCTTGATACCGGAGTCGATGAAAAGCAATAGAATCAAGAAACTAAAAGAAATGTGCGCCCTCACCCCCAACATCGCCATACCTTTGCGGATGTGCCTCCAACACTTCGCATTTCCCGCTCAGGACCGTTTCACTCAACCTCACAAGAAAATATGGTATGGGCTATATCTAGCAGAGACTGGAAGCTTGCCCATTAAGATGCTGGTATGGATCTTAGACCAAGTGTATGAGGCAGGTAAGCGGGGTGTGAGGAAGCCTACTCTACATGGCTGTTGTGCGCTCACAAGAATCATCTACAGATGTCTTGCATATGATGTGCCAGTTGCCCGAGCCCTAAAGTATGCACAACTGGAGCTGTTCAAAGGGCGGAAGTCAGGGAGCCAGCCTACAAAACGAATGCGTGGATCGCTCTCCCAGGTAACGATTCCTCAAGAAGCCACGACCGAAGCTTCTCCCCGACCAGAAGCTCAGGTCACACCTTTCACGATCCATCTTCAAGGAGTTCAAGCTAGGGAGGTGGTACAACCCGTTCCATCCGCCCCTCCACTACCTACCGATGCAGAGTTTGCATCTATGGCCACCTTCACAGAAGATCCAAACTTCGATTTTGAAAGATTCCTGCAGACGGTCCCCCTATCCGACAGTGAAGATTCCCCTGACAATGTTGATCCGGGTGCATCAGTCCAAAGAGAACAGCCACGGGGCGAGACCAGCAGAGTACATGTGGAAGAAGTGGCACAACATCCTCAGGACCCAAATTCACAAGTTCAGGAAGGTGCACAAAGAAATGAACCAGAAGACAGTGGAGAAGAGGCCCCTGCCTACACGGCACAACTCAGACGGCTGTACAAGACCATCAAGCAGGTACAGAGAAGACATAAGATGACAGAAGAGGCGAATAGAGCTCTAGTGAACCAGATGCTTCAAACCGAGAATGTCGACTCACATTTTGTGGAATCATTGAATCTATTGGCAGAGACATGTGGGATCGGGGAAGCATTGAGGACAATGGTCTATCAGGAAAACCCTATCTATGATCAATGAAGGATTGATACACGGCCACGACGCGGGAAAATGATTCAAATGGAAGCCTCTACCGCCTTGTCTACTATAATTTCAGAGGATGTTCACATGACAAGCCCAAGTCCCACTGACGAACACGAGGTAATTACACACGTACCATCTCCACCGCCACCTTCCATCCACCCTTCAGAACCCTTCTCCACAATCCCTTCGGAACAACCGATATCCACCCATCATGAAACCATTGTACACACCTCCGTTTTTACATCCTTCCCTTTACCCACATCCAGCACTTCCTCCCAAATTTTTGAACCTCACACCGGTCATCCGGCCACCGATCAAACCATAATAGGTCACCCTTCCTATCTCCCCGCCCTTGGACAACCACTTGCCAATAGCCAGACCTCATCCCATCCTTTTCCATTCACCCACACCCAAACCCTATCCATCACTCCCCTAGTAATTGCCTCACACTCAACCCAAGTCACACAACCCTCATTCTGGACAAACCTTGTAAATATACTCCAACAGGTGGATAATTATAATAAAAAGTCCCTTTCCCAACCCCACTCCCCCACATTCACTGCCACCACTATCACACCACCCACCATTCCTGTATTCACAGTGCACGAATCACACACTCTCACGTCCGATCCCATGGACATCTCACCATCCACAGGATCACCCACCACCCCTGTTAGTCCTACATCACCACGTGTCATTTCACTCACGTCGCCATTTCCTAGCACTGTAGGCACAACATCCACTTTTCCCTTTCCCATCTCCCGACCCCTTGCATCTTCCACCCTCACCCCTGCACCCACCTCATTTAGTCATGCACTCAACACCATGCTCGAAGCTGCTGCCCAACTTAAACAGGAATACAGGTTACTAGAAGAAAACAATAAAGAACTCTGTACTTTGTCAGCCCATCTCCAGGCACGTGTCACTGCCCTGGAGTTATCTAATACAGAGTTACAGCAGGAGGTGACTACCCTCCATCAATATCAGGTGGAGCTCGAATCCACACATACAGAGAAGAGTCGGGTAACTAAAGAACAACTTAGAGATCAGCTAGCCCGTAACGCTAGACTACAACGAAACATGGCTCTACTCCGACGCCATTTAGCGGTTGCTCAAGAAGAAAACAAAAGACTACAACAACAAAATCAAGACAACCTCGAAGCAGCTATGGAAAATACTCCAGGGGCACCCATTGACCCGGCTAAATTCCAAGCCATCCCCTCAGAAAACATACAACAAATATTGGAAGCTTATGCCAATCTCTTGGAAGCACATGATCAGCTTGCTGACCAAGTCAAAGACCTACAAAAAGCCCAAGGGCCTACCCAACACCAACGAGAACTTAAAGAGATGGCCAACGCTGCAACCTCACCAGAGCCGGAATTATCAGTAACCAATGAAGTACTTGAGCTAAGGCAACAGGTTGCAGAGTTGAAAATCAAGTTGTTACAATATGAACGACCTCCTTCCCCACTTGAGCAACCCATAGAAGAAGAAGCAGTTATTATTCCAGTGGAGGAAGCATTTGAAGAGAACTATGAGCCTCAACCTTTTCCCGGAGGCACAATCACTGAGGAAGGACAGGACACTTATGAGGAACCCCCATCGGCATGGATGAAACAGGTAGAAGAAATGGGGCAGACTCATGAAGAACGTATCTCCTACCAGATGTTGGCCATGAAGACCATTGAAGAAACCATACTTCAATCAGACTACTTCAGACATCTGGCCCCTAGAAGACTAATAACCAGCTCAGAATTACAATATAAGCCATACTTTGTACTGTTGGCAGACTACAACGCCGAGATCAAACGTAAGACCAACAAGTACCCAACTTTCGCAACACAATTTGAACCTGAGGACATTCCAGAGGAGGCGTGCAAAGGGAAAATATACCAACCCATCTGGAGGCAAAAGCTATTGGAAACCTATCCCAAGATGCTACGGACATGGGACCACGCACCCATGCATTTGAAGTATAACAATTGCTATGGACCAGTGCAAAGGAGACGAACATGGAAGTCATTCGCCATCAAAGTCAAGAACAACGCCAATTGCAAAGAATGGCTCAATTACCCTGCCATTGCACCCCCAAACAACACGCCTACTGTAGCCTACATGATGGCTACCATCAGACATTGGCTTCCACGCCTCCACCCTATGCCAGATGTGGCTGCCCAGATGATGCTCAAGATCTTCGATATGATGCAGGTTGTGCTCAAAACTTTCCGAAATGTCTGTCATATTCAACCTCCGATTCCCGGGTTTGTGAATGGTAATTATGACCTGCTATATGATATGAGCACCACCCCGAGCATACGAGTTGCTTATGCATGGCACGCACGCATCAGATATCTCCCTGCCTGCTACAAGCAAACTTTCGATGAAATGTTCACCACGGGGTTCTGGGAAGCACACTCAGAGGTGTTCGCGCCACGGCCCACCCATTTGTTACACCTCTTTGCATGCGAACAAACCATGCACTCAGAACTCTACACAACGCCACAACCGAACATACCGAGTGCAGTCAATTGGGAGACCCTCCAGAGAGACTTGGTTCGGGGAATACGCATCAAGGAACAAGAAGTGGCAACCGACCTCCTGCAAGAGTACATTGATCAAATGGTGGAGCAGAGGTCTGTCAGAGGCGACAGACGCTAGGGGGGGGAGAGTGTTGACAGTATACGGGAAGAAGCAAGTACGGACACACATGCAGATCTAGCACTAAGGCAACCCTTCATTTTTTTTCAAAACCCTTACATCATTTTTAAGTGATTCTCATCACTAAAAACCCTTGTAAATATCATTTCACCTTTTTGTAGCTCCATTTTGTACAAGCCGAGGAGTCCTCGAGCTTGGGGAGCCTTAGAAGTAGTTGCCTGCCAATTTTCATAATTTTTAGATCTCGTTTGAGCCCTCAAATAAGCCCTGGAACCTAATTTTTAACTAGGCCGGACACTAGGTCTGGACAGGGCCAAAGCTAGTCAAAAACTATAAATAGAGCTAGAGAGCTCATTTTTGGGCAGTTTTTCTTGTAGTTTGAGCTTGTATGAGAACTTGGTTGCAATAGAAGTGATTCCATTGTCTTACTCTCTTTGTTCTTGCTGTGTGTGCGCGTGTGCGTGTATGTGTGTGCATGCTTGTGTGCTTCTCACTCACGCACTTGTGCTTCCACTTGCTCTTGGTCTTCATACCATCCTCACGTCTTCCCGGATTGACATTAAAGGAGGTGCTACTCATCACTGAGCTACACATACGCATACGCATACGCATACGCATACGCATACGCATACGCATACGCATACGCATACGCATACGCATACGCATACGCATACGCATACGCATACGCATACGCATACGCATACGCATACGCATACGCATACGCATACGCACACGCATACGCATACGCATACGCACAGGCATACGCACACGCATACGCACACGCATACGCACACGCATACGCACACGCATACGCACACGCATACGCACACGCATACGCACACGCATACGCACACGCATACGCACACGCATACGCATACGCATACGCATACACATACGCATACGCATACGCATACACATACACATACAGCTATACCTATACCTATACCTACACCAACACCAACACCAACACATACACATATGCATTCACAAACGCATACGCATACGCATACGCATACGCATACGCATACGCATACGCATACGCATACGCATACGCATACGCATACGCATACGCATACGCATACGCATACGCATACGCATACGCATACGCATACGCATACGCATACGCATACGCATACGCATACGCATACGCACACGCATACGCACACGCATACGCACACGCATACGCACACGCATACGCACACGCACACGCACACGCATACGCACACGCACACGCATACGCACACGCATACGCACACGCATACGCACACGCACACGCACACGCACACGCACACGCATACGCACACGCATACGCACACGCATACGCACACGCATACGCACACGCATACGCACACGCATACGCACACGCATACGCACACGCATACGCACACGCATACGCACACGCATACGCACACGCATACGCACACGCATACGCACACGCATACGCACACGCATACGCACACGCATACGCACACGCATACGCATACGCATACGCATATGCATACACAAACACATACTCATATGCATATGCACACACATATGCACAAACATATGCGTAGACATACACACACACACACATATGCATAGGCATACACACACACATGCACACGCATACGCAGACTACATATGCATATGCATACACACACATACACGTACACATGCGATACACATACGCAGATGCACACGCACATGCGCACCTGCAGATGCAGGCGCGCATGCATGTGCACAGACATGTACACATGCACATGCATGCACATACACACACACACACATGCACACGCACACACATACACATATACACATACACACACATATGAAAGAACTTGGAGAAGCTTGTAGGAGGTAGAAAAGTGCATTTCAAAGCGATGAAGTTTGGTCTAGCCAACCGACACAAGACCAGCCCTTGAGCTTATGGAGACTCAAATAGACGTTATAGGAATGCGATAAGTGCAAAGAAATGCACTATGTACTTTGGAGCATCAAGGAGAATGAGTCGATACAAAATAGATAGGTTTGCGCATCGACTAGCTCAAAAAATTTACTATCTATGGAAGAGACAATGAACTTCATGCCCATAGGGACCAACATGATTTCAATGAGAAAAAATCCTTTTATGGGCATGATACACATAGGGTTGAGTGTATAGAATGCACAAAAGTATAAGGAATAGGCAAAATATGCTATATGAATGAATAAGACACTCAACGGTGGTACCTCCTATTTTTCAGGAATACACAAAGATTGATCCCGAGACGGAAAAACTGAGATTTCTCCTCAGCTACTAAACCAGATGCTATGAAAATTTACAAGCATAAACTAGACACCAATATCTTTCGAATGAGCCACTTGCACTTAATTTGGAGCTTTGTAGAGAGAGAAGCAGCCTCTGCAAGATTACTATTGACGAAGAAGATGATGCAAAAAATTGAAGGAGTAAGACGATGATGGTCACATGTATGTATATTGCTTCCATGTATTGTACAAGTGATTTCAAGTCTTTATATAGACTCTAGAAGTGCTCCATGACTTCTACAAGTGGAATTTGAATTCAAATGAAGGTGGGAATGGTTGTTGGAGGGAATCAATTCACTTTCCTACAATCTAGGAAAAGTGAAGATCTAGTTTGATCTACTTTTAGGTGATTGATTGCTTGATTGAATGCAACTCAACAACCACAAATTCGTGTGATTTGGGCTCTATCTTTCTACTTTTACATGTGTAAAGCTCAAAGCTTTTACAATGGTAAAAGATCCATGAAGTCTTTTTTTCTTTAAAGTACAATAAGTGAGCATAAATAAAAGAACTCTCCAACGGATATTCTTTCGACGCGATAGCCTTTGATGTAGATCAAATACACCTCAAGCATAGTGTAAGCTTGATGTTCCAACAACTCCCCCTCAAGCTAAAGTATTCTTGAGTCTTCATTCTCTGATAGGTTGAATACCTGCCATAGCTTTGAATCTACAAAGTTTTATTCCATCAAGTGCCTTCGTCATCATATTTGCTACTTGCTTTTTAGTTGGAACAAAAGAAATGTCAATCTCCTTTGCCATGAGCTTCTCTCTGATCAAGTGGTAATGTACCTCTATGTGTTTTGGTTCTTGTATGGAAAATTGAGTTTCCCGCTAGATGAATGTAACTTACATTATCTCCAAATATGTGAGGCTTGGAAGTCACAAGTCCCAAATCTGTATACAATGCCTTTAACCATATTTCCTCTTGAGTTGCTATGGTCATACCTTTGTAATCTGCTTCAGTCGAGGATAAAGCAACTGTTGGTTGCTTCTTGGAACTCCATGACACGAGCTTTGAACCTGCAAATGCTAGGTAACCAGAAGTACTTTTTCTATCATCCTTCGCTCCTGCCCAATCTGCATCCGAATAGATTTTGATATCCAAATCTGAAGAGTAAGGATAGAATATACCTTCGTTGATTGTACCTTTGAGATACTTAAGTACTCTCTTAGCTCCATCCATGTGTGGTCTTCTTGGCGAGTGCATGAACTAACTAAGCACTCCCACACTATATGATATATCTGCCCTTGTATGAGTAGCACATATCAAGCTACCTACCATGCATTGATATCTTTGTCTGTCTTCAATTTTCTCACCTTCATAAAAACTAAGTTTATGATTAATCTCCAAAGGTGTACCTCCAGTTTAGTTTTCTCCATTTTGAACTTGAGAAGTAGATCCTGAATGTATCTTCTCTGAGTCAAATACATTCCTTCATCTGTGTATATCACCTGCATCCTTAGGAAATATGTGAGCTCACCTAGGTCACTGATTTTGAACTCCTCTTGCATGTGTTTCTTGATCCTTTGAATTCCTTTTAGATCATCACCTGTAACAATAATATCATCTACATATACACATAGATAGATAACCTCATTGTGATCCATTTTGATGAATAGAGAAGGATTTGAGTTGATAGCTTTGAACCCTTGATCTTGAAGATATGTAACCAACTTGTAGTTCCAAGCTCTAGGAGCTTGTTTCAATCCATACAATGCTTTCTGAAGTCTGCAAACATAAGGTGGATAATTAGGGTTTTCAAAACCTGGTGGTTGTGACATGTATACCTCTTCACTTATCCAACCATTTAAGAATGCATTTTTCACATCAAGTTGGAGGAGTCTCCAATTCTTTGCAGCGGCTACACTTATCAATGTCCTGATTGTAGTCATCTTTGCAACTGGTGAGAATGTTTCCTCATAGTCTATACCATGATTTTGTGAGCATCCTTTGGCAATTAATCTTGCCTTGTACCTGCAAACTGATCCATCTAAATTTCTTTTAACTTTATATACCCATCTACAACCAATTACCTTTTGATTCGATGACATTAGAACCAAATCCAAGTGTCCATCTCCTTCAATGCATCTATTTCTTCTTTCATGGACTTTTCCCAATTAGGATTTCCCTTTGCCTCTTCATACATTGAGGGTTCCTCTGAAATAGAGTCTTTTGCCAAGTAGATTGAATGCTTCATAACAAATGTGGAATCATATCCATACCTTTCTAGTTGTTTCTTCTCTCTTGCTGATCTTCTAGGTGCTTGTTTGGAGCATTAACCTCTTGCATCTTTTCTTTGCCTCTTGAATTCTATAGCTTGTAATCCTTTTCCCTTTCATCTTGGTCATCGTCTGTATCACTTCTTGGATCCATGACCTGTGTATCATGCTTGCTTCCTAACTGATGAGAATCAGAATCAAGATCATATGGTAGAGTTACCTTTTGTTTGTCTTCATCATACCAAGACCTGTGTTCTTCAAACACAACATCTCTACTTGTAGTGAATTGCTTGATTGAAGGATTATAGAACTTGTAACCCATCTGAGTTGAATCATATCCAATAAACATTGACTTTTTTGCCCTTTCATCTAGCTTACCTCTTATTTGTGATGGTACATAAACATAGGTTAAACAACCAAAAACCTTGCAATGTCCAAGAATAGGTTTCTTCCATGCCATGCTTCATAAAGAGTCATACCTTGAAGTGATTTGGATGGTAGTCTATTGACAAGGTACACACCGGTTGAAATAGCCTCTACCCATAGATAATGTGGCAACTTCTTCTCTTCAAGCATTGTTCAGGCTGATCCAACCAATGTCTTGTTTCTCCTCTCTGCAATTCAATTTAGTTGGGGAGAGTACCTGGTAGTCACTTCCCTTTTGATACCTTTGTCCTGCAAGAACTCATCAAACTCTTTGGAGAAGTATTATCCCCCTTCATCAGATCTGAGCTTCTTGAGTGATCTACCTGTATGATTCTCCACATGTGCGATATACTTTTTGAAGCAATTAAACACTTCATTCTTACTCTTGATAAAGTATAGAATAGTCCATCTACTATGGTTGTCAATAAATGAGACATAATACCTTGATCCTACCAATGAAGGTTCTTGACTTGGTCCCCATACATCTGTATGTACTAAGTCCAATAAGTTGTTGTGGATGTAGCCTTTGTGGTTAAATGGTTGTCTTTATGCCTTCCCAATCTGACATGCATCACACCTGTTGATCATGTGTTGCTTTGATATGTTCGGCAGTCCTAGAACACTTTGATCCCTGCATATATCCTTCAAGGTTCTTTCATTCACATGAGCAAGTCTCTTATGCCACACTTCAAGCTCACTTAGGGTTTGAGACCCAAAAGTGAATAGAGCTATGTTCCTGGTTTCTCCTACTTCAAAAGTAAAGAGCCTACCATGCTTCTCACTCTGGCTATCTTCTTGAAGCCTTGACATGGATCTTCCACAAAAGCTCCATGTTGGATGAACCTAACTTGCAAGCCTTTTCAACTATTTGGCCTACACTTATTAGGTTTTTAGTGATAGTGGGTACATAGAGAACCTTACTCAGAATGTTTGTCTTGCCATTGGAAGCTTTGAAATTAGCAATCTTCTCCACATTGTGCTTTGTGTCATCCCTTGTTTGCACTTCATGTCTATGCTTTGGACTTTCCAAATCAGGTAGAAGAGCAATCTTGCCTGCAACATGATTCAAACATCCTGAATCTATGTAGAATAAATGATCATCTTCTTTAACTTCTTTGTGGCTTAGATTCATGAGAAGCAATGAGTCTTCATGTGGTTGATCTTCTGAATAATTGTTGAAGTCCCTTCTATTATAGCCTCTATTGTTATTATTGAAGTTGTGTCCACCTCTGACTCTATTGCTGCCATATCCACCTCTTCCACTTCCTTTTTGGGTTTTCCCATTGAACCAGCAATTCTGAGTGGTGTGGTTTCTCTTATCGCATATGGTGCAAGGTTGAACATTCTGACCTTTGGCTTTGTCTTGCTTTGGTCCTTTCTTCTTCCCTTTCCATTTGCTCTTGCTTGTGAAGTTGGCTTGGGAAGTCTCTTCTTCATCTTCTTCCTTCTTCTTGCCTTTCTGCTTCTTGTCCTTCTTATCTGCATATAGAGCACTAGTTGAATTACCATGATAGGAGTTACCTTCCTTTATGCTATTGTTGGCCTCTTGATTGAAGATTTATCCAAGAAAGATGTTGAATTGTGGAGTCTGCACATCCATGATGAGATTGTAAGCCATCATGAAGGATTGCCATTTCTTATCACTTCGAATGCCATTGAGAATTTGCCTCATGATAGACTCTTCTTCAATCAGCTCTGCAATGGATGCTAACTGATCCGCAACCTCCTTGACCTTGGTAAAAAACCATGTGATGGTTTGTTTAGGTATCTTCTTCATTTGGTTGAACTCGTTCCAAAGATGATTCTTTCTTGCTTTGGTGCTAGCAGAAAAGAAAGCCTCGAGGGCATCCCAAGTCTGTTGAGATGTCTTGCATTCTCTAATATGTGGTAATAGAAAGTGAGAGATAGATTTTAGTATGTACGAACTTGCTTGAGCATCCCTTGCGCACCAAAGTGTGAGCTTATTTGTCTCCTCTTGTGTAGGTCCTCCTTTGGATCTTGGAATGGGCATAACTTCATCACCGGCTACAATTACATAAAGATTTCTACCTTGCAAATAGGCCTCCATTTTGATTTGCCAAGCCACGTAGTTGTGTCGATCAAGCTTCTCGATCATTGAGGGAAAGCCATCACCCATCTTTATCTAGCTCTGATACCACAGAAAGAACTTGGAGAAGCTTGTAGGAGGTAGAAAAGTGTGTTTTGAAGTGATGAAGTTTGGTCTAGTCAACCGGCATAAGACCAACCCTTGAGCTTATGGAGACTCAAATAAACCTTATAGGCATGTGATAAGTGCAAAGAAATGCACTATGTACTTTGGAGCATCAAGGAGAATGAGTCGATACAAAATAGATAGGTTTGCACATCGACTAGCTCAAAAAACTTACTATCTATGGAAGAGACAATGAACTTCAAATGCCCATAGCGATCAGCGTAATTACAATTAGAAAAAATACTTTTATGGGAGTGATACACATAGGGTTGAGCGTACATAATGCACAAAAGTATAAGGAATAGGCAAAATATGCTATAGGAATGAATCACACACTCAACGGTGGTACCTCCTATTTTTTAGGAATACGTAGAGATTGACCTTGAGACAAAAAAAATGCGATTTCTCCCAATCTACTAAACCAAATGCTATGAAAATTTATAGGCATAAACTAGACACTAATAGCTTTCCAATGAGGTAGTTGCACTCAATTGGGAGCTCTTTAGAGAGAGCAGCAGCCTCTGCAAGATTACTGTTGAGAAAGAAGATGATGCAAAAAATTGAAGGAGCAAGACAATGATGGTCACAAGTGTATGTATATTGCTTCCATGTATTGTACAAGTGATTTCAAATCTTTATATAGACTCTAGAAGTGCTCCACGACTTCTTCAAGTGGAATTTGAATTCAAATGAAGGTGGGAATGGTTGTTGGAGGGAATCAATTTACTTTCCTACAATCTAGGAAAAGTGAAGATCTACTTTGATCTATCTTTAGGCGATTGATTGCTTGATTGAATGCAACTCAACGACCACAAATTTGTGGGATTTGGGCTCTATCTTTCTACTTTTACATGTGTAAAGCTCAAAGATTTTACAATGGTAAAAGATCCATGAAAAATCTTTTTTAAAAAAAAGTACAATAAGTGAGCATAAATAAAAGAACTCTCCAACAGATATTCTTTCGACGCGATAGCCTTTGATGTAGATCAAATCCACCTCAAGCATAGTGTAAGATTGATGTTCCAACAACATGCACATGCACATGCACATGCACATGCACATGCACATGCACATGCACATGCACATGCACATGCACATGCACATGCACATGCACATGCACATGCACATGCACATGCACATGCACATGCACATGCACATGCACATGCACATGCACATGCACATGCACATGCACATGCACATGCACATGCACATGCACATGCACATGCACATGCACATGCACATGCACACGCACATGCACACGCACACACACAGAGGCACACACACGCACGCACACACATACACACACATACACACACACATACACACACACATACACAGACACATACACATACACATACACATACACATACACATACACATACACATACACATACACATACACATACACATACACATACACATACACATACACATACACATACACATACACATACACATACACATACACATACACATACACATACACATACACATACACATACACATACACATACACATACACATACACATACACATACACATACACATACACATACACATACACATACACATACACATACACATACACATACACATACACATACACATACACATACACATACACATACACATACACATACACATACACATACACATACACATACACATACACATACACATACACATACACATACACATCACATACACATACACATACACATACACATACACATACACATACACATACACATACACATACACATACACATACACATACACATACACATACACATACACATACACATACACATACACATACACATACACATACACATACACATACACATACACATACACATACACATACACATACACATACACATACACATACACATACACATACACATACACATACACATACACATACACTACAAGTACATGTATGCGTATGTGTACACACACATGTATGCTTACCCATACATGTACATGTACATGTACATGCACACATACATGTACACATGCACACACATGTACACGTACACATACATGCACATGTACATGTACACACATGTAGCGTTTCCTCAATCACAATCTATCCCCAATCACAATCTTTCGATCACTCAAAAATAACACTGGGGAGAAGAACGCAGAGATTGCACAAGGTAAGAGAAAATCTGATGCGGAAGAGTAGAAACAAATATGACGCAGAGAAGGAAGAATTCTGATATTATAGATGTGAATCAATGGTTACAATAGCTTTGGGCAATAGCTTCTTGACGAAGCCTCTACCTCCGAACCACCCCCGAGCTATCACAATCGCATTCACACTCGCACTCTCAATCACACTCTCACTCTCAATCTCACTCTCAATCACAAAGTAATTCTCAGATTTCTGTGTGTCCCCTGTTTTGATGCGGAGGTCTCCCTATATCAGAGTTTGATCACTTCCCTCCCCAAAGAAGTGTGTGATCCACCAAATTTAGAAAAATTCGAGTTTCTCCAAAACTTTTGCAAAAAGCCATGCGATCATAGTGTGCTTTCTTTCTTTACTCTACCTGTCAAAAATAGGAGAAAAACACCAAAAAGGCATATCTAGAAATATCCATATTTAGACATGGTGACACGTGAGCATCAGAATCACGAGCTCGAATAGAATTAGATAAGCCCTTGTTTTTTTTTTGTGTTGGAAAATGGAACTTTTCAAAGCTCTGTAACTCAAAAATGGTGAGGAATTAGCTTTAGCTTGTGAGAGACACTTTTATTCAATTTCGCTGCACAATAGTGTTAAAGACGTCCAAGGTCCAAATCCACCTCCAAATGCCACTTTTGAGCCCTGAAAGTTTCAAAATTCTAGAGAGAGAGAGAGTAAAATCAAGGAATTTTCTTACAATTAACTAAATGTAGGACCGTGAACGAGGTACTTAAAACATAATTCACAAAAATTTCACTCAAGCACTTTTATTCTCCTATACTTACTCTACCTTTCTCTCATACACAAATTTTCCTAATTCTTTCATATTCACCTTCAAAATTTGACTAGAAAACATGATGCAAATAAGGTCTAGAGAGAAAAGATGAAACTTGTCAACCCAAAATTTTTCCAATGACCTAATTATTCATTCTAAGCATTATCCCCACAATGAAATTCAGAAAGTTCAAAATGAATTATTTCACTAGAGAAGAGGCCTATTACAATTCTTCCCCCCTTTAAGAACTCTGTCCTCAGAGTTGGAAAGAAGGATAATGTTGGTATAAGAAATACCAAAAACACACACAAAAGGTGATGAGCCGATTACCCAACAAGATCGGAATTAGGAATTTCAATCAAATTTATTTCCTGCAGTCCCCTTTGCCTCAAAATACTTAACCACAACTCCAAAACATACTCCGGCATAGCATAAATTTGTTCCACAATCTTCATACGTAAAGCAATTCAATAGAACCTGCACTATTCAAATCATATATCAATATAATTCGTTTTACATATCATTTGTGCATACATCATGTACCCAAATTTTCTTATAGCCTTCATTTACTTGCATAGCCAAAAAAGCTTAGCGCTATGATCATGGCTTTAGACGCAATATTGATAGAGAGATAAAGATAGAGAATAATAGTAAATGTTCTACTGATTGAAACTCTGTTGTAGAAAAGAAAAAAAGCCCTACAATAGTTACGTGAGCAGAGATGATCGCCTATAATATCATCATATATCTCTTCACGAAAATCATGGTGCTATGGAAGCCACAGTGCTGTACAAGCCACACTTTTACTTCTGCTTTTGGTCCTTATATAGGATTGTTCAAAATGATCGATGGATGTTCTAAATCTCATGCACAATCTAAGGATAGAAATCCAACTCGTACATTTGCTATGCAAGAGAAAAGGAACAATTAGCTTGGCTGTTTTCCTTTTATTAATGCATGATTAAAGGAAGGGTGCTAAAGGCATGTTCACATGCATGGGAAATAAACTGTAAGCTAAGAGTTTAAGATGAGTTTCCTATGAGATCAATTCATGTGAGATGAGATGAGAAATAAGAGGGGAGACATATGGTGACTTCCATTGAAGCTTTGCAACAGATAATGTGTTAGAAAATCATCTAAATTCACCCAACTCTAATCTTCTACTGGGCATGAGTGCCATTTCACCAAAATTTATACTATATATCTATTTCTAAGAAATCTTTCCTTCCTATCTAATATTATTTCTGGTTGAAGCTCAAAAGAGCCATCATCTTTCAGCTTATAATTGTCCTGCAAAACATGAGCAACATTAGATACATATCTTTTAAGTAAGCTAACATGAAATACAGGATGCACATTTAAATGTTTAGGTAATTCCAAGAAATAAGCAAGAGATCCAATCTTTTTCAAAACTTTAAAAGGACCTGCATATCGAGGAGAAAGTCTATGATCCTTCCCTAGCAACAAGTTAGATTGGTGAGGATTTAACTTTAAGAAATACCATATCATCAACTTGAAATTCAAGTGGTCTTCTCTTTAAATCATAGAACTTCTTTTGTCTTTTCTGAGCTTCTTTTATGTGTTTCTTAATTTTTCCAAGTTCTTCATCCATCTTATCAAGCATTTCTTTCGATACTTCTACTTTATTTGGAAACCCCGAAAATGAAGGTGGAGGCAAACAATTATAATCGTACATAGCTTCAAACGGAGTCATTTTTATAGATGCATGCCATGCACTATTGTATGCAAACTAAGCCAAGGGTAAATATTCACTCCAATTATCCTGCTTTTCATTTACATACATACGCAACATATCTTCAACTACCCTGTTAACCCTCTCGGTTTCCCCATCAGTTTGTGGATGGAAAGCTGTACTCATACGAAGTTGAGTTCCAATCGATTCAAATGTCGCTTTCTAGAAGTTTGATGTAAATCTAGAGTCTGTATAAAAAATTATGCTTTTAGGCATTCCATGCAATGGAAAAATTTCTTTTACAAAGATTCTTGCAACATTCACAGGAGTATCTATCTTTTTCATAGGGAACAAATGTGCCATCTTGGTAAGCCGATGGACTACAACAAAATTGGTATCATGCTTGCTTCTCGTCATAGGTAGCTTAGTGATAAAGTCCATAGAAATAGACTCCAACTTCTGATTTGGAACATCCAAAGGTTGAAGCATTCTAGGCATCCTCTTAAACTCAGATTTCACCTATTGGCACCTCAAACATTCACTAACATATTTTCTAATATCCCACTTCATACATGGCCAAAAATAAGAATACTTTGTTTTAACATAGGCCCTTGAATAACTTGGATGTGCAAGAAAAGGTGAACCATTACAATCATGCAATATTTTGACTTTTAATGGAGATTCAGAAGATATGCATAGCCGATTGTTACAATACAATGTTCCATTCTGCAAATGAAATTTTTCCTCATACATGTTTGCATTCAAAGCATTCAAAATAGGTGCATAAAAAGGATCTTGTTTTATCTCTTCTTGAATTTGATTGAGAAAATCAAAATTTATTACAGAAACAAGATTACACAAAGGTCTCCGACTCAATGCATCAGCAACCTTATTTTCCTTACCAGCCAGATACTTAATATCAAAATCATACTCACTTAATAATTCAATCCAATGCTTCTGCCTGTTGTTAAGCAATGGTTGTGTGAAGATATATTTTAAACTCTGATGATCCATTTTCAATTCAAACTTAACCCGTAACAATATATGTCTCCAATGTTTAAGTCCAAGCACAACAAAAAGCATTTCTAAATCATGAGTAGGATAGTTAAGTTCATGTTTTCTTAGTTTTCTAGACTCATAAGCGACCACCCTTCCATCCTGTGAAAAAACACATCCTATCTCACTACCACTTGCATCATGTGCAACCACAAAAGACTTTCCCATTTCCGGTATTTGCAAAACACAACTTTCAAGGACTTTTTGTTTCAATGCTTCAAATGATTTTTGACAAGCATCACTCCACGCAAATCCAATATTCTTTTTAGTCAATTTTATGAGGGGAGTAGCTATCTTAGAGAAATCCTTAATATGTGCTCTTTCATATTGTGCCAACCCAAGAAAACTTCTAACATCCCTTACAGTCTTAGGAATCAGCCAATCAGCTATTGTTTTTACTTTATCTTCATCTATAAGGATTCCTTCTTTTGGTATTACTCTTCCTAGATACACAAGATTATCCTTAGCAAAGAAACACTTACTCTTTTTTCCATACAATTTGTGTTCTCTAAGAGTTTGCAAATTCTTCTTGAGATGTACCGCATGCTCAGAATCATCTTTAGAGTATACAAATATATCATCAAGAAATACTAAGATGAATTCATCTAGGTAGTCGTGAAAAATATTATTCATCAAGCACATAAATGTGGCAAGAGCATTTGTCAATCCAAAAGGTAGAACCGTAAACTCAAAGTGACCATATCGTGTTCGAAAAGTTGTCTTAGGAATATCCTCTATTTTGATCCTAATTTGGTGATATCCAGATCTTAAGTCAATTTTAGTGAATACAGTCGCTCCACTTAATTGACCTAATAAGTCATCTATATGAGGAAGTGGATACTGATTCTTAATTTTTCTTTTATTCAACCCCCTATAGTCGATGCATAATCTATAAGAGCCGTCCTTCTTCTGAAGTAAAATAGGTGCACCCCAAGGTGAGACACTCGGTCTTATCAAGCCTTTCTTCGAAAGATCATCTAATTGAATCTTTAGCTCCTTTAATTCATCAGCGTTCAATCTATAGGGTGCTCTAGAATATGGTTCACTCCCTGGATATAGGTCAATGGCATGGTCAATCTGCCTAGGTGGAAGTATACCAGGCAAGACTTCTGGAAATACATCGGCATATTCTTTCAAGAGATTTTCTACATAATCTAGAATACCTTCATCATTACCTTCCTCATGCAGATTGTTCACGTACACTACAAATGTTTTACAGCCATCACGTATACCTCTAATTATCTGCATAGTAGAAATAAGAATAGGTTTAGGATTATAGGCATCACCTAGAATATGAATAGATTCATTATCTAGCTTTAAAGTGATCGTTCTTTGTTCACAATTAATTGTCGTAGAATTTTCAACTAACCAATCCATGCCTATGATTACATCACTCTGTTTCATCTCAATTACATGGAAACTTCCAGAAAAGCACCTATCAGAAAGAGTAAATTCAAGGTTTTCAACATATCCTTTCGTGTAGTGTAATCATCCATTGGCCATCTCTATAGGTCTGGTTATCTGCATATTTAGGGCTATCCCTAGATTCTGTACCAATTTCAAAGATAGAAAACAATGGGTACTATCTGAATCGATACAAAAATCTGGTTTTATACGTAGAAATCATACCCAAAATCATGATTACAGAAGCCTTTGGAAAAGAACTAACCACCATGCAACGTAAAGTAGAGTCAAGGTGTTGGTATATTTAGGTAGTGATGTGTGTGAACACACTAGGACCATCGGGGCACTTTTTTCCCTCTTTAGGAGGTTTTTTTCCCCCGGCTTGTATATACACATATTGCCCTAATGGGCTACTTTTCTTTGTACATTCTCTAGTAATACATTCAGTATTGTGTGTTGTGGTCCAAGCTTCTTCTTCTTCCTTGTGCTATTCGCGTGCTCCCGAAGATGTTTATCTCCAACAATTGGTATCAGAGCAGGTTGTCGCTTCATCTAGGGCGCCGTCGACACTCCTCCGATTGTAGTCTCAGAATCACACGAATTTTGGTGAGCATACTCAGCGTGTTCTTGTTCGCTAGTATAAGCGTCTCGAAGTCTACGATAGGTCTAATGGAATTCGTCTGGGCAGTTCTGTTCAACTTTTTGAGATACAATCAATTTTTTGCATCAAGGTATTTTAGTCACCGGCCATGGCTGAAAGTAGTGATGTATTCCGTATGTTGGATGTTGAGGATAAGTTGGATGGTATCAACTACTCGTTATGGGCTTATATGATGCGACATGTGTTGGTTGCAAAAGGACTGTGGAACATTGTGCAAGGTGTCGAAAAACGTCCTATCACACCTGCAACTGTTACAACTACAGGTATTGAAGCTGATGCAGAGGGTATCGAAGATGATGATATTGTGCATATTCCTGTTCGTGCTGCGGTTTTTGCTACACCTATTGTAGAGCAGATTCATTGGGATGGCAGAGATGCCCAGGCACATGCATTGATATCTTTGTCTGTCAAACGTGCCATTATTCCTCACATTCGCTCTTGCAGAAGAGCTAAGGATGCTTGGGATACACTTAGCACATTGTACCAAGCTAGGAATGAGGCTCGTGTTGCTTACCTCCAAAAACAGTTGGAGAGTGAGCACATGAATGAAGGTGATTCTATGTACAGATTGCTAACGAAGATCAAAGACTTGAAGGAACGATTGATTTCTGCTGATGAGGTTATACCAGATAGCTCACTTGTGTAGACCGTTCTGAATGGTCTTCCTGATTCATATCAGAGTTTTGCTTCTACTCTTCGGTTGATGATGAAAGGAAATCCGAATTCCTTATCATTTGAGGAGTTAGTCTCTGTTATGTTGCAGGAAGATTAGCCTAGGCAGAACAGGTCCATTATGCGAGTTGCAAATCAAGTTTTCCTGGTTAGTCAGAAGGGCAAAGGAAAATGGAGCTCTTCAATTAGTAAGCAAAAATCTGCTAATTCTGCATATTCGAAGAAGGAAGATAAAGATGAGAAGAAATCACAAAAGCAGAAATTGTTTTCTAAGTACTATAAAGGAAATGATCATATCATAAAGAACTGTCCAAAACTGGATGCTAAAGAGGCAAAGAAGAAAGAGGCTTGAATGGTTGTTGTAGAGGCCTCTACACCAAAAATAGACCCATCTTCTCATGAGCAGTGCATCTCTGCAGCAGACTCAGATGTTTGGTATTTTGACAGTGGGGCAACCAAACATATTACCTCGCAACGCAGTTTCTTCTCTTCACTCGAGCATGCCCCTACAGCGAATACTGTTACATGCACCAACAACTCTTCTTATCCTGTTATGGGAGTTGGTAAGATCATTTTGACTACTGTTGATGGTAGTTCTTTCACTTTGTCAGATGCAAGTTTCAAAATTCTAGACAGAGAGTAAAATCAAGGCATTTTATTACAATGAACGAAATGTAGGACCCTAAATGAGGTACTTAAAACATGATTCACAAAACTTTCACTCAGACACTTTTATACTCCTATACTTGCTCTACCTTTCTCTCATACATACTTTTTCCAAATTCTTTCATCTTCACCTTCAAAATTTGACTAGAAAACATGATGGAAATAAGGTCTAGAGAGAGAATATGAAACTTGTGAACCCAAAATTTTTCCTAGATGCATAAAATGACCTAATTGTTCATTCTAAGTATTATCCCCACAATGAAATTCAGAAAGTTCAAAATGAATTATTTCACTAGAAAAGAGGCCTATTACATTTCTTCCCCCCTTTAAGAACTCTGTCCTCAAAGTTAGAAAGAAGGATAATGTGTTAGAAAATCATCTAGATTCACCCAACTCGAATCTTCTACTGGGTATGAGTGCCATTTCACCAAAATTTCTACTATAGATCTATTTCTAAGAAATCTTTCCTTCCTATCTAATATTATTTCTGGTTGAAGCTCAAAAGAGCCATCATCTTTCAGCTTATAATTGTCCTGCAAAACATGAGCTACATTAGATACATATCTTTTAAGTAAGCTGACATGAAATACATGATGCACATTTAAATGTTTAGGTAATTCCAACAAATAAGCAAGAGATCCAATCTTTTTCAAAAACTTTAAAAGGACCTGCATATCGAGGAGAAACTCTATGATCCTTCCCTAGCAACAAGTTAGATCTGTGAGGATTAACTTTAAGAAATACCATATCATCAACTTGAAATTCAAGTGGTCTTCTCTTTAAATCATAGAACTTCTTTTGTCTTTCATGAGCTTCTTTTATGTGTTTCTTAGTTTTTCCAAGTTCTTCAACCATCTTATCAATCATTTCTTTGGATACTTCTACTTTATTTGGAAACCCCGAAAACGAAGGTGCAGTGAAACAATTATAACTGTACATAGCTTCAAACAGAGTCATTTTTATAGATGCATGCCATGCACTATTGTATGCAAACTCAACCAAGGGTAAATATTCAATCCAATTATCGTGCTTTTCATTCACATACATAGACAACATATTTTCAACAACCTTGTTAACCCTCTCGGTTTCCCCATCAGTTTGTGGATGGAAAGCTGTACTCATAGGAAGTTGAGTTCCAATCGATTCAAATGTCGCTTTCGAGAAATTTGACGTAAACCTAGCAAAAATTATGCTTCTAGGCATTCCATGCAATCGAAAAATTTCTTTTACAAAGATTATTGCAACATTCAAAGCAGTATCAGTCTTTTTCATAGGGAAGAAATGTGCCATCTTGGTAAGCCGATCGACTACAACAAATACACTATCATGCTTACTTCTGGTCATAGGTAGCTTAGTGATAAAGTCCATAGAAATAGACTCCCACTTCTAATTTGGAACATCAAAAGGTTGAAGCATTCCATGCATCCTGTTAAACTCAAATTTCACCTGTTGGCACCTCAAGCATTCACTAACATATTTTCTAATATCCCACTTCATACATGGCCAAAAGTAAGAATAATTTGTTTTAACATAGGTCCTTGAATAACCTAGAGCCTTTGGCAAAGAACTAACCACCATGCAACGTAAAGTAGAGTCAGGGCACTTACCTCCATCATCCGCTTCCTCAATAATTGTACCCTCCTCGATGATGTTTATCGCTTTTGATTGTGCGGGTTGAAAGACTCCCTTATTCGGGCACTCATATGTCCGATGCCCTTGTTCTCCCCAACGAAAACACAGACCAAGTCTTTTTGCCTTCTCAATAAAATCAGGGTCTTGTTGCCACTGGATTGGTTGACGCCTCCTTTCATTTTCCACCTGCGTAGGATTCTTGCCTTGGTTATTTGAAGATGGAGTCTTCTTTGAATTGTTCATGTCCATTGCAATAGGTCTTTGTGGCCTATGTCCCGTTGCAATGAATCTAAAGACAGTCAATGCATCCAGATCCCTTGACTTGATAGCAAAGTTCCTCACGAAGCCCCTTCAATAAATTTACTCTTTAGAGCATCACCACTAACCTCTAATGCATATTTATGAAGATGTAGGAACTTCTCTTTGTACTCATCAACATATAAGCTATGCTTATCACTTTCGTGTTGTCGGAAACTTTAGAACTCCATCTTCTTCTCCATATGGTAGTATGGAGAAGAATAGCGTTTTTCAGCTTGTTCTCTAAATTCCTTCCATAGAACTGGACCAAAATGCATTCGAGTCTGCATATACGACTTTTGCCATAGCTTTGCGATCCCATACAGGTGGAGGATCCCAACTTTTGCCTTCGACTCTTCACTAAATTGTCGAAGATCAAAGAAATCCCCTAGTTCTTCAATCCATACCTCAAGATCTTCGCCACTCTTCTTATCGCCATCAAAATCATTCAACTTTGCCTTCTTGAAGACTTGATTAAGGGCAAACTCACCTGCTTCCATATCTTCATAATTGCATTTTTGTTTTCCGCGAGGTACACTAGATGTTCCCGCACCTTCACCTATTTCATCGTTCAGTTCCACAAACAAATTTGTTGCTCCTTCTGGTTGCTTTCCGCCTCGTTCTTTGCACAATTCACTAAGAATCTTCTGAATAAGCTCCTCTTGTTCGTGAATCTTTTGTGTTAGACTTTCCATGGTTCCTGAGGATTGAATCTGTTCATATACCACTTGTCGCATTTCCTCAATCACAATCTATCCCCAATTACAATCTTTCTATCACTCAAAAATAACAGTGGAGAGAAGAAGGCAGAGATTGCACAAGGTAAGAGAAAATCTGATGCGGAATAGTAGAAACAAATATGACACAAAGAAGGAAGAATTCTGATATTATAGATGTGAATTAATGGTTACAATAGCTTTGGACAATAGCTTCTTGAAGAAGCCTCTACCTCCCGACCACCCCCGAGCTATCACAATCACATTCACACTTGCACTCTCAATCACACTCTCACTCTCACTCACACTCTCAATCACAAATTAATTCTCAGATTTCTGTGTGTCCCCCTGTTTTGACGCGCAGGTCTCCATATATCAGAGTTTGATCGCTACCCTCCCCAAAGATGTGTGCAATCCACCAAACCAGTATCAATCTTTTTCATAGGGAAGAAATGTGCCATCTTGGTAAGCTGCCCGACTACAACAAATATGGTATCATGCTTACTTCTGGTCATAGGTAGCTTAGTGATAAAGTCCATAGAAATAGACTCCCACTTCTGATTTGGAACATCCAAAGGTTGAAGCATTCCAAGCATCCTCTTAAATCAGATTTCACCTGTTGGCACCTCAAACATTCACTAACGTATTTTCTAATATCCCACTTCGTACATGGCCAAAAGTAAGAATACTTTGTTTTAACATAGGTCCTTGAATAACCTGGATGCGCAGAAAAAGGTGCATCATCACAATCATGTAGTATTTTGACTTTTAATGGAGATTCAGAAGATATGCATAGCCGATTGTTACAATACAATGTTCCTTTCTCCAAATGAAATTTTTCCTCATACATCGATCCCCTGTTCGCATTCAAAGCATTCAAAATAGGTGCATAAAAAGGATCTTGTTTTATCTCTTCTTTAATTTGATTGAGGTAATAAGGACTTATTACAGAAACAAGGTTACACAAAGGTCTCCGACTCAATGCATCAGCAACCTTATTTTCCTTACCAGCCAGATACTTAATATCAAAATCATACTCACTTAATAATTCAATCCAACGCTTCTGCGTGTTGTTAAGCAATGGTTGTGTGAAGATGTATTTTAAACTCTGATGATCTTTTTGCAATTCAAACTTAACCCCTAACAATAGATGTCTCCAATGCTTAAGTGCATGCACAACAACAAGCATTTCTAAATCATGAGTAGGATAGTTAAGTTCATGTTTTCTTAGTTTTCTAGACTCATATGCGACCACCCTTCCATCCTGTGAAAGAACACATCCTATCTGACTACCACTTGCATCACACGCAACCACAAAAGGCTTTTCCATTTCTGGTATTTTCAAAACACAATTTTCAATGACTTTTTGTTTCAATGTTTCAAATGATTTTTGACAAGCATCACTCCATGCAAATCCTATATTCCTTTTAGTCAATTCTATGAGGGGAGTAGCTATCTTAGAGAAATCTTTAATATGTGCTCTTTCATATTGTGCCAACCCAAGAAAACTTCTAACATCCCTTACAGTCTTAGCAATAGGCCAATCAACTATTGTTTTTACTTTATCTTCAAGGATTCCTTTTTTTTGATATTACTCTTCCTAGATACACAAGTTTATCCTTAGAAAAGAAACACTTACTCTTTTTTCCATACAATTTGTGTTCTCTAAGAGTTTGCAAAGTCTTCTTGAGATGTACCGCATGCTCAGAATCATCTTTAGAGTATACAAATATATCATCAAGAAATACTAAGATGAATTCATCTAGGTAATCGTGAAAAATATTATTCATCAAGCACATAAATGTGGCAGGAGCATTTGTCAATCCAAAAGGTAGAACCGTAAACTCAAAGTGACCATATCGTGTTCAAAAAGATTTCTTAGGAATATCCTCTGTTTTGATCTTAATTTGGTGATATCCAGATCTTAAGTCAATCTTAGTGAATACAGTCGCTCCACTTAATTGACCTAATAAGTCATCTATATGAGGAAGTGGATACTTATTCTTAATTGTTCTTTTATTCAACCCCCTATAGTCGATGCATAATCTATAAGAGCCATCCTTGTTCTTCTGAAATAAAACAGGTGCACCCCAAGGTGAGACACTCAGTCTTATCAAGCCTTTCTTCAAAAGATCATCTGATTGAATCTTTAGCTCCTTTAATTCATCAATGTTAAATATATAGGGTGCTCTAGAATATGGTTCTCTCCCTGGATATAGGTCAATGGCATGGTCAATCTGCCTAGGTGGAGGTATACCAGACAAGTCTTCTGGAAATACATCAACATATTCTTTCAAGAGATTTTCTACAGAATCTGGAATACCTTCGTCATTACCTTCCTCATGCAGATTGTTCACATACACTACAAATGTTTTACAGCCATCACATATACCTCTAATTATCTACATGGTAGAAATAAGAATAGGTTTAGGATTATAGGCATCACCTAGAATATGAATAGATTCATCATATGACTACATCACTATGTTTCATCTCAATTACATGGAAACTTCCAGAAAAGCACCTATCAAAAAGAGTATATTTAAGGTTTTCAACATATCCTTTTGTGTAGTGTAATCGTCCATTGGCCATCTCTATAGGTCTGGTTATCTGAATATTTAGAGTTATCCCTAGATTCTGTACCAATTTGAAAGATAGAAAACAATGGGTACTACCTGAATTGATAAAAAATCTGGTTTTATGTGTAGAAATCATACTTGAAATCGTGATTACAGAAGCCCTTGGAAAAGAACTAATCACCATGGAGTGTAAAGCAGAGTGAGGGCACTTACCTCCATCATCCGCTTCCTTAAGAATTGTACCCTCCTCGATGATGTTTATCGCTTTTGATTGTGCGGGTCAAAAGACTGCCTCATTAGGGCACTCATATGTCTGATGCCCTTGCTCTCCGCAATGAAAACACAGACCAAGTCTTTTTGCCCTCTCAATAAATCAAGGTCTTGTTGCCACTGGACTTGTTGATGCCTCCTTTGATTTTCCACCTACGTAGGATTCTTGCCTTGTTTGTTTGAAGATGGAGTCTTCTTTGAATTTTTCATGTTCATTGCAACAAGTCTTTGTGACCTATGTCCCATTGCAATGAATCTACTTCTATTTGCCTTCTGCAAATTGAACTTCTTCATCTTCTCAAAGTTCTAGGCCATCACAACAACATCAAGAAAATCAATGCATCTAGATCCCTTGAATTGATAGCAAAGTTCCTCACGAAGCCCTTCAATAAATTTACTCTTTAGAGCATCATTGCTAACCTCTAATGCATATTTATGAAGACGTAGGAACTTCTCTTTGTACCCATCAACATATAAGCTATACTTATCACTTTCATGTTGTCAGAAATTGTAGAACTCCATCTTCTTTTCCATATGGTAGTGTGGAGAACAATAGCGTTTTTCAGCTTGTTCTCTGAATTCCTTCCATAGAACTGGACCAGAATGCGTTCGAGTCTGCATATACGACTTCCACCATAGCTTCACGATCTGATGCAGGTGCAGGATCCCAACTTTTGCCTTGGAATCTTCACTAAATTATCGAAGATCAAAGAAATCCTCCAGTTCTTCAATCCATGCCTGAAGATCTTCACCACTCTTCTTCTCGCCATCAAAATCATTCAGCTTTGCCTTCTTGAAGACTTGATTAAGGGCAAACTCACCTAGTTCCATATCTTCATAATTGCGTTTTTATTTTCCGCGAGGTACACTAGATGTTCTCGCACCTTCATCTACGTCATCGTTCAGCTCCACAAACAAATTTGTTGCTCTTCTGGTTGCTTTCTGCCTCGTTCTTTGCACAATTCACTAAGAAGCTTCTGAATAAGCTCCTCTTGTTCACGAATCTTTTGTGTTAGAATTTCCATCGTTCTCTTAGGATTGAATCTGCTTTGATAACACTTGTAGCATTTCCTCAATCACAATCTATCCCCAATCACAATCTTTTGATCACTCAAAAATAATAGTGGAGAGAAGAACGCAGAGATTGCACAAGGTAAGATAAAATCTGATACGGAAGAGTAGAAACAAATATGACGTAGAGAAGGAATAATTTTGATATTATAGATGTGAATAAATGGTTACAATAGCTTTGGACAATAACTTCTTGACAAAGCCTCTACCTCCCGACCACCCTCGAGCTATCACAATCGCATTCACACTTGCACTCTCAATCACACTCTCTCTCACTCTCACTCTCAATCACAAAGTAATTCTTAAATTTTTGTGTGTCTCCTATTTTGACATGTAGGTCTCCCTATATCAGAGTTTGATCACTGCCCTCCCCAAAGAAGTGTGCAATCCACCAAATTTAGAAAAAGTCGAGTTTCTCAAAAACGTTCATGAAAAGCCACCATGCGATCATAGTGTGCTATGCCACTTTTGAGCCCGGGAAGTTTAAAAATTCTAGAGAGTAAAATCAAGGCATTTTCTTACAATGAACTAAATGTAGGACCCTGAACGAGGTACTTAAAACATGATTCACAAAAATTTCACTCAGGCACTTTTATTCTCCTATACTTGCTCTACCTTTCTCTCATACATAATTTTTCCTAATTCGTTCATCTTCACCTTCAAAATTTGACTAGAAAACACGATGCAAATAAGGTCTAGAGACAGAATATGAAACTTTTCAACCCAAAATTTTTTCTACATGCATAAAATGACCTAACTATTCATTCTAAGCATTATCCCCACAATGAAATTCAAAAAGTTCAAAATGAATTATTTCACTAGAAAAGAGGCCTATTACAATTCTCCCCCCTTTAAGAACTCTGTCCTCAGAGTTGGAAAGAAGGATAATGTGTTAGAAAATCATCTAAATTCACCCAACTCAAATCTTCTACTGGGTATGAGTGCCATTTCACCAAACATTCTACTATAGATCTATTTCCAAGAAATCTTTCTCCCTATCTAATATTATTTCCGGTTGAAGCTCAAAAGAGCCATCATCTTTCAGCTTATAATTGTCCTTCAAAACATGAGCAACATTAGATAGATATCTTCTAAGTAAGCTAACATGAAATATAGGATGCACATTTAAATGTTTAGGTAATTCAAGCAAATAAGCAAGAGATCCAATCTTTTTCAAAACTTTAAAAGGACCTACATATCGAGGAGAAAGTCTATGATCCTTCCCTAGCACAAGTTAGATCGGTGAGGATTAACTTTAAGAAATACCATATCATCAACTTGAAATTCAAGTGGTCTTCTCTTTAAATCATATAACTCTTTTGTCTTTTTTGAGCTTCTTTTATGTGTTTCTTAGTTTTTCCAAGTTCTTCATCCATCTTATCAAGCATTTCTTTAGATACTTCTGCTTTATTTAGAAACCCCGAAAAAGAAGGTGGAGTCAAACAATTATAAGCGTACATAGCTTCAAACGGAGTCATTTTTATAGATGCATGCCATGCACTATTGTATGCAAACTCAACCAAGGGTAAATATTCACTCTTATAAAGCACTCATACGAAGTTGAGTTCCAATCGATTCAAATGTCGCTTTCCAAAAGTTTGATGTAAATCTCTACAAAAAATTATGCTTTTAGGCATTCCACGCAATTGAAAAAGTTCTTTTACAAAGATTCTTGCAACATTCAAAGTACTATCAGTCTTTTTCATAGGGAAGAAATGTGCCATCTTGATAAGCCGATCGACTACAACAAATATGGTATCATGCTTACTTCTGGTCATAGGTAGCTTAGTGATAAAGTCCGTAGAAATAGACTCCCACTTCTGATTTGGAACATCCAAAGGTTGAAGCATTCCAAGCATCCTCTTAAACTCAAACTTCACCTGTTGGCACCTCAAACATTCACTAACATATTTTCTAATATCCCGCTTCCTACATGGCCAAAAGTGAGAATACTTTGTTTTAACATAGATCCTTGAATAACCTCGATGTGCAGAAAAATATGCATCATGACAATCATGCAATATTTTGACTTTTAATGGAGATTCAGAAGATATGGATAGCCGATTGTTACAATACAATGTTCCATTCTGCAAATGAAATTTTTCCTCATACATCGATCCCCTGTTCACATTCAAAGCACTCAAAATAGGTGCATAAAAAGGATCTTGTTTTATCTCTTCTTGAATTTGATTGAGAAAATCAGAATTTATTACAAAAACAAGATTACACAAAGGTCTTGGATTCAATGCATCAACAACCTTATTTTCCTTACCAGCCAGATACTTAATATCAAAATCATACTCACTTAATAATTCAATCCAACACTTCTGCATGTTGTTAAGAAATGGTTGTGTGAAGATGTATTTTAAACTCTGATGATCTGTTTTCAATTCAAACTTAACCCCTAACAATAGATGTCTCCAATGCTTAAGTGCATGCACAACAACAAGCATTTTTAAATCATGAGTAGGATAGTTAAAATCATGTTTTCTTAGTTTTCTAGACTCATATGCGACCACCCTTCCATCCTATGAAAGAACACATCCTATCTGACTACCAATTGCATCACATGCAACCACAAAAGGCTTTCCCATTTTTGGTATTTTCAAAACACAATTTTCAATGACTTTTTGTTTCAATGTTTCAAAGGATTTTTGACAAACATCACTCCACACAAATCCTATATTCTTTTTAGTCAATTCTATGAGGGGAGTAGCTATCTCAGAGAAATCCGTAATATGTGCTCTTTCATATTGTGCCAACCCAAGAAAACTTCTAACATCCCTTACAGTCTTAGCAATCGGCCAATCAACTATTGTTTTTACTTTATCTTCATCTATAAGGATTCCTTCTTTTGATATTACTCTTCCGAGATACACAAGTTTATCCTTAGCAAAGAAACACCTACTCTTTTTTCCATACAATTTGTGTTCTCTAAGAGTTTGCAAAGTCTTCTTGAGATGTACTGCATGCTCAGAATCATCTTTAGAGTATACAAATATATCATCAAGAAATACTAAGATGAAACCATCTAGGTAATTGTGAAAAATATTATTCATCAAGCACATAAATGTGGTGGGAGCATTTGTCAATCCAAAAGGTAGAACTGGAAACTCAAAGTGACCATATTGTGTTCAAAAAGCTCTCTTAGGAATGTCCTCTATTTTGATCCTAATTTGGTGATATCCAGATCTTAAGTCAATCTTAGTGAATACAGTCACTCCACTTAATTGACCTAATAAGTCATCTATATGAGGAAGTGGGTACTTATTCTTAATTTTTCTTTTATTCAACCCCCATAGTCGATGCATAATCTATGAGATCCGTCCTTCTTCTTTTGAAATAAAACAGGTGCACCCCAAGGTGAGACACTCGATCTTATCAAGCCTTTCTTCAAAAGATTATCTAATTGAATCTTTAGCCCCTTTAATTCATCAATGTTAAATCTATAGGCTGCTCTAGAATATGGTTCACTCCCTGGATATAGGTCAATGGCATAGTCAATCTGCCTAGGTGGAGGTATACCCGAAAAGTCTTCTGGAAATACATCGGCATATTCTTCCAAGATATTTTCTACATAATCTAGAATACCTTCATCATTACCTTCCTCATGCAAGTTGTTCACATACACTACAAATGTTTTACAGCCATCACGTATACCTCTAATTATCTACATAGTAGAAATAAGAATAGGTTTAGGATTATAGGCATCACCTAGAATATGAATAGATTCATCATCTAGCTTTAAAGTGATCGTTCTTTGTTCACAATTATTATCATAGAATTTTTAACTAACCAATCCATGCCTATGATTATATCACTCTATTTCATCTCAATTACATGGAAACTTCCAAAAAAGCACCTATCAGAAAGAGTAAATTCAAGGTTTTCAACATATCCTTTCGTGTAGTGTAATCGTTCATTAGCCATCTCTACAGGTCTAGTTATCGGCATGTTTAGGGCTATCCCTAGATTCTGTGCCAATTTGAAAGATAGAAAACAATGGGTACTACCTAAATCGATCAAAAATTTGGTTTTATGCGTAGAAATCATACCCGGAATCGTGATTACAGAAGCCTTTGGAAAAGAACTAACCACCATGCAATGTAAAGTAGAGTCAGGGCACTTACCTCCGTAATCCGCTTCCTCAGTAATTGTACCCTCCTCGATGATGTTTATCACTTTTGATTGTGTGGGTTGAAAGACTGCCTTATTCGAGCACTCATATGTCCATGCCCTTGCTCTTCGGAACAAAAACACAGACCAAGTCTTTTTGCTCTCTCAATAAAATCAGGGTCTTGTTGCCAATGGATTGGTTGATGCCTCCTTTGATTTTTCACCTCCGCAAGATTCTTGCCTTGGTTATTTGAAGATGGAGTCTTCTTTGAATTGTTCATGTTCATTGCAACATGTCTTTGTGGCCTATGTCCGGTTGCAACGAATCTGCTCATGTACATGTACACCCACACATACATGAACACATACACACACACATGTACAGGGGCATAGGTATGCACACAGACACGGACATGCACATGTACACGGACACATACACACACACGTACACATACATGGACACAAACATGTACATCAACACGGACACACACATGTACATGGACACAGACATGCACACGTACACGGACATGGACATGCACACCTACATGGACACACACATGCATTCACACCTACATGGACACACACATGCATTTACAAGGACATGCACATGTGCATGGACTCGTGCACACATATATGCAAGGATGCGTACATGCACACGTAACATGCACATGTACATGCACACATACACGGACACATACATGGACATGTACAAGCACATGTACACGAACATGTACACACACACACGTACACGTACACATACATGTACACGTACACGTATCGTTAGGCCACCATATTATTATTTTGTAAATTTTCAAATATTTTGGTGAAGCATCGTAATGGCCTAACTATTGTAACCCTTTCCTACATTAATACAAAAGGGCTGTAATCATGTCGTTCTGCAATGTGATAGAGACGCATAGTGAGTCCGCTAGACTACGCACGATGGAATGATCGGTTGTAGACTTTGTTTATTCATACTGATTGCTTTGCAAAGTGCAGTACGTTGTCATTAAGTGATAGATAAAGGATTCATCTTGGTTGTGGTGATTAAGAATAGATAAGTTGTGATTGAAGGTTAATGTAACATAGTTCTATGGTCTTGTGATAATAAAGTATTCAATGATTGTCATATAACGTTGAACATTAATGAACCTGGTAATATGTTATTTATGCAATAGTAAATGTGGATTAGATATTTCTAAGTAGATAACGCCCATAGTGGTGTATTGATTTGTGATTTAAGCGGTGAATGTAATTAACATAAATTCTGAGATACTAAGACATGAACGATAAGACATTAATTCAGTAAGTTGCAGAAGTGCTTGATTAATTTATGGTGTGGGAAACTATTATAGGGCCTCTGTTTAGAGACACCCCTATCCATCCCAAGAACCCTATAAGGAACTCTGTTACTGTAATCGTAGTTGATATAGTTGGTTAGAACAGAGAGTTAACACTAGTACTAGCCATAGGGCTTGGAATATAGTTCCTGACAGAAGCTTAGGATATGCTCTTGCATGGAGAACTTGTCCTACATGCCTTTAACACATTCAGCTCAAACCTATCCTAAATATCAAAATGATAAACACCATTGGCAAGTAAACAATATGTTAGGGAGACTACCATGTAGTAATATTGAAGGGAATCCATATGAGGGGGAAGGCATATCACAAACTTGTGGAGTAACACCACAACATTTTTTTAGTCTGGGTTGCAAAGCATACCAAAACTGAGTTTGGTTCAATTCGGTGACCGATATTTGTACCGAAATTGATGATAGTCTGGTGCCTTCCGATAGCGGTTCGGTGTCTAGCGGTAGTGCCAAATTTGGTGGTGCTCCAATAGTAGAAGAATCGATCAAACAAGTTAGTGAAGATACCAATAGACCTGTTGGAACTATTGAGAAAACCACTGATCGTACCCTTGAACCAAGTACTCCTATAGAGCAATTTGTTCAAGATGAATCCTTTAACTCGTGGAGCAAGAAGAAGGTCTCCCTAACCGATTACCTATCAAAAGAGTGGGATCTAGCACACATATTAAGACTTAAATTCCCAGATAGCTTGTTTTTTAACCGCAAACCAATAGAACCAATTAATAACAATGAACCAAAACAAGTAGAGGAATCATTAGATAACTGTGGAGCAGATCAACCTGAAGAATCATTGCATACTCATGAATTTGAACAACTACTAGAATCCAATCCAGAAGTCATGGAAGACAACTAGAATCAGAAGCAACAACAACATGGCAGTCAGCAAAGGCAATCCACTGTGGGAGTAAGCTATACAAAATTCGATGGCTTTCCTGGTGATGACCCAGATATGCATGTGCAAACTTTTGAAATTAATTATGTAGTATTGAACAACCTCGATTTCCCCGCATACAAGGCCATAGTGTTCCAATCAACTTTAGTGAATGAAGCAACATGTAGGTTGACTGAGTATGACATTAACCATTTAAGGCAGTATGAGGATCTCAATAACTCTTTCTTACAATGCTTCAGACTAAAGAAAAATGTGGCAGAGATCTTTGACTATTTAGAAAATAACTGGTAGAAAATGCATCACAGCATGCAAGTATATGCCACTTTGTTCCACACACACTTACGACAACTGCCCCAAGCCCATGCGAACCTCACAGATGATGTAATCACTAAGTGATTTATAATCAGGTAAAATCCTAAATAAAATAGGTTATGATTATTCGTTGCATTGGAGGAATGACCTGAGATGCAATCATAGCTATGGTGCTATAGTTGGAGCATAAGGTTGGTGGCTTCACAGAAGATCTAGAGTGGCTAAATTCTAGAAAAAGTAAAAATGATGATCCACTGAAACAGGTTTATTGCACAAAATGTAAAAATCCTGGACATGTAGCAACAAACTATGCCCTTAATCAAGTCTATTGCGCTATCTGTGATACTACTAGCCATTCAACAGATACCTGCCCATACATCATGACTGACTACTAATGTGGTCCTTCAAGAGCAGGGCGCAAGCAGCCACAAGCTATGTACCACCTCACTCTGAGAAACGTAGCATATCCAATTTACACTAATTATAGGGGACCTCGAACAGGAAATTTCAATCAAACTTGATGGAACCATGGGAAAATAAGTAGCATTATGGCTTTAGCTCCACCAGGATGCCATTTCTACAAGGAAATAGGCCACATACATCATCATTTTAAGGATGCCTGTGAGTACGACAAACGAAAAAAAGATAGGTAGAGTCCAATGGGAAATATGGTCTACATCACGGTAGAAGATACACAAATAGCTATAGTGGAGACCCGATCTAGTAAAATCCTCCATCTAGCTGCCGAAGTGTTTGAGCCAGGGTTGAGGGAACAACAACGCACATTTGTCAAAGCATCCAAGTGGGCTATAGAGGAACGACCAATTATGGCTGAAGCAAATATTCCTAAGACTACTTTTATTACTAATTGGGGAGTGTATGCCTATACTATCATGTGGTTCGGCTTGCGTAATGCACCCAACACTTTTCAGTGCTCTATGCAAGAGATATTCTCACCTTACTTGACAAGTTTCATGAGAGTGTACTTAGATGACTTCTCTCTGCCCAGTGACACTTCTGCACATTCACAACATCTTCAGTGTTGCTTCTTAAAGTGCAAAGAATACTGTGTTTGTTTGAACCCTAATAAGTTTATTTTTTTACTTTCTTGTGGAAAACTCATGGGCCATATTATCTCTAAGGAAGGCATTCAGTTGGACCCTGATAAAGTTCAAATGATCTTAGATGCACCTCCCCCGAAAACACCTAAGGAAGTCATGCACTTCTTGGGCCAGATCCGTTGGCATGGCTGCCATCTCCGATGGCTAGCTCATTTAACTACTCCACTCATTCGGCTGACCACAATGTTGCCTCGACAATTTTGTTGGACTGAGGAATGCCAACTGAGCTTTGAATGCCTCAAAACTCTCCTCACATAGGCTTTGATCTTGCAGGCCTCCAACTGGCAATTACCATTCCATGTTTTTGTTGACACATCTAACATTGCCATTGGAAGTGTATTAATGCAACGTTAGGACAAATGGTACATACCTATTTATTATGCTAGCCGCCATCTTGCTTCAGCAGAATGCAACTACTTCGTAATTGAGCAAGAATGCTTGGGGTTAATATAATCCATTAAAAAATTTTGACACTATTTACTCAGCCGAAAGTTTAGACTATGATGTTGTACACTAATCGGGTTCGGCACATGCCATCGCAGACTTTCTATCTAGACTGGATTTCAGCAAACCTCCAAGTGGGATGGATGACTCTTCTCCATCCATTTACTCAACAACAACACCGAGTGCGCTAGAGGCTACTTTACCAATTGCAGATTATTATTATGATATTTCAATGATTTTTCTCACTACTGGGTGTCCACCGGGTTCAGTGTCTAACACGATCGATCGTAAATTAGCCATCTATAGTCGTCGATTTCAAATTATTATCAACCAATTGTATTATGCAGATCCTTCCGGGGTCTTGCTCCTATGTATCCCCACGCATGAAGTTCCTTCCATCGTTGCTATGGCTCACTCTCTCCCATCCAGTGGACATTTTTCTGCAGATGACCTGCCTCAAAATTATGCAGTGGCTTGTGGTGGCCTACCATGTAGCATGATATTTATGCTTATGTAGAGCAATGTGATGCCTATCAACGTACCAGAAAACCTCTACATTGTCACTAGTTTCCTCTGCAACCAGTTCTTCCTTTGGAACCCTTTGAAAAATGGGCGTTAGATTTTATTGGACCCATCACCCCACCCATTATTTCCACTAATAATTGATATATTCTCACCTATACTGATTATGCTACACACTGGGCTGAAGCCCTAGGCAGTCCGCTCTGCAATAGCGCAGGTTGTCGCTAAATGCTTGACTTAGGACATTTTTCCCCGATTTGGGTTACCTCTAGAAATTGTTTCAAATCATAGCACCCACTTTGCAAACACTCTTATACATGCCTTAACTCAAAATTTTAATATTATCCATAAATCTAGTACGCCTTATTACCCGGGGGCCAATGGTTTGGCTGAAAGTACCAAAAAGACCTTACTTTCCATGCTCAAGAAGTTGATTATCAAGTGCTCTGAGTGCTGGGATCAACTTCTCCTTTTTGTTTTGTGGGCCTACCGAACTACATACAAATTATCTACTAGATGCACACCCTTCAAATTAGCTTATGGTCTGGAAGCTATAGCACCCATGGGATGGGTCATTCCTAGTTTGTGAGTGGCTATTGATATGAAGTCATTGTCGACTGATTATTTATCTGCACATCTTGATGTCTTGCGTTCCCTAGATGAACAAAAATTGGAAAGTTTTTTTGTTGATGCAAGGATTTCAGCTTCGGTAGGCCAAGACTCATGATCATTTTTTATGCACCCCTATTTTTGAAGTCGGCGAGTTGGTTTTATTCTATAATTCTAAATCTGATCATGCTCCAGGAAAGTTTAAGCTTCAATGGTTTGGCCCATACCATTACACACACGCATACATGTACACATACATGTACATGTACACATACATGTACATGTACATGTGCACGCACATGTACATGTACACATACACATACACATACACATACACATACACATACACATACACATACACATACACATACACATACACATACACATACACATACACATACACATACACATACACATACACATACACATACACATACACATACACATACACATACACATACACATACACATACACATACACATACACATACACATACACATACACATACACATACACATACACATACACATACACATACACATACACATACACATACACATACACATACACATACACATACACATACACATACACATACACATACACATACACATACACATACACACTATTGGAACTCAAGGTCAAGCACAAGCATGGAAGCACATAAGAAAAGTGGACACACAAGAAGAGGGAGCAAGTAGGGAGCTCCAAGAAGTCTATGTCAAATTTTCAGAAGAATCCCCTACAAAAACAATGATTTTGATCACTCAAACCATTATAAATATAATTTCACCTTTTTCTAACTTCATTTTGTTCAAGAAAAGGAGTCCTTGAGCTTGAGGAGTGTTAGAAGCATCATCCTACCCATTTTCATAATTTTTAGAGTCCGTTTGAGCCCTCAAATAAGCCTTGGAACCTAATTTTTAACTAGGCCGGACATTAGGTCTAGACAGGGCCAAAACTAGTCAAAAAACTATAAAAAGATCTAGAGAACTCATTTTTGGGGTTAGCTTGTTAGAGAGTAGCTTGTGGTAGATTTGAGCTTTTGTAAGAGAACACTTTGGTACTCGAAGCTTTCCATTGTTCCTCTCTTTGATCTTGCCTTGTGCGCGTGCGTGTGTATGTGTGTGCATGTTTATGTGCTTTCACTCATGCACTTGTGCCTTCACTCGCTCATGGTCTTCATACCAGTCCTCACATCTCCGCAAATTGACAAGTAAAGGAGGTGGTGCTTATACTTGAGCTACACCAAATTTTGGCACCGTTGCTTGGGAGAGTGCTTCGAGGATGAGCATTGTGATGGTAAGATCTTGGATTTGCGATGTTGGAAGGTAATAAATAGTCATTTTCTGTTATTTTTCTGACTTTTTCTTCTCCTTCTTCATCATCTTCATCATCACCATCTTCATCTCACTATTTTTGAGTGCATTTTCACCATTTTCACATCATTTGTCATGTGTTTGAGTGCAAGAAAGAGCTAGGAAGTGCTTGGGAGTGCATGCGCTTGTGTTTTTCATCATTTTCTGCACATTTGGGGCTCGACGCACAAATTCAAAATTCCCGCCTAATAACTCAGAAAATTGCGACTAGAAATTTCAAAAAATTTTCCCGCCTAAAATTTTTTGAGAAAATTGCGACTCTTTGGACTTGGAGAAAATTTGAGAAAATCGTGATTCTCTAGAAGAAATTTGCGATTCTCTAGAATTGAGAAAATCGCGATTCTTTGCTTGAAATTCGCGATTCTCTAGACTTGGGCATTTTGAAGAAAGTCGCGATTTCCTGGAAGAAAGTCCCGATTCTTTGCTTGAAATTCACGATTCTCTGGACTTGATAAAATTTGAGAAAATCATGATTATTTGCAAGAAAATTGTGATTGTCTGCAAGAAAATCGCGATTCTTTGCTAGAAATTTGCGATTCTCTGGACTTGGGAAAATTGAAGAAAGTCACGATTTCCTGTAAGAAATTCGTGATTCGCTGCTTGGAAGATTTTGAGAAAGACGCGATTCTTTGGAGTGGATTTTGAGAGAATCGCGATTCTCTAATAAAAAATAAAAAACACGACTTTCTGGCTAGCTGATTTGCAAAAAATCTACGATTCTCTGAGAGGTCTTGTTTGCCTGTTTTGACCCCTAGAAGCCTGATTTGACATAACTTTTTCATCGAAAGTCCATTTTTTGAGCTCTATAGCTCGTTGGAAAGCTCATTAACTTTTTTATAAGAATAATTGGTTGATTTTCAAATAGAGTAATTTGAATTTGACCTTCAAGTGGGGTTGGGAAGCCAAGGGAGCTCTAAAGGATTTTGAGAAATACCAAAGGGAATTTTGGGGCTAGAAGACAAGGCTTATGAACTTGAGATCTGGTAGATACCTATGCAAGGATAGACAAAGCATTAGATCTTTTGAGTCTAGTGTCAACCATACAGCTAAGTCTTGGGCACAACAACTAAGTGGTTATCTTTACGTACTAAGTTTAGACACAAGTGATTCCGAAATGTCTTTTAGCATGGGGAAACCTGCAGGTGGCTCAAGCACTGCCTATCTACAAACACCAGAAGGTCCATATAAGACATAGTTGGAATATATTCAGACCAACCAATTAGGTGCTCACATCTATGAGGATGGCCTGAGGCGATCAGTGGTCCAACTCAAAAATCTTGATCAACCTTTCGAACTTGAACACCCAGTGGTCAAGTTCGAAGATGGTTCATACATTGATAAGGAAGGAACCATGTATGTGGTCACCAACTTACCAGACAGGACAGATGAGTTTGGAAATGTCATTCTTGAGAATGAGAAAGGTGTGGGATCATCTAAGACTCATGAAAACCAGAGGGAAAAAGCTAGAGAGAGGCCTAAGGTAAGCTTTACACACAATATGGATAGAGATAGATCAAGAATGGAAGGTGAAAGACATGAAAGAGAGTGACATCAAGCACAAAGACATCAAAGAGATGAACACAATTTTCCATTGCCCAGACCCTGTGAGCACCAAAAAACCCTTAGATCTTCTCAAGTGGTCAAGACAATGAAGAACTATTTTGATGGGATAGGAGATCCTTATGATCATGTGGCTGAGTTCAAACAAGTGTTAAGAGCTGAAAAACTTGAGGACTTGTTCACCCACTTCGAGGCATTTGTTTTGACTCTCAAGGGCACTGCCTTAGCTTGGTTTCAACCACTAAACAGCTGCAACTATCGAGATATAAGTCAACTGCTATACAAATTCATTGTAGAATTTTCCAAGAGTGGTATCAGGCATAACACATCATCCTTGATCCACAGCTTCAAGCAGACACCCCCAAGAAAGAGTGCCACTAGCAGGAAGAAGGTTCAGACACTACATAGAAAGATGCCCTGTTCCAGAGTTACCCACACCGGCCAAACAAGTGCCCTTATTTTTAGACGGCTTATTAAGCACCAAGTTGAGATCATATGTGTAGTTAAAAGAGCCTAGATCCATAGAAGAGTGTGTGCAGATGTGCATTGACATAGAAGATAACTTGGGCAAGGAGTTAGGATTGTCCAAACTCTATAAGGATTCTGATAGTTCTAGTAGTCATACTTTGAGAATTTCCACTGAAATAGATTAGATAATTGAGCAAGTTGCCAAGAAGCTAGGAGTCCAAAATAGAAAAACACCAAGAGTCACCTCATTGAATGGATGTTATACTTGCGGAGGAGACAATATGGCTAACATTTGTCCAATGCAAAAGCCAAACATAAGAGAAAGGAATGCTCCATATTGCACTATTGAGAGAAAATACACGAACCATATGGCTCAAGATTGTCCTTACAATAGGAAGGCTATTAAACAAACTTATCAACAACCTTACCCACAAGGTAGGTATTAGAACCAATTCCAACAGCCATATTATAGACCACAATAGCAATATCAGGCACCATATAATCCACAACCAGTCCTAGGAAACCAACCACCAGCTCTTGCCAATGTAATTCCAGTTAAGTATGTAGTGGCAGAAGAGAACCTTAATAGAGCATTGGTGTCGGTAACCCAACTGGTCTCAGAGAATGACCATCATGCTCAAAGTTTTGACTACTCCTATGAAGATAGTCCACAAGCTTATTGCACAGAGTCACCTGAGCATAGTGAGACTTATCCTTATCACTATGAGGCACCACCTTTGGAACAAAACTGGGAGCTTGAATATTTACGAATCCTAACCCTAGGCCCCAATTGAGACAAATGAGACCACAAGCCCCTAGAGGACCATGTTTTAGATGTCCTAGCAACCAATTCATTCCTAAATGTCCCCACCCACCGTCTCAGGGTCAAGGACAAGCCATCACAATACAAGCCTTTTGTCCTAAGGGTGGCAAAGACCATCTCCCTAGAGATTGTCCAAGAAACCCCTTTAGTGCACCCAAGGTTACACCCATTAATGTGGTAGGCTTAGTGGTGGATTCAAGTGCAAGTAGCAGTAATGTGGCTCCTATACAGGTAGTTACCAAGGCACAATCCTTAAAACAAGATAATCTAGTTGATTAATGAGAGTCAAGTGAATCAGGAGAGCCTAGTAAGAGCAAAACAAGAACATGGAAGGATACCAGAGAGAAGGCCAATCTCAAGTGGACTAAAAGTTATCGAAAATAGAAGAAAGCTTGAAAGAAGCAAAAACAAAAATATAAGACATTGCATCTCAAAATCCCTTGCATGCCGAAACTCCATCCATGCCACCTCATCCCACCCCACCAACCACTGTAAATAAACCATAACTAGCGTTTGTTCTTGCAGATGCAACCCCAGAAGGCTTGGACATGATGTTCAAGGCCTACTAGGCTCGATTTCAAGAAGGGCCTACAACTGCAAACCTAGACAAGAGCTACCCTAGAGCAGATTTAAAGATTGAACAAACAAAAATGTGCATGAAAATGGTAAAGCTAGCTCAGGCTATGCTCGAGAACAGCCAATCATTCCATCAAACAAACTCTGTCAAACCAGATTTGCATTTTCAGGGCTTATTAGAAAGATTAGAGTAGTTGGTAAACAAGCCCCAGGTTTTTTTACCTCCACGGGCTCAACCAGTAGTTGAAAGAGAAAGCTCACTGCCAACGAAAGCTTATGTTCCTAATTCCATGGGTGCTGAAACACCTCTTTCAATCCAAGAGTACTCTCTTGAAGACTCAGTGGTTCCAAGGAACACTGATGTCGTGAAGAACACTAAGGATCAATGTCATCTCATTGTAGGAGAGCTGCTCAAAGTAAAACTAGAGCTATCGAAGCATGTGGCGAATAAGGTTCCTGAACTTGATTCTAATGTGTTGAAAGCAAGCTCCAAGAAAAAAGTGCCAGAGATACCTCTAGAAAAAATAGGGGACATGAGTGAAGGTGAAGAAGGTAATAATTATCTTCCAATCACCTACCAAAGTTACACAACCAAAGCTATCTTAGATTCAGGTGCTCGTGTTGCAATTGCAACCACCTCCTTGTGGAAGCAATGGGGCAAACCTACATTAAGACCAACTAGAATGAAGCTTGGAATGGCTGATGGCCATATTGAAAGACCTCTAGGATTGCTAGAAGGGATAACTCTAACCACTTGTGGTGTAGAGTTCGAGCATACCTTTGCTATATGTGACTGTGGCAAAAATAATGTCTATGAGATGATCCTAGGAAGACCCTTCCTACGACAATTGCAAATAGTACAATATTGGGGAACCAACTCCTTGTACTTGTAGCACTTAGGGGTCACTACCAAAGTAAATCTAAAAGATTATACCTTTAGAGATGTACCACCCCTATAGTGGAACCCTATCTGCAAGGCACCAGAACATTCAATCTCTGTGCATTCTAGGAGTTCTTCTCATCCATCCTGGATGCATGCACATACTCATTTGTGGATGTGCAAAGTCGCAGAGGAAGAGGAAAAATGCTTAAAGGCAAGAGAAGAAGGAACTTCACCAGGAGATAGACCAATTAGAGACCCAGCCTACACACCAATAATCTTTCCAGATGAGGAATTTGAGCCTCAGGGTTGGCCAAAAATCTTAGCCACCATGGACATTGCTGTCAATAAAGAATAGTGGACACCTCATTGTGATGAGGAGGGTTATGATATATCAGTGTTCATGTGCCAGCCATTGCTAGAAGAATGCAACCCTAGTGATGTCATAGAAGAGGAAGAGGATGAGGATGAAGATGATCTAGAGTCCATTGTTGTTGACACTCACGGTCAAGCACAAGCATGGAAGCACATCAAGGAAGTGGACACATAAGAAGAAGAAGCATTTAGGGAGATCTAAGAAGCACATATCAAATTTTCAAAAGAAATCCCTATAAAAATAGTGACTTTTATCATTAAAAACCATTGTAAATACCACTTTCCATTTTTGTAACTCTATTTTGTTCAAGTTGAGGATTCCTTGAGCTTGAGGAGGATTAGAAGTATCACCCTGCCAATTTTCATAATTTCTAGACTCCGTTTGAGCCGCCAAATAAGCCTTGGAACCTAATTTTTAACTAGGCAAGACACTAGGTCTGGACAGGGCCAAAACCACTCAAAAAACTATAAAAAGGGTTGAAGAGCTCATTTTTGAGGTTAGCTTGTTGCATATTTGAGCTTTGTAAGAGAGTTCTTTTGTAATAAAAGATATTCCATTGTTCCACTCTTTGCTCTTACTTTGTGTGTGTGTGTGTGTGTGTGCATGCTTGTGTGCTTTCACTCATGCACTTGTGCCATCACTTGCTCACAGTCTTCATACCGGTCCTCACGTCTCCATGGATTGACATTTATGAGGTGAATCTCCTCACATTGGTACTTGCCATTATGCTAGAGTGACACCAAATTTGGCATCGTTGTCGGGGAGAGAGCTTGGAGGACGAGCGTGTGACGGTAAGACGTAGAGTAGTGATGTTGGAAGGTAAAAAATAAATCACCATTTTTAGTACAATTTTTGAGTTTTTCTTCATGTGCATCATCATCATCATCACCATCTCCTCTCATCTTCACCTTCTCTGATTTTTCGCTTTTTTGATTGCATATTCCCTATTTTCGCCTCTTCTTCTTCATTCTTGGTTGTGTGAGGAGTTCAGAGAGTGTTCAAAGCTTAAACATGGATGAAATAAAAAGATTCGCACTATTAAAACATACAAAAATCTGAGCGAAGTATCGTGCAGGTTGAAATGACTTGTGTGGGGTATCGTGGCAGTGGTATCGTGTGTTTGGATGGTTACTTTGCATCTACATGCAGATAACAGTGACAAGGAGGACACAAGGTAAACATACTTGCAAAAAAATTTGAATGTGGGCTTAAAAAACTCCAAGTATTGAGTCCGATTGAGATTTGGTATCGTGATACCAGAACTCCCATGTATCACGATACTTGTCGAGGTATCGTATCGTGCATACCCACTTGAGGTATCACAAAACCATTCTGGTATCATATCATCAAGTGTTGGTATCGTGATCGTAGTCGCCCTGGAGGTATCGTATCGCTAACTCGGTATCGTATCGCCTCCTGTTTTGGTATCGTATCATCCGATCCTTTAGTATCCTATCGCTCAAAGAGTCAGTATTGTATCATGAGTTACTTCAGTATCGTATCGTGTGATTTCTGGTATCGTATCGTGTCAGTTCAGTGGTATCGTATCGCGAGCTCAAGTGGTATCGTATCGTTTATAGATTGGTATCGTATTGTCCCAAAAAGTCACAGATATCGTATCATCCTAACTATTGGTATCGTATCATGAAGTTGGTATCGTATCGTGTCAATCAGAGGTATATTTTCATGGCCATTTCCAATATCGTATCATTTGGATAGTAGTATCGTATCGTGGAAGTTGGTATCACCTTGGTGGTATCGTATCATTTGAGGTGGTATCGTCCATAGTGGTATTGCGTATCGTGGAAAATAGAGATATCGTATCATGAAAATCCGTTTGTTGTGATTTTGGGTTCGTTGGAAAGCTCAAGGGGAGATATTAGACATAGTATTTTGAAGTGGACCCTTAGGTGGACTAGGAAACCAAGGAGTTCCAAAGGATTTTGAGAAATACAAGGGAAAATTTTGGACTTGTAGACAAGGCTTATGAACCTGAGATCTGGTAGACACCTAGGCAAGGATAGACAAAGCATTAAATCCTCTGAGGCCAGTGTCAACCATACAACTAAGTCTTTGGCACAACAACTAAGTGGTAATCCCTACGTGCTAAGTTCCAACATAAGTGATTCAAAAATGTCTTTTAGCATGGGAAAACCCTCACGTAGCTCACGTACTGCCTATTTACAGACACCAGAGGGTCCCTATAAGACCCAATCAGAGTATATCAAGACCAACCAATTAGGTGCACACATCTATGAGGATTGTTGGTGCATTTTACCCAAGCCTACATGCTTGATATTATTTGATTTATGTTCATATGTGTAGTCATGTGAACACCTCTTGTAAATGAGCACATTTTATCTCTTGTAATTGTAAAAAGGAAAAAAGAAAAAGAATGACTTATGTCATCAATGATGTAAAAGCAAATTCGTGGCTCTAACTACCTAAAACCATGAATTAGTGAGCTGAGGGAATATTTCCTAACTTTGGGGATCACTTTTAGGTGGATCCATTTGAATTCGAATTCAAAACTCCCTCCAAGAGTACCTATAAAAAGAGCAAGAAGGAAGTGGCGATTAGCAAGCCTTGTACGTGGTCACTTCATGTCATTTTGTAGAGATTGAAGAGCTTACTCCAAAGGGCAACCATCACATGAAGAAGTGGAAGGACTTTCAAATTGGTGTTCGAAGGATGCACTTGCAAGGTCCTATATTCTAAACTCAATCTCTGATTTTCTTTTACCTCATGTCAAGGGATTTAAAACATCAAGGGAGACCTGGAATGCACTTGCTTCTTTCTTCTCCTCCAAGACTCGAGTAAGGAAGAACCAATTGTGGATGGAGTTCACAACAATGAAGAAAAGCCCGAAGAAAAGTGTGATTGGTTATGTCACAAAGATGAAGGAGATTTCTGACCAACTTGGAAGCATTGGAGAGGTAATTGAAGAGGAGCAAATAATTAGACAAATCATAAATGGAATCAAAGCAGACGACAAGTGGGAATCATTCACAACAGCCATGGATTTGTACATGGATATGCATGTACCCGACCTCAACACACTCATGGGCCAACTCTTCACTCATGAAGCAAAGATTAGCAAAGTTGCTGAGTCCTCAAGAGGTAATCAATATTCTGCCTTATATTCTGATAAAGCTAAGGTCAAGGACAAGTCAAAGAATAGGAAGAATGAAGATGAAGGTAGCTCTTTCCAAGCAAAATTTGCAGGTAGACGAAGAGCTAGAGGAAGAGGCAGAGGTGGAAAGCAAGGTAGTGGGAGATTCCAATCATCTCAACCTTGCAATATATGTCGCTTATCTAATCATAATACTGAAGAATGTTTCAAGAACCCGAGGAACTCAAGAGGAAGAGGATTCAATAGAGGTGGCTATGGATCAAATAGAGGCAGATACAATGGAGGCTACAACAACAACTACTACAACAACAATTACAACAACAACAAATATCAAAGTGGCCATAGAGGAAGAAGAGACTACAACAACTATGCAAAGGACCAAAGTCAAGAAGATTCATTATTGATTATGAATCTATTCGTGAAGAAGGGTAAGGATGATGATCACATATTCTACATTGATTCGGGATGCTCAAACCATGTAGCAAGAAATGTGGCTTTACTTTCTGATTTGGAAGATCCTCATAACAAGCATGAAGTGCAGACAGGAGATGACACAAAGCACTCAGTGGAGAAGATAGGTAATGTGAAGACATCAGATGGGAATATGAACCTCTTAAGCAAAGTCTTGTATGTCCCTACAATTACCAAAAATTTAATAAGTGTTGGACAGATTGTTGAAAAAGGATTGCAAGTTAGATTCAACCGATTTGGAGCATATGTTGAAGACCCAAGGCAAGGCTTTAGAAGGATTGCCAAAGGAGAAAAGATAGGAAGGATTTTCACTTTTGAAGTGGAAGATACAAAGAACATAGCTTTGTTTAGCTATGGATCTCAAACTCTCACAGAGTTGGAGATATGGCACAAAAGGCTTGCTCACATTGGTGAGAGGACACTTAAACAAATTTCCAAGGACCAAAGTGTACTTCATTTGCCTAATATCACAAGGCAACACATGATTTATAAGTGTGAAGATTGTCAACTTGGCAAAGCTCATAGACAACCTTTCAATAAGAAGGGATATGTGTATCAAAATCCTTTGGATCTAGTGCACACGGATGTGTGGGGTCCAAGTAAGGAGCCATCTATATCAGGCTCAAGATATTATGTGTCTTTCACAGATGGTTGTAGTAGGTGGACCATTTTGTTTTTGATGAAGCACAAGGATGAAGTGTTTAATTGCTTTAAGAAGTATGTTTCTCTTGTTGAAAACCAAACAGGTAGGACTTTGAAAATACTCAGATCAGATGGTGGAGGAGAATACTTCTCTTCTGAATTTGATGCCTTCTTGCATGAAAGAGGCATTAAAAGGGAAGTCAATACAAGGTATACACGCAAACTCAATGGTGTAGCAGAGAGGAGAAACAGAGCTAATGTCAAAGCTGCAAGGTCCATGCTCAATGAAAAGGGATTTCCGAACTACCTATGGGCAGAGGCTGTGTCTACAGCCACATATCTCATAAATAGACTTCCATCTAAGTCACTACATGGAACCACTCCATATGAAGTGTGGAATAGAAGAAGACCTAGTCTAGAGCATTGTAAAATCTTTGGATGCTTAGCCTATGCTCACATTCCTTCTCAAGTAAGAGGGAAATTGGATGCCCAAGTAGAGAAGTGCATATTTATTGGTTATGATCAAAACCAAAAAGGATATAGATTGTACAATCCAACCAATAAAGGTCTTTCTGTGAGTAGAGATGTAATTTTATGAAAACAAATCATGGTTTGATGATGATAGGAAAGTGAAGCTGCCTTATGACTTGGATGAAGATTTTCCATCACTTCAACCAAAGGGGCCAAAGCAGATTGAAGAAAGTGATTTTGAGATTGACCTAGAAGACTTGGAAAGACTAAAGATATGGAAGAACAAAGGTAAAGCAAAGATGCATGATGCTACATATGGACCCAAGTTCTCACATCAACCACTTAGAAGGTCTTCAAGGGAGAAGAAGAAACCAGAGAGGTTTGGTTATGATACTTCTTTGGTCACCAAGCACTCAAACTACATTGCAAAGGATTCAACCAATGAAGAACCTACCACATTGGAAGAAGCACAAAGCAAGAAAGCTTGGAGAGATGCAATGGATGAAGAAATGGAAGCCTTGAAGGAGAATGACACTTGGGAGCTTGTACCTAACAAGCCACCTATGAAGGTAATTGGATCTCGATGGATATACAAAATCAAGAGGAATCCAGATGGAAGTATAAATAGACACAAAGCAAGGCTAGTTGCTAAAGGGGTTTCTCAAACCCATGGTATTGATTATGAGGAGACTTTCTCTCTTGTTGCAAAAATGCCTACAATTAGGGTTCTCATTAGTCTTGCTGCATCTAGAAATTGGAAGCTCTATCAACTTGATGTAAAGAATGCTTTCTTGAATGGATGGATTTCTGAGGAAGTGTATATGGCACAACCTCCTAGATATGAGGATGTGCATCATCCTAACTATGTATGCAAACTAAAGAAAGCTTTGTATGGATTGAAGCAAGCTCCAAGAGCTTGGAATTTCAAATTGGTGACTTATTTGCAGGACCAAGGATTCAAAGCTAGCAAGGCAGATACCTCTTTATTCATAAAGAGGAATGGATCTGAAGTGATCTATCTATGTGTGTATGTTGATGATATTATTATCACAGGCAATGACCTTGAAGGAATCAAACAAGTAAAGACTCAAATGAAGGAGGAGTTCAAAATAAGTGACCTCCGACCACTCACTTATTTTCTTGGATTGGAGTTAATCTACATAGATTCAGGTATATACATAACACAAAGGAAGTATGTGCATGACATGCTCGTCAAGTTCAAGATGGAGAATACCAAGTGTGCAGGTACACCTATGGAGCAAAATCATAAGCTTAGTGCTTATGAAGAAGAGTCAATTGAATACATCACAAGCTATCAAAGCTTGGTTGGAAGTTTGAACTATGCAACACTCACAAGGGTGGATATATTCTATAGTGTTAGCATATTGAGTCAGTTTATGCATAAGCTAAGATGACCAAATATGGAAGCGGACAAGAGAGTCCTCGACTACCTAAAGGGGACTATGAATGAAGGTTTGTTTTATCCATTTACTTCAGATATTGAGCTAAAGGTCTACTCAAATGTAGATTGGGCCGGATCTAGAGATGATATAAGAAGCACATCCAGGTATGTATCATTTGCAGGTTCAAAGATCATTTCTTGGTCATCCAAGAAGCAACAAACTGTGGCATTATCTTCTACTGAAGCCGAATATAGAGTTTTGGCTAATGCAACCCAAGAAATCATGTGGTTAAAGTCTTTGTACACAGATCTTGGACTTCATTCTTCAACACCTCACATTTTTGGTGACAACACAAGCTCACTACATCTTGAAGCTAATCCAGTATACGATGCTAGAACCAAGCATATTGACGTCCACTACCATTATGTAAGGGAGAAGCTAATGAGCAAGGATATTCAACTATCCTATGTCTCTACAGATATGCAATGTGCAGACATGTTGACTAAAGCTCTTGATGGTACAAAGTTAAGTAGATTCAAGTTGATGATTGGCTTGCAGGAAATCAAGGAAAATTGAAGATATATTTGGAGGCAACCATGTTCGGCTTGAGGGGGAGCTGTTGGTGCGTTTTACCCAAGCCTACATGCTTGATAATATTTGATCTATGTTCATATGTGTAGTCATGTGAAAAGAGCACATTTTATCTCTTGTAATTGTAAAAAGGAAAAAAGAAAAAGAACGACTTATGTCATCCATGATGTAAAAGCAAAGTCGTGGCTCTAGCTACTTAAAACCATGAATTAGTGAGCTGAGGGAATATTTCCTAACTTTGGGGCTCACTTTTAGGTGGATCCATTTGAATTCGAATTCAAAAATCCCTCCAAGAGTAGCTATAAAAAGAGCAAGAAGGAAGTGGCGATTAGCAAGCCTTGTACATGACCATTTCATGTCATTTTGTAGAGATTCAAGAGCTTAATCCATAGATCTATCATTCTACTCCTATTGTGCAAACATTCGTTGCCAATGTGGTTGTAATCATATGTGAATTTATACATTCATCATTCTGTAATTCTCTGTTTTGTTCTCTGTTATACTCACTCAGAGCAGTACCTTCAAAAGCTCATAACTCGAGCTGTACTCATCCGATTTAGTGTTTTAATGCGCGTTGGATAGCTCTCAAAGTCTAGTTTTTGATATAAATTTCTATGAATAATTAGATTTGTAATATGGGAGCAATCTCCATTTTACTGCTCACTGGTCTATCTCTGCAGAGCCCCGAGAATGGTGGACATGTTCTAGATCTTGTTAAATGTTGTTCTCAATCCTCAGTTGATCATTTGAAGTTTTTTAACTTGTAATAGCAATCTTGCTAAGTCTATTTGATATTCCCAAAAGGAATTTATCTAATTCCTACCAAGTTGAGAGCACTGTTCATTTTTTCTAGTTACAGGTGTATGTACAAAAATAACATGTTTTGGGAGCTAGTCATCTTGCGACTATTCTGTCTTGAGTTAAACTTTTGAGATACATGTTCCAAAGTACTTGGCTAATATTTTGGTGGATTTAGGAAGCTCAAAGGGTCTACTAATCAACTCTAAAATCTCAATTGGCTGGTGTGAAGCCTTTTGTAGCAGCACCAACTCATCTTCGGATTGCATCCACCATCTCTCTTCACAAGGATGTCATGAGACGATCAGTTGTCCAACTCAAAAATCCTGATCAGCCCTTTGGACTTGAACGTCTAGTGGTCAAGTTCAAAGAGGAGTCATACATTGATAAGGAAGGAACCATGTATGTGGTCACTTGCTTACCAGACAGGATAGATGAATTTGGAAATATCATTCCTGAGAATGATATAGGAGATCTAGAGCAAGGAGACCTAGGATGAGAACCCAAGACTCCCAGAGGTAAGTTAGTCTTGACTAGAGTAATCACTCCAGATTGGACCCCTCAAGACAATAAAACCATAGAACTATTCATGAATAGAGAAACGAAGGAAGCCTTTTAGAGATTCAAGCCAGATCAACCTAGCCCAATAGTCACCATCTACGAATTCAAAGATCTTGAGACACCAGGCAAAGTTGTATATCTGGATAACACATATGAGAAAATGTTCTTGGTAACAGAGCATGATAGGCATGCATACACTTGGCAAGGTGATAAAATTTTCCCTGCATTGAGATCTAATGTTTTTTGTGGCCTCCAAGGAGCAGGATCATCCAAGGCTCATGAAAACGAGAGGGAAAGAACCAGAGAGAGACCTGAGGTAAGCTTTGCAAACATTGTGGGCAGAGACAGATCAGGACATGAAGGTGAAAGACCTGAAAGAGAGAGACATCAAGCTCATAGGCATCAAAGAGATGAACATGAGTTTCCATTGCCTAGACCCCGAGAGCACTTAAGAACCCTTAGACCTTCTCAAGTGGTCAAGGCAATGAAGAACTATTTTGATGGGTTCGGAGACCCTTATGATCATGTGGCCGAGTTCAAACAAGTGTTAAGAGCTGAACAGGTTGAGGACTTATTCACCCAGTTCGAGGAATTTGGTTTGACTCTCAAGGGTACTACCTTATCTTGGTTTCAACCTCTAAACAGTCGTAATTATCAGAACATAGGTCAACTGCTAGAGGAATTCATTGTAGAATTTTCCAAGAGTGGCATCAGACATTATACATCATCCATGATCCACAACTTCAAGTAGACACCCCAAGAAATAGTGCGACTTGCAGGAAGATGATTCAGACAATACATAGAAAGTTGCCCTATTCCCGAGTTACCCACACCAACCAAACAAGTGGCTTTGTTTTTAGATGGCTTGCCAAACACCAAGTTGAGGTCATATGTGTACTTGAAAGATCCTAGATCCATAAAAGAGTGTGTGCGGATATTTATTGACATAGAAGACAATTTGGGTGAGGAGTTAGAATTGTCCAAACTCTATAAAGATTTTGACAGTTCTACTAGTCATACCTCGAGAACCTCCACTGAGATAGATGAGATAGCTGAGCAGGTTGCCAAGAAGCTAGGAGCTCAAAGTAGACAAACACCAAGGTTCACCTCATTGAAGTGATGTTACAACTGTGGAGGAGACCACATGGCTAATGTTTGCCCAATGATGGCTCAGCCCAAGGAAACCCTAATGCTCTATATTGCACCATTGAGAGGAAATACACAAATCATACGGCTCAAGATTTTCCATACAATAGGCAGACTGTCAGACAAAATTATCAGCAACCTTACCCGTAGGGCGGGTATCAGAATCAATACCAACAGCCATATTATAGGCCACAACAGCAATATCATGCACCATATAGGCCACAACCAGTCCTAGGAAACCAACCACCAGCTCCTGCGAATGTGATCCCATTTAAGTATGCAATAGCAGAGGAGAACCTTAATAGAGCATTGGTGCCACTAACCCCATTGGTCTTAGAAAATGACTCTCATGCTCATAGTTCGGACTACTCCCATGAAGAGAGTCCACAAGCTTATTACACAGAGTCACCAGAGCATAGTGAGGCTTATTCCTATCAATAGGAGACACCACTTATGGAACAAAATTGGGAGCCAGAATACTCCAATATCATGTACATGAATCCTAATCTGAGGCCCCAATTGAGACAAGTAAGACCACAAGCCCCTAGATGTCCATGTTTTAGGTGTCAAGTTGACCATTTCATTCGTGAATGTCCCCGCTCACTGACTCCGAGACAAGGACAAAACATCACAATACAAGGTTTTTGTCCTGAGTGCGGCAAGGAACATCTTCCGAGAGATTGTCCCAGGAACCCCTCTAGTGCACCCAAGGTTACACCCATCAATGTGGTAGGTTTAGTGGTGGATTCAAGTTTGAGGAGTAATAATGTGGCTCGTGTACAGGCAATTACTAGGGCACAAGCATTAAAACAAGATAAACCAGGTGAGCAATCAGAGCCAAATGAATCAGGAGAGTTGAGTAAGAGGAAAACAAGAACATGGAAAGATACAGGGGAGAGAACCAATCGCAAGTGGAATAAGAAGCTATCTAAACTAGAAGAAATCCTGAAAGACATAAAAATAAAAATAGAAGACATTGCATACCCTCACACGCCGAAGTTCCATCCACTCCACCTCATCCCACCCCACCACCCATTGTAAATAGACCGCGATCGGGGTCTGTTCTTGCAGATCCAACCCCTGAAGGCTTGGACATGATGTTCAAGGCCTACCAGGCTTGACTTCAAGAAGGGCCAACAACTGCAAACCTGGACAAGAGTTACCCTAGAGCAGATTTAGAGATTGAACGGACGAAAATGTGCATGAAGATGGTAGAGCTAGCTCAGGCTATGCTTGAGACCAGTCAATCATTCAATCACACGAACTCTGTCAAACCGGATTTGCATTTCTATGGTTTACTAGAAAGATTAGAGTATTTGGTAAACAAATAGTAGGTTTCTTTACCTCCACAGGCTCAACCAATTGTTGAAAGAGAAAACTCTCCACCTATGAAAGTTTATGTTCCTGATCATTCCATAGATGAGGAAGCACCTCTTTCAATTCAACAGTACTCTCAAGAGTTCTTGCAGGAAATACAAGAGGAGAAATGGGCCAAGGAGAAGGGTAATCGCCCTCTTATTCCTAAAATTGATGATCTTCACGATCAATTCCCCCAAGACATTCCATCTATTTATGGAGAACAAGCAGAGCAACAAGAAGATGAAAGATTAGATTTTGAATCTAATTCTTTACAAGAGTTGCCACAATTCACAGGCCCATGGGAGTCTGAATCTCTCCAGATGAGAGCTCCCACAATACTGGTAAGAAATGAAGACTCAGTGGTTCCAAGAAACACTCACGTCATGAAGAACACTAAGGTTCAGTGTCATCTCACTATAGAAGAGCTACTAAAAGTAAAACCAGAGCTATGGAATTATGTGGCAAATCAGGTCCCAAAACTTGATTCCAAAATGCCAAAAGCAGGCTCTAAGCAAAAAGTTCCAGAGATACCTCTCGATAAAATAGGAGACATGAGCGAAGGTGAAGAAGGTGATACTTATCTTCTGATCACCTACCAGGGTTACACAACCAAAGCAATCGTAGATTCAAGTGCTCGTGTTGATATTGCGACCACCTCCTTGTGGAATCAATGGGGCAAACCCACATTAAGACCAACTAGAATGAAGCTTCGAATGGAAGACGGTCATTTTGAAAGACCTCTAGGATTGCTCAAAGGGATAACTCTAACCACTTGTGGTGTAGAGTTTGAACACACATTTTCTATATGTGACTTTGAAAAAATTAATGTCTACGAGACGATCCTAGGAAGACCCTTCCTATGACAATTGCAAATAGTACAGGATTGGGGAACCAACGCCTTGTACTTACAACACTTAGGGGTCACCACCAAGGTCAATCCAAAGGATTATACCTTCAGAGATGTACCACCCCTATAGTGGAATCATATCCACAAAGCAAAAGAAGAGTCTATCTCTGTGCATTCTGGAAGTTCACCTGACCATCCTGGATGCATGAAGATACTCATTTGTGGGTGTGCAAGGTCGCAGAGGAAGAGGAAAGATGCCTAAAAGTGAGAGAAGCAGGAACTTCTGAAGGAGAAAGACCAGTTAAAGACCCAACCTATACACCGATGATCTTTCTAGATGAGGAATTTGAGCCTCATGGTTGGGCAGAAATCTTAGCTACCATGGACATTGTAGTCAGTGAAGAACAATGGACACCTCATTGTGATGAGGAGGGTTATGATATTTCAGTGTTCATGTGTAAGTCCTTGTTGGAAGAATGTGACCCTAGTGATGTCATAGAAGAAGAAGAAAACAACGATGATCTAGAGTCCATTGTGATGGATAGTTGCTTTAATTCAGAGATGCACTATCTAGAAGACATAGGTGTATTTACCCAAAAGGAAGAAGAACCTCTCATAAGTATCAAAACATTAAATTCAAGGGATGGAAGTGAAGGAGGTCAAAAGAAAAAGAAACAAAAAGTAGTGAAATAAAAATAGGAGGAATCATTGTTTCTCTCAATTTCTAAGTCAGCTCGGGGGTAATTCTTGCTAGATTCTCCTACTTGGGGCCTTCTTGTATTCTTGTTTGATAGGCTTTGAACATCATATCAAGGTTTTTTGGGGTGGGGTATGCTAATACTGATCCTAGTTTAGAGGTGATTATTCATGGTTCAACCTCTTTTGATGTCATTTCTACGATTTTAGTTTTGGTTTCCCTTAGTCTTTTCTCTAACTCAATGAACTTTTTACCCCTCCTCCTCTTGTGTCGCTCTCGTGACTCTTTCCAAGTTCTAGTTTTCTTTCCTGTTGATTCTCCTACTTCACTGGCTTTAACTAATTTTCCTGGGTTTTCTGGTTGTGTTTGCCTTTCTGCTTTGGCTCTAATAACTTCTTGTATGGGTATGTATTGAGGTATAGAGCCTTCGGAATGTGTCACTATCCCTATCACGTTGATGGGCGTCACTTTAGTAGAGGTGTTCACAGGGTTCTTGGGGCAATCTCTTATGAAGTGATCCTTTCCACATTCAGGACAAAAGCCTTGAATATTGAAGTATTGCGATTGCACTGTAGTTGCTCCGTGTGGACAATCTCATATGAAGTGGTCTCCTTGGCATTTATAACATGGTCCTTTGGGTGCTTTTGGTCTTAGTTGTCTAGCCTACGATCTCGGGTTGGGGTTTGTGTACATGACCTGAGCATAATCTAGTTCCTAGTTTTACTCATACATAGGGTTCTCATAGTAAGGATCTAAGTTTCCCGGTGACTCCGTGTAATACGCCGGTGGGCTATCCACATGAGTGGAGTCAAAATTGTTTGCATTAGGCTCATTTCTGTGATTAAAGGGGTTGTGGGTACTAATTCCATGTTGGAATTCTCCTCCGGTGTAGCATAATTTACTGAAACTACATTAGCAAAGGGTGGAGGTTGTTGTCCTAGGACAGTTTGCGGTCTTGGTTGTGCTTGATATGGAGCCTGATCCTGAGGGGGGGCTCGATAATATTGTTGTGGCTGGTACTACCCTTGGTATCTACCTCACAGATATTACTAAGGGTAGTTCTGCCTAACCACTTGTTTGTTATATGGACAATCCTGAGCAGTGTGGTTTGTGTACCTTCGCTCTATAGTGCAATACACTCTGTTGGAGTTTCCTATGGGTTGCAATGCATGTGGACACATGTTTGCCATATGTTCACCTCCACAAGTATAACACATTCGAGGGGGGGCTAATTTGATGCCTGGTTTACTAGACACTCCCAATTGTTTGGCCACTTGTTTTGCTAAGTCCTCAATTGAATTGGAATGTTTGGATGAAGTTTCTGCGGTGCTATCTGAGTCTTTGTGAACCTTAGGAAGTTCTAGCTCAACTCCTAAGTTATCTTCTATTTCTACACAAATCCGTAAACATTGATCCAAGGTTCTTGGCTCCTTCAAGAAGACGTATGATCTCAGCTTAGCACTCAGTAGGCCATCTATGAACAAAGCTATCAATTTAGCTGGAATGGGTACTTCCAAAGGAGGGCATCTTTCTATGTACTATATGAATCTTTGATCGTCCATCCTCACTGTCTCTTGAGGGGTTTGTTTGAATGTGTGTATCAAAGAAGACGTGTTGTGTCTGATTCCACTCTTGGAAACATCAATAATAAAGGACTCCATCATGTGGTGGATGTCTCTAAATTGATGTTGATGCAATGATCAAAACCAATCCAACACATCACCCTTTAGAGTAAGTCCAAAAGCATTAAATTGTGTAAACATGTCTTCAACTTGTTCAGCCTGTAGTACCTTCTTGAATTCTGCTACATGTTCATAAGGGTCTCCTGATCCGTCAAAAAAAAATTCATAGCCTTCAGTAATTCATTAGGCCTCAAGGTTTTGAGGTGGTCTCTTGGTCTAAGTAGGGGAAAACCGTCCCCAGCCCTATGCACCCTATGATCCCTGAGAGGTTCTCGTGTTGGAGTTTGACATCTGTGGAAGCACGCGAACAACACAAGGAAGAAGAAGAAGTTTGGAGCACAACACACAATACTAAATGTATTACTAGAGAATGTACAAAGATAAGTAGCCCATTAGGGCAATAGGCATATATACAAGCCAGGAGAAAACAACCTCCTAAAGAGGGAAAAAAGTGCCTCGGTAGTCCTAGTTTGTTCACACACATCACTACCTAAATATATCAATAAATCCCCCCTAGGAGTGATGCGGTGAACAAGGAGCTGGCACTTATGTATAAGGAAGTGCCAAACTATGTGGAATCAGTCCACAAAAGGAAGTAAGCCCAAAGCTTTGTGGAAAGCTTCAAACTTCTCCCTAGGCAGAGCCTTCGTGAAAAGGTCTGCAATGTTCTCCTACGTGGGCACATATGCCAAGCTGATCTCTCGAGCAAAGAACCTCTCCCTGACATAATGATAATGCACCTCAACGTGCTTAGTGTGAGCATGGAACACAGGGTTCCTCGCAACTGCCAATGCACTCTGACTGTCAATGAAGATGGTGGTGGTAGAAGACTGACCAACGCCCAAATCAGCCATAAGGCGTCTGAGCCACACACACTCAATAGTAGCTGTGAAAGCTGCCCTATACTCAGCCTCACAACTGGAAGTAGCCACAGTAGTCTGCTTCTTGCTCAACCAAGATATACATAAGCTACCAAGCATGAAGCAAAAGCCACTAGTGGACACATGAGTGTCATAGCAACCAGCCCAGTCTGACTCAAAAAAAGCATGCAAATCTAGCGGTAGTGATCCCCCCTTGGGATAAAACAACCCAAGTAGCGGAGTATCACCCAAGTAGCAAAAGATGTGCTTAACTGCGTGCCAATGCTTGACACCTGGGCAATGCATAAACTTGCTCATCTATGAGACAACAAACTGAATATCTGGTTGAGTAATGCATAAATAAATCAGGCATCCAACAGCTTGGTGATAGAGGAAAACATCAAATGCATCTCCAGCATCATGAAGACTCAATAGGAGTGGCAATAGGCTTACAGTCTTCAAGGCCAAAACACTACAATAATGTGTCAATATATTTCATTTGACACAAAGCCATTCCACCATCAACTTGCACAAATTGAATGCCCAAATAGTGATGCAAATGCCTAAATCAGACATCTCAAATGAGGCATGCAAATCAACCTTAAAATCAGCAATATGCTTCTCAATAGGACCAGTGAGCAGCATGTCATCAACATAGACAACAATGATCAGAAGCACATCATTAGCACGCTTAACATATAAGGTGATTTCAATTGGACTGTTCTCAAAACCATGTGCAATCAGATAGGCATGCATCTTCTCATACCAAGCACGTGGTGCTTGCTTTAAACCATATAATGCCTTCTTTAACCTGCACACCTGGTTTTCATGCCCTTTCTACACAAAGTCGTGGGGCTGAAAAACATACACTTCTTCATGCAAGTCACCATTTAGAAATGCAATTTTAATATCCAACTCATGTACATTCCAACCATGATGGGCTTCAAGTGCACAGATGCTCCGAACAGTAGTCATACGGCATGCAGATGCAAAGGTCTCATCAAAATCAATGCCTCTTTCTTGTGCATAACCGTTTGCAACAAGCCTAGCCTTATACATGTCAACTGTACCATCAGGCTTAAGCTTTAGCTTGTATACCCACTTAGTCCCGATGGCCTTCTTGCCAAGAGGCAAGTCACATAAATACCAAGTACCATTCTTCATTATAGCATCATATTCAAATTGCATAGCAGCCATCCAATTTTTTGAATTTCATGCTTCATCAAATGAAACAGGTGCATTCTCATCACAGAGACTAGATGCAGCCATAGCATAGAAATCTGATGCAAAAGGGGCACTATGAGAGCCTGAACGAGTACGATATGACAAAGGTTCATCTAGTTTGCTATCATGCAAAGTCTACACCAGCCATTTTGGCATAGTTATTGCCTACTCAATGTCAGCTCTCTCATCAACAAGTACATCATGTAAATTTGCATCACAAATGGAATGATCTGCATCATCACATGAAACCTGCAAAGGTTGAGAAGTTGCCTCACTAGGACTAGCACTAGACTGTCCACCTATGAAAGGAGGTAGCAAAGTATCATACATGTTTTTGGAGCTAACAGATGTCTCCTTAGTACATGAAAGCAATAGCTGAATAGCACGTTCCACAAAAACATCACGGCTAACCAGAATGCATTTAGTCTATGGATGATACAAACGATAGCCTTTACTTTCAGAGTTATACCCAATAAAAATACATTTTATTGCTTTATCATCCAATTTTCTACGATGTTGTTCAGGCAGTAATGCATATGCCAAACAACCAAAAACACGTAGATGAGCAACAGATGGCTTGCGATCATGCCAAGCCTCATATGGAGTGATCGACTGCAGCGCTTTAGTGGGACACCTGTTAAGTACATATTCTGCACACATGACAGCCTCAAGCCAGAAACTATATGGTAAAGCGTGATTCTTGACCACACACCTTGCCATCTCCATGAGTGACCTGCTCTTTCGTTCAGTAAATCCATTCTATTGAGGTGTATACGGCATTGTACACTCGTTTCTTATCCCACGTTCAGCCAAAAATGTATTAAAATCAGAAGACATATATTCCCCCCCTCGATCTAAACGAAGGGTGCCCATTTTACATGCTGATAGATTCTCAGGCAAAACCAAAAACTGCTTGAAGCACATGAACACTTCAGACTTTGCCTTCAATGGATATACCCATGCATGCCTGGAGAAATCATCAATGAAAGTCACAAAGTAAAGATAATTTCCAAAAGAAGATGTTTGCATAGGACCAGAGACATCACTATGTACAAGCTGCAATTTTTGAGTAGCTCGAACGGAACCATCTTTTGGAAATGACCGCTGCATTTTGCCCAAAATACATCCTTTACAAACATGCTTTTAAGGTGCCTTAAGTTTGGGCAAAGAGGACACCATTTTTAGATTTCTGCAGGCGTAGCAAACTAATAAAATTCAGATGACCAAAGCGTGCATGCCAAAGCTTGCATCTGACATAGCCTGAGAATCATGTATTGCACATGCCAAATCATTTAGAGATCTTTCATAGTCTATGAGCTTATACATCCCACAACATAAAATGGCATAAGCAATAATCAGATCACCATTTGACAGATCATGAACTATACACCTGTCCTCAACAAATTTCACAACCAAGCCAATCTTGGCTAATGCAGAAATTGATAACAGGTTCTTCTTGATCCCTGGCACAAATAACGCATCTAACAAAGTGAAAGAACTACCATCAACAATAGTCAAAATGATCTTACCAACTCCCATAACAGGATAAGAGGAGTTGTTGGTGCATGTAACAGTATTCTATGTAGGGATAGGCTCGAGTGAAGAGAAGAAACTGCGCTGCAAGGTAATATGTTTGGTCACCCCACTGTCAAAATACTGGCAAACATCTGAGTCTACTACAGACCTGCACTACTCATTGACAAGATGGGTCAAAACGGCCGACAGTAGTAAATGCCCATTCTTCTTCTGCACAAGATTAGTAGACTCTCTTTTTGGTGTAGAGGCCTTTGCAACAACCATTCCAGCCTCTTTTTTCTTTGCCTCTTTAGCAGCCAGTTTTGGATAGTTCTTTATGATATGATCATTCCCTTTACAGTACTTGCAAAATAATTTTTGCTTTTTTGAATTTTTCTCATCTTTATCTTGGGTCTTCGAATGTGCAACATTTGCATATTTTTGCTTACTAGTAGAAGAGCTCCATTTTCCTTTGCCCTTCTGACTAGCCAAGAAAGGTTGATCTGCAACATGCATAATGGACATATTTTGCCTGGACTGATCCTCCTGCAATAGAACAGAGGCTAACTCCTCAAATGACAAGGCATTTGGATTGCCTTTCATCATCAATCAAAGAGTAGAAGCAAAACTCTGATATGAATCAGGAAGACCATTCAGAATAGTCTGCACAAGTGAGCTATCTGGTATAACCTCATCAGCAGAAATCAACTGTTCCTTCAAGTCTTTGATCTTTGTTAGAAAACTGTCCATGGAATCACCTTCATGTGCTCACTCTCCAACTGTTTTCAGAGGTAAGCAACAGGAGCCTCATTCCTAGCTTGGTACAATGTGGTAAGAGTAACCCAAGCATCCTTAGCTATTTTGCAAGAGCGTATGTGAGGAATGATGACAGTTTGACAGACAAAGCTATCAATGCATGTGCTTGGCATCTCTGCCATCCCAACAAATCTGCTCTGCTGTAAGTGCAGCAAAAACCGCAGCACGAACAGGAATATGCAGAATATCATCATCTTTGACACCTTCTGCATCAGCTTCAATACCTACAGTTGTAACAGTTGCAGGTGTGATAGGATGTGTTTCAACACTCTGCACAATGTTCCACAGTCCTTTTGCAACCAATGCATGTTTAATCATATAAGCGCACAATGGGTAGTTGGTACCATCCAACTTATCCTCAACAGCCACCATACAGAATACATCACTACTTTCGTCCATTAACTAAAATACCTTGATGCAAAAAATTGAGTGTATCTCAAAAAGTTGAACGGAACTGCCCAGATGAGTTCTGCTAAACCTGTAGCAGACTTTGAGACACTTATACTGGCGAACCGAAACAGGTATATACCTTTGGCACAAAAAGATGAAATAGCCTACACAAGCATTGCGATAGTGCATTCAGAGGCCAAAATGAGCTCAAATCACGATTTCGGCACCGCATAGCGAAGCTGTTTTGATCTCAGAAACACGCTGAGTATGCTCACCAAAATTCATGTGATTCTAAGACTACAACCGGAGGAGTGTCGACGATACCCTAGATGAAGCGGCGACGTGCTTTGGTACCAATTGTTGGAGTTTGACATCTACGGAAGCATGCGAACAACACAAGGAAGAAGAAGAAGCTTGGAGCACAACACACAATACTGAATGTATTACTAGAGAATGTACAAAGATAAGTAGCCCATTAGGGCGATAGGCATATATACAGGGGGGGGGGGACCTCCTAAAGAGGGAAAAAAGTACCTCGGCGGTCCCAGTGTGTTCACACACATCACTACCTAAATATATCAACATCTCATTCAACCCTTCCGCCTTTGGTAGGGGCCCTCTCCCTTCTAGCACGATGGATGAGACTACCCTCTGCACCTTCCTTGTTCTTTTCTCTATGGCCTTGAGATGTGCCATCACCCAAACTGTCCTTAAGTGCTTGTGATTTCACTAGAAGAAAAACTAATTCTCCTCTCCATGTATACGCATGTCTTCCATGTTCTGTGACCTTATACATTCGTTTTGAGGTGTCCTCTAAGTATACTACCTTTCTTGGAATCTCTGGGTCTTTTAGTTCATAAATCGTGGTTGATCCTGCCGCAAAAGGATGCTCTGGCCTATATCTGCAAAAGGCTTCGTCAGTCTCCTTATTCCAGAACAATTCTATACTCCTATTGTCTTGGGGCATCCACTTAGGAGTTATCACCCTTGTCAATATAGATTTTCCTCTTAATGTTCTAGGTTCCTCAATCTATTTACCATGTCCTTCCATATCTATGTCTGCATTTTCTACCATCTCTCCTAGGTCATTGGTTGAGTTCGCCCTAATTGCGATGTTATACATGGTCCCTTACTTGTCTAGGTAAACCTCGTCTTCAAACTTAACGGTTGGATGTTCCAATCCCATAGGTTGATCGGGATTATGTAGTTGAATCACTGACCTATGAAGGCTATTCTCATGTATCGGGGCACCCAACCTATTCGTACGAATGTACTCCAACTGAGTCTTGTAGGTTCCCTCAGTCTTTTCTAGGTAGCCAACATTAAACCATACTCCTAGTCTACTCGTGTTGAAAGACATATCCGAGTCACTTGTACATGAGCGAACCTTGTACGGATAATTGCCTAGTTGTTGTGCCCACGGTCGTGATGTAGTTCTTATGCTAGCCTCGGAAGATCGAACACTCCGTTTATCATATTTCCCTATGTATTTTCCAGACCTCAAGTTCATTAATCCTAATCTAGCCTTACCGCACTCACCCCTTTACTTCGGTCAATCACTTAGTTCTTTTTGAATTTTCTTTAGAGCTTCTTGTCTTGTTTACATTTTTCGCAAGGAATCAGTTTGATATGTTTTGAGTTTCATTCATTTGAGCATTGCGTATTCAATTCTCAAAAATTGCTTTAGGCTTGGTCCCTTCACCCACTTACGTTTTCTCTCATCAACTACTTACCACTCAATGAGCTAAGGTGATACCTATACTCAAAGATAACTATACTCAAAGAAATCCTCCACAATTTAAGAAATGGAAATTCCACTTACAGAGTTCTCTTGGACTCAAAAAGCAGCTGTTTTGACTTTGCTCGAGAACTCAAGGTGCTTGCCCACTTCTTCCTTTGCTCTATGCCATACACAAGAGTTCACAATTAATGTCCAAAAATTTGACCCAAAAATTTTGAAAATTTGTGCAAAAAACCCTAATTTTGCGTTTTGTCTGACAGTCGCGATGGTCAGATACAATCGTGATGGTGTGTCACCGTCACGATGGTGTGACACCCACGATGGTTAGAAGCCACGATGTTCAAGCCTTATGATGATTAGTCACAATCGTGTGTGTCAAGTCACGATGATCACTCAGGATCACGACGATCGTCACGACGGTCAACCCACGATGATGAGTGAAGATCGTGATGCTCAGTACACAATGGTCAAGCAAGGATGGTCAAGGTCCGATGATTAGCAATCGCGATGATCAAGCCACGACGGTCAGTCAGGATCGCGATTGTCGAACACCATTGTGATGGTGAGTTACCATCGCGATGGTGAGACACGATCATGATGGCATGAGCCAATCGCCACGATGGTCAGTGACCGTCACAATGGTCAGATGCAGTCGTGATGATGTGTCATCATCGAGATGGTCAAAAAATTGTGCAATTTCATAAAATCAAGCATAGATGTGTGCAAGCGCTTACATAGGCTCCTCCTTCATGCAAAAAGTTTGCACAAAATCATACCTTTCCTAACCGTCATGATGGTCAGCTTCAACGACAATTTTTTGAGAAAAAATGGAGTTTTTACCTATGTTTCCAGCAAATCCATGGTGTCCAGAGGCTACCCTGCAAGATTAGTGCTTCAGAAAACATGAACATACACATGCAAAAGCTCTCTCTCACTCTCGCACACTCACAAATGAGGGAAAGAGAAGAGAAAGGGGGAATATGATTGATTTTTTGTGATTTTTTAGAGTTTGAGATAATGATAAGGAATGATACTAGAAGAATAGTGGAGTAAAAGTGTGTAAAAACTAACTATAAACAACAAAAGAACAAAGAAATTTTTACATTCCAACGATTTTCTCCAATACACTTACCATCACACGCTCAACCTAGAGCTCGTCCCTGACAACGGCGCCAAATTTGGTATCACTCTAGCACAATGGAAAGTACCAACATGAGGAGCTTCACCTCATAATTGTCAATCCACAGAGAGGTTAGGCCGATATGAAGATCAAGAATGAATGATGTGTATGAAGAAGATGGTGAGAAATGCAAGAGCATACACACACATGCATACACACACACTAGGAGAGTCGCGATGGAGATCAATGGAAGGCAAGAAAAGAACTCTTAATCATACTCATAATCATCTAGTTACAATAGCTCTTCTAGTTCTAGCTCATAGGTTCAATCATAAACTAACAACCACCTCAAAATGAGCCCTCTAGCTCTATTTATAGTTTTTGCCTAGTTTTGGCCTGTTTCACATCTAGTGACTGGCATAGTTAGAAAATAGTTTCTACCTCTAATTTGAACTATCTAACGGCTTCCAAAAATCACAAAAATTGGTGTGAGCTTTCTACTTAGACTCCTCAAGGTTGAGGACTCCTCAGCTTGCATAAAATGGAGTTGCACTCATGATAATTGGATGTATATACATATAATACATTGGTTTAGTGATAAAAAATATTGTTGTCATGAAGAAATCTTTTGAGTAGCTTTAAGTGCTTCCTCTTCTTCTATGACAAGAACCAGTACTTAAACCTTTGCCTTGAACAACTACCTAGTGTATGACATGAGCACCACCCCAAGCATTAGAGTCACCTATGCTTGGCATGCACGTATAAAATACCTCCCCTCATGTTACAAAAAGACCTTCAAAGTCATGTTTAGAACAGGATTCTAGGAATATCACTTGGATGTGCATGTGTGTGTGTACATGTGTGCATGCTTGTGTGCTTCTCACTCACACACTTGTGCCTTCACTTGCTCATAATCGTCATACTAGTCCTCATGTATCCACGGATTGACAATTATGAGGTGGATCTCCTCACGTTGGTACTTGCCATTGTGCTAGAGTGACACACAGCAAAGACTATTGATATATTTAGGTAGTGATGTGTGTGAACACACTAGGACCGCCGGGGCACTTTTTTCCCTCTTTAGGAGGTTTTTTCCCTTGGCTTGTATATATGCCTATTTCCCTAATGGGCTACTTATCTTTGTACATTCTAGTGGTAATACATTCAGTATTGTGTGTTGTGCTCCAAGCTTCTTCTTCTTCCTTATGTTGTTCGCGTGCTTCCGTAGACGTCTAACTCCAACAATTGGTATCAGCACAGGTCGCCGCTTCATCTAGGGTGTCGTCAACACCTCTCTAGTTGCAATCTCATAATCACATGAATTTTGGTGAGCATACTTAGGGTGCTTCCGAGATCAAAGCGGCTTTGCGTTGTGGTGCCAAAATTGCGATCTGAGCTCGTTTCAGCCTCCAAATGCACTATCACAGCACTTGTGTATGCTATTTCATCTTTTTGTGCCAAAGGCATATACATGTTTCGGTTCGGCAATATAAGCATCTCAAAGTCTGCTACAGGTCTAGCAGAACTCATCTGGGCAGTTCCATTCAACTTTTTGAGATACAATCAATTTTTTGCATCAAGATATTTTAGTCACCAGCCATGGCTGAAAGCACTGATGTATTTCATATGTTGGTTGTTGAGGATAAGTTGGATGGTACCAACTACCCGTTGTGGGCTTATATGATGCCACATGTATTGGTTGCAAAAGGACTGTGGAACATTGTGCAGGGTGTTGAAAAACGTCCTATCACACCTACAACTGTTACAACTGGAGGTACTGAAGCTGATGCAGAAGGTGTCGAAGATGATGATATTCTGCATATTCCTGTTCGTGCTATGGTTTTTGCTGCACCTACTGCAGAGCAAATTTGTTGGGATGGTAGAGATGACCAGGCACATGCATTGATAGCTTTGTCTGTCAAACGTGCCATTATTCCTCACATTCGCTCTTGCAGAACAGCTAAGGATGCTTGGGATACACTTACCACATTGTACCAAGCTAGGAATGAGGCTCGTGTTGCTTACCTCCGAAAACAGTTGGAGAGTGAGCACATGCATGAAGGTGATTCTATGGATAGTTTTCTAACAAAGATCAAAGACTTGAAGGTACAATTGATTTCTGTTGATGAGGTTATACCAGATAGCTCACTTGTGCAGACCGTTCTGAATGGTCTTCCTGATTCATATCAGAGTTTTGCTTCTACTCTTTGTTTGATGATGAAAGGCAATCCAAATGCCTTGTCATTTGAGAAGTTAGTCTTTGTTCTGTTGCAAGAGGATCAGTGTAGGCAGAACAGGTCCATTATGTGTGTTGCAGATGAAGATTTCCTGGCTAGTCAAAAGGGCAAAGGAAAATGGAGCTCTTCAATTAGTAAGCAAAAATCTGCTAATTCTGCACAGTCGAAGAGGGAAGACAAAGATGAAAAGAAATCAGAAAAGCAAAAATTGTTTTGCAAGTATTATAAAGGAAATGATCGTATCATAAAGAACTGTCCAAAGCTGGCTGCTAAAGAGGCAAAGAAGAAAGAGGCTGGAATGGTTGTTGCAGAAGCCTCTACACCAAAAACAGAGTCTGCTAATCTTGTGTAGGAAGAAGAATGGGCGTCTACTATTGTTTGCAGTTTTGACCCATCTTCTCATGAGCAGTGCATGTTTGCAGTAGACTCAAATGTTTGGTACTTTGACAGTGGGGCGACCAAACATATTACCTCGCAGCACAATTTCTTCTCTTCACTCGAGCCTGCCCCTACAAGGAATACTGTTACATGCGCCAACAACTCCTCTTATCCTATTATGGGAGTTGGTAAGATCATTTTGACTACTATTGATGGTAGTTCTTTCACCTTGTCAGATGCTTTGTTTGTGCCAGTGATCAAGAAAAATGTGTTATGAGTTTCTGCATTAGCCAAGATTGGCTTGGTTGTGAAATTTGCTGATGACACATGTACAGTTCATGATCTGCCAAATGGTGATGTGATTATTGCTTCTAGCATTTTATGTCATGGGCTATATAAGCTCATAGACTATGAAAGATCTGTAAATGATTTGGCATGTGCAGTACATGATTCTCAGGCTATGTCAGATGCAAAGCTTTGGCATGCACGCTTTGGTCATCTGAATTTTGCTAATTTGCTACACCTGCAGAAATCTGAAATGGTGTCCTCTTTGCCCAAACTTGAGGCACCTGGTAAACATGTATGTGAAGGCTCTATTTTGGGAAAAATGCAGCATTCTTCCTTTCCAAAAGATGGTTCAATTCAGGCTACTCCGAAATTGAAGCTTGTACATAGTGATGTATGTGGTCCTATGCAGACACCCTCTTTTGGAAATTATCTTTACTTCGTGACTTTCATCGATAATTTTTCCAGGCATGCATGGGTATATCCATTGAAGGAAAAGTCCAAAGTGTTCATGTGCTTCAAAAAAATTCTGGTTTTGGCTGAAAACCTATCAACATGTAAAATGGGCACCCTCTGTTTTGATCGAGAGGGGGAATATATGTCTTCTAATTTTAATGCATTTCTGGCTGAACGTGGGATAAAACACTAGTATACAGTGTCGTATACACCTCAACAAAATGGAGTTGCTGAACAAAAGAACAAGTCACTCATGGAGATGGAGAGGTGTATGGTCAAGAGTCAGGCCTTACCAAATAGTTTCTGCTTGAGGCTGTTATGTGTGCAGCATATGTACTTAACAGGTGTCCCACTAAAGCACTGTAGTCTATCACTCCATATGAGGCTTCCCATGATCGCAAGCCATCTGTTGCTCTTCTGCATGTTTTTGGTTGTTTGGCATATGCATTAGTGCCTGAACAACATCACAGAAAATTGGATGATAACGCAGTAAAATGTATTTTTGTTGGGTACAGTTCTGAAAGTAAAGGCTATCGTCTGTATCATCCATAGACTAAACGCATTGTGGTTAGCCGTGATATTGTTTTTGTGGAAGATGCTATTCAGCCATTGCTTTCATGTACTAAGGAGACATCTGTTAGCCCCAAAGACATGTATGATACTTTGTTGCCTCTTTTTCGAGGTGGATAGTCTAGTGTTGGTCCTAATGAGGCAACTTGTTAGCCTTTGCAAGTTTCATGTGATGATGCAGATCATTCCATTTCTCATGCAGATTTACATGATGCACTTGTTGATGAGAGAGCTGATATTGAGCAGGCAAAAACCATGCCAAAATGGCTGGTGTAGACTTTGCGTGACAACAAATTAGATGCACCTTTGTCATATCGTACTCGTTCAGGCTCTCATAGTGCCTCTTTTGCATGAGATTTCTATGTTATGGCTGCATCTAGTCTCTATGATGAGAATGAGCGTGTTTCATTTGATGAACCACACAACTTAGAAAATTGGATAGCTACTATGCAATCTCAATATGATGCTGTTGAAGCTCAAGGTCAAGGACAAAGCATGGAAGCGCATCAAGGAAGTGGACACACAAGAAGAAGGAGCTAGTAGGGAGCTCCAAGAAGCACCTGTCAAATTTTCAGATGAAATCCCTATAAAAATAGTGATTATTATCACTAAAAACCATTGTAAATACCATTTTCCATTTTTGTAACTCCATTTTGTTCAAGCCAAGGAGTCCTCGAGCTTGAGGAGTATTAGAACTACCATCCTACCAATTTTCATAATTTTTAGACTCCGTTTGAGCCCCCAAATAAGCCCTGGAACCTATTGTTTACCTAGGCCGGACACTAAGTCTGGACAGGGCCAAAACCACTCAAAAACTATAAAAAGGGCTAGAGAGCTCATTTTTGGGGTTAGCTTGTTGTAGATTTCAGCTTTGTAAGAGAGTTCGTTTGCAATCGAAGATCTTCCATTGTTCCACTCTTTGCTCTTACCGTGTGCGCGGTTGTGTGTATGTGTGTGCATGCTTGTGTGCTTTCACTCACGTACTTGTGCCATCACTTGCTCATGGTCTTCATACCGGTCCTCTCGTCTCCATGGATTGACATTTATGAGGTGTATCTCCTCACGTTGGTACTCACCATTGTGCTAGAGTGACACCAAATTTTGGCGCCGTTGCCGGGGAGAGAGCTTGGAGGACGAGCGTGTGATGGTAAGACGTAGAAAAGAGACGTTGGAAGGTAAAAAATCACCATTTTCAGTTTAGTTTCTGAGTTTTTTCTTCTTCTTCATCTTCACCTTCATCATCATCTTCTTCCCTCTTCATATTCTGTGATTTTCTCCATTTTCGCCTATATCTTCACCTCATTTTTCACTTGTGGCTATGAGGAACAAGTACGGAGGCTGTTCAGAGCAGAAACGCTGAAGAAACATTCTTGGAAAACCTCTCAAAACTCCAAAAATTTGATTCAGTATCGCGTGGGCTGAAGCGACCTGCGTTTGGTATCGCGTAGGAGGTATCGCCAGTTTTGGAGATAGATTTTTGCATGTACAGGTTGATAGGAGTGACAAGGAGGGCAGAAGGTACACACATCTGCAAAAATTTTTGAATTTGGGCTTAAAAATCTCCAAGTATCGTGTCCGGTTGAGTTTTGGTATCGCGATATCAAAATTCCCGAGTATCGCGATACTTGTCAAGGTATCGTATCGTGCACGCCCACTTGAGGTATCGCGATACCATTTTGGTATCGTATCGTCAAGTGCTGGTATCGCGATCACGGTCGCCCCAGTGGTATCGCGATCGTCTAAATTTTGGTATCGTATCGCTCAAGAACTCAGTATCGTATCGTGTCATTACAGGTATCGTATCGCGAGGTGAAGTGGTATCGTATCGTGCAAATTAGAGATATCGTATCGTGACCACTTTCAGTATCGCGATCGCGGTCGCCCCGGTGCTATCGTATCGTGGTCCACCTGGTATCGTATCGTGTTAGTCTTGGTATCGTATCGCCTCCAATTTCAGTATCGTATCGTCGGCCAAGTTGGTATCGTATCGCCTCAAAAGTATCGTATCGTCCAATCCCGTGGTATCGTATCGCTCAAGAACTCAGTATCGTATCGTGTCATTACAGGTATCGTATCGCGAGGTTAAGTGGTATCGTATCGTGCAAATTAGAGATATCGTATCGTGACCACTTTCAGTATCGTATCGTCTAAGAGAGCAGTGTCGTATCGTGAGGTTGGTATCGCGATCGCAGTTATCCTAGTGGTATCGAATCATCTAGGTGGTATCGTCTGAAGGGGTATCATGTAAGACAAAGGTATCGTATCGTGGAAAATTTGGTATCGTATTGCCTGTCCTAAGTTCCCAGAGAGATCCTGTTTCCCTGTTCTAACCCCAAAACCCTGAACTAGCATAACTTTCTCATACGAAATCTGTTTGCTGTGATTTTGGTTTTGTTGGAAAGCTCGTGGGGAGTACAACCAAAACATCGACTGGTTACGGTAAAAATAATACCAAGATTATTAGATAGGGTATTTTGAAGTTGACCCTCAGGAAAACTAGAAAACCAAGGTGTTCCAAAGGATTTTGAGCAATAGAAGAGAACTTTGGGACTAGAAGCCAAGGCTTATGAACCTGCGATCTGGCAGACACTTAGACAAGGATAGACAAAGCATTAGATCATCTGAGGCTAGTGTCAACCATACAGCCAAGTCTTGGGCTCAACAGCTTAGTGGTTATCCTTACACACGAAGTTCAGAAACCAGTGACTCGGAAATGTCTTTTAGCATGGAAAGACCCACACGTAGCTCAGGCACTACCTATTTACAGACACCAGAAGGTCCCTATAAGACCCAATTGGAGTATATCAGGACCAACCAATTAGGTGCTCGCATCTATGAGGATGGTCTAAGACGATCAGTGGTTCAACTCAAGAATCCTGACCAACCCTTTGGACTTGAACACCCAGTGGTCAAGTTTGAAGAGGGTGCTTACATTGATAAGGAAGGAACCATGTATGTGGTTACCAACTTACCAGATAGGACATATGAGTTTGGAAATATCATTCCTGAGAATGAGATAGGAGACCTAGAGCAAGGAGACCTAGGAGGAGAACCCAAGACCCCTAGAGGTAAGTCAGTCTTAACCAGAGTGCTCACTCCAGAATGGATTCCTCAAGATAATAAAAGCATAGAACTATTCGTGAATAGAGAAACGGAGGAAGCCTTTTGGAGATTTAGGCCAGATCAACCCAGCCCAGTAGTCACCATCTATGAATTCAAGGATCCAGAGACACCAGGGAAAGTTGTCTATCTAGATCACACATCTCAAAAATTATTCTTGGTATCAGATCATGACAGACATGCTTACACTTGGCAAGGTGAATCAATTTTCCCTCCACCAAGATCTAATGTTTCCCAAGGCCTCCATGGAGCCGGATCATCTAAGGCTCATGAAACCCAGAAGGAAAGAACTAGAGAGAGACCGGAGGTAAGTTTTGCAGACACTGTGGGCAGAGACAGATCAGGATATGAATGGAAAGACCTGAAAGGGAGAGACATAGAGTTCATAGGCATCAAAGAGATGATCATGATTTCCCATTGCCTAGACCACGAGAGCATTCAAGAACCCTTAGACCCTCTCAAGTGGTTAAGACAATGAAGAACTACTTTGATGGATTTGGAGATCCTTATGATCATGTGGCGGAGTTCAAACAAGTGCTAAGAGCTGAACAGGTTGAAGACTTATTCACCCAGTTCGAGGCATTTGGTTTGACTCTTAAGGGTACTGCCTTAGCTTGGTTTCAACCTCTAAACAGTCGCAACTATAGAGAGATAGGTCAGCTGCTAGAAGAATTCATTGTGGAATTTTCCAAAAGCGGTATCAGGCATAACACATCATCCTTGATCCACAGCTTCAAGCAGACACCCCAAGAAACAGTGCGACTCGCAGGAAGAAGGTTTAGACAATACTTGGAAAGATGCCCTGTACCAAAATTACCCACATCAGCCAAACAGGTGGCACTGTTTTTAGATGGCCTATTGAGCACAAAATTAAGGTCATACGTATACTTGAAAGAGCCTAGATCCATAGAAGAGTGTGTACGGATATGCATTGACATAGAAGACAACTTGGGTGAGGAGTTAGGACTATCCAAACTCTATAAGGACTCTGATAGTTCTACAAGTCATACCTCTAGAACCTCCACTGAGATAGATGAGATAGTTGAGCAAGTGGCCAAAAAGCTAGGAGTTCAAAATAGACAAATGCCAAGGGTCACCTCAGTGAAGCGATGTTATACATGTGGAGGAGATCACATGGCTAATGTTTGTCCGTTGACGACTCAACCCCAAGGAAACCCTAATGCTCTATATTGCACCATTGAGAGGAAATATACAAATCATACGACCCAAGATTGTCCCTATAACAGGCAGGCTGTTAGACAAAATTATCAGCAACCTTACCAGCAGGGTAGGTATCAGAATCAGTACCAACAGCCATATTATAGGCCACAACAATATCAACCTCAATACCACCAGCAATATCAGGCACCATATAGGCCACAACCAATCCTAGGAAACCAACCGCCAGCTCTTGCCAATGTGATCCCAGTTAAATATACGATGGCGGAGGAGAACCATAATAGAGCATTGATGCCACTAACCCCATTGGTCTCAGAAAATGATTCTCACGCTCATGGTTCAGACTACTTCCATGAAGATAGTCCACATGCTTATTATATAGAGTCACCTGAGCAAAGTGAGACTTCTCAGTGTCAATATGAGACACCACCTATGGAACAAAATTGGGAGCCAGAATACTCCAATGTCATGTATACGAATCCAAATCCTAGGCCCCAATTGAGACAAGTAAGACCACAAGCCCCTAGAGGACCATGCTTTAGATGTCAGGGCGACCATTTCAATCGTGAATGCCCCCACCAACCAGCTCTGGGACAAGGGCAAAACATTACAATACAAGGCTTTTGTCCTGAGTGTGGCCAAGAACATCTTCCTAGAGAGTGTCCGAGAAACCCCTCTAGTGCACCCAAGGTTACACCCATCAATGTGGTAGGCTTAGTGGCAGATTCAAGTTCAAGTAGTAGTAATGTGGCTCCTGTACAGGCAGTTACTAGGGCACAGGCTGCACAACAAGCAAAACCATCCGAGCAATCAGAGTCAAGTGAGTCAAGAGAGCCTAGTAAGAGGAAACCAAGAACCTGGAAGGATACCAGAGAGAAGGCTAATCGCAAGTGGAACAAAAAGCTATCCGAGCTAGAAGAAAGCCTAATGGATACCAAAACAAAAATAGAAGACATTGCATCTCAAAGCCCCTCACATACCGAAGCTCCATCCACTCCACCTCATTCCACCCCACCACCCATTGTAAATAACCCACAACCAACGTCTGTTCTTGCAGATCCAACCCCAGAAGGCTTGGACATGATGTTCAAGGCCTACCAGGCTCGTCTTCAAGAAGGGCCAACAACTGCAAACTTGGACAAGAGTTACCCGAGAGTAGATTTAGAGATTGAACGGATGAAAATGTGCATGAAAATGGTAGAACAAGCTCAAGCTATACTTGAGACTAGTCAAAAGTTCAATCAGACAAACTCTGTCAAACCGGATTTGCATTTCCAGGGCTTACTAGAAAGATTAGAGCAGTTGGTAAACAAACCACAAGTTTCTTTACCTCCACAGGCTCAACCAGTTATTGAGAGAGGAAGCTCACCACCAATGGGAGCTTATGTTCCTAATTCCACGGATGCTAGAATACCTCCTTCAATTCAACAGTATTCTCAAGAGTTCTTGCGGGAAATACAAGAAGAGAAATGGGCCAAGGAGAAGGGTAACTCCCCTCCTATTCCGGAGATTGATGATCTTCATGATCAATTTCCCCAAGACATCCCGTCTATCTATGGAGATCAAACAGAGCAACAAGAGGATGAGAGATTAGATTTTGAATCTAATTCTTTACAAGAGTTGCCTCATTTCACAGGCCCATGGGAATCTGAATCTCTCCAGATCAGAGCTCCCACAATATGGTAAGAAATGAAGACTCAGTGATTCCAAGAAACACTGATGTTGTGAAGAACACTAAGGTTCAATGTCATCTGCTCAAAGCAAAACCTGAGCTCTGGAATCATGTGAAGGATCAGGTTCCAGAACTTGAATCCAATATGCCAAAAGTAGGCTCTAAGCAAAAAGTTCCAGAGATACCTCTCGACAAGATAGGAGACATGAGCGAAGGTGAAGAAGGTAACACTTATCTTCCGATCACCTATCAAGGTTACACAACCAAAGCAATTGTAGATTCGGGTGCTGGTGTTGCTATTGCGACCACCTCCTTGTGGAAGCGATGGGGCAAACCCACATTAAGACCAACAAGAATGAAGCTTCAAATGGCAGATGGTCATTTTGAAAGACCTCTAGGATTGCTCGAAGGGATAACTCTAACCACTTGTGGTGTAGAGTTTGAACATACATTTGCTATATGTGATTTTGAAAAAAATAATGTCTACGAGATGATCCTAGGAAGACCCTTCCTACGACAATTGCAAATAGTACAGGATTGGGGAACCAACTCCTTGTACTTACAGCACTTAGGGGTCACCACCAAGGTCAATCTGAAGGATTACACCTTCAGAGATGTACCACCCCTACAGTGGAATCCTATCCACAAAGCAAAAGAAGATTCAATCTCTGTGCATTCTGGAAGTTCACCTAATCCATCCTGGCTGCATGAAGATACTCACTTGTGGATGTGCAAGGTCGCGGAGGAAGAGGAAAAGCGTCTAAAAGCAAGAGAAGAAGGAACTTCCCCAGGAGATAGACCAATAAAAGACCCAGCCTATACACCGATGATATTTCCAGATGAGGAATTTGAGCCTCATGGTTGGGCAGAAATCTTAGCTACCATGGACATTGCAGTCAATGAAGAACAATGGACACCTCATTGTGATGAGGAGGGTTATGATATTTCAGTGTTCATGTGTCAGCCCCTGTTGGAAGAGTGTGATCCTAGTGAGATCATAGAAGAAGAAGAGAATGACGATGATCTAGAATCCATTGTGATGGATACTTACTTTGACTCAGAGGAACACTATTTAGAAGACATAAGAGTGTTAACCCAAAAAGAAGAAGAACCCCTCACGAGTATTAAAACGATAAATTCAAAGGAAGGAAGTGAAGGAGGTCAAAAGAAAAAGAAAAGAAAAGCAGTGAAACAAGAAGAGGAAGAATCATTGTTTGAAGTACCAGAAAATTTCAAGAAATATGAAGTGGAAGACCGAAAAATTTTGGTACGAATGCCTAAGAGAGAGGCCATTATAGGAGAAGCATATGACAATAAAGAAAAGACCAAAAAAATTGTAGTGACCATTGAAGGGAACGAAGAGCGATGTACGTACATAGGAGACGACCTAAGAAGCAGAGCTTGTAGCTCTATTAAGGGAATATAGGGACGTGTTTGCGTGGCACTATAGAGACTTGAAGGGAGTAGACCCAAAAATTTGCTCTCATACTATACCCATGACGGCTGATGCCAAGCCCACCAAACAAAAGCCCTACACATATAATGACACTTATGCAGCTAAAATAAAAGAAGAAATTGATAGGTTGATTGAAGCTGGGTTCATCTACGAGATTGAGCATACGGAATGGGTGTCCCCCATTGTAGTGGTGCCCAAGAAGAACGGAAAGTTGCGAGTGTGTATTAACCTTAAAAAAGTTAATGCCGCTACGATCAGGGATAGTTATCCACTTCCAATCATCGAACATCTATTGGAGCGTGTTGCAGGCAAGGAAGTTATAGCTTTCTTGATGGATTTTCAGGTTACAACCAAGTAGCCATTGCCCCCGAAGATCAACACAAAACGGCCTTTGCCACAGAATGGGGAATCTTTGCATTTCGTGTGATGCCATTTGGGCTCACCAATGCACCTGCAACATTCCAAAGGCTCATGTGTCATGTCTTCAAAGAGTTCTTGCGAAAGAGCTTAGAAGTATATGTGGATGATTTATGCGCTCATTCCCAAGAAAGAAGTTACCACATCCCTGAGCTCAGACAGATCTTCACCAAGTGTAGAGAATATCGAGTGTGTCTGAACCTAGAGAAGTGTGTGTTCATGGTACGACAAGGTAAGATCTTAGGTCACATTCTTTCTAAGAATGGAATTTCAACAGATGAAGACAAGGTAAGAGCGATAACAGAGTTGCCAAGACCAAGGAATGTTAAAGAGGTACAAGCCTTTATGGGCCATTGTGGATATTACCGTATGTTTATCCACATGTATGCCATCATAGCTAAACCTCTTTATGGGTTGTTAACAAATTTTGAGTGGAACGAGGAATGCGAGAATTCCTTCAACGAGCTGAAAAGACGTTTGTGCACAGCACCAATATTGACTACTCCAAATTGGAGCAAACCCTTTCATGTCCATGTAGATGCCTCCAATCATGCAATAGGATGTGTGCTAGCACAACCCACAGGTGAAGGAAACCTAGATTTGCCGATAGCATATGCTAGTAGGCAATTAAATGCAGCTGAACGAAATTATACCACAACGGAGAGAGAAGGCTTAGGCATGGTATACGCTGTGAAAAATTTTAGACACTATTTATTGGCCAATAAGTTCAAGTTTTTCACTGATCATCAAGCTTTACTATATTTGGTCAATAAACCTTGCAATACAGGCCGCTTGGTGAGATGGTTCCTCTTACTAATGGAATACGACTTTGAAGTTGTTGTCAGGAAAGGTAGAACCCATCTTAGGGCAGACCATCTTTCTCGTATCACTTCAGGAGAGCCACCGCAAGGAGTGTCTGATGAATTGCCCGATGCTTATCTGTTCAATTTAGAAGTTGTTCCTAAATGGGCAAATAAGTTGGTACGAGTCCTAACCTTTGGGCCTGCAAATAAAAATGTGAAAACAAGCAAAGAAGAAATTGTAAGATCACAAAAGTATCAAATATTGGCCGGAAGCATGTACAAACAAGATCCAGAGGGTGTGCTAGCTTGTTGTGTTGAGGACGACGAACATACTAGTTGGATGCAACAAGCCCATGAGGGACTGCTAGGAAATCACTACTCTAAACAACGAACATTGCAGAATCTAAAACGTTTGGGAGTGTATTGGCCTAGCATGGACAAAGAAATACAGGAGTGGATCCAGAATTGTCCAATGTGCCAGAAGAGACCCCCAGTGGAGCATGCCACTCTTTATCATGTGTCATTAATCCCAGATTGGAGTGCTCCATTGGTTGAGTTCATGAGATCGGGAACATTACCCAATCAGGCTAGTCTTGCAAGAAAACGGAGCATGGAGCAAGAGGCTCAAGACTATGCCTTAGTAGGAGACAACCTATATCAAAGAGGCAAGGATGGTTACCTAAGACTGTGCGTTCATGAATCAGACTATTTGAAAGTCTTAGAAACTGCACACAGCGGTGCTGCAGGTGGACACTTTGGGCCTGACTCAGTAATCAAGACCATTCTATTCTCAGGACTTTGGTGGCCCACTCTTCATATGGATGCACATACTTATGTGAAGAAATGTGACACATGCCAACGTGCCCAATATCCGATAAGAAAAGATGAGATGCCTTTGAGGCCAATGATGGGAGGGTGCGCATTCTCGAAGTGGGGTATAGACTTTGTTGGTCCTATTAACCCCCCAGCTAAAAGCTCCCATGCGGAATACATTATTGTAGCCACTGATTACCTTACCAAATGGGTAGAAGTAAAAGCCACAACAAAGAATGATGCTCAAACAATGGCTAAGTTCTTATTCGAAAATGTGTTCACTAGATATGGGTTACCAATAGAGTTGGTTAGTGATAGAGGTACGCACTTCTTGAATGAGGTCATTGAAAATCTCCTTCAAGAATTCATGGTGATACATAAGAAGTCTACCCCCTATCACCCACAAGCTAACGGACAAGCCGAGAGCACGAATAAGATCCTATGTAACGTATTGACGAAACTTGTAAATAATAAACGCTCTAATTGGGACAAACAACTTCATCATGCTGTTTGGGCATACAGAGTTGCCTACAAAACGGTACTCAATGCTACCCCATTTCAGATGGTCTTTGGACAGAATGTCGTGCTACCATTGGACTTCCTAATCCCAGCCTTGAAAGTAGCACAAGAGCATGAGTGGAATGGACATGAGTTGTCTTCCAGGATCTTTGATCTAGAACGCTTAGGTGAGACGAGGCTACGGGCAGTAGCAGGCATTTATGCTGCAAAGAAAAGGCAAAAGGCATACTTTGATGCCCATGTAAAGGATAAAGGATTGAAGGAAGGAGATCTAGTGCTGGTTTATACGCTAAAGCAACATGCCCGCAAATTGGAGAAACGAGGATATGGACCCATGATCATTAATAGACTCTCTACTAGCGGTGCAGTTCAATTGGCCACTTTAGAAGGTGATATCCTACCAAACTATATTAGTGGATGCCGAGTCAAGTTATATCAAGAACCTCTTACAGAGGAAATGCTCATGAGACTCAACACTGCTAAGAAGCGAAAAGAAGAGGAGTTAAGGGTTAGAGAAGAAGCACAAGCAGAGGCGAGAGAGCGCATCAGAAAAAATAAGCTACGGCGGCTAGGCCTAGATGTCAACACAAAAGCTCCAAAATATCACATGGACATGTGCCAAAAATCGGGCATAACTACTTCTCAAATAATTGATCGAAGGCCCTTTGTGACTATAGAGGTAGGACAAGGAAAGAGTGTAAAGACTGTGAGAGCATTAGTTGATTCAGGTGCAGCAACTAGTGCAGTTCGACTTTCATACTGCCAAGACCTGCAATTGGACATCAAGCCCATAGAAGCCTATCTCATAGGATTGGGAGGTGTGGAAACCTCTTGTTTGGGAGAGGTGGAACTTCCCATCTACCTTCAAGATGTTCCAATAAAAGTCAAAATGCTAGTGTGTCATGATGAGGACCTCACAGAGCCACTTGTCTTGGGTCAAGATTGGATTTACGACCATGTTGTCAACTTGAACTTAAGAAGTCAACTTCTTCATGTTTGGGCACATGAACAATGCATTACATTAGAATTGGAGAATTGCATGGCCACTGACCAAGACACCACACGCTCTCTTCTTTCCTCTAAGGCTAATCTTCTCGAACAAGATGTTGTAAATGTCAAAAGATCTATGATCCAAACGGACACAATCATGGAAGGACAGTCGCAAAGGCAAGAAGAACCTTCTTCTTTTTCAAAGAGTAAAGCATCCACATTAGTCCAACCTCAGAAGCAAACAAAACAGTGCAAGATAGCCAGTCTATCAAATAGACAAAGAGCCTTCAAGAAGAAAGAAGTTATGGGCATGAAGCAGATCTGGGTAAAGAAAGGAGTGCAACCATCGATGTTGCCTCAAAGATTCCCACCCAACCAGATCGACCATGAAAAAAGAAGGACCAAGCACCTACGACAGGCTCAAGCATGAAGAATCCAACAAATTTGGGTACCGAAGCTATCAAAGAAGGCCGACCACAATCATGTACAAATTTGGGTGCCTAAAAAATTAGCTGGAGCTCAACAAGGACGATTACAGATGTGGGTACCTAAGAAGCTCTTACATACGCAACAACCTATGCTCCCCACCGTACAAAAGGTATCAACAAACAAGCCAAGGAAAGAAAAAGGTAAGAATAGAGCACAAAGACCAAACGAAGATAAAATCAACCCTTCTGCAAAAGTAAGCAGGCAATCATCACGGATATGGGTTTGGAAGCCGAAAGCAACCATCGCACCCACAAAACCAAAGAGCCAACCACACTGGATACCAAAGTTTGGACAGCATCCAAAGAAGAACTGGCCTGAGGTGATCTCTACAAGGCCAAATACTATTCGGAAATGGGTTCTCATTAGGAGGATTACATCATTTCGAGATCCAATCGACACCTCCAAACAAAGAATGCATCAACTATGCGAGTAACATCAAAAGCCTCGACGTGCAGCAACCATGTGCCTTTGGCATAACCCAGTCGTTTGCACCATTCAAGTCATGCATTTCCAAAGTATGCATCAATATAGGGCCACCTTACATGGCTGTGCATAGACACAATTGAGAAATCCCAGGCACATGAGACACAATTTTCACATGAAAAATATGTTATTGATACTAACCTCTTTCTTCTTGTTTGATGCCATCGTGTGCAACCAAAAAAAAAAAAAAGGGGGCAAAGAAGAGGACTGTGCTTGAAAATGCTCATCAGCGAACTTTCAGTAAGGACATCCATCAACAAAAAGGACAAGACGATGGTCAAACACCATGATGGAACTACAACACGAAGAGATGAAGATCAACGGACCCTTCACCATGGTAAGCCGTGTATGCTTCAACAACACTATAACCATGATCGATTAGGAAACCTCTTCGTCAGCATACCCTTGAGCACTTAGCTCAAGACCCAATCTCTTGCACCATACTTCTTGCCATGCATTTTCCAAGTACGCATACGTAGGGCCACATTACAAGGCCATGCACAAGGCACATAATTTGTTCAACCCATGCACTAATGCACTTAACCATCATACATTATGGGTTACAAGTACTTGGCATGAAAACTATGAAAGCCATCTTTGGAAGAATCAAAGGACATCAGGGTGACCACTACAAGAGCAAGGAAGCCATCCACGATCGAGAGTTGCTCATAATCAACATTGATCACCTCCTTTGAGCAACTAGTCGTTTTGGACAGCTCACAAATGCACCATCAAGATGGAATACAAGGAAGAGGTAAATACAAAGGAACTACAAACTGCAAGATCTAGTAGTGGCAAAGTAAAGAACTGGACAAACGACCAGGCTACATTGGGAAAATGGATCGCTCTTGTTGAACGTAACGGACACTACCTCTCAATGTACTACATGGAACAACCACGACAACAAGGGTCTGTCAGGGACAACAGACTCAAGACGGGGGGGAGTGTTGAAGCTCAAGGTCAAGGACAAAGCATGGAAGCGCATCAAGGAAGTGGACACACAAGAAGAAGGAGCTAGTAGGGAGCTCCAAGCAGCACCTGTCAAATTTTCAGATGAAATCCCTATAAAAATAGTGATTATTATCACTAAAAACCATTGTAAATACCATTTTCCATTTTTGTAACTCCATTTTGTTCAAGTCGAGGAGTCCTCGAGCTTGAGGAGTATTAGAACTACCATCCTACCAATTTTCATAATTTTTAGACTCCGTTTGAGCCCCCAAATAAGCCCTGGAACCTATTTTTTACCTAGGCCGGACACTAGGTCTGGACAGGGCCAAAACCACTCAAAAACTATAAAAAGGGCTGGAGAGCTCATTTTTGGGGTTAGCTTGTTGTAGATTTCAGCTTTGTAAGAGAGTTCGTTTGCAATCGAAGATCTTCCATTGTTCCACTCTTTGCTCTTACCGTGTGCACGTGTGTGTATGTGTGTGCATGCTTGTGTGCTTTCACTCACGTACTTGTGCCATCACTTGCTCACGGTCTTCATACCGGTCCTCTCGTCTCCACGGATTGACATTTATGAGGTGTATCTCCTCACGTTGGTACTCACCATTGTGCTAGAGTGACAGATGCTATAATGAAGAATGGTACTTGGTCTTTATGTGACTTGCCTCCATGCAAGAAGGCCATTGGTACTAAGTGGGTTTACAAGCTGAAGCATAAGCCTGATGGAACAGTTGACAGGTATAAGGCTAGGCTTGTTGCAAAGGGTTATGCATAGGAAAGAGGCATTGATTTTGATGAAACCTTTGCTCCTACTTGCCGAATGACTACTGTTCATAGCATCTATGCACTTGCAGCTCATCATGGTTGGAATGTACATCAGTTGGACATTAAAACAACATTTCTAAATGGTGACTTGCATGAAGAAGTGTATGTTTTTCATCCCCGTGGCTTTGTGCAGAAAGGGCATGAAAACCAGGTGTGCAGGTTAAAGAAGGCATTATATGGTTTAAAGCAAGCACCACGTGCTTGGTGTGAGAAGATACATGCCTATCTGATTGCACATGGTTTTGAGAATAGTCCAACTGAAAGCACCCTATATGTTAAGCGTGCTAATGATGTACTTCTGATCATTGTGGTTTATGTTGGTGACATGGTGCTCACTGCTCCTATTGAGAAGCATATTGCTGATTTTAAGGCTGATTTACATGCCTCATTTGAGATGTCTGATTTGGGGCATTTGCATCACTATTTAGGCATTCAGTTTATGCACATTGATGATGGAATGGCTTTGTGTCGAATGAAATATATTGACATATTATTGCAGCGTTTTGGCCTTGAAGACTGTAAACCTATTTCCACTCTTATGGAGACACCTTTATGACCGAGTGTTCATGATGCTAGAGATGCATTTGATGTTGTTCTCTATCAGCAAGCTATTGGATGCTTGATTTACTTATGCATTACTCGACAAAATATTCAGTTTGCTGTCTCACAGATGAGGAGGTTTATGCATTGCCCAAGAGTCAAGCATTGGTAGGCATTTAAGCGCATCTTTCACTACTTGAGTGGTACTCGGCTACTTGGGTTGTTTTATCCCAAGGGCGGATCACTACCGCCAGATTTGCATGCTTTTTCTAACTCTGATTGGGTTGGTTGTTATGACACTCGTGTATCCACTAGTGGCTTTTGCTTCATGCTTGGTAGCTCATGTATATCTTGGTTGAGAAAGAAGCAACCTATTGTGGCCACTTCTAGTTGTGAAGCTGAGTATACGAAAGCTTTCATAGCGACTGTTGAGTGTGTGTGGCTCAGACGCCTTATGGAGGATTTGGGTGTTGGTCAGTCTTCTGCCACCACCGTCTTCACTGACAGTCAGAGCGCATTGGCAGTTTCGAGAAACCATGTGTTCCATGCTCGTAGTAAGCACATTGAGGTGCATTATCACTATGTCACGGAGAGGTTCTCAGCTGGGGAGATCAGCTTGGCATATGTGCCCACGCAGGAGAACATTGCAGACCTTTTCACGAAGGCTCTGCCTAGGGAGAAGTTTGAAGCTTTTCGCAAAGCTTTGGGCTTACTTCCTTTTGTGGAGTGATTTCCATATAGCTTGGCACTTCCCTATACATGAGTGCCAGCTCCTTGTTCACCGTATCACTCCCAGGGGTGATTTGTTGATATATTTAGGTAGTGATGTGTGTGAACACACTAGGATTATCGGGGCACTTTTTTCCCTGTTTAGGAGGTTTCTCCCCCCATGTATATACGCCTATTGCCCTAATGGGATACTTATCTTTGTACATTCTAGTGGTAATACATTCAGTATTGTGTGTTGTGCTCCAAGCTTCTTCTTCTTCCTTGTGCTGTTCGCGTGCTTCCGCAGATGTCTAACTCCAACAAAGACCATTTTGTGATCCGAAACTTTGATGGCACAAACTTTTCGCTATGAAAGAATCATATAAAAGATGCTCCAATTTGAAGGAGGAAATGGAAGCCAGTAAATGGAATTTCAAAGAAGCCTCTTGACATGAATGAAGATCATTGGCCCAGATGATTTAGATGAAATGGCCAGGTCTACCATTCACTTGCACCTGGCACATAATGTTTACTTTAGAGTATTAGACTATGAAAGTGTAGAGGAGCTTTGGAAGAAGTTATGCAATACATATGAAAAAGAGACGGCATCAAATAAGGTGTATCTGATGAGAAAATTATATGACCTTCGCATGGACACAGATAGTGTTGCTACTCATCTAAATGACTTTGATGCTATATTCTCCCAGTTACAGGCTCAGAAAATGGTTATGGATAATGAAATGAAAGCAATATTGCTATTATGCACCTTGCCATCATCATGGGATACGTTTCGCATAGCTATTAGCAATAGTGCACCTAGTGGTAAACTCGTCTATGATGACATACGTGGAGCACTCTTGAGTGAGGAGATTCATAGAAAATCTATGGTTGGCACTCAAAGTTAAGATGCATATAACATTCATGATTCTTACCAAGGAAAGAATCAGCAACGTGGTACGAGCAAGAACAAGGAAAAGAATGGTCAATGAAATAAGAGTAGAAGTAAATCAAGGAAGAGGGATATCCAATGCCATTATTGTTGTAGGAAAGGACACATGAAGAAAGACTGTTATGCATTAAAGAATGCCAAAGGTAAAGGACAGAATGTTGATGGGCATATTAAATAGTTACCTAGACCATCTACTTCGACTGTGAAGATTGAAGAAATTAATGCTATTTTTTATGATGTTGATGTGTTGACACTTGATAGTACTGTGCCAAGTGAGGCTCTTATGCCTGATTCTCTTTCTCCACACATGGCTGCTAGATTCTGGTGCTTCTTTCCATGTGACACCACATAGAGAATGGTTCTCTAATTATGTAGCAAAGTCTCTTGGTACTATGAGACTTGGTGACTCTTACCAGTGTGATGTTGTGGGGATTGGAGATGTGGTTGTGCAGTTCATTGATGGTTCAAAATTTTATATTCATAATGTACGCCATGTACCTCAATTATCATGTAGTTTGACGTCAATTGGTCAACTTGATGACCTTGGTTACAAGGTGGTCTTCTATGCTTAGTCCTTTCGTATATCAAAGGGAAATATGGTTATTGCAAAAGGAAGAAAAGTTGGCTCACTTTATCCTTTATTTGTATCACAAAAGAACACCTATTAGTTGTTAGTGAACAACATATGGCTTGTATTTTGCATGGTTGTTTGAGCCATATATCTCGCAGTGGAATGGAAAATCTTTCTCATTCTGGCTACTTACCTGTGTTATCTTTCTCTCATTTTTCATTATGTGAGCATTGTCAATATGGAAGGCAAACCAGAAATGTGCATAGAATGCACATTGACTCTTCAATTCAGCCTTTAGATCTCATTCATACAAATGTGTCTGGTCCTATGCCCACTAGGTCCTTAGGTGGTTCTCTTTACTTTGTCACTTTCATAGATGATGCTACTAGAAAAGTTTGGGTATATCCTATCAAATCAAAGGATGAGGTATTCCCTAGTTTTAGAAAATGGCTTGCTTTAGTTGAGACTAAAAAAGGAACTAAGCTTAAGGCTTTACGCTTAGACAATGGGGGTGAATATACCTCACATGAATTCAGCATTTTCTATCAGTCTAGAGGGATTCCTAGAGAGTTTATAGCTCCTTATACCCCATTACAGAATGGTGTAGCTCAAAGGATGAATAGAACTATTCAAGATAGAGTAGTTTCTATGTTGCATCATGCAAACCTCTCACAAGGTTTTTGGGCAAAAGCAGTATTGATTTTTCACCTAGTATTGCCAAAGGTCTGAAAGTGGCACAAGAGTTCTGGACAAGGAAGCCACCATATTATGATCATCTTCAAGTTTTTGGGTGTGAAGCGTTTGTTCATATACCCAAGAATCTTAGACAAAAGTTGGACCGTAAGTCAAAAAAATGCATTTTTCTTGGATATGGTCGAGAAGGGCAATTTGGATATCGCTTATGGGATCCTGAAATACAGTCGTGTGATTAACCTAGTACTACCAAAGGTCTCAAAGTGGCACAAGAGTTGTGGACAGGGAAGCCACCATATTATGATCATCTTGAAGTTTTTGGGTGTGAAGCATATGTTCATATACCCAAAAATCTTGGACAAAAGCTGGACCATAAGTCAAAGAAATGCATTTTTCTTGGATATGGTCGAGAAGGAAAATTTGGATATTGCTTATGGGATCCTGAAACATGGTCAGTGGTCAGAAGTAGTGATGTCATTTTCAATGAGTCTAAGATGCATAAACAGACCATTAAGGAGGTTGAAGTGAAAAGAGTAGTGTTTAAGGATACTAGTCCTCTAGTTAGCATACATAAAAATGCTGCACATAGGGACGTTCAAGAGAATATCCAATCAGATTAGTCTACACATGTTCCTGTTCAGCAACCATTGAGATGCTCTACACGTGTCTCACATCCACTTGATAGATATGTTCAAGGTTTAGATTTTGTTATGCTAACAGACGCCGATGAGTCTTCTTGCTACAAAGAGGCTATCCAGAGAGAGGATCATGTTAAGTGGGAGCGTGCCATGAAGAGTGAGTTGGATTCTATTCACAAGAATGGTACTAGGAATTTAGTACCTTTGCCAAAGGGCAAGAAAGCTTTACCATGTAAATGGGTATATAAGGTGAAATTCACATCAGATAGTGCTTCTCCAAAGTATAAAGCACTACTTGTTGCAAAGTTTTTTAAGCAACAACATGGTGTTGATTTTGAGGAAATCTTTTCTCCACCTTGTGCATGTTGCTTGGTTTTGTTGCAATGGAGGACTTAGAGCTAGTCCAAATGGATGTGAAAACTACTTTCTTGCATGGAGATCTTACAAATGAGATCTATATGGAACAACTAGAGGGTTATGTAGTTCTTGGCAAGGAAAGTCTAGTTTGTAAGCTAAAGAAGAGCTTGTATGGACTTGAACAGTCTGTTGGAGCAAGCCTATGACAAGCCTAAGTATTGGCTTGAGTCCCACAAAGTCATAGAAGAAGCTTTAAAATGAAGACTATGTAAAGTTCACTTGTGAACTACCTCTTGTAACTTTTGAAGAGTTTACTTAATGTAAAAGTGAAAGAATCTTAAGTGGTTGAGTCCACATGATCAAAAAGGGAAAGAGGAGCCACGAATTCGTGACTTGTGGTAGGTAGAGAATCAAATCAATCATTGATTGATTGGAGAGTGATTGAGGGAAGTTAGCCTCCCAAACTCAACTATAAATAGATGGCAGTTTTAGTCGTGGTTAGAGAGACCTATGTGAAGACCTCCAAGAGTTGAGCTTTATGCCATATCAAAGTGTGATTCCAAGTCACACATGTATCAGTAAGTCCATTGTATTGTACAAGTAATATACTTTCATTTTCATTATCATTTGGGTCCATATTTCCATGTTCTTGTGAAGTGTACTACTCACTGCCATTACTCTCAGTTTTCTCAGTCAGATTGCAGAGATGGTTTCTCTGAGCTTGGTGCATCATTTTCAGTGATTTAACTTGATAAAGTTAGCTCTATAAGTCTACTATATGCTCATGTCATTTGGATGTTTCAATCTTCAGTTATGTTCAGTTGAAGTCAATAGTGTCTGTTCATTTTCACTTCTCTGTCAGGTACCGACTTTTTCACTCACCTTGTCAAAGCCATTTCTCAGTGGTTACTTATTCAAATTCAATGATTTAAAGCTTGCTGGATTTAGCTTATTGTCTAGTATAACCATACAAATTTTCATAATCATTGGATTCCTACATTTTGAGTTATGTTTATTTTTCTGCTCACTAGTCTCAAACTTAGAAGCCCGTGAAAATCGGGATGATGTCATCACTTGTTAAAACTCATTCTCAGTGTGTGGTTTATTATTTTTTATGAGATTACTCTTGAAAGTTAGCTCTTTAAGTTAACTAGATTCCCCAAGAGGAATTAAGCTAATTGTTGCTGTGCTCAGAGAATTATGCAAAACACTGGATAGGTGTATGAACCAAATTAGCAAGTTTTTCACTTCTGAGCTAACTCCATCTTATCTATTTTGATCTATCTTTTTGAGAGTGATCTTCCAAGGTACATAGGGTGTCTAATACATCCATTGGCAAGCTAAAAGGGTCCAACATATACTCCTGGAGTTCATTTGGTTGGTGTAGATCAAGGATTTTGCAACACCTCTTCATCTTCAAGCGCATACCTATCCATCTCTTCACAATGGTATCAGAGCAAGGTTGGACAACATGGAAAATGGATTTCCTTCATCAATTGACAAATTGGACAGAGGTAACTACTCAGCTTGTTCATTAAGAATGGAAGCTTATCTCCAAGGTAGAAGTTTATATGGTTATGTGGCTAGAGATGAAGTTATGCCAAGTTTCAGGAACAAAAGTCAACCAACACAAGAAGAGCAAGAAAGATTGAGCACATGGTGCTCCAAGGATGCACTTGCAAGGTCTTATCTCCTCAACTCTATCTCAGATTTTTTGTTGCCTCACATTAGAAGTTGTAAGACATCTCAGGAAGTGTGGGATGCACTTGAAGCTTTCTTTTCTTCAAGTACCAAAGCTAGGAAGCATCAACTATGAGCAAATTGTAAGGCAGGTCATCAATGGCTTGAAGGTAGATGACAAGTGGGAAGCATTCACCACAGCTATGGATTTGTACATGGACATGCATGTACCTGATTTCAATACACTCATTGGACAACTACTTACCCAAGAGGCAAAGCTTATCAAAAATGGAGAAAGCTCTAAAGGTAATCAATCTTCAGCTTTATACACTGATAAAAGCAAGTCCAAAGATAACAAAGGAAAGCAAAGAAAGTGGATGATGAAGCAGGTACATATCAAGCTAACTATGCAGGTAGAGGAAGACATGGTAGAGGTAGAGGAAGAGGAGGTAGACAAGGCAGGGGGAGATCCCAAGTCTCCAACCCATGTTCTATTTGTGGTCTAACTAATCATACAACTGAAAGTTGCTTTAGGAATTCCAGGAATCAAAGAGGCAGAGGATACAATAGAGGAAGCTATGGCTACTCAAGAGGAAGGTTCAACAATTACCATGGCAATTACAACAACTACAATCATTCAAACTATCAAGGAGGCTACAAAGGAAGGTGAGACTACAATAACTACACAGAAGACTCAAACAAAGAGGATTCATTATTGATCATGAACATGGCTATGCCACAAGGTAAATCTGATGAGCATGTTTTCTACATAGATTCAGGTTGTTCAAATCATGTGGCAGGAAATGTGGCACTCCTATCAAATTTAGAAGATCCAAGGAATAAGCATGAGGTACAAACAGGAGATGATACAAAACATCCTGTGGAGAAAATAGGCAATGTCAAAGCACCTGATGGAAACATCAACCTACTCAGTAAGGTACTCTATGTCCCTACCATTACAAAGAATTTGATAAGTGTTGGGCAGATAGTAGAGAAAGGGTTGCAAGTCAGGTTCACAAAGGCAGGAGCATTTGTTGAAGATCCAAGTCAAGGATTCAGAAAAATTGCAAAAGGTGAAAAGACAGGTAGATTGTTCACATTTGAATTACAAGACACTAGAAACATTGCTCTCTTTAACTATGGTAGTCAGACACTCACAGAATTGGAAGTATGGCACAAAAGGTTAGCACATATTGGTGAAAGGTCATTAAAGCAAATTTGCAGGGACCAAAGTGTACTTGGACTCCCTAACTTGTCAAAACAACATATGATTTATAAGTGTAGTGCATGTCAATTTGGAAAGTCTCACAGGTTACCATTCATGAAGAGAGGTCATATGCATGAAGATCTCTTGGAGTTGGTTCATACAGATGTATGGGGACCTAGCAAGGAAGCTTCAATATCTAGATCAAGGTATTATGTTTCCTTTATTGATGATTGCAGCAGATGGACTATCCTATTCTTTATGAAACACAAAGATGAAGTTTTTTCATGTTTCAAAAGATATTTGGCTCTTGTGGAGAATCAAACAGGTAAATCACTAAAAAGGCTAAGGTCAGATGGAGGGGGAGAATACTTCTCCCATGAGTTTGATTCTTTTCTTCAAGAAAGAGGAATCAAAAGAGAGGTAACTACAAGGTACACTCCTGAGCAAAATGGAGTGGCAGAAAGGAGGAATATGACAATTGTTGAAGCTGCAAGGTCTATGTTAAATGAAAAGCATTTACCTAATTACTTATGGGCTGAGGCTGTTTCTACAGCCACTTACTTGATTAACAGGTTGCCTTCAAAATCCCTTTATGGGATGACTCCATATGAGGCTTGGAATGGAAGAAGACCAAGCTTAGATCATTGTAAAATTTTTGGATGTATTGCTTTTGCTCATGTTCCTTCACAGGTTAGAGGCAAGATGGATCCAAAAGCAGAAAGGTGCGTATTTATTGGATATGACAATAATCAAAAGGGCGACATGTTATACAACCCTACCAACAAAGGATTCTTGGTAAGCAGAGATGTAGTTTTTGATGAGAACAATTCATGGTATGAAGATTCATGCAGGAAGGTCAATTTACCATATAATCTTGAAGAAGATTTTCCAAAGCTTGGTAGAGAACAACCAAAGATTGAAGAACAAGACACCTTGGAGGATGATGAAGAATCTCATATGGAAAAGATCAAAGCATGGAAGTCTAAAGGTAAAGCAAAATTGCAGGAACTTGGACATGAGGCAGAATCATCACATCATGGCCTAAGAAGATCTATGAGGGAAAAGAAAAAACCAGAAAGGTATGGGTTTGACACCTCATTAGTAACTAAACATTCTATCTACATAGCACATGACATAAACCAAGAGGAGCCATCATCATTTGAAGAGGCCAAAGCAAAAACAGAATGGAAGCATGCAATGAAGGAAGAGATTGAAGCACTTGAGGAAAACAACACTTGGGATTTGGTGCCCAATACTTCATCCATGAAGGTAATAGGCTCAAGATGGGTCTATAAACTCAAGAAGAATTCTGATGGTTCAAGTAACAGGTATAAGGCAAGGCTTGTAGCAAAAGGCTTTGCACAAACTCAGGGAATTGATTATGAGGAGACCTTCTCTCCTGTGGCAAAGATGCCTACTATTAGGGTTTTGCTTAATATTGCCTCTTCCAAGAATTGGAAGATACTTCAACTAGATGTAAAGAATGCATTCTTGAATGGTTGGATAATAGAAGAGGTATATATGGCACAACCACCTGGTTTTGAGAATCAAGTTTATCCTGATTATGTGTGTAAACTTAACAAAGCATTGTATGGTCTCAAGCAAGCTCCAAGAGCTTGGAATTTCAGGCTTGTTTCATTCTTGTAGGACAAAGGCTTTCAACCAAGCAAGGCAGATCCTTCACTCTTTATTAAAAAGAGAAATTCTGAGGTCATCTACCTATGTGTATATGTAGATGATATTATATTGACAGGAAATGATGTAGATGGTATGAAGGAGATCAAAGATCAGATGAGAGAAGAGTTCAAGATAAGTGATTTGGGTTCACTTACCTACTTCCTAGGTTTGGAAGTTGTCTACAAAGATCATGGTTTGTTTCTCACTCAAAGAAAGTACATTAAGGACATGTTGGCGAAATTCAAGATGCAAGACTGTAAGATTGCAGGTACTCCAATGGAGGTCAATCACAAATTGAGCTCACATGAAGGTCCTCATAGAGGACATCACATCATATCAAAGTCTAGTGGGTAGTCTCAACTATGCCACATTGACAAGAGTAGATATATGTTACAGTGTGAGTGTGCTAAGTCAATTTATGCACACACCAAAGAAACCACATATGGATGCTGCCAAAAGATTCTCAAGTATCTCAAAGGAACCATAAATGAAGGACTTTATTATCCTTATGTATCTGATTTAGGTTTGAAGCTATTTTCTGATGCAGATTGGGCTGGCTCCAAAGAAGATAGAAGGAGCACTTTAGGTTAACTTACCTTTGCAGGTTCAAAGCTTATTTCATGGTCATCCAAGAAGCAACCCACAGTTGCTCTCTCTTCTACTGAAGCTGAATATAGAGGTCTTGCCATAGCTACACAAGAAGCTATGTGGATGAAGACATTATTCAAAGATCTTGGATTGGAGTTTGGAACTCCAACTATTTTTGGTGACAATATGAGTTCTATTCATTTGGCTGCTAATCCTATTTTTCATGCAAGGACTAAACATATTGAAGTTCATTATCACTATGTACGAGAGAAGGTTCTAAGCAAAGAGATTCAAATATCATATGTGTCCACTCATCAACAATGTGCAGATATTCTAACCAAAGCATTGGATGGTACAAAGCTTTGCAAATTCAACGCTATGATTGGTTTGCAGGTAATCTTGGAAGATTGAAGACCTCAAGCATACTTGGCTTGAGGGGGAGCTGTTGGAGCAAGTCTATGACAAGCCTAAGTATTGGCTTGAGTCCCACAAAGTCATAGAAGAAGCTTTAAAATGAAGACTATGTAAAGTTCACTTGTGAACTACCTCTTGTAACTTTTGAAGAGTTTACTTAATGTAAAAGTGAAAGAATCTTAAGTGGTTGAGTCCACATGATCAAAAAGGGAAAGAGGAGCCACGAATTCATGATTTGTGGTAGGTAGAGAATCAAATCAATCATTGATTGATTGGAGAGTGATTGAGGGAAGTTAGCCTCCCAAACTCAACTATAAATAGATGGCAGTTTTAGTCGTGGTTAGAGAGACCTATGTGAAGACCTCCAAGAGCTGAGCTTTATGCCATATCAAGGTGTGATTCCAAGGCACACATATGTATCAGTAACATGGCAGGTGTATGAACCAAATTAGCAAGTTTTTCACCTCTGAGCTAACTCCATCTTATCTGTTTTGATCTATCTTTTTGAGAGTGATCTTCCAAGGTACATAGGGTGTCTAATACATCCATTGGCAAGCTAAGAGGGCCCACCATATACTCCTGGAGTTCATTTGGTTGGTGTAGATTAAGGATTTTGCAACACCTCTTCATCTTCAAGCACATACCTATCCATCTCTTCACATAGTCCCCTAGATAATGGTACCAAAAGTTTGATGCTTTTATGAGGTCTCAAGGCTATTCTCGAAGCAATGAGGATCATTGTCTCTACAGAAAAAGATGCTCAAATGGCAGCTTGATATGCTTGATACTTTATGTCGATGATATGTTGATTGCTAGGAAGTCCTCTTATGACTTGTCAATTCTCAAAAAGAAGTTGAGTCAGACATTTCATATGAAGGATTTGGGGGATATCAAACATATACTTGGCATGCGCATTACTTGTGATAGGAGTAAAAGATGCATATACTTATCTCAAAGTGAGTACATATTCAAAGTACTTTGCAGGTTCAATATGCAGGGTGGAAAGGCACTGAGTACACCTTTACCCCCATATGTGAAATTGAGCAAGGATGATTGCCCCAAATCAGATGAGCAAAAGAAATTCATGACCAAAATTCCCTATCAGTCTGCTATTGGTAGTCTCATGTATGCAATGGTAGCTACGAGACCAGACATTGCATTTGTAGTGGGAGTTGTGAGCAGATATATGTCTAATCCTGGAAAGAAACATTGGGAAGTGATTAAGATGATTTTGAGATATTTGAGTGGCACTAAGGACAAGTGTCTATGCTAGGTAGAGGGAAAGCATCCATTATTGGTTACACAGATTCTGGCTATGCTGGTTGTGTAGACAATCATAAGTCTACATTAGGTTGCATTTTTCATTTTCTTGGAGGTGCTATCTCTTGGAGATCTCATCTTCAAGCATGTACAATTGTTTCCACCATAGAAGTAGAGTATGTTGCAACATGTGAGGCATGTAAGGAAGCATTGTGGCTTTCTCTTCTTGCTTGTGATACGGGTTTACCTCAGCATGTACCTCGTTTGCTCAGTGATAGTCAGAGTGCCATTGCTTTGGCTAAGAATCTGGTCTATCATGCAAAGACCAAGCACATTGAGGTGAGGTATCACTTCATTAGAGATTGGTTAGCCACTGAGCACATTATTCTTGAGAAAGTTCACACTTGAGATAATGTTGCAGATGCTTTGACTAAAGCTCTACCACAGGATAGCTTTCAACACTATTGTCACCTGATGGGGGTTACTTACTTGTATACTATGTAACATGCCCATCAAGTGGGAGGTATAGTTTGTATACTTACACTCAGGTATTCTTTATCATTCTTTATTTTTCTCCCATAGTTACTTTGGCCATATTAGCCTTTAGTGGGAGATTGTTACCATTAGTGTCGATGTGAAAGGCCGAATGGCCACCGGACACTTCTTTGTATATGTTCTTTAATAAAACATATAGTGGCCTGGTCAGTCAGAGATGGTAATTTTGACCACATTTGTAACACCTCAGAAGTATGTGTTCATGCTCCCTGTGTACTATGTTTTCTGCGTATTCTACAACCTATGTGTGGAGTACCATGTCCAGCCCTAGGAGCTTGGGTTTCTACTATGAGGATTGTTGGAGATAGATGTCTGCGGAAGCACGCGAACAGCACAAGGAAGAAGAAGAAGCTTGGAGCACAAACACACAATAGTGAATGTATTACTAGAGAATGTACAAAGATAAGTAGCCCATTAGGGCAATAGGCGTATATACAAGCCGGGGGAAAAAAACCTCCTAAAGAGGGAAAAAAGTGCCCCGGCGGTCCTAGTGTGTTCACACACATCACTACCTAAATATATCAACAAATCCCCCCTAGGAGTGATGCGGTGAACAAGGAGCTGGCACTCATGTATAAGGAAGTGCCAAGCTATGTGGAAATCACTCCACAAAAGGAAGTAAGCCCAAAGCTTTGCGGAAAGCTTCAAACTTTTCCCTAGGCAGAGCCTTCGTGAAAAGGTCTGCAATGTTCTCTTCCGTGGGCACATATGCCAAGCTGATCTCCCCAATAGAGAACCTCTCCCTGACATAGTGATAATGCACCTCAATGTGCTTAGTGCGAGCATGGAACACAGGGTTCCTCACAACTGCCAATGCGCTCTGACTGTCAGTGAAGATGGTGGTGGCAGAAGACTGGCCAACACCCAAATCAGCCATAAGGCATCTGAGCCACACACACTCAACAGTCGCTGTGAAAGCTGCCCTATACTAAGCCTCACAACTGGAAGTGGCCACAGTAGGTTGCTTCTTGCTCAACCAAGATATACATGAGCTACCAAGCATGAAGCAAAAACCACCGGTGGACACACGAGTGTCATAGCAACCAGCCCAATCTAAGTTAGAAAAAGCATGCAAATTTGGCGGTAGTGATCCCCCCTTGGGATAAAGCAACCCAAGTAGTTGAGTACCACTCAAGTAGCGAAAGATGCACTTAACCGCCTTCCAATGTGTGACTCCTGGGCAATGCATAAACCTGCTCATCTGTGAGATAGCAAACTGAATATCTGGCCGAGTAATGCATAAGTAAATCAAGCATCCAACAGCCTGCTGATAGAGAGCAGCATCAAATGCATCTCCAGCATCATGAAGACTCAATCGTAAACCTGTCTCCATAGGAGTGGCAATAGGCTTACAGTCTTCAAGGCCAAAATGCTGCAATAATGTGTCAATATATTTCATTTGACACAAAGCCATTCCACCATCAACTTGCATAAACTGAATGCCCAAATAGTGATGCAAATGCCCCAAATCAGACATCTCAAATGAGGCATGCAAATCAGCCTTAAAATCAGCAATATGCTTCTCAATAGGACCAGTGAGCAGCATGTCATCAACATGGACAACAATTTTAAACCATATAATGCCTTCTTTAACATGCACAACAGAAATGCATTAAAATCAAAAGACATATATTCCCCCCCTCGATCAGAACGGAGGGTGCCCATTTTACATGCTGATAGATTTTCAGCCAAAACCAAAAACTGTTTGAAGCACAAAAACACTTCGGACTTTGCCTTCAATGGATATACCCATTCATGCCTGGAAAAATCATCAATGAAAGTCACGAAGTAAAGATAGTTTCCAAAAGAAGGTGTCTACATAGGACCACAGACATCACGTCCAAGCTGCAATTTCTGCGTAGCCCGAATTGATCCATCTTTTGGAAAGGAGGAACGCTGCATTTTGCCCAAAATACAGCCTTCACATACATGTTTTCCAAGTGCCTCAAGCTTGGGCAAAGAAGACACCATATCAGATTTTTGCAGGCGTAGCAAACTAGCAAAATTCAGATGACCAAAGCGTGCATGCCAAAGCTTTGCATCTGAGATAGCCTGAGAATCATGAACTGCACATGCCGAATCATTCATAGATCTTTCATAGTCTATGAGCTTATACAACCCACGACATAAAATGCCAGAAGCAATAATAACATCGCCATTTGATAGATCATGAATTGTACATCTGTCATCAACAAATTTCACAACCAAGCCAATCTTGGCTAATGCAGAAACTGATAACAGATTCTTCTTGATCCCTGGCACAAATAAAGCATCTGACAAGGTGAAAGAACTACCATCAGCAGTAGTCAGAATGATCTTACCAACTCCCACAACAGGATAAGAGGAGTTGTTGGTGCATGTGACAGTATTCCCTGTAGGGGCAGGCTCGAGTGAAGAGAAGAAACTGTGCTGCAAGGTAATATGTTTGGTCGCCCCACTGTCAAAGTACCAAACATCTGAGTCCACTGCAGACATGCACTACTCATGAGAAGAAGGGTCAAAACTGCAAACAGTAGTAAACGCCCATTCTTCTTCCTGCACAAGATTTGCAGACTCTGTTTTTGGTGTAGAGGCCTCTGCAACAACGATTCCAGCCTCTTTCTTCTTTGCCTCTTTTGCAGCCAGTTTTGGACAGTTCTTTATGATATGATCATTCCCTTTACAGTACTTGCAAAACAATTTCTGCTTTTCTGATTTCTTCTCATCTTTATCCTGGTTCTTCGAATGTGCAGCATTTGCAGATTTCTACTTACTAGTAGAAGAGCTCCATTTTCCTTTGCCCTTCTGACTAGCAAGGAAAGGTTGATCTGCAACACGCATAATGGACATGTTCTGCCTAGACTGATCTTCCTGCAACAGAACAGAGACTAACTCCTCAAATGATAAGGCATTCGGATTGCCTTTCATCATCAACCGAAGAGTAGAAGCAAAACTCTTTTATGAATCAGGAAGACCATTCAGAACGGTCTGCACAAGTGAGCTATCTTGTATAACCTCATCAGCAAAAATCAATTGTTCCTTCAAATCTTTGATCTTTGTTAGGAAACTTTCCATAGAATCACCTTCATTCATGTGCTCACTCTCCAACTATTTTTGGAGGTAAGCAACACGAGCCTCATTCCTAGCTTGGTACAATGTGGTTAGTGTATCCCAAGTATCCCTAGCTGTTCTGCAAGAGCGAATATGAGGAATAATGGCACGTTTGACAGTCAAGACTATCAATGCATGTGCCTGGGCATCTCTTGCATCCCAACGAATTTGCTCTGCAGTAGGTGCAACAGAAACAGCAGCACGAACAGGAATCTGCGGAATATCATCTTCGACACCATCTTCATCAGCTCCAGCACCTATATTTGCAGTACCTGTAGTTGCAGGTGTAACAGGACGTCTTTCAACACCCTGCACAATGTTCCACAGTCCTTTTGCAACCAATACATGTCGCATCATATAAGCCCATAATGGGTAGCTGGTACCATCCAACTTATCCTCAACAGCCAACATACGGAATACATCACTGCTTTCAGCCATGGCCGGTGACTAAAATACCTTGATGCAGAAAATTGACTGTATCTCAAAAAGCTGAACAGAATTGCCCAGACGAGTTCTGCTAGACCTGTAGCAGACTCCGAGACGCTTAAACTGGCGAACAGAAACTAGTATATACCTTTGGCACAAAAAGAAGAAATAGCCTGCACAAGCGCTGCGATAGTGCGTTCGGAGACCGAAACGAGCTTAGATCGCGATTTCGGCACCACATAGCAAAGCTGTTTTGATCTCGAAAACACGCTGAGTATGCTCACCAAAATTCGTGCAATTCTGAGACTGCAAACGGAGGAGTGTCGACGGCGCCCTAGATGAACCGACAACTTGCTCTGATACCAATTGTTGGAGATTGATGTCTGCGGAAGCACGCGAGCAGCACAAGGAAGAAGAAGAAGCTTGGAGCACAAACACACAATAGTGAATGTATTACTAGAGAATGTACAAAGATAAGTAGCCCATTAGGGCAATAGGCGTATATACAAGCCGGGGGAAAAAACCTCCTAAAGAGGGAAAAAAGTACCCCGACGGTCCTAGTGTGTTCACACACATCACTACCTAAATATATCAACAAGGATATCATCGTGGAGCTCTCAAGAAGGAGAGCGCATGTGGTGCATCACCATCAAATTATTTCATGATGTACTTTCCAATCACGATGAGCTATAAGTGTGAAGATGCTATATAGTGGTCATTTGGCATGTGGGAGCAAAAGTCTCATCAAAATCAATGCCTTTCTCTTGATCATACCCTTTGGCAACAATCGTAGCCTTATACCTATCAATTAATTTATTAGTCTTACATTTCAGCTTGTATACCCATTGAGTGCTAATGCTCTTTTTTCTTAGAGGCAAATCACATAAAGACCAAGTACCATTTTTTTAAAGAGAAAGTTTGATCAAAGACTCATCTCCCTTTGCTTGAATTGATTGAAAGAACAATTATACAAGTGAACGGGCATAGTACCCACGGAACCCCCGTATCCCAGAAAGCAGGGGTTAGACTTCCCCAAGATGATACATGGAAAGGACTAACCGAAGGCAACTCATTTAACTAGTTTAAATATTCTTGAAGGCAATACACTAGACTAGCACCCATAACTATCCTGCCATAGGGAGGGGTTGAAACCTTACCCCTACCTCAAGAGGCGAAACGTCCAACCAATCAGCCCAAGCACCATTCTTCATAATTTCATCATATTCTGATTTCATAACAACCATCCAATTTTCTAAAATGTGTGCTTCAATAAAAAGAAACATGCCCATTCCCATCACAAAGACTACAAACAACCATTGCATAATAATATGATGCAATGGAAGAACTATGAGAGCTTGAAGAAGTACGATATGAAAAAGGTGCATCTAATTTGCTATCTCTCAAAGTTTGCACTAGCCATTTAGGCATAGTTTTTGTCTCTTCTATGTCATTCCTCTCATCAATAAGTGCATCATGTAAATCTGCATTAGAAATGCATGATCTACATCATCATTTGAGACCCATAAATGCTGAGAAGTTGCATCAATAGGACCAGCACTAGACTATCCACTTGTAAAAGGAGGCAACAGAGTGTCATATAAATCCTTTGAGCTAATTGATGTCTCCTTGTTACATGAAAGTAAGGGTTGGATTGCATCTTCCATAAAAACAACATCATGGATAACTAAAATGTATTTAGTCTATGGGTGATACAGATGGCGTTCTTTGCTTTCAAAACTATACCCAATGAAAATACATGTCACTGCCTTATCATCCAATTTTCTGTGTTGTTTTTCAGGCAATAATGCATATTCCCGACAATGAAAAATGTGTAGATGAGAAAAAGATGGCTTTTGACCATGCCAAGTATCATATGGAGTGATAGAATGCAATGCTTTGGTCAGACACTTATTCACTATATATATTTCACACATAACGACCTCAAGCTAGAAGTTGTGGTAAATTCTAACTTTTGACCATACACCCCTCCATTAGCATGAGAGACTTGTTCATCCTCTAAAGAACTCCCATTTGTTGAGTTCTATATGACACTTTACAATGATGTTTTGCCCCATGCTTTCCCCCCTCCTCCTCCCAATTAGAATGGAGGTTGCCCGATTTACATGATAATAGATTGTCAACCATAACTAGGAAATATTTAAAGCACATAAACACTTCGGAATTTTCCTTTAGTAGACAATTCCATGCATTCCTAGAAAAATTCATCCATGAAATTCATGAAGTATAGGTGATTCCCAAATGAAGATGTCTGCATAGGACCACATACATCACTATGAACAAGCCACAATTTATGTGCACTCTAATTGAACCTATAAGAAAATAATAGCACAGCAGAATAGACCAGTAGATAGAATTGAGAGAAAAACGCAGACAAAGATAGATGCAGACTGAGAGATACAGAACTCAAATTCTCAGATTGTTGAGTGTAATGCAGATACAATGATGATGCTATCCACCCGTGTGCTCCCAGTGTGGAGCTTAGATGGCAATCTAGACAGACTCTAGATGAAGGGCTTACTAGTGCGCAATGCTATGTAAAGCTCAACCTGGGTCGTGCTTATATAGCTTTTATAAGGTGGTTCAATATAGATAAACATAGCCGGGAGATACAAAATTGTCGGTAAAATATACAATTCGACAATATCTCCACGACTAGAAGTCCTACCATCTCGGCCCTATGGGGAAACCGCGTGATTCCACAATGCCTTTATTTTCACCTTGAATGGCAACCCAATGGCCCAAAAGTTTATGCCCTACCTAATCTAATGGCTAGGCTCACATAGATCATCTATAACGATCAACGATCACATATAGACCTCATCTAACTTAGAAGTTATGGCTCCATAAATGTTCGGGCTCTCACAATGGCTTCTCCTCATAATCAGGGCCTTACAACTTAGAGCATCATGGATTATTTGTGGTCACTTGAGGGTGGAGTATTGAGCATATCTAACACCCCCCCTCAATGTCCGCCCTACGATGAACTATCTCCTTTGTCCAATCCCAAGCTTCCGAAAGTATCGAAGAAGTTCCTCTCTCCCAAGAGCCTTGGTGAAGATGTCTACTCCATTTTCTTCGATTGGACAATAGCTTATCTCCATGACCCCGTCCTGAATCAACTCACGCACATAATGATAATAAATATCTATGTGCTTGGTACGTGCATGGAACACAGAATTCTTGGGGCTCGCCATGCAACTTTGGTTATCACACTTCAACTCTATAGCCTCCTGTCCTTGTATCCCTATGTGCCATAGGATCCTCCTCAACCATACTGCTTCACATGTTGCAACACATGCAGCTTTGTACTCAGCTTCAATAGAAGATAATGCTATTGTCGGTTGCTTCTTACTGATCCAAGAGAAGATCCCTAATCGTGAAGAAAATCAATACCCAAACATTGATTTTTTGGTATCAATATCTCCTACCCAATCTGAGTCACAGTATCCAACCATAGATGATCCTTCTTCATAAAGAATACCATAATCAGTAGTTCATTTCACATACCTGAGTATCTGCATGCTTGCCTTCCAATGAGTTTGGCAAGGCTTATTAGAGAACCTACTTACAACTCCAACAACATAAGGGATATCTAGTCTGCTATTGCACAAGTAGGTGAGACTTCCAATTAATTCCTTGCATCTTCCAATATCTACTGGAGGTGAAGTATCTTCAATAGATAATTTTGTGTTGACCTCCATAGGTGTAGAAATTTCCTTGCAATCCTCCATGTTGAATGCCTTCAATATTTCTCTTGCATACTTTTATTGAGAGATGAAAATCTTCCTTCATTCCTGCCAAACTTCAAGGCCTAAGCAATAATGCATTAAGCCCAATTCTATCGTTTCAAATTTTGAACTCAGGGCATCTTTTGTTTTTTGAAGAAGAGCATCATCGTTTCCTGTAATCACAAGGTCATCTACATAGAGTACAAACACAATTGCCTTCCCTCCTCTCTTTAGAACATACAAGTTAGCATCAGAAGCACATCTTTTGAAACCTAGATCCAAGAGATACTTATCTATCCATTGGTACCATGCTCTAGGGGCTTGTTTCAATCCGTATAATGCCTTGTTCAGCTTACATACCTTGTTCTTTGAATGGGGAGCATCAAACCCTGGTGGTTGAGACACATATACCTCCTCCTTGAGGCCTCCATTCAAGAATGCTGATTTGACATCTATGTGATAGACTGGCCAACGCTTATGTGCAGCCGCAGGTAGTACTACTCGGATAGTAGTCATTCTTGCAGTGGAGGCAAATGATTCACAAAAATCAATGCCTTCAACTTGTGAGTAGCATTGTGCAACAAGTCTTTCTTTGTACTTTTCTAAAGTACCATCAGCCTTGCACTTTAGCTTCCAAACCCACTTGGTTCCAATGACTTTATGCTTAGGGGGTCGATCCACTAGCTCTCAAGTTCCATTCTTCATGATATTGTTGTATTCTATTTGCATGGCAGCCCTCCAATTCGGATCATGGAAAGCCTCTTCCTTATTGGTTGAATCCTTTGTTTCTTCTTGAATGAGATCAGCCATCATGGTTGTGTTTACAATATGGGTGCTTGCCCATCTCTGTTCCTCTATTCTTTGTGATTGCTTGGGTCCATCTGCAACCAGTTCTAGTGATTGTGGGATGGGGTTTGGAGAATCATAGAGTTGCCTCACCCAATGTGGCAATAGCTTTTCCACTTGGATGTCGACAGGTTGGGGACTTTCGGACTCATCATCTGAAGATGATGCTTCCTTCTCTTGTGTAGAAGGGATAGCTCTTGGGCCAGGTTCATACTGGATTGCCCCGTCGCCTGATGATAAAGTGGAAGCTCTCTTTTCCTCCTCCACTACATGTGGGTGCTCCTCTTTAAACACCACATCACGACTCCCCATGATCTTCTTAGCCTTAGGGTCATAAAGCTTATAAGCCTTCTTATCTTTGTTGTACCCTAGGAAGATACATTTGATTCTTTTTGGTTGAAGCTTGTTTCTCTCCCTATCTAGAACATGTACATAACATTCACTTCCAAATATTTTGAAATGGGAAATAGAAGGCATTTTACCAATGTAGGCTTCTTGTGGAGTCTTTCCATCAAGTGCCTTGGTGTAGCTTCGATTCAAGATGTAGACAATAGTGTTGACAGCCTCTACCCAAAATTGATTAGGCAAACCCTTTCCTTTCAACATGCACCTTGCCATCTCCATGATGGTTTGATTTCGATGTTCTGCAACAACGTTTTGTTGAGGACTATGTGCCACTGTGAGTTGATGCTTGATTCCCTTACTCTTGCACAAATCTTCAAACTCTGTTGATGTGAACTCACCACCGCTATCTATCCTGAATTCCTTCATCCTCTTCCTTGTTTCAATTTCAACAAGCTGAAGCCATTCTTTAACCTTACCAAAAGCTTGAGCCTTATCTCTCCACATCTTCCTACTATAGTCGTTGACACTTAACATGAAGTTGGAAGATCCGCCCAAGGCCTGTGTAGGAATTTTTCCACACAAGTGAGCATACACCAACCCTAGAGGATAGCTTGCCCTATTATTGCTTTCTTGTGGAAACACCTTCCTCTGTTGCTTGCCCACATGCAAGCTTCACATGGTTCCTTCATTTCTACAATCAATGGTAGGTGTGCAACCATACCCCTGCAATGCATCTCCTTCAGTACAAGGTATCCAATGTGGTTGAATCTCTCATGCCATAGCTTACTTGTGCCCACGTTTGTAGTGGTTGTAAGAGCACACAACTCATACAAGTTGTTCCTCCTTATGCCAATCCCAACAATGTTGTTGTTACTGTCCATAATCTTAGCTCCTATCTTACTGAAAGATACTTGATGACCTTGATCAGTTATAGAAGCTATTGAAAGTAGATTTTGTTTTATTTGTGGAACATAAAACACATTTGAAAGCTTTCTAATATCACCATTAGAGTTACTGAAAGAAATTGTACCTTCACCCTCTACAAGATATCTTGCATTGTTCCCTACCTTTACTGTGATAGGTTCCTTTAGAGGCTGTAAGGAACCCTAAAGGTCTTTTCTGCTCGTCATGTGACGAGATACACCACTTTCTAGCACCCATTCATCATTTGTTCCTAACTCTTCCATCGAGGAGCACACCTCATCTATTGTAACAAATAACTCAAGCTCTGTTTCTGTTGTGTTGGCAGACTCCTTGCCCGTGCCACCTTTTGAAGATCCACTCTTCTCTTCTACCTTCTTGATGCGTCAGTCTTGGATTCTGTGTATTTTCTTCTTGTAGTGGAAACATTCTCCCTTGAACTTCTTTTTTTATCCATATTTTGAAGAGATCGCTTTGCCTCCTTTGGCATTTTCTATGAATGCAGCATCTCCTTTGCTGCCACCACTCCTTGCCTTGAGTTGCAACTCCTCCACCATGAGTAAGGCACTGAATTCTTCAAAAGTTAGTGGTTTGAGGTTTGATTTGAGTATTAAGAGCGGTTACCAAACCATCAAACTTAGGTGGACACATTTGAAGTCAACACTAAGCTAGCTCCTTGCTTGACTTTTGTACACCTACTCCTACCATTTGATCTCATAGATTCTTTATGCGAGTGATAAACACCTCTACAGTCTCCCCATCAACAAGCCTTTCTATTGCTAGCTGATTTCTCCAAGTTTTGAATCCATGTCTGATTATGAGTTTCATATTGATTTTTCAATATGCTCCATGCTTCACATGCTTTGGTAGTATGTTGAATTAGAGTCAGAACACTATAAAAAGTACTTGTAACTATAGCACAAAGTGCATCTGCATTTCTACATTTCCAAGCACAAAGAAGATCAGCATCAGGAGGAATCATTCGACCAAGATTATTTGGATCAGGTGTTTCTTGAGGCTTATGATCAGTTCCAAGAATAGTCTCCAGAACCTCATATGAATCAAGGATAGAAAGAATTTAAAACTTCCACAAGCTGTAATTTGTACCATCAAGTTTACCTTCTATGAAGGTTGGTGGTCGTATCTGCAACATTGGGATGACCGGCATCATTGTTGTTCTTGCTTGTGCACGACCTACTCCTGTTGATGAACCACCTTGAGTCCCAGTTGTAGATGATGACACAATACTTGAGATAATCTATCTTTTGTCATTGAGACCTCTGCAACCTTTGCTTTTCTGCTTCTGCACCACTCAAAGCCTCTTGAGCTTTGATACCATGTAAGAAAATAACAGCACAGTGGAATAGATCAATAGACAGAGTTGAGGGAAAAATGCAAAAAAAATAGATGTAGATTTGTTGCAGAGCTAAAGAGCGCACAAAGCAGAGAAAAAAAGACGGGCCCCAAAATTTTTCCGATTTGGACACACAATTTTTTGTAACATAACCACTTTTGTATATATTTTCCGTTGTAAATGCACTAGAGGAGTCCTCTAGATGCATCCCCTCAAAGATTAGTGATTTACCCATGTACAATAGTAGGAAATTAGTCTTTTTAGGAATAAAGTGCCGGTCTCTTGTGTGAAAGGACCAAACTTAGGGCACTAGTATATAAGTCAAAAGTGACTCATTGTAAAGGACTGCTGGTCATTGTGAAGAAGAGCACTTCTGAAATTTCGAGTTTGCCTCTTCCTTGCTGATTTTGATCTTCATTTTTGCTCATGTATGTGTGTGTGATGCTTGAAATGCAAGTGTAGGACTGTTGTCTACCCCTTCCCCCTTGTTTTGAGTGGCTGTAGTGTGTGCTTAAGCTAGGAGAAGCAAAAACGCGGGTGTTAGTAGTTCCCGTAATTCACTGTTTCTGCCATAACTTGCAGCAGAGTGGTCAGAATTGAGTGAAACCACCACCATTGGATTCGTCTCGTCGAGAGCTTCGAAACGAGTACCCTATTGCCTATGTTCGGAGTTCTGGGCTGGGAGAAAACCTCAAAAAACCAAAACTGCTGAAAGTAGGTTTGCGGCAACACTTCCAGTTTTTTTCAGTAGGCGCGGGTAGTATTGGTCTTTTCTCTTGCTTGGATAGTTAACTCACTTCATTTTCTATCACGTGTGCAAATGTCTTCATACACTTGGTAAGTCATTCCTTCGGATTGATAATTAAATGTGTGCAAAGGACTCCACTATATGCACTTGTATTGCAATTGAGGTATAGTCTCATTGGTACAAGTCCTTGAGTCATTACGGCTCAAGTACACACGTTTTTGGCGCCGTTGCCGGGGAGGCACTCCACCAAGTTGCCTTCGTGATAGTTAGAGAGCAAGTGTGATCGAATCGTACTTGTAGAGGTGAATTTGTCCATTGACGAATAGTATTCTATTTCAGCACTTGTCACTTCTCATCCTTGAGGTGTGTGTGATAAGTTTTAGGTTTAGGTGTAGGAGGAGGGAAGAGAAGGAGGAGTTAGGGTTAGTTTAGGAGAGGAGTAGAGAGGAGAGGAGAAGTAGGAATAGGCAAAAAACCCAAAAAATTCACCAAAAATAGACCAAAATTTTAAGTTCTGTCCCAAAAAGTATAAAAACCCAAAAAATTGACTCATTTGACACTTGCTGGAACTCTGGTATCGTGAGCGACAGCGACCGGTATCGTGGATCTGGTATCGTGCGTTCGAGGCCATTTCAGTGAGAGTTTGAACCCAAAGAGCAAGCTAGAGCAGACCAAGGTGAGTTCTTATCAAGATCATTCACTCAAAGCACTTGAAACATGCACAAAACGTGATTAAAACAGTGCGCAGTATCGCGGGGGGGGGGGGTAAAGAGAAGTTATTTCTGAGTTGTTGTGTGATAGAGAGGCCTAGAAGGGAGGAGGAGTGTAAGAGCTGCAAGGGGGTGAGAAAATTTCCACATTTTCTTGTGATTTGGCTTGAGTATCGCGATCGGTTGAGTTCTGGTATCGCGATACCAAAACTCCCTTGTATCGCGATATTCGCCGTCAGTATCGTATCGCTTGATACCTAACTTGGTATCGCGATACCGCACTGGTATCGTGACCCTGAGTCGGTATCGCGATCGCACAATTGCGGTAGTATCGTGTCGCTGGTCATCGACCCTGGTATCGCGATACCATTCTGGTATCGTGTAGCCAAGTCGGTATCGCGATCGCGCTCACTACAGTGATATCGTATCGTCTCCCACTAAGGACAGTATCGCGACACCATCGTGAGATCGTATCGTCATAGTCTCTAGTATCGTATCGTGGAGTTCCTAGGGAAGTATCGCGATACTATACTTAGTATCGTATCGTCGAAGTTTAAAGATCGTATCGCGATACTGTCACAGGTATCGTATCGGCCAAAAATTCGGTGGTATCGTATCGCTTCCTCCTAGAGTAAGTATCGCGAAATCACACAGGTATCGTATCGGCAGAAGATCAGGTATCGTATCGTTGGAATCCTTTGGTATCGTATCGTCATAGTTCCAGTATCGTATCGTGTGCAGCAGGGGTATCGTATCGTCTGCTTCCCAAAGTGGTATCGCGACACCACACTGGTATCGTATCGCCTCTGTGCCTGATATCGTATCGTGGGCATGGTCTCGTATCGTATCGTGTGATTGCCAGTATCGTATCGTGTGATTCTGGTATCGTATCGCAGTCAAAGGAGTATCGCCGAGAGCAGTATCGTCAGGAAGTGGTATCGCCGAGATAAACCCTTTCTTTAGTCAGACACTTTGAGCCTTTAGGAGAGCTAACCAAGGGGAGTCTAAGAAGTATAAAGGGAGGCTTAGGTGTGTGGATGAACTTGAGGTCAGGAAGAGTGCTAAGTAGCCGAAGGAGTGTCATCTCTTCTATAGGAAGCACTGCTCAGGTCAGTCACCACTCCGTCTACTCAGAGACCTCTAGTGAATCTGAGGAAGACATACCAATGGCATCAGAAGACATGCAAGGTCCAGCACCACATGGGAACTTCATGTCTACAGTGGAAGGTGAGTACCGTACTGCCTTACAATATGTATCCACAAATGCCCAGGAGATTCCAATCTACCTGGATGGCTTAAACAGGTCCGTTGCCAGAATGGCAACAGCACAAGATGTCACCATCATACCACGACCAGCTGTCAAATACGAGGGAGGTGCTTATATTGACAAAATGGGTCACATTTATATAGTAACTGAATTTCCGGAGAGGATCAATGAAAGAGGAGAGTTCATGGATCCCAACAACTCTGAAGAGTTAGTGACCACCCCTAGAGGCAGATCGCAAGTATCACGGGTCTTGAGAGGAGACTTGATACCTCAAGACGACTACCTGTTGGAAGTCTACATGATTCACGGAGCAGACTTATTGCTTCAAACTGACGTACCTGTTCAAGGAATAGGAGAGAGCCCCATGACCTTCTATGAGTTGAAAGACCCAGAGGACGAAACTAGACTCACTTACCTAGATAAGAATCAAAGAAGATATTGGCCTGTAGGTGTCCTAGACAAGGCTCGGCTGAGATATATGGGTGCGCCTGTATTTCCTCAGAGGGAGCAGGCAACTACCTCGCAGAACCCTTTTGGAAATCAACCAGAAACGGAACATACCACATCAGGACAAACCAGTCAAAGAAGTGTGCCCAACCGTACTCATGTACAGTTCGCAACTCCAGGTGAGCACACACATAATCAGACCCACACAGGGATGGGGAACCATTTCCGACCACCGGTTAGACCACGACCACCTGTGGGAGGACAGCCAGGAATACCTCCATTACGACCCGTTGCCCCAGTCTTCCCTGTAATGCCCAGACCACCTGAACCAATGAGGAGATTGAGACCAATCCAAGTAGCTAAGTTTATGAGAAACCATTATGATGGATCAGGGGAGCCATATGATCATATTGCCGAATTTAAACAAGTTCTAAGAGCAGAACAAGTAGAGGACTTCTTTGTGCAGTATGAGTCTTTTGGACTCACCCTCACAGGAACAGCTCTAACTTGGTTCCAACCTCTAGATCCCAATCGATTTGGAAACATGGAGCAATTCTTTCAAGAATTCATAGGAGAATTTACAAAAAGAGGGATTAAACACAATTCTGCATCATTAATCCATAGCTTTAAGCAAAACCCTAATGAAACTGTGAAGACAGCTGCCCGAAGATTCAATCAATACGTGGATAGATGTCCTACGGCTGAGAGACCGACTCAACAAAAGATGATTTCATTATTTTTGGATGGACTCTCTAACGGGACCCTAAGAACCCTAGTGTATGTAAAAAGGCTGCAAACATTGAGTGAGTGTCTTCAAGAGTGCATCGACTTGGAAGATAACCTTGCTGAGGACCTCAAAGGTACTACCGACCTCACAAAATCAGAAGACTCAAGAAGCACAGTGACGTCCAATTCTAGTAATATGGAAGAACTAGCAGAACTATTAGCTAAGAAACTAGGAGTCCAAGGACAGAGAGCTTACCAATATCCAGCTCAAAGAGTGCCCATGTTGAGGAGGTGTAACTTATGTGGAGGAGAACATCCCACACACTTGTGTGTTAGAGGAGCAGCTGGTGCACAACCAATGTATCCACACAACAGACAGCAACAACAAGGGACTTCTTCATACTGCCACATCGAGCAAAAATATACCAATCATACAACTGAGAACTGTCCCTTTAATAGGCAAACACGACCTGTCAATCCACCACAATACCGACCTTATGGATACCCACCTAGAGAGCTTGGTAGGGAGATGCCTAGACACAACCCGTATCCGGTAGGAGTTCCAAGACCATATGAGCAAGCACCGTATCCACCACCACAACCAGTTTTGGGACCCCAATTGTCACAACCTCAACAAGTTGTACCTGTGAAGTATACTCAACCAGAAGAAAACTTGGAAAGAGCCATAATACCAGCTTCAATAGCGACCAATGTAGAATCAACCAACCAAGGGTATGAACCTCCACCAGGAGAGTACTATCCATATGAAGCCAACATGATGGAATATGAACCAGCATATGACGTGGCCTATTATGGATATGAAGGATTTGATCAGAATTATGGAGCGGAAACTGCAACTTTAATGTATACAATGCCCAAGGCACAACAACCATTGAGACCACCCATTAGACCACCAGTGCAAAGAGGACCATGTTATAGATGCGGAGGGGACCACTTCATTCGGGAGTGTCCTCGACCTTACAACCCTCCACCACCCAGGATTTGGGAAGGATACTGTAGTGATTGTGGGAAAGAACATCTTTTCAGAGATTGCCCTAAGAACCCTACAAAAACTCAAGGTCCTGCACCAATCAATGTAATAGAGGTCATAGAAGAATCTGGAAGTGATAAGGAGTACACTGTACCGCTGAAAGCTATTACTAGAGCTCAAGCAAAACAACAAACAGGAAAACAACCGGAAGAGAAACTAGAGAACAATAAAACAGGAGACGCTAACATTCAGATAGTCGAGGATTCAGAGAACTCATGTGAGAATACCCAAAACACCAAAGTACAAAAATGGAAAGAAAGACGAGAAAAGCTCAAAGAGAAATGGGCAAGAAACAAGGGCCAAAACAGCAAAAAACAAGCGAAGGGTTCTAGAAAACATAACGAACAACAAATGCATAAGGAGACCCCTGAAACACCACCAATTAGCTCAGAGGCAAAGAAGCCAGGATCAATTCTAGCTGACCCAAAGCCAGAGGAATTGGACATGTGGCTAAAAGCCTACCAAGCTAGAATCAAAATGGGACCAAACCTAGAACAACACGAAAGACTCTACCCTCAAGGGGAATTAGAGAAAGAAAGACTGGCGATATGCAAAAAACTCATAGAAGTAGCACAGGCGACTCTAGAAAAAACTATCCCAATTTTGCCTGAAACAAGGATCGCACAGGACCTATATGATGCGTGTATCCAACCTAAGGATAAGGAACTTAGTCGGGAAGATGATCGAAATGAACGAATGAAATTTCAAGAGGAACAGGTATCCATAATACCCGACCTAGAGGAAGATTGGTCCAAAGATTTGTGGAAAAGAATTAGAGAAGAGCAATGGAAAAAAGATGGAATCAGTCCACCTCCTTTTGAGGAAATAATTGAAGCAGAAAGTCACCATGATCATAACCTAGAGGAAGCATATGAGGAAGTGTCAAGGTTTGATAAAGAAAGAGAGGAAACCATGAGCATTTCAACGTTGCCTAACTACATGGGAGAATATGAAAGAGAGTCGATAATAATACGAGCACCCACAGTGCATGGGAAAGAAAAAGGAAACTCAGAAGAGAGTTCACACAATCTAACGAAACTTAAGAAAACAAAGGTGCAATGTAAATTGACGGTGGAAGAGTTACTTCAACTTAGACCACATCTATGGAGACAGCTAGCAAATCAAATAGAGCCACCAGTAGAGAAGGGAGAAATGAAAGGAAGGGAAAAAGAAAACCACTCCACAATACAAGTTCCAGTTGATAAAGTAGGAGAATTTAGCGAAGGAGATGAAGGTAATACGTGTTTACCTGTCACCTACAATGGGTACATGACCAAGGCCATCTTAGACACTGGAGCCGGAGTAGGAATTGCAACGAAGGAAATTTGGGAAAAGTGGGGTAAACCAGCCTTACGACCCACTCGCATGAAGCTACAATTAGCAGATGGACATGTAGAGAAACCCCTAGGAATATTGGAAGGAATTAGGTTAACCACGTGTGGAGTAGAGTTTGAGCACACAGTGGCCATCTGTAAGTTCGAAAAGGCAAACAATTACGAAATGATATTAGGACGACCATTCATGCGACAGATGCGAGTAGTACAAGATTGGGGCAGAGATTCATTATATCTCCAACATCAAGGGAACACTACCAAGATAAACCTGCACACATTCGCTTATCGGGATGTCCCTCCATTACAATGGAATCCAGTCCACAAAGAAGAAGATGACTTATCCATTCACAGTGCGGGATCAAGTGACCAATCTTGGATGCACGAGGACGCCCAGTTGTGGATGTGCAAAGAAGCCAAGAAGGAGGAGTATCAAAAACAAATGTGGCCAATAGGGCACCCTAATTATCGATCGGTAGAAGACCCCGATTACATGCCTCAAATTTTTTCAGATGAGCTCTTCGAACCACATGGCTGGATGGAAATCCTAGCCACATTAGACGTTTGTGTGAATGAAGAAGTATTGACAATGAACGACTGTATAGACGAGGAAGGATATGATGTGAACCTCTACATGGTGGTCCTCCAAGAAGTAGAAGCAGGAGAAATTGTAGAGGAAGAGGAGAAAGAAGAGTACGAAAGCATAGAAATGGAACCAGAGTTCGACTCTGAAGAACAATATTTAGAAACTATGCAAAAAGAATCAAAAGAAAGGCCGACAAAAGTCTTAGCAATTGACACCATCCCAAGATTACACGAGCATAGAGAGGACACAAGTAAAGTGGAACCTGAACCAGACCACTTCGAAGTTCCAGAACATTTTAAAAGATACGAAGTGGAAGAAAGGAAAATAGCAACTCAAATGCCTAAACGAGAAGCACGAGACGGAGAAGCCTATGATAACAAAGAACAAACCAAAAAAGTGGTTGTAACGATAGAAGACGGAGAAGAGAGGTGCACGTATATTGGAAATGATGTATCGGAAGAAGAAGAAGAGGATCTCATACACCTTATCCGAGAATATCGAGACGTATTTGCTTGGACGTACAAAGACCTGAAGGGTGTAGAACCTAGCATATGCGCTCATCGAATCCCTATGACTGCAGATGCGAAACCTTCTAAACAACGCCCTTACACATATAACGAGGTTTATGCAGCCAAAATCAAGGAAGAAATTGACAAACTACTAGCGGCAGGATTCATTTATGAGATTGAACACACAGAATGGGTATCGCCACTAGTTGTAGTGCCCAAGAAAAACGGAAAATTAAGGGTGTGTATCAACTGAAAAAAAGTAAATGCTGCAACTATACGCGACAGTTTCCCTTTACCCATCACAGACCATCTTTTGGAAAGGGTGGCCGGCAAGGAGGTCTATAGCTTCTTGGATGGATTCTCTGGTTACAACCAAGTAGCTATTGCAACCGAGGACCAGCATAAAACCGCATTTGCGACGGAATGGGGAATCTATGCATTTAGAGTGATGCCTTTCGGGCTCACTAATGCGCCAGCCACCTTCCAACGATTGATGTGTCATGTTTTCAAAGAATTTCTGAGAAAAAGCATGGAAGTATACGTAGATGATTTGTGTACATACTCAAATCAACGACCAGAACACATACCGGAACTGCGGAAAATATTCAACAAGTGTAGGCAGTATAGAGTTTGTCTGAACCCAGAGAAATGTGTCTTCATGGTACGACAAGGGAAAATCCTAGGACACATTGTCTCTAGGAACGGAATATCTACAGATGAAGACAAGATTAAGGTAATTCTAGATTTGCCAAGACCTAAGAATGCGAAAGAAGTACAAGCCTTTATGGGACACTGTGGATATTACCGCAGGTTTATTCACATGTATGCCATAATAGCTAAGCCTTTATACGGCCTATTGACTCAGTTCACTTGGACGGACGAGTGTGAGAAGGCCTTCAACGAGCTTAAAACGAGGCTGAGTACAGCCCCAATTCTAAAATCACCCAACTGGAACAAGCCTTTTCATATTCATGTTGATGCTTCGAACTATGCCATTGGATGTATCCTGGCTCAACCGGCCGATGAAGGAAAGCTTGATCATCCAATCGCTTACGCGAGTAGACAATTAAACCAAGCAGAGAGAAATTACACGACTACTGAAAGAGAGGGCTTAGGAATGGTCTACGCAGTAAAAAAGTTTAGACATTATCTCTTAGCCAACAAGTTCAAATTCTTCATAGACCATCAAGCTTTGTTGTACTTAGTCAATAAGCCTTGCAACACGGGGAGATTGGTACGATGGTTCTTGTTACTAATGGAGTTTGACTTTGAGGTAGTGGTCAAAAAAGGAAACACACATGTGAGAGCAGACCACCTTTCTAGATTAAAACACGGAGAGCCACCTAGCGGAGTGCCTGATGATTTACCAGATGCTTATCTGTTTAATCTTGAGGTATGTCCAAAGTGGGCGGAACAACTAATTCCTATACTCACCCATGGCCCTCAACACTCAATAAATAAGGATAGCAAAAAAGAGATTCTTCAAACAAGAAATTTACACATTGTTGCGGGAAGTATGTATTATAAGGAACCCAACGGTGTCTTATTAAGATGTGTCGAGGAGGACGAACAGAAGCAATTAATTCAGCAAGCACACGTAAACAAGTGGAGAACCCATCAAGGGATGCACGGAACAATTCGAGAATTAAAAAGATTAGGAGTATATTGGCCTAACATGCCCAAGAGTGTTCATGACTACCTAGACAACTGTGTAGAATGCCAGGAGCAAAGTCCTGAGGATCACATGTCTTTACCATTTTCTACCATAGCGCCTAATTGGAGTAAATCATTAGTGCAATTCCTCAAAACCAAAGAGCACGAAATAGGAGCTAGCCTAGCAAGAAAGCGGTCCCTAGAAGAAATGGGCAAGGATTACGTGATAATGGGGAAACAACTGTTTAGACGAGGAAGAGACAATCAACTCAGATTGTGTGTACATGAAGGAGAATATCTTCCCATATTAGAGATGGCTCACGCAGGAGCTGCTGGAGGTCATTTTTCAGCAGACAGAACTGTCAAGATGATTCTCTTTGCAGGTCTGTGGTGGCCAACTCTACACATGGATGCTGAAACATATGTGAGAAGCTGCGAAACATGCCAGAGAGCAAAATATCCCATTAGAAGAGATGACATGCCTTTGAGACCCATGGTTTGTGCAAGAGCATTTACCAAGTGGGGAATTGACTTCATAGGACCAATCAACCCACCTGCGAAAGGATCACATGCAGAATACATCATAGTAGCCACCGATTACCTGACTAAGTGGGTAGAAGCCAAGGCTACTAGAAAGAATGATGCTCAAACAACTGCAAAATTTCTCTTTGAGCATATTTTCACGCGTTTTGGATTACCTATTGAGATTGTGAGTGATCGAGGAACACACTTCCTAAATGAGGTAATAGAATCACTTATGAATGAATTCCTAGTAATCCATAAGAAATCTGCCCCATACCATCCCCAAGCCAATGGACAGGCTGAAAGTTCCAACAAAGTACTATGTACGGTATTGACAAAGATTGTCAATAATGGAAGGTCAGATTGGGACAAACAATTGCATCACGCAATTTGGGCCTTCCGAGTGGCATATAAAACGGCCATTGGAACTACACCTTTCAACCTAGTGTATGGGCAGAATGCAATTTTGCCAATTGACTTCTTAATACCTACATTAAAAGTAGCCCAGCAATATGAGTGGAGCGGTCATGAATTGTCTCAGCAATTAGATCAAATCGAAAAGCTGCATGAGACTAGATTACAAGCGGTAGCAGGCATCTATGCCGCTAAACGGAGACAAAAGGCATACCATGACTCACATATTAAAGATAAGGGACTCAAAGAAGGTGATTTAGTCTTGGTGTACACCCTAAAACAGCATGCAAAGAAGCTCCAAAAACGCGGATATGGTCCCCTGATCATAAATCGAATCTCCACTAGTGGTGCAGTCAATCTCGCCACACTAGACGGCGACATTCTTCCCAATTACATCAGTGGATGCCGAGTGAAACGATTCATGGAGCCTCTGACCGATGAAATGCTAGCTAGACTGTTGGGAGCCCAAAGTAGAAAAAGGGAAGAAGAACGAATACGAGAAGAAGCACGACAGGAAGCCCTAGAACGCATTAGAAAACGCAAGGAGTGGATCAGGCAAAGAGATGAATGCTATCTCCAAGGTGAAGAACCTATCCCTATGGCTAATTATCGAGTCAATAACCCTGATACGAATGGTGTGTACAACGCACAGCCTTACTTAAACTTAGGGATTGGTCAGACGGAGTATAAATTGATAGACGCATTAATCGACTCAGGAGCAGGACTTAGTTGTGTACGAAACAAGGTCATAAAAGATCAGCAGTTGAAGGTGAATCCCACAAGTGCACGGTTGATAGGAGTGGGAGGTCAAACCCTAGAATGTATTGGAACGACAAACATATCTCTACACATAGGAAATTCCTCCATGAAACAGAGAGTGTTAGTCTGCAACGATGAGGACCTGATAGAAGACTTGATTTTAGGACAAGACTGGATTATCGAGAATGAAGTATGTATCCATCTAGCTCAAGGGTATATCTCTGCCAAAATAGGGCACAAAGAAATATTTAGCTTACTAGGAGAGAAGCCACTGTGCCAACCTAAGATTGTGGAAAATTCGGAGAATAGCTTAGGCAAAGAACCACAAAGGGAATCCGGTACCCAGGCTCCTAGAGTCAATATGGAAACAGCAGAGACCTCGAATGCAAGGATGACCGCAGAAGAACCTGAACATTCCCAAACGGTCAAGAAAAGTTCAACCACTACCCAAAACTATCAACAGGCTACCCAACCGACCTATTGGAGAACCTCAAGCACAGGTTCCGGTCAGACACAACACAAATACAAATGGGTGCGCAAGGATCAAATGAGCATTCAAGGACAACCAACACCCAACCCAGAACCAGCAAGAGGAGTAACCAAGTCTATGGAAAAAATAGTGCAAATTTGGGTTCCGAAACCCTTACTCGAAGCTCAGAGAGGCCGACAACAGATATGGATTCATAAGAAGGCTGCTCGGATTGCAAAGAAAGCTAGGACAACCCAAGAACATACCTCTTTTCAAGAAAGACTAAGCAGCAGACCCATGAAATCTCAACAGCGAACCCTAGGCACCGATTTTGGTGCTCAGAGTCAGATCAAACCAACACCAGCCAATCAAGGACGCAACAAAAGAACATGTATCAAAAGGATGACCACGATTCAGATATGGAGGCCGAAGAAAGTGCAAAGAAAAACTTCACCATTTGACAATCCCAATTGCACTCATAAAGTACACAATGCACCTAAAGTATGCATAATAGGGCAACCTTACACGGCCACGCATTTGGCACATGATGCTCCAAACAAGATTAGTGGTACACATTCTCCCAGGGAGATTAGCTCTCAGCTTGAACTCAAATAGGAATGGATCTACAGTGTAAATAAATAAAAGCTTCGGCTATGCTAACAGTTGTTCTCTTTCAGGAAAATGAAAAAGAAACTAAAGAGGTGGTAAGAGATCTCAACTATGGGGTTATGGGAACGGAGTGAAGAACGACGATACTCAGAAATGCACCACACTACTGCATTCTTTGGTATGAAACTAATATACTTCACTTACGAGTGCAGATGTCTTCTCAAGATTCTGAAGCAACCATACCTGAAGAAGCCATGGATTTCCCACCCCAAAGTATTACAAAGGCGAAGGGACATTGGTTCCGGGAAGATCAACCTGACGGGGAATCAATCTTCCTTGCAACAATCAAGATCATGGACACCGATCATCAATTTACTATTCTGTCCCAGGATTTTCGAATACTGCATGGGATGCCATCTATACAGGATATCATGACGAAAGCAGGCATACTCAAGTATTTCGAGTTGCCCATTTACAAACCAGATTTCCAGAGATGCACACAAGTGATGAATACATTACAACCAGCATTACATGACCCGTTAGTACCAGAAGCTAGAGTAATGGACAAAGTCGGAGAATGGGTAATTATTCAGTTCACCCATGAACTGATCAAGGAAGCTTTTGGATGGGAGAAAGATGGGATTACAGTGGTGAAGGAAGAAAGCCGAGGTGCCAAAACTAGGACATTCACCGAAATTAATCGGGTGGACATCGAGGAGGCGGTCAGGCTAATTCACCAGCATTTCTGCTTTCCTAACATGCACCGATATACGGCCCCACAAAAAATCATCGTGCAATTACTGTCGCATGCAATCAAACAAATCGGGAATCAAATTAATCTGACCCCATATGTGCAGGAAAGATTGTTCGAAGCGAAGAAGCAATGGAAAAACAAGAAGTTCCTCAATGGGAGTATTGCACTGACCATTCTGATATACCATGCACTAGGCATCAGGGAGCATCTACAAGAAATGCCCTCATCAACAGGTTTAGCTCAATATGCCAAAGTAGCAACTGTCCCTAAGAAAAAGAAAAAGACAACCATTGTGGAGATGGCTGAACCAAGCTCTCAACCCAGAATGAGAGGCACAAAAAGACTCAGAGAACTCGAGTTACAGGAAGAGGACACACAAATTCGGAAGAGGGTCCATGTTGTTCCCAAGGCCACGATTGAGAAAAGAAAAGAAATAACGGAAAAAGACTTGACAGAAGCTCTCGAAGAGACCCATCAATATACAGAAGGGCAAGTTAATTTGCCAGTGCAAGGTCACCACTATAAGCAATCACAACAAGCAACAGACCAGAAAGCCAAGCTCACAAAAGTTCATAGATATAAAGAAATAGGCTTGGATAATTCTAGTTCGGTCTCGGAGAAACAAGAAGAACCAGACAATTCATTGCTTAATGTCGATATTCAAAGCGAATCAAAAGATGATGGACAATGGGATGAATTAAATGAAGTGGACTATGGCGCAACCCAAGACGGACACAAAGAACAGGATCAGACAAAAGAGGTAGACACAAATGCTACTAAACAGCCGGAAGAAGAAGAAAGGCAACAACCTGTTCAATCAAAAGACGCCTCCACTACCCATATCAAAGAAGGTAAATCTGATAATGAGGAACAATTAGTGCTATCAGAGGATAAGCCTCCAGAAGAAGGACATGACGAAGCACCCTTCACACCACTAAGGGTTGTGGCAGAACCATCCCCCATGGACGTTACGTTTCAAGGAAGCGCCACGAAATCTAAGGATCAAGGTAAAAACGAAGAACTGAATGTACAACTACAAGTCCGACAACCACATAATGAAACTATTCATGTGGAAAAAGGGAAAGATGTACACACAGGAGAAACACCAAGTATACCAAGGACATGGCTAAACGTCGATATAGCTCAGCTCAAGCCTGTGGTGCAGGATATGATTCGAACTGCACTAGACACTCAACAGTTAATGCTTGATGCTGATGAAGATTACGATCAGGCCATGCGTGAAAAGCAGGAGCTTCAAAAAGAAGGTGTGGATCTGGCTAATAGGTTATCAAAAGCAGAAGCTCAAGCTTTAAAGAAACACGAGGAAATAAAGAAGACCAAAATACAATGCCAGATATTAGAAAAGGAAAATGCCCAACTAAAAGAACAAATTTTGGAGCTCACGAAGAAATTAGATATGACAGAAAAAGAGAAAACAAGGATCAACGCTCGTGGTAAAATACTCGAATCACAGCTCAAAGTGAGTATGGAGGAAGCGGAACATTTAAGGAACAGGAACAAGGAGCTCATGACCGCTCTCCTCAGTGATCAACCACCAGCAGAAACCAATCATTCAACGGAGGACATAAAAGAACTGGAAGAAAAGATCACCAAGATGGCAGATCAGCTCAAACAGGAGCAAGACACCATTGCTGATTGGGAAAAAAGGTATATGCATGACACTGCAGCTCTACGCAAGAAATGGAAAAAAGCTGAAAATGACTATTTCAGACAATGCAAAGAAGACACAGATCACATGAATATAGTTGCTCAAGAATTGATCAAACATCAGGAGACGATTGCCAAGGCTGAAGCAGAATTAAAGAATAAAGATACACTCATCAAACAGCTTCAGGAACAGATTGAGCGCCAAGACAAACAGGGGACACCAGTAGTTCCACACGCTGCGGAGGCTACTGTGGAGACTGAGGTACGTCCTCTCTCTCCCCCCTCTTATCATTCACCGACAAGAGAGGCTCCGGAGGTCCACCTTGATCATAATAATCGGGACATTGCAGAATTAAGCCGACCAGAAAGGGCACTACTGGTGTCCCAGCTCACTGCTGAATTTGAAGATCAAATAATTCAGATAATGAAAGAGGCTCAGATTGAGCATAAACAATTGGATCAAATTTTGAAGCCATTCAACGTACCATACGGCCTACTTAAAGAACAGACGCGACAGTATATAAAATCTGCAACGAATAAGGATCCGGACCACAACCTCCACTTTAAACATGACACGTTCAATTACACTCAAGAGGAGTTCGAGAGAGCAGATCCGATATGGAGACGAAAGCTTTTGGAAAAGAATCCTACATTGCGAGTACAGTGGGAAGCATCTCCATATGCACTTCAGGTCAATCCATCTTTTTGTCCTGTACCCCGCAGAAGATCTTGGACGCAATTTTGGGAAGGACAGCACCAAGGCAATATTAATAACCAGTGGCTCAATTATCCATTACTACCTAGTCCGCCACATAACTACCTACCGACAGAAGAATATATGGTCAAAACAATGGAATTTTGGATTGCAAGATATGCTACAGTTCCGGACTTAGCCGTCAAGATGACCAACAAAATATTCAGCATGCTTATTACAGTTTTGAAGGTGTTCCAGCATGCTAAGTACACATTTTTAAATTTCATCGGCATTACGCAGGGCTCAGAAGCATTAATTTTTGATTTATCTACTATTCCCAGCCGACTAACTATCATGGCATATTATTCTCGTCTCATGTTTTTGCCATCGACGTATATGCAGACGTTTGAAGAAGCATTCTTCACAGGCTTCTTTGAAATTGATTCAGAAATTTTTGTGAAGATGACTTCAAATTTAAATGCAAGACTGGTGGCCTATGAAACTAGCTTCTTCGCTGATCACAGACAGGCGCCAGAAGACGGAGTGAAGTCAAAGCAATGGAAGGAATTTATGATATGTCATGCAAATCTGCTGAACCAACGAGAGCAAACAGCCATCCAAACATACACGCGTCGCCTCAGAAAGCCTGTCGAGGACGACAGAGTTCAGGAGGAGGGACGTGTAGAGGGACAATCAAGCAAAAAGAAAAGAAGAAGAAGGTCCAAGTCCAAAAGTGCGCAGTAAAAGATAAAACATCAAATGATCAAGGACCACTCTCTGCAGGAAGCCCCGCAGGGGCGCAACACCCATCTCTGCACAGAGCCCCGCAGGGGCACGCACCAGGCTACAAAGCTAAACCCCAGGGTCCCGAGTAGTGGACTTTTCAAACATCAGAGTAGGACCAAAAGTTAGAAAGGGGTAGAGGCTGAAAAGTTGAAGAGGGTGACTAAGAACAGCACATTCCTAGTCACTGGTGGCGTGCGTGGCAACCCGAGTCAACAGGCAAGACAACTACATCAGGCTCTCGAGTTGTAGAGCTTGAATCAAGAAGGCCATCGAATCTGCATGTCTGTTTAACTGCAGACAACACTGACCAAGGGGAGCGTGCAGTGGAAAAGCTGAAGCGCCTCTAAAACGTAATGCAAGATCAAGAAGCAGACAACACTACCCACGGGACGCGTTCGCGAAGCAAAGTCTGTCAAGGGACGACAGAGACGAAGAGGGGGAGAGTGTTGCAGAGCTAAAGAGCGCACAAAGCAGAGAAAAAAAGACGGGCCCCAAAATTTTTCCGATTTGGACACACAATTTTTTGTAACATAACCACTTTTGTATATATTTTCCGTTGTAAATGCACTAGAGGAGTCCTCTAGATGCATCCCCTCAAAGATTAGTGATTTACCCATGTACAATAGTAGGAAATTAGTCTTTTTAGGAATAAAGTGCCGGTCTCTTGTGTGAAAGGACCAAACTTAGGGCACTAGTATATAAGTCAAAAGTGACTCATTGTAAAGGACTGCTGGTCATTGTGAAGAAGAGCACTTCTGAAATTTCGAGTTTGCCTCTTCCTTGCTGATTTTGATCTTCATTTTTGCTCATGTATGTGTGTGTGATGCTTGAAATGCAAGTGTAGGACTGTTGTCTACCCCTTCCCCCTTGTTTTGAGTGGCTGTAGTGTGTGCTTAAGCTAGGAGAAGCAAAAACGCGGGTGTTAGTAGTTCCCGTAATTCACTGTTTCTGCCATAACTTGCAGCAGAGTGGTCAGAATTGAGTGAAACCACCACCATTGGATTCGTCTCGTCGAGAGCTTCGAAAAGAGTACCCTATTGCCTATGTTCGGAGTTCTGGGCTGGGAGAAAACCTCAAAAAACCAAAACTGCTGAAAGTAGGTTTGCGGCAACACTTCCAGTTTTTTTCAGTAGGCGCGGGTAGTATTGGTCTTTTCTCTTGCTTGGATAGTTAACTCACTTCATTTTCTATCACGTGTGCAAATGTCTTCATACACTTGGTAAGTCATTCCTTCGGATTGATAATTAAATGTGTGCAAAGGACTCCACTATATGCACTTGTATTGCAATTGAGGTATAGTCTCATTGGTACAAGTCCTTGAGTCATTACGGCTCAAGTACACAAGATTGATAGATAGAGAACTCAAATTCTCAGATTGCTGAGTGTAATGGAGTTACAATGATGGTGTTGTCCACCCGTGCACTCCCAATGTGGAGCTTAGATGGCGATCTAGACAGACTCTAGATGAAGGGATTACTAGTGTGCAATGCTATGTAAAGCTCAACTTGGATCGTGCTTATATAGCTTTTACAAGGCGGTTTGGTATAGATAAATGTAGTCGAGAGATACAAAACAGCCAGTAAAATATACAATCCGACAATATCTCCACGACAAAAAGTCCTACCATCTTGGCCCTATGAGGAAACTACACAACTCCGTAGGGTCCTTATTTTCACCTTAAATGGCAACCGAATGGCCCGAAATTTATGCCCTACCTAACCTAATGGTTAGGCTCACATAGATCATCTATAACCATCAAGGGTCACACATAGATCTCATCTAACTTAGAAGTTAGGGTTCCACAAATGTCTGGGCTCTCACAATGGCTTCTCCTCAGAATGGGGGCCTTAAAACTTAGAGCACCATGGATCATTTGTGGTCACTTGAAGGTGGAGTATTGAGCATACCTAACAGAACCATCTTTTGGGAAGGAAGAATGTTGCATTTTACCCAAAATAGATTCTTCATAAACATGCTTAGAGAGTGCCTCGAGTTTGGGTAGAAAGGACACCATTTCATATTTTTGTAGGTGAAGCAAACTAGCAACATCAAAATGACCAAAGCATGCATGCCAAATCATTGTATATGAAATAGTTTGAGAATTATCATGAGCACATGCTAAATCATTCTTAGATTTTACATACAGCCCATGACATAAAATTCCAAAAGTGATCATAACATCACCATTCAAGAGATCATGAAGTGAACATTTGACATAGAAAATTTTGACTATCAAGCCAATCTTGGCTAGTTGTGAAATTGATAACACATTCTTCTTGATCCCTAGAACCTATAAAGCATCTGATAATGTGAATAAATTACCATCAACAGTACTCAAAATTATCTCTCCAACTCCCATGAAATGATAAGAGGAGTTGTTAGCACATATGATAATATTCCCTGTAGGAGCAAGCTCAATTGAAGTTAAGAAAATGTCATGTGCAGTAATATGTTTTGGTCGCACCACTACCAAAGTACCAAACATTTGAGTCTACTACATACATACACTTCTCTTATACCAATTGTTGTAAAAGTATCCCAAGCATCTTTTGTTGACTTGCAAGAGAGAATGTGAGGGATAATGGTACGTTTGACAAGCAAAGCTATCAATGCATGTGTGTGTGCATCTTTGCAATCCCAAAGATGTTTCCCTACAATAGGTGCAACAAGAACCGCAACACAACCAAGAAATTGAAGATCATCATTTTCAGCATCATGTGCATCACCTTCAATCAATGTATTTGTAGGTGTAGCATGACATTTTTCAACACGGTACTTAATATTCCACACACCTTTTGCTACCAATACATGACACATCATGTATGCATACAATGGTAATTAATACCATCCAACTTATCCTCTCTAACCAACATATGAAGCACATCATTTCTTTCATCCATGGGTAGTGACTAAATACCATGACGTAGAAAATTGATTGTATCTCAAAAAGTTGAATAGAAGTACTCAATCAAGCTTTTCTAGACCTATAGCAGAGTTCAAAGCACTTATACTAACAACCTGAGAATTGTATGTATGTTTGGCACAAAAGGGCAAAATTTCCTACACAATCACTACAATAGCACATTCAGAGGCCAAAACAAGCTCAAATCAAAATTTTGATGCTTGAGTATGCTCACCAATTTTTGTATGATTCTAAAACTGTGATTGGAGGAGTGTCGCTCATGCCCTAGAGAAAGCAACAACCTACTATGATACCAATTGTTCGATTTCAATGTCTATGAAAGCACATGAACAACACAAGGAAGAAGAGGAAGCTTACTGAACAGCACAATACTGAATGTATTATCATGTGAATGTACAACGATAAGAGACCCATTAGATTCATAGGCATATATAAAATTTAGGGGGGGGGGGGAACCTTCTAATGAGGGGAAAATGTGCCCCTGTGTTTCTAAGTGTTTCCACACACATCACTACCAAAATATATCAACAAGTATTGTACTATATTTATTTGTCTTAGAAATAGATGTCTTAAGAGTAACTTGTTGCACATACACATACACATACACATACTATAGTGAAGTAAGAGTCAATGTTGAGTTAGAAAACCACAATAGATTTTTGAGCATGTCATATCAATGACTTGCCAAGATGATCTTGCATAGAGCACTTCGTGATCACTTTGTAATTTAAGTGTTTCGAGAAGTTGTTGATAAGTCTACAGGAGAAAGCCATCTATTGACCTATAATGCTCTGCTTAACTTATCAAGACCTTCTCGGACCTGTTGAATTATAAAAAAGAATCTTAATCCTTTCCCAACATGTCACAATAGTTTTTAACTCACAATCATACACGCACATACATATACACATACTAATGTGAAGTAAGAACCAATGTTGGATCAAACGATAACACTATATTTTAAATCATAATCATACACACACATACACATACACATACTATTGTGAAGTAAGAAACAATGTTGAGTCAGATAATCACAATAGACTTTAACTCACAATCATACACACAAATACTATTGTGCAATAACAATCAATGTTGAATCAAACAATCACAATAAATTTTAACTCACAACCACATGCACATACACATACACATACTATTGTGAAGTAAGAATCAATGATGAATCAGACAACCACAATAGTTATCAGCTCACAATTTTAAACACACAGGTCCATAATTTTCTTTACTTTTATAATCCTAAAATACTAAAAAAAATTAAAAGAGTTTATATCTTATTTTTCATAAGACACTTTAAGTTTGCACAAAACAATGTAACTCTATTAAAAGTACACCGTGAGGCATTATTTTTCTTTGCTCCGTTCTCTTTTAACAGATACAAGCATGTCCAATTCTGATGCATACCTCTCAAGTATATCTGATATTTTGGAAGAAATAAAAATTCCTGAAAAATACACCCTGAAGTCTTGGTTTTATAAGCTAATATATCGCACAACTTTTCTATAAATCTTCACAATCGTTGATTCTTTTTTATTTCTCCATGTTGTTCCCTATTCATGCTTTTGCCTAAAATGCCTTCATTTTCGTGTTTCCTTGAGTCTCTCTTTGTGTTCGAAATTGATTCACGAAGCTTTTATTTTAGCATTTTTGTTTTGTATTATTTGTTTTTTTACTTTACTTTGTTTAAACAAAGTCTCACAGTATACTTATATACTTAGGTTCACATGTGCACATATTATTACACATGCTCATACATACATCCGTGTAGATACACATTCACAAAATTACATGGGTGCATATATATATATATATATATATATATATATATATATATATATATATATATATATATATATATATATATATATATATTATATATATATATGTGTGTGTGTGTGTGTGTGTATGGAAATAATAAGTCCTCCATAAAATTTTGATTGTAGAGATAAAACCTCTTCTTGCTCGAGGTTGACATATAGGTTGAATGTCACTTTAAAAATATACAAGGAATTAATCTTGTCAAATTGCAAATCCAATAAATTTTAACTATTTATCTCCATTGTAAGCTTCCAAGAATTGATGTAACCATTCCAAAAGTGTTTCGGTCGAAGTGATTTCTAGCTTAGCTATGGTCGAAGTGATTTCTAGACCATAGCTAAGCTTATATTGAACCCTTTTGTTAAGGTTTGGCTCGCATTGCCTTTGGAATGTAGAGATAAAATATTTATAACACTCTTCCCCTCCAAATTTGCACATCCTCCAGATGGACCAAATATGATTTTATTTGTTTCAATGAGAAATTCATTATTTGACAAGATACTTCACGTGCATGGGAATGTAAGCAAGAGTGCCTATGCAAGGCCATATGATGTAGCCCTATCAATTGCATTATTTGAATTACGCATGAACAAGAATATGGTGCAAAAGACAAGGTATTTGGCATTTGTAAACGAAGCTTGTGCACTCACTCACATACATTTCATGTGCTTGTACATAAGTCCTTTCTGTCACTCATAGTGCATAGGTAAATCTCAAATTGTGCCTTGATGCAAGTTTGTGTAGTGAGACCCTACTATGCATACTTTATGTGCAACTTTGAAATAATCATGCTACAAAGAAGCTTGAATGGTTGCCATTGATGATGACAAAAACAAAATTGAAAATTTATTCATGCGAATAACAAGTGCAAATCGAGGTGCATATAAGGGAAATAAAAACATGTGTATATACATTGTTTCATTCTTACTTTAAGTGCATAAATGAAGAACATGGTGTGAAAATCAAAATAAGGGTTGAAAGCAAATCTAAGAAATAGTCTTATGCTCATGACTCTCAAGCTCTTCTCAATGGTTCTCATTCCATTGTCATCAAAGATAACTTTTGAGGAAACGTATTGAGCTAATTCTTGTCTCATGAAAACACCAAAAGTTAATTCTTCGCTACAAATCTCTCACATAATCATATCATTTCTTTGAACTCTTCATCTTCATTGTCAACACCTACAAAAAGACTTCTGAAAACACATTAGTAGCAAATCCATAGCCTAGTAGAAGAATCTTCTTTTTCATCAAACATTTCTTGCAAAGTTAGCTTATCATTCTTCTTTTTGAATGTATCCAAATGATCAAAAGGATTTTTTAAATGGGTATCAATTTTTCTTACGATTATACCAATTCTGCCTCATGTTTTTGCTCTATCTTCTTGTTCATGATTTGAAGCACTATCTTGGTCATTTTTTGTACTTATATTGTCATGATTTTCTTGTTAAGTGGCCTCAAATTTCTCTTCAATATAAGTTTGATTAATATTTCATTTAGATTCCATAATACATTTTAGCTTTTCAGGATCAAAAAACTTATCTTTATCCGAGAACTTGGGATGAAGTAGTATATAGACTGTGCCGTCATCCTTAGTCTTGACTTTAATTGATTTTTCTTCCTTACTTGTTTGTAATCATTGATTTAAAATTCTCTAAAATCTTTGTGTACCCACCTGTAATGGTTCATCTTCCAACATCATTATGGATGTATCATGTTTTTTACATGAACAACCACTTTCTTGATCATTATTAGATTGAGTATATTTATGTTTCTTTGGCATCCAATGCTTCCTCAATCTATTAGATGATTCTGGATGATATCTTGAGTGTTCAAAGTATTCTTCTTTCCACCTCTTCCTAAGTTTAAGTGCAAAGGTAAACGATCATGGTAATGGCTGATTTTTCTTTCAATTTCGAGTACCAAATTATGTCTACATGCATTCTCATATGCAATATAATCCCCATTCATATGACTGATTTGATCACACCAAAAGCATCTAATAGTTTAATTATGAACTCTATTCGGTCTTCCATGTATAACTCTAGGGGTGGATCTTCTATGGTTGGGTAAAGGGATCTGTCCACTAGGATGAGTAGGCATACTTTGTACGTGTGCTTGATGTTCAAGTTTGCACTTAAATGTGGCAATTTCTTTCACTTGATTAGGTAGAATATCGACACTTTCTTTCAAACTTGAAATTTCATAGCTAATATTTCCATCTAAACACCCAAACTCATTATCAATGTGTGCACCTAATGACTCGATAGCTTTAGTAAATTGTGTCATTCATCAAGTCATCATTGAGATACATGAAGCCAATAAGTCCAACTTTGAGTACATGTTTTCATGCATGGATGCAACTATTCGTGATTCCATATCATGGAGAAGTTTTTCGAAATTAGATTTCATCTTCCTAGGCATATATGCAAGCAGAGAAAATACAAGTAGGAATACCTAAAGTTTCTCTTTCTCCACTTGACCGGTCCATGATTAGCCTTACCATCAACACCAAGTTACTGCCAAAATCCTATCAAAAATTACAAAAAAACTTGTGCAACCTTAGTAGCAAAAACACACATACAAACAGGTCATGTCACATAGAGTTCAAATGTGTCATACAGATCTAAGCCAACATGTAGGGTGCTCGTAGCATATGTGAATGCACATGTGCGATTGTCAAATTTACGATTCAATGGCAAGAGCTTGACATGTACTTGAAGAAGCAAGACTTTATGTATAAAATTCGAATTGGAACCAAGGTAGAAGAATCATGAGAGTTGGTTATGATTGAATGATCATGATCATTAGATTGAAAGTATTTAAAAGTTTTGAAAGTTGAATCTCTTCAATTATTCACAATCAATGTCAATAAAGTATTGAATATGTATGGAGACTGTTGAATCTTCAAAGGTGATAATCAAAGTAAAAAACAGTCGATGTAAAGCATTTGATTTCATAATAATTTTTTTTTCTTTTATATTTAATGGCAAACAAATATTCAAAAACATTGATTTATTGCCAGTTCATAATATGAAGCCTTCATCTCTCATACTTTTTTTTTTAGAGTTCTTCAATGATCCATATAGCTTAAATTCAACAGCATCAACAACCACATAATAGTATGAACTTGTAACTCCTTCAGCTATCATATGTTCTCATCACTCACATACAATTAATAGTGTGTGCAAATCTTTAGAACAATTGTCTCTCGCTACTAGAGTGTAATTTTCACACGTGAGGCTGAGTATAGGGTAGCTTTCACACGGATTGTTGAGTGTGTGTGGCTCATATGCGTTTTAGTTGATTTGGGTGTCGGTCAGTCTTTTGCCACCACCATCTTTAATGACAGTTACAACACATTGGAAGTTGCAAGGAACCTTGTGTTATATGATTGCAAAAAACACATTGAGGTGCATTAGCATTATATCAAGGGGATATTCTCTACTAGAGAGGTCAATTTGGCATATGTGCCCACAAAGGATAACATTGTAGAACTTTTCACAAAGGCTCTGCCTAGGGAGAAGTGTGAAGCTTTCTTCAAAGATTTGGGCTTATTTCCTTTTGTGGATTGATCTCTGTCCACATAGCTTGGCACTAGCTTATACATGAGTACCATCTCTTTGTTCACCGCATCACTCCGAGGGGGGATTTGTTGAAGGTCACTTATCTTTAAACATTCACTTGGTAATTCATTCAGTGTTCCAAGCTTCTTCTTCTTCTTCTTCCTTGTGCTATTTGAGTGCTTATGCAGACCTCAAACTCCAACAAATTTATCATATGATTTTACCAGCTATGCCTCATATTTTTGCTCTATCTTCCTATTCATGATTTGGATCACTACCTTGGTCATTGTCTATACTTATATTGCCATGGTTTTCGTGTTCATTTTCCTTGTGTTCCTCTTGAATATAGGTTTGATTAAGATTGTATTTAGCTTTTATAATGCGTTTTAGCTTTTGAGGATCAAAAAACCTATCTTTATCCAAAAACCTAGGCTCAATTACTACGTAGATGTTGCCATCATCCTTAGTTTTGACTTTATTTCTTCCTTATTTGTTTGTAATCGTTATCCAAAAACCTGGGATCAATTAGTACGTAGATTTTTCCATCATCCTTAGTTTTGAATTTATTTCTTCTTTATTTTTTGGTAATGGTTCATCTCGCGACATCATTACAGATGTATCATGACTTTTAGATGAACAAGTAGTTTCTTGATCATTATATTGAGTATCTTTATGTTTCTTTGGCATCCAATGCTTCCTCAATCTATTAGATGATATTTTGAGTGGTCAAAATATTCTTTCATTCCACCTCTTCCTAAGCTTAAGTGCAAAGGTTAGCAATCATGGTAATGAAAGTTTTTTCTTTCAATTCCAAATACCAACTTATGTCTACATGCATTCTCGTATGCAATACAATCCCCATACATATGATCGATTTGATCACACCGAAAACATCTAACAGGTCAATTATGAACTCTATTTGGTCTTTTATGTTCAGCTCTAGGGTTGGATCTTCTATGGTTGGGTAAAAGGATCTGCTCACTAGGATGAGTAGATATACTTTGTACTTGTATTTGATGGCAATTTCTTTCACTTGATAAGATAGAATGTCAATGCCTTCTTTCAAACTTGAAATTTCATAGCTAATAGTTCCATCTAAAGACCCAAACTCGTTATCGACTTACGCACCTAATGAGTTAATAGCTTCAGTAAATTATGTCATTGATTGATCCATCATTGAGATCCATGAAGTTAGTGAGTCCAAATTGGAGTAAAGCTTCATGTCCATAGATGCAACTATTTGTGATTCCATATCATGAAGAAGCTTTCCAAAATTAGATTTCATCTTCGAATGCATATGTGCAAGCAAGGAAAATACAAGTAGGAATACCTAAAAATTTCTCTTTCTCCACTTGACTAGTGTGTGATGAGCCTTAACATCAACACCAAGCTACTGCCAATGTCGTATAAAAATTACAAAAAAACTTGCACAACCTTAGTAGCAAAAACACACACAAATGGGCCATTTTGCATCGGGTTCAAATGTGTCGTGTGGATCTAAGTCTACACATAGGATGCTTGTCGTGTATGTGAATGCACATGTGCATTTGTCAAATTTATGCTTCAATGGCAGGAGGTTGGTGCATACTTGGGGAAGCAAGACTTTGTGTATAAAATTTGAATTGGCATCAATGTAGAAGAATCATGAGAGTTGGTAACACTTGAGTAAGTTCTCAAAAGTTTTGGAAGTTTGCAAGTTTTGGAAGTTTTGGTAACACTTGAGTTGGTAGCATCATTGTGCTCAAAAGTTTTGGAAGTTCAATCTCTTCACTTATTCACAATCAAAGTATTGAACATGTATGGAGATTGATGAATCTTCAAAGGTGATAAATAATCGATCTAAAGCATTTGATTTCACTATAAATGTTTTTCTTTTATATTTAATGGCAATCGAATATTCAAAAGTTTCTTTGTATCAAGCCATGAACTTCATAGAACGTCTCCGAACCTAAGCCATCATTACCATAAATTCACACATAAAGTCGTTTAAAATGTTTTTGGTTTAGTTAAAATGAAGCAAAGGGATTATGTCATTTGCATAGATGGGTTCTCATACAATGTCTAGTGCATTCCAATTGTAGTTCTAATCAATTCTACTATATTATATCATGTGATGTGATTTGCTACGTATTCACACGTCCTTTATTTATTTCTTTAAGATTTCCATGTCCATCTCGTTGTAATTTTGACAATCATATAAAAGTTATGTGACTATTGGAGGCTCTTGTCTCGTTCTCACTGTATAGGTAATCATTTCTTCCGTTTAAATAGTCATGCGAAAGCTTATCTTGCATGCTATCTAAAATATCTCCTTTAAAGGTCGTATATTATGTGAATCGTCAGTCCAAAAGTGAAGTCCACTTCTTCATCATACCTGTGTGGATAGGTAGCCTTCTTTCATGTGTTGAGTTACTCGACCAAAGCGGATCCAAATTAAATGATTAATAGCTTGTTGGAAAGTTCTCTTTGTCTAATTTCATTCCTTAAAGTCTAGGTCCATTTGAGCTTCTTGTTGTGCATAGGAGAAATAATTATCCACACATTATACCTATTGATTGTTCCATTAGTTTTAGATTTCAACTTGTATACCCATTTAGTGCCAATAGAACTTTTGCATGGAGGAAAGTCACATAAAGACCAAGTACCACTCTTCATATTAACATCATATTCTAATTGCATAGCACCAATACCTTTTCTTTATTTTGTACTTCATTAAAAGAAACAAATTCATTCTCCTCACAAAGACCAAAGATAGGCATTGCATAACAATCTAATGCAAAAGAAGCATTATGAGAGCTTGAACAAGTACGCTTTGACAAAGGTGCATCTAGCTTGCTATCTCTCAAAGTTTACAGTAGCCACTTAGGCATATTTTTTGGGTCTTTTATGTAAGATATCTTATCAATAAGTGTATCATGTAAGCCCACAAAAAAATAGAACGATATGCATTATCATTTGAAACCTATAAAGGCTGAGAAATAGTCTAATTAGGAGCAACATTTTATTAACCACCTGTAAAAAGTGGAAGCAAAGTGTCATACACATTCTTTGAGCTTGTGGATGTCTCCTTGATACGAACGTAAGGGCTAAATTGCATCTTCCACAAAAATAATGTCAGAATTAACCATAATGTGTTTATCTCGTGGATGATACATGTAGTAGCTTTTGCTTTCAAAACTCAACCCAAAAAAATTACATTTCATTGCACTATCATCCAATTTTTGTATGTTGCTTTTCATGCACCAATGCATACGCCACACAACGAAAAACACATGGATGAGGAATAGATGGCTTGCTACCATGTCAAGCCTCATATCAAGTGATAGATAGTAATTCTTTGTTAGGATACCTGTTAAATACATATGTTGCACACATAACAATCTTAAGCTACAAGCTATGTGGTAAAGCCTCACTTTTGACCATATACATTTCCATTTCCATGACGTACCTATTCTTCCTCTTAACAGCTCCAATTTTTTGAGGTTTAAGACACTATGAATTGGTGTTTTATCCCACGCTGATCTATAAATGCATTAAACTAAGAATACATATGCTCCCCCCTCAATCAGATTGGAGGGTGTCTGTTGGAAGCAGCCAGAGGCACAGACGACACGGAAGCATGTAACGACAAAGCAGGGAGCCAGTCGAATCGTTTTTTCAAATAATTATGTTTTCAAATACTTTCCAAAAACCTCCAACAGTGATTTTTATCACTATTGTAACATATGTAACATAGAAAATCCCATTTTGTAATCCATAGCTCCATTTTGTGCAAGCCGAGGAGTCCTCGAGCTTGAGGAGCTTAGGTAGAACAAGCGTATCAATTTTCGTTATTTTTAGATACCGTTTACCCTTCCAAATAGCATCTAGGACCTAATTTTTAACTATGCCGATCACTAGATGTGAAACCGGTCAAAACTAGTCTAGAAACTATAAAAAGAGCTAGAGAGCTCATTTTGAAGCTAGCTTGTTTGAGTAGAGAAGAGCTTAGAGCTATTTTGAACTTGTAAGAGTGTTCTTGAGTAATAGAATTGATTTCTCACCTCCCATTGTGTATTGCTTGTCTCTTCGTAGTGTGTGTGTATGTGTGTGTGCATCTTTGTGTTTCTCACCTTCACTCTCACTTCATCTCACGTTCACGATCTTCATATCACTCCTATCTCTTCCGCGGATTGACAATTAAGGAGGTGAAGCTTCTTAACGTGGTACTTACCATTGTGCTAGAGCAACACCAAATTTGGCGCCGTTGCCAGGGATCGAGTCTAGGACGAATGTGTGATGGTAAGAGTATAGCAAGAAGTGGCATTGGAAGGTAAAAATTTCAGTTTTTGTTGTTGTTTTTACTTAGTTTTTAGTGTTTTTCACCTCCCCCACACTCCATCTTCATCACCGCATCATCATCTTCATCTCCAAAAAAATCAGAAAATTCACCATATCCACCCATTCTCCTCATTTCCCCTCATTTGTGCATGCGAGAGAGTGAGAGAGAGCTTTTGTGCTTGTGTGTACTTTTGTTTTTTTGAGTTTTCTTGCAGGTACAGAGCTCCAGTGCATCAGGAAGGCTGCAAAAAGGTAAAAACTTCAGTTTCTGTCAGAAATTTCCGACTGTGTCAGACCATCGCGATGGTCTGCAAAGTTCGGAATTTGGAGAAGGCGACCACACCAGCGTGACGAGCACACCTGCGCCTACAGGAATCCATAGCTGCATTGCAAAAATTCATAGTTTGGTGGACCATCGCGACAGTCTCTGACCATCGCGATTGTGTCACACCATCGCGATTGGCTCACGCCATCGCGACGGCTTGGCCGGACCATCGCGACGGTCTCTGACCATCGCGATTGTGTCACGCCATCACGATTGGCTCACGCCATTGCGCCGACGATGCCACGTGGCAATCTAGACCATCGCGACGGTGCACCCTTGCGCCATTGCGCCCAGACCATCGCGATTGGCTCACGCCATCGCGCTCAGACCATCACGACGGTGCTCTTCAGACCATCGCGATTGTGCATGTTGACCGTTGACTGATGCCATCGCGATTGTGCACTTTCACGCCATCGCGATTGTCCAAGTTCACGCCATCGCGACGGTCCAAGTTCACGCCATCGCGATTGTGCAAATTCAGACCATCGCGATTGTCCAATTTCACGCCATCGCGATTGTGCACTTTCACGCCATCGCGATTGTCCAAGTTCACGCCATCGCAATTGTCCAATTTCACGCCATCGCGACGGTGCACCCTCACGCCATCGCGACGGTCCCAGACCATCGCGATCATCTCAGACCATCGTGATTATGCACCCCCATCGCAAAATTTAGGGTTTCATTTTTTGGCCAATTTTGGGGCTATTTTTGGGAAATTTTTGGGTGATTAGACTCATAGGAGACCCCTTAGCTCATATTTGGAGAAAAACCTGTTTGTCAGTTTTTACCCCCCAGGGCCTGAACGGTCATAACTTTTTCATCCGAAGTCCGTTTTTTGAGCTTAATAGCTCATTAGAAAGCTCTTGACGAGTACTACGTGACCCCAACTGTTTTTTTCTTAAAGGATACGTCTATTTTTAGATAAGCTATTTTGAGGTTGACCTAGTTTGGGACTAGAAAGCCAGGGGGCAAACATTGAAAAGTTGGGCAAAAGGGAAGGGACTTAAAAGGTGTATATACTCAAGTGCTTGATCATCCAACTGTGAATTGGTCTAATATCGAGTTTTTTCAGGTCTAGCAAGGGCAATCGAAGGCAACCAAGGCAAGGCAGTGAAGGGCACAAAGCTTGGGAAGCGCGGCTTCTTGGGCATCAGAGCAACCAAAAAAGCTGACTCGAGGTTGGAAGATTACTCAACCCCCTCAGTCAATTCTTAGCTTAGGATAAACGGTAGCATTGTGGATTAAGATGATAGGAACGCCTCAAGTTCAAGAGAGTTAAATTTATCAAGTTCAAGACTAAAGTAAAGGTGTGCGTGACGAAAACCTAAAGGAAAGAACCTAAGTCTGACGGAACGAGAACTCAAAATTATAACGGAAAGTCGAATTCCTGACGCATACATTAAGACAAGAATCTAAAGAAATTTAAAAAAAAAAAAAAAAGAAGAGAATCAAGACAGTAATAACAAAGAATCATTGACGATCTGAGTGTGTACTGAGTGTGCAAGGAAGAAAATTAATGAACCTTAGATCGGGCAAACATATAGGCAAGTCAGACCGGAGAAGCCTTAGATCATCAGAGGCAAGTGTAAGAACTACTGCTCGATCGTGGGCTCAACAATTGAATAGTAATTATCCCTACGAGAGCTCAGACACTAGTGAATCAGAAATGGCATTTAGCACAGACAGACCAGAAGGAGGGTCGAATGTAGCCTATTTAGAAAAACCAGAAGGACCCTATAGAACGCAACTAGAGTTTCTCCGAATCAACCGATTAGGTGCTCGCATCTATGAGGATGGTTTGCGAAGGCAAGTGGTGCAAATGCACAACCCCGATCAACCCATTGGATTGGAACGTCCAGTGGTGAAATTCGAGAGAGAAGCGTACATAGACAAGGAAGGAACAATGTACATATTAAGTACGCAGCCAAACAATACCAACGAGATTGGCGTGATTCAACCAGAGACGGAAGCAAAATCTCAAGGAAAAGAACCATTAGAAGAGCCTCGAACACCTAGAGGGAAATCTGTACTGACACGAGTACTAATCCCAGATTGGATCCCTCAGGACAACAGAAGCATAGAGTTGTTTGTAAATAAAGAAACTGATGAAGCCTTTTGGAGATACAAGACCGAAATACTTAGTGAGGTAGGTATCATCACTATATACGAGTTCAAGGACCCGGATACACCTGGAAAGGTTGTATACCTGGATGAGACTTCAGAAAGAGTCTTTGTGTTGCATGACCACGCTAAAAACACGTACACATGGCGAGGTGAATTGGTATTCCCTCCATCTAGAACAAACATGAATACAAGTCAACAAGGGGCAGGAACATCATCAGCGCATGGAAATCAAAGAGAGAAAAATAAAGAAAGACCCGAAGTAAGCTTTAATCACCCCATAGGGAGAGATAGAACAACCACAGACACTAATAGAGCGGATAGACAAAGAGATCATGGAATACTAGGTGGTAGAGATGATTTTCCTCTACCTAGGCCACGCGAACACGCAAGAATATTGAGACCCACACAGTTAGTGAAATCCATGAAAAATTACTTTGATGGGACAGGAGATCCCTATGACCATGTCGCAGAATTCAAGCAAGTACTAAGAGCCGAACAAGTCGAAGACATGTTCACGCAGTACAACGCATTTGGACTAACGTTAAAGAATACAGCTTTAACTTGGTTCCAACCATTGCAACAAAGGCAATTTAGAGACATCCATCACTTTTTAGAGTCATTCATCACTGAATTCTCTAAAAGTGGGATTAGACATGACACATCTTCATTGATTCATAGCTTTAAACAGACCCCTCAGGAAACAGTCAGATTGGTAGGACGTAGGTTTAGACAATATGTGGAACGATGTCCAATGCAAGAGCTACCCTCACAAGCCAAGCAAGTGTCATTGTTTCTAGATGGCTTGTTGAGCTCTAAACTGCGCTCCTACGTGTACCTAAAAGAACCCAGAACGCTAGAGCAATGTGTAAGAATTTGTATAGACATTGAGGACAACTTAGGAGACGAGTTGGAACTCTCAAAGGTCTATAAGGACTCAGACTGTTCATCTCTAGCATCCACAAAATTGTCTAACTCGATAGAAGACCTTGCAGAAAAAGTGGCCCAGAAACTAGGAGTTTCTAGTAAACCTAGGGTGCTAACAAACAAGCGTTGTTACACCTGTGGTGGTGACCATATGGCAAATGTGTGCCCCAATGCACCACAACCTCAAGCCAACCCTAGTGGCCAATATTGTACAATTGAGAGAAGATACACGAATCATACGGCTCAGGACTGCCCATACAACAAACAAACCGTGAGACAGAACTACCCGCAAGCATACCCGCAGCCAGGTAGGTATCAAGGCCAATACAATACTCAGCCTTATTACTATAGGCCTCCTCAGAACTACCCATACTAGGCTCAACAGAGACCTCAACCTGTCTTAGCTCAACAGCCACCCCCACCAGCAAATGTCATCTCAGTCAAATACGCTGCTGTAGAAGAGAACCTAAGTAGGGCCTTGGTGCCTTCTTCACCTTTGATCACAGAGAGTGACCCACACTCAAATAGTTTTGACTCTACGCATGTAGATAGTCCACCCGCTTATTACACAGAGTCACCAGAACACGTGGAGACATATCATTATGATAGTCCACCAGTGGAACCTAGTTGGGAGCCCGACTATGCTAATGTGATGTACACAAACCCAAATCCACGGCCCCAATTGAGACAACAAAGACCACAAGGCAATGCTTTAGGTGCCAAGGAGACCATTTCATAAAGGATTGTCCACATCCCTCGATAGCAGGACAATCACAGTACTATAACATCCAAGGCTTTTGTGCCGATTGTGGCAAAGAGCACATAATCAAAGATTGTCCTAAGAACCCTGTTAATGCTACAAATGTGACACCGATCAACGTGATAGGTATTGTAAATAACACAGAGGGATCCAACCCTACATACGTGCCTATCCAAGCTATCACAAGAGCCCAGGCGCTCTTACAAAACCAAAAGCTTAATCCGGAGAAAGTAGTCGGAACCAGTGAAGTTGCAGAATCTAGCAGTAAAAAGACAAAATCTTGGAAAGATTCTAGAGAAAGAATAAAGAGAAAGTGGAGTAAAAAGATAACGGAATTGGAAGGAAGTTTGAAGGAATCTAGAGCCAAAATCCTAGAATTGACTTCACAGGAATTGAATCAAGAGAATCCAGCTCAAAAATTAGGATCAGTTTTAGCGGAACCCATACCAGAAAATCTAGACATGATGTTTCGTGCATATCAGGCCAGATTAAAAGAGGGACCTCAAGTAGCTGAAATGAGCAGAAACTACCCTCGAGCTGATCTAGAAATTGAGAGAACTAAACTTTGCATGAAAATGGTAGAACTAGCACAAGCTTTGTTCGAAGCCTCTAGATATCTTAATTGGAATAACATGGCAAAACCGGAATTACATTTCCAAGGACTAATGGAGAGGCTAGAATACTTGATAGAGAGCAAAGAGAAAAAAGATCAGCCTAAGAACCCTATTGTCCCAGAGACACAGGAAAGGAATGCGCCATCCCTGTCTCAAGTACCCAACTCAGAAAGTCAAGACAACCTGTCTTCCATACATAGGTACTCACATGAATTTTTGAGAGAAATCCAAGAAGAGAAGTGGAGAAAGGAACAAGGAACCCATCCTCCTATTCAAGAAATAGACGACTTGCAGGAACAATTTCCCCAAGACATTCCCTCTATATACGATGATGTAGAGGAAGAACAACTGAGTGAACACACAGGATTTGAATCTAATTCTTTACAAGAATTACCTCAGTTCACATGACCTTGGGAAGCAAAGTCTATTAGTATGAGAGCACCCACGATAATAGTGAGGAATGAAGAATCAGTAATCCCTAGAAACACGGAAGTGATCAAGAATACTAAAGTACAATGTAATCTCACTCTAGAGGAGTTGCTGAAGGTAAAACCAGAATTGTGGAAACATGTAGCAAATCAATTCCCCGAGCTTGCTACTACTCCCTCACAAATAGAATCACAAAATAAGGTACCAGAGATACCCGTAGAAAAGATTGGAGATGTAAGCGAAGGAGAGGAAGGTAACACTTATCTTCCGATAACCCATCAGGGCTACACCACGAAAGCCATCTTAGATTCAGGAGCCAGAGTAGCCATAGCTACCACCGCTTTATGGAAACGTTGGGGTAAGCCAGCATTAAGACCCACCAGGATGAAGCTACAAATGGCTGATGGACACATAGAAAAACCATTAGGCTTACTAGAAGGCATATCACTCACCAGTTGTGGTGTAGAATTTGAGCATACCTTTGCCATTTGTGACTTTGCAAAAAATCATGCTTATGAGATGATATTGGGACGACCATTCATGCGTCAGTTGCAAATTGTACAAGATTGGGGAACCAATTCTTTGTACTTGCAACATTTAGGAGTGACTACCAAAGTCAACCTTAAAGACTATTCACATAGAGATGTACCCCCAATACAATGGAATACCATCCATAAGACACTAGTAGAGACGGAATCCGTGCACTCATTAGAATCAGATCCTTCTTGGTTGCATGAGGATACTCATTTATGGATGTGTAAAGTATCCAAACGAGAGGAAGAAAGATTAGAAGCAAGGACCTTAGGTGCAGAACAAAATCCACGAACCCTTCAAGATCTAGCTTACGCACCTGTAGTATTCCCTGACGAAGAGTTTGAACCCCATGGTTGGGCAGAAATCCTAGCAACCATGGATGTAGCCATCAATGAAGAACAATGGACACCCCACTGTGACGAGGATGGCTATGACATTTTAGTTTTCACGATAGAGCCAATCATGTGCGATGCAATTTTAGAAGAGTGTGAACCTAACACTGATGCATTTGAGGATGCAAGCGATTTTGATTTAGAATCAATTATCATGGACCCACCCTTTGCATCAGAGGAAGAATATTTCTACGAAGTAGAGACTCACCCTCAGAGACACGAGGAAATTACGAATGAGGTGAGATTAGCCACAGAAGTGACTACTAAGAGTGAAGGCAAGAAAAGAAAGAAGAAAGAAACCATGTCAGAAAAAGAAGAATCCTTATTTGAAGTACCCGAGAATTTCAAGAAATATGAAATCGAAGATAGAAGAATCATGGTACGAATGCCTAATAGAAGAGCGAATGACGGACAAGTACGAGAGAAAACCAAGAAAATAATAGTTGCTATCGAAGGAGAAGAAGAAAAATGTACATACATAGGGCATGATTTGACAACTAAAGAAGAAGAAGAGCTAGTTGCCCTATTACGCGAATATAGAGATGTTTTTGCGTGGAGTTACAAAGATTTGAAAGGAGTAGATCCAGATATATGTTCTCATAGAATCCCTATGACTCCAGATGCAAAACCGACAAAATAGAAACCTTACACGTACAATGATAACTACGCTGCGAAGATTAAAGAGGAGATAGATCGCTTGATAGAAGCAGGATTCATTTACGAAATTGAGCATACCGAATGGGTATCCCCCATTGTGGTCGTGCCCAAGAAGAATGGAAAATTGCGTGTGTGTATTAACCTTAAAAAAGTTAATGCCGCAACGATTAGAGATAGTTATCCTCTTCCTATCACAGAACATCTATTGGAAAGAGTTGCGGGCAAGGAAGTTTACAGCTTTCTTGATGGATTTTCAGGCTATAATCAAGTAGCCATTGCTCCAGAAGATCAACACAAGACGGCATTTGCCACTGAATGGGGCATATTTGCATTTCGTGTGATGCCATTTGGCTTAACAAATGCACCCGCCACTTTCCAGCGACTCATGTGTCATGTTTTTAAGGAATTCTTACGCAAGAGCTTGGAAGTTTATGTCGATGACTTATGTGCTCATTCAAATGTAAGACAGACACATATTCCAGAGTTAAGACAAATATTTGACAAATGTCGAGAATATCAGGTTTGCTTGAACCCAGAAAAATGCGTTTTCATGGTCAGACAAGGCAAAATTCTAGGACACATTGTGTCAAAAAATGGAATCTCTACGGATGAAGAAAAGGTGAAGGTAATTGCAGAATTACCTAGACCAACTAATGTGAAAGAGGTACAGGCATTTATGGGCCATTGCGGATATTATAGGAGATTCATACACATGTATGCAATCATAGCCAAGCCTTTGTACTCTCTTTTAACCAATTTCGAATGGACAGATGAATGTGAAAATTCATTCAATGAACTTAAACGACGTTTGTGCTCAGCACCTATATTGACTACACCGAATTGGAGTAAGCCATTCCATGTACATGTGGATGCATCCAATTATGCCATAGGATGTGTGTTAGCACAACCCACGAATGAAGGTAACATAGATCTCCCCATAGCTTACGCGAGCAGACAATTAAACGCAGCAGAAAGAAATTACACCACAACGGAACGAGAAGGATTAAGGATGATCTACGCAGTAAAGAAGTTTAGGCACTACTTGTTGGCCAATAAGTTCAAGTTCTTTACAGATCATCAAGCCCTATTGTACTTAGTCAACAAGCCATGTAACACAGGACGACTAATACGTTGGTTTCTATTACTCATGGAGTATGATTTTGAAGTCGTAGTCAGGAAAGGAAAGACACATCTTAGAGCTGACCACCTTTCGAGATTAACCTCAGGAGAAGCTCCTCAAGGAGTAGCGGATGATCTACCAGATGCATACTTGTTTAATCTTGAGATAGCACCAGAATGGGCTAAGCCTTTAGTCCCTATTCTCACATATGGACCCAAGAATCCTAGGATAAAGATCAAAGAGGGAGAGATTACCAAGTCTCAGAGATACCAAATAATGGCAGGAAGCATATATAAACAGGATAATCAAAAGATTCTTGCTTGTTGTGTGGATGAATCAGAACATGCGAATTGGTTGCAATTAGCACACATAGGTGCATTAAAGCAACATCATTCAAAACATCGAACATTACAGACTCTGCGTAGATTAGGAGTATATTGGCCTACGATGGAAGCAGATGTCTACAAGTTGTGTAAAGAATGCCATGCTTGTTGTGAAAGACCACCAGTAGAGCATGCTACATTGTATCATGTGTCTCTCACACCAGACTGGAGTGAACAATTAGTGACATACTTGAGGACGAAGACATTCCCTCAAGGAATGACTTTAGCACGACAACGCAGTCTAGAGCAGGAAGCTCAAGATTATTCACTTATTGGCGATAACCTATACAAAAGAGGACGAGATGGATATCTAAGACAATGTGTTCATGAGAGCGATTATCTGAGCATACTAGAGACTGCACACCAAGGTGTTGCAGGAGGTCATTTTGGACCCGATAGGATAATCAAAGCCATCCTCTTTGCAGGATTATGGTGGCCCACTCTTCACATGGATGCTCATACCTATGTCAAGAGATGTGATGTGTGCCAAAGAACTCAGTTTCCTACTCGTAGAGACGAAATGCCATTGAAACCCATGATGGGCGGACGTGCATTTTCTAAGTGGGGTATAGACTTTGTAGGACCCATTAACCCCCCTGCAAAAGGTACACATGCTGAATACATTATTGTTGCCACAGATTATCTTACGAAATGGGTAGAGGGAAAAGCCACGAAAAAGAATGATGCACACACAACTGCAAAATTCTTATTTGAGAATGTCTTTACAAGATATGGACTGCCTATAGAGTTAGTGAGCGATCGAGGCACTCACTTTCTAAACCAAGTCATTGAATATTTGTTACAGGATTTTAGTGTGATTCACAGACAATCCGCACCATATCATCCTCAGGCCAATGGTCAGGCTGAAAGCACTAATAAGATCCTTTGTAACGTACTGACGAAACTCGTGAACAACAAACGTTCAGATTGGGACAAACAGTTACACCACGCTGTTTGGGCATATCGAGTGGCCTACAAGACCGTACTCAATGCAACTCCCTTTCAGATGGTTTTTGGTCAGAATGTTGTGCTTCCTTTGGACTTCTTGATACCGACCCTTAAGGTTGCACAAGAACATCAGTGGACCGGCCATGAATTATCAGCAAGGATAATGGACTTGGAACGATTAGGTGAAACTAGGTTAAAGGCAGCAGCAGGAATATATGCAGCGAAGAAGCGACAGAAAGCATATTTTGATGCACATGTGAAGGATAAAGGCCTAAAAGAAGGAGATTTAGTTCTAGTATATACGCTAAAGCAACACGCACGTAAGTTAGAAAAGCGAGGTTATGGACCTATGATCATTAACAGACTCTCAACAAGTGGAGCAGTACAATTAGCCACGTTAGAAGGAGATATAATGCCTAATTACATTAGTGGTTGTAGAGTCAAGCTATATCAGGAACCTCTTACTGAGGATATGCTTAGACGACTCACGTTGGCAAAGAAGCGTAAGGAGGAAGAAAATAGAATACGAGCGGAAGCTCAGGCAGAAGCAATAGAACGCATTAAACGCATGAAGTTAAGAAGACAAGGACTAGGGAGAGAACATTATAACCATCTGGAAACTACATCCAGATATCCCATGGCCATGTGTCAAGTAAATTCAACCACTCATCCTAGTATAGTGGACAGGAGACCATTCATTACAGTCGGGCTAGAGCACGGCAACCCTTGCCAAGAGCTCAGGGCTTTAATTGATTCAGGTGCTGCGACTAGTGCGATTAGATGGTCCCACTATAAGGATTCAGGAATAGAAATGCGGCCAATTGAGGCATACCTCATAGGCCTAGGAGGCATGGAAACCCCTTGCATGGGTGAGGTGGACCTTCCTATCCTCATTAAGGATGTGACCATGACAGCGAAGCTACTAGTGTGCCATGATGACGACCTGATAGAACCCCTAATCCTTGGCCAAGATTGGCTATACGATCACTCAGTGGACCTAAAACTTAGACAAGGCTCCTTACAAATTGGAACCTTAGAGCAGAAGCGAGTGATACCGCTTGACTTCCCTAATTGCATTCCGATTGAGGTTCGTAACCCTAGACCCTATGAAACGCATGCGACGGAAGACCGGAAAATCTTGGGTCAGACCAGTCATGTTACGTCTACACCAACCCACTCGGGCTTGGCTAGGGACAATTGTCAATCAGAAGGACGACAGGAGATCTTCCCTGGGGCTTCCTGCAAACTAGAAGGGGCAGCTACCCAACCGCTAGGGCGGATGAACACAATCAGCGGTCAGGTGGGTTGCATCAGCGGCCAAATGAGCACAACACCCTGCGGTACTCATCCTTCCAAACTTGTTGCGGACTGGCCTAGATTAAAGATAAAGAATGAATCACTTCCTAATGGGCAGGTCACGCAAGTGTTGGATCTCCCTTCTTTTCCAAAGCAGAGCGTCCAATGGACCTCTCAAACCCAATCACGAACGAGTCAACCACAACAGAGGAACCCAGACCGACAACATCACCAGGCAAGGCAAAGAAAGCAGAAGTATCAGCACCACAGAACAAGTGGCACGAAACAAATATGGGTGCCAAAAGGACAGCAACCACAGGCTATTGGCAACACTGCAGACGAGAACAGGATAAAGTTGCAACAGAAGCAGAGTTCGCATCCAAAGTCCCCTCGATCTTCTTCTACACGTACCAGTACTCGACAGATTTGGATCGCCAAGAAATATCTTATCCATAGACCCACACCCATGTAGATTTGGGTACCCAAACAATGTATTATATCTCAACCCTCAAGCCATGTAATATATACCCCTCAGAAACCTTTTCATCCTTCAATACCACCAAACCCGATACCGCTTTTTGTCCCTCAGCAGAAATACACCACCCACTCAAAGACTCTTAGGAAATGGATACCGAAACGTATCCAGACGTCTTCTTGTACCATCGTATCTAACAATTCTCCCACCCCGTTTAAACTCCACCCTTGTACTAATTCACCCTCAACCAAACCTTGTATAAATTCATACACCCAAACCCCACATCATGCATAATAACGGCTCATCAAGAAATGTATGCATAATCTGACCATGTAGGTGTCTAGAGACCTGCATTAGTTTTGCAAATAATCATTGCATTAATCACTTCACGACACTTGGCTACACGGGTTACACATGGGTTATGGAAAGGGATTGCGGTCTCACCTTAATGGGATCATAATTAATTTCCATACTAATGTGTTAATCTTTTTGTAGCAGATCTTTTCCATTAGCTCATCAGTCATCATGCAAACCAAAGCAGGACCATCGGAAGCAGGCCCCAGCGTAGCTGCGGTGCCCCTCAATGTTTTACGAGCAGAATCCCACCCGACCGCTCCACCGCCAGAGTTCCAAGGATTTCCGGGACCCATGCCAATCGATAACCCACCTATGGGATACACAGAGAAGATACACCGTAACTCTCACTGTTTCCAAGGCCTAGCAGGACCATTAGCTGATGCTGACTTCATTTTTGAAGCAAATATGACATTTGATGACCGCACATGGGGCAAGTATCAATTCTTCTCAAGAGAATTCGAAGGCCTACAGAACACCCAGGACTTAACTCATGTTTGGGCCAGAGCCGGCTTCACGGAGTATTTCAGTGATCCTCTGCCCAAACCTGACTTTTATAGGTGTTATTACTTAATCACCACTTTGCTGGCCTCAGAGAATAAGGACATCCCAGGAACCTTTATTTTGCCTTCTTTAGTGGATGATCCACCTTACAAAAGATTTTATCTTTCGAAGGATTTAATCAGAGCGGCCATCAAGATTCATGGAACACACACTCCAACGGAGAAAGAACGGCTAGTCCCAGAGCAGATGAAGCGTGGTGACGTAACTAAGTGGGAGGATATTTCTGCTATAACACCTGAGCTCTCTAAGCCATTACGGATATGCATGCAGCACTTTGCTTTCCCAGCTCAGGATCGTTTTACCATGCCCCACAAGAGAATCTGGTTTGGATTGTACTTAGCATGTACTGGACCTCAAACGGTTGATCTAGCTAGCTGGATCATTGATCAGCTCTATTTGGCACAACATCGATGGGAGCGAAAGAAGGTAATCAATGGGTGCTGCGCCCTCACCAGGATCATATATATGTGCTTGGCATATGATTTACCCATAGAGCGTGCCATGACCAGTGAGGAACTGAAAGCATTCAAAGGCACCACTAGGAAGGCTAGAAAGTCTAGCAAAGGCAGAGCCGGAAAGCGGATGAGAGGTACTATCCCGTGCCTACAAGTCCCAGAATCACCCTCGCCACAACCATCTCCAGAGCAGTCACCAACAGCAGCCACTCCCACAGTACAACCTATTCGCATAAGGTTATCTAGACCAGTGGTAACGGAGGGCACCACCAGTACTGTCGCACCCCAAGCAGCCACAACCACAGAACCTATCACCACAGCAGCTGAACTTCCCACCACTATTGGTGCGGAAGCTTTCTCTTTTCCAATACCGCATTTAGAACCAGGACAAGCAGAGCCACTGGACCAAACGTTTGATTTTGAGATGCCCGATGCATTCTCCAATGAGTTCCAGTTTTCAGAAGGGCAAATGTTTTCTCAAGAATTTGAAAGGCCTAGCTACCCTACCACACCCAGGGATCAGCCACAAGGACAGGTCGTGTCCAGCTCTGATGACGAAAGGACAGCAACCGATGACGACGAAGGAGACGACGAAGCTAGCCAGGGAACACATGAATCCCAAGAGCAGGAACAGACAGATGGCCAAGGCCAACAAACCGACACACATGGAGATACAAGTACCCATGAAGATGAAACTTACGAGGCAGCAGCTTACACTCTAGCTATCAAGAAGCTGTATAGAACTATGGAAAAAGTTTGGGCACGCAAGAAGCTGACAGAGGAAGAGAGCCAAAAAATAATAGAACAAGAACTTGTCACAGGTGGATTCGAAGACGCATATATCAAAGGATTCAAAGAATTAGTCCAATCAGTAGGCTCCAACGAGGCACTCAGGTACTTGCAACGAAAGCCACTGCCACAGTTTGACCCCCGTAGAGTACGACTACTTTCAAAGCCCGGCGAATACATTCGTGTACCAACCGGAGCACAATCTTTAGAACAAGCCAGGGAGGCACGCCTCGTCCCCGAACGTTCATTGGCCGTAGAAACCATCATTGTAGATTCCCCACCCCGCGCTACAGCTGTACAAACCTCAGTAGTCACTGAAGTACCGACCACCCCAACCGCTCCTCTCTCACCACCCGTCCATCCAGCCTCCCCTCTTCACCCTCCTTCCCCCAGACCAACACCTTCATTCGCCGGTGGTGTTGCAGAAATTGTCTTTACGACCACTAACCCCACAAATCCCGCACCCATTAACCCTAATCTACCCCCTCCCACACCCACCTTTCTATCCAACCCATTCCTTCATCAATCTTTTCCATCTTTCCCCACAACTCCAAGACCCCTTTTCCCATTCCCCCCGCCATTAACCTTCTCCCCCGTCTCACCTCCCCGACCCACTGTAACCCCTCTTTCCCCTTTCCACCAAGCTGCTCCAGCCAGCCCCCCTGTAAATTACCCCTCAACCTTTGTAAATCCCATATTTACACCAGCACGAGCACCCACGATCACACCCATATTCACGGTCACCGCACTAGACACGTCCACTGACATGGACATCTCACCACCCACTGCACCATCACTACCTTCACTCACGGCACAAACATTTTTAGGCACATCACAATTTTCAACAATCACTACATCATCCACCTTCCCACCCCCATTCCCCATTCCCGTTGCATCTACACCAACTGCATCTTCATTTAGCACCCCATTAATACTATCACCCACTGTAGATAATGCATTCCGACAGATGTTCATGTGCATGACGCAAGTAAGAATGAGTTCACATCTCTTGGTGATAATTATCAGCAGCTACAGAGGACAACCAATGACTTACAGTCAAAGCTTAACTTATTGTCTATTGAGAATGCCTCTCTGAACACCCGCTACCAGGAATTACGCGAGGCTTATCACAAATTGGAACTAGAAAGCGAAGAAAAGACCAAGGAAGCCACTGCTGACCTGGATAACTTATTAAGAGCCCAGACAGTCCGCAATGCAACGCTAACACGAAACATGGGCTTACTACGAAGACACCTAGCAGCCGCCAAGGAAGAAAACCAGCGCTTACAGGATCAGAACCGAGAAAACTTAGAAGCAGCGCTCGACCACCCAGACCAACCACTCAGTCCGAGCAGGTTCAAAGCCATTCCTTCAGATTCGATGAGGATGCTGCTAGACGATCATGTGAGATTGCTCGATGAATATGACCGCATGAACGAGGAGTTACAGAAACTCAAAGAAGATCACAAATTACTCCAGTTACGAGAACCGACACACCAAGACATACCAGCACCTGTGGACCCCTCTCCTGACCTCCTAGAGGAACTCAACTCATTACGGGCCCAGGTATCGACCCTTGAATCAAGGATTGCAGTATATGAAGCGCACCAAGGCCAGATTCCCCACCTGAGCTTCCAGCTGAGGAAGAAACGGTCACCATCCCGGTGGAGGAAACGTTTGAAGAAGCGTACGAGCCACAACCCATCCCAGGCGGACGCGTCACAGCCGAAGGTCAGATGACGTACGAACTTCCGACCCCCGCGTGGATGAAGACTATTGAGGAACTTGGAACAACGCACTCAGCGAGAGTAGAGGCACAATTACACGCCATGGCTATGATAGAAGAAAAGATATTACAGTCTCCATTCTTTGCTCAGTTGGCCCCACGATGATACATATCTGGGCATGAGCTACAGTATAAACCGTATTTCATGTTAATGGCTGAATACCAGTTAGCCATTGAGAAAGAGACAGGTAAAAAACCATCGCATGCAACTCAATTCGAGGCGGCTGATTTGCCACTAGATGCACAGAAAGGAAGGATCTATCAACCAGAGTGGCGAAAAGATTTACTACAGCAGTATCCGGAGATGATGAGTACATGGGTAAAGGCACCTTTGCATTTGAAGTACAATCCGTGTTGGGGACCAGTGCCACGACGCCGCTCCTGGATTGCCTTTGCTATTAAGGTACAAACAATAAGCAGTGCCAAGACTGGTTGAATTACCCCTATTTTAAGCCACCTATTGAGTTACCAACTGTTGGTTACATGATGGCTACAATTCGCCATTGGCTCCCTAGATTAAAGCATATGGATGATATAGCAGCGCATATGACTGTCAAAATCTTTGACATGATGCAAATGATTTTTAAAGTCTTCCGCGTCAACGCACCACATGTCAACACCCCGGGCTTTGAGCATGGCAATTTTGATCTGGTATATGATATGAGTACAACGCCATCGCTACAAGTGTGTTATGCCTGGCACTGCAGAATAAAGTACCTACCGGCGTGCTACAAGCAGACGTTCGAAGAGATGTTCACAACCAGCTTTTGGGAATACCATTCAGAGGTATTCATAAGCAGGCCTACACATTTATTACACTTATTTGCCTGTGAACGAATGGTCTATTCCACACACTATCAGCTCCCGCCACTGGAAGAACTGCAACCAATCGACTGGGAGAAAATCGAGGCAGACCTGGCCTGAGGCATTCGTATCTCCGAGCACACCCTCGCTCAAGACCTCCTACAGAACTATATCTGGCAGACCTCACAGCAAGGTTCTGTCAAGGACGACAGAAGCGAGAGGGAGGGGGGTGTTGGAAGCAGCCAGAGGCACAGACGACACGGAAGCATGTAACGACAAAGCAGGGAGCCAGTCGAATAGTTTTTTCAAATAATTATGTTTTCAAATACTTTCCAAAAACCTCCAACAGTGATTTTTATCACTATTGTAACATATGTAACATAGAAAATCCCATTTTGTAATCCATAGCTCCATTTTGTGCAAGCCGAGGAGTCCTCGAGCTTGAGGAGCTTAGGTAGAACAAGCGTATCAATTTTCGTTATTTTTAGATACCGTTTACCCTTCCAAATAGCATCTAGGACCTAATTTTTAACTATGCCGATCACTAGATGTGAAACCGGTCAAAACTAGTCTAGAAACTATAAAAAGAGCTAGAGAGCTCATTTTTGAAGCTAGCTTGTTTGAGTAGAGAAGAGCTTAGAGCTATTTTGAACTTGTAAGAGTGTTCTTGAGTAATAGAATTGATTTCTCACCTCCCATTGTGTCTTGCTTGTCTCTTCGTAGTGTGTGTGTATGTGTGTGTGCATCTTTGTGTTTCTCACCTTCACTCTCACTTCATCTCACGTTCACGATCTTCATATCACTCCTATCTCTTCCGCGGATTGACAATTAAGGAGGTGAAGCTTCTTAACGTGGTACTTACCATTGTGCTAGAGCAACAGTGTCCATTTTACATCTTGATAAATATTTAGTGATAACTTGGAACTGATTAAAACACATAAATACTTGAAACCTTGATTTCAATGGATAAACCCATGCATGCCTAGAAAATTCATCAATGAAAGTCACAATGTATAGGTAATTCCCAAATGAAGATGTCTATGTAGGACCACATATATCACTATGAGCAAGTTGCAAATTATGTGCAACTCTAACTAAACCATCTTTGGGGAGGAAGAATGCCGCATTTTACCCAAAATACAACCATCATCAACATGCTCAGAAGATGCATCAAGTTTGGGCAAAGAGGATACCATTCTAAATTTTTGCAAGCAAAGCAAACTAGCAAAAATATAGATGACCTGTTGGGGGATTCTGGGACAAGAAGGGATTTGAGTGTTTGTAGGAGATAACGGAAAGACAACAAGAAGGATACATACTGGAAGCCTCTGTCGATTGATTATAATAAGACAAATACAATGTTGAAGCACAATACAATCCAATGCTTCTGTGCAAAATCCCATAGAGTGCTCAATTACAAAATACCAAATACCCAAGGGACTTGTTGTTGCCGGCCTCCTCTCCACCAAACCTCCACCTTCTCCAAGCCTGCACTTGTGCACACCTTGCACCAAGCTTCCACTAAGGGGGAGGGATGGGTACCTTCTATCGGCACGCGAACACTTCAATAAGACCTTGGGATCCTTGGGGGACTAGCTTAGCACTTCTCTGCACACTTCCTTGGTCACTCTTCATGCACACCTTGCACTTCACTTCTCTGCGTCGCACACTGTGTGTTTCTTGCACTTCTCTCTCTTGCCTTGCTTAGACTACGCTCACTCTTGCTTAGTCTTAGGATAGTCCAAAAATAGTCCTTGCCTTGATTTGAGTGTCGATTCATGTACGCTCCAAACTGCAAGAGTATCTTGGTGCTCACATTTGATGTCCCAAGATTGTCTTTTCAAGTGGCAGCCAACGAATCCCTGTTTTGTCCTGTAGAGACTTAGACTAAAACCAAAATTTTAATTGGGGGGACATGCTTTCACTTCTGCGTACGCTGCCGCTTCACATACCTTCACATTTTCCTTTTAAGTCTTCACTTTTGCACATAAGAGAGGATTCACCTGAACCTTCCAAAACACTTAAAAAAAACTTTGAACCTTAGGGAAATTAGAGAAATACCTCTCCAACCTGCAACCCACTTTCTCCAATTTACCCTTTGTGGACAATTAATTGTGCACTACCTGTGCACTTTGACACCTGCACTTTAGCAATTTGACTTTGCACCAATTGACTTTGACCTTGACCTTGTTGACTTTGACAAGTTTGCCTTGGATTGTGGTTGACTTTTACTACAGTTGACTTTGACCAATATGACTTTCATGGGCTCAAGAGTTGCCCACCACCTAATGTGGTCTCCATCCCGGATAGCTACAGCCAAAACTCTGAGCATAGAGTACACCATAATTCTTTGCTGCCAAATCTGCAAAAGGACACTTGAGCAGCTATCAAGTCCACCAGGAGCCGGAGAGAATAAGTACCAGAGAAGAACCAAAAAGTGGAATTTTTGCATGGAAAAGCAAAGGAAAGCAATGGGAGGGTAGAAAGGAGAGGGAAGGGAGGGTTGAGGGGGTTGAGATGGATAGTGCAGGGAGGGGTAAAGATGTGGCAGGGCAGAAGGATAAAGGGAGGCTGAGGCAGGAGGAGTATGGGGTCTAGAGAGGGCCAAAATGATCAAATAGAAGAGCTACAGAGGTTGCATATGGGAAAATGTGCAACATATGGTGAGATGAGGTAAGAATAGACAATGTGGACCATGTGATGAAAATAAAACATGTGATAAATGTGCTCAAAACATGTGGGTTTTGACCAAAAGTCAGAGAAAATGTTTGATTTGTAAAAAATTAAGTCAAAAAATGAATCTAGAGGTTCCAAAATACATGAAAATGACTCCAAACTTGAAAAAAATGGCCATCCGAGGTGCGATCCAGAGCCAAAAGGTTTTGAGCCATGAAAAATTAAAAAAAAAACATTTATATATATATATTAAAATATAAAAAGAAAAAATAAAATAGGACGACTCCGTTTTTCTTTGTCGAACACGCATGGTGGCAAAAGTAAAAATATAGTAAAATAAAATAAAATAATAAATAATAAATAAATTAAAAATAAAAAATAAAATGATAAAAATAAAATAAAATAAAAAATATAAAATATAAAAAACAAATAAAAACGAAACAAAAAAAATAAATTTAAAAATCAGGGGGGGCGAGGGGGGAGAGAGAGAGAGAGAGAGAGAGAGAGAGAGAGAGAGAGTATGCCCCATCAGGCGTGCCAAATTTTGTTGGGGGATTCTTGGACCAGAAGGGATTTGAGTGCTTGTAGGAGAAAAGAGAAAGACAAGAAGAAGGATACATACTGGAAGCCTCTGTTGATTGATTATAATAAGACAAATACAATGTTGAAGCACAATACAATCCAATGCTTCTGTGCGAAATCCCACAATGTGCTCAATTACAAAATACCAAATACCCAAGGGACTTGTTGCTGCCGGCCTCCTCTGCACCAAACCTCCACCTTCTCCAAGCCTGCACTTGTGCACACCTTGCACCAAGCTTCCACTAAGGGGGAGGGATGGGTACCTTCTGTCGGCACGCGCACACTTCAATAAGACCTTGGGATCCTTCGGGGACTAGCTTAGCACTTCTTTGCACACTTCCTTGGTCACTCTTCATGCACACCTTGCACTTCACTTCTTTGCATCGCACACTGTGTGTCTCTTGCACTTCTCTCTCTTGCCTTGCTTAGACTATGCTCACTCTTGCTTAGTCTTAGGATAGTCCAAGAATAGTCCCTGCCTTGATTTGAGTGTCGATTCACGTACGCTCATAACTGCAAGAGTATCTTGGTGCTCACATTTGATGTCCCAAGATTGTCTTTTCAAGTGGCAGCCAACGAATCTTGCTTTGTCCTGTAGTGACTTTAGACTAAAACCAAAATTTTAATTGGGGCGACATGCTTTCACTTCTCCATAAGTTGTCGCTTCACATACCTTCACATTTTCCTTTGAAGTCTTCACTTTTGCACATAAGAGAGGGTTCACCTGAACCTTCCAAAACACTTTAAAAACACTTTGAACCTTAGGGAAATTAGAGAAATACCTCTGCAACCTGCAACCCACTTTCTCCAATTTACCCTTTGTGGACAATTAATTGTGCACTACCTATGCACTTTGACACATGCACTTTAGCAATTTGACTTTGCACAAGTTGACTTTGACCTTGACCTTGTTGACTTTGACCAGTTTGCCTTGGATTGTGGTTGACTTTGACTACGGTTGACTTTGACCAATATGACTTTTATGGGCTCAATAGTTTCCCACCACTTAATGTGCTCTCTATCCCGGAGAGCTACAGCCAAAACTCTGAGCATAGAGTACACCATAATTCTTTGCTGCCAAATCTGCAAAAGGACACTTGAGCAGCTACCAAGTCCACTAGGAGCAGGAGAGAATAAGTACCAGAGAAGAACCAGAAAGTGGAATTTTTGCATGGAAAAGCAAAGGAAAGCAATGGGAGGGTAGAAAGGAGAAGGAAGGGAGGGCTGAGGGGGTTGAGATGGATAGTGTAGGGAGGGGTAAGGATGTGGCAGGGCAAAAGGATAAAGGGAGGCTGAGGTAGGAGGAGTATGGGGTCTGGAGAGGGCCAAAATGATCAAATAGAAGAGCTACAGAGGTTGCATATGGGAAAATGTGCAACATATGGTGAGATGAGGTGAGAATAGACAATGTGGACCATGTGATGAAAATAAAACATGTGATAAATGTGCTCAAAATATGTGGGTTTTGACCAAAAGTCAGAGAAAATGTTTGATTTGTGAAAAATTAAGTCAAAAAATGAATCCAGAGGTGCCAAAATACATGAAAATGACTCCAAATTTGAAAAAAATGGCCATCCGAGGCGCGATCGAGAGCCAAAGGTTTTGAGCCATGAAAAATTATATATATATATATATATATATATATATATATATATATATATATATATATATATATATATATATATATATATATATATATATATATATATATATATATATATATATATATATATATATATATATATATATATATATATATATATATATTAAAATATAAAAAGAAAAAATAAAATAAGAGGACTCCGTTTTTTTTTGTCGAATGCGCATGGTGGCAAAAGTAAAAATAAAGTAAAATGAAAAAAATAAAAAATAATAAATAAATAAATAATAAATAATAAATAAAAAATAAAAAATAAAATGATAAAAATAAAATAAAATAAAAAATAAAAAATAAAAAAAACAAATAAAAATAAAACAAAAAAAATAAATTAAAAAATCAGGGGGAGAGAGAGAGAGAGTATGTTCCATCAGGCGTGCCAAATTTTGTTGGGGGATTCTTGGACAAGAAGGGATTTGAGTGTTTGTAGGAGAAAAGGGAAAAACAAGAAGAAGGATACACACTGGAAGCCTATGTCGATTAATTATAATAAGACAAATACAATGTTGAAGCACAATACAATCCAATGCTTCTGTGCAAAATCCCACAGAGTGCTCAATTACAAAATACCAAAAACCCAAGGGACTTTTTGTTGTCGGCCTCCTCTGCACCAAACCTCCACCTTCTCCAAGCCTGCACTTGTGCACACCTTGCACCAAGCTTCCACTAAGGGGGAGGGATGGGTACCTTCTGTTGGCACGCGCACACTTCAATAAGACCTTGGGATCCTTCGGGGACTAGCTTAGCACTTCTCTGCACACTTCCTTGGTCACTCTTCATGCACACCTTGCACTTCACTTCTCTGCGTCGCACACTGTGTGTCTCTTGCACTTCTCTCTCTTGCCTTGCTTAGACTATGCTCACTCTTGCTTAGTCTTAGGATAGTCCAAGAATAGTCCTTGCCTTGATTTGAGTGTCGATTCACGTATGCTCCTAACTGCAAGAGTATCTTGGTGTTCACATTTGATGTCCCAAGATTGTCTTTTCAAGTGGAAGCCAACGAATCCGTGTTTTGTCCTGTAGTGACTTTAGACTAAAACCAAAATTTTAATTGGGGGGAGATGCTTTCACTTCTGCATACGTTGTAGCTTCACATACCTTCACATTTTCCTTTTAAGTCTTCACTTTTGCACATAAGAGAGGGTTCACCTGAACCTTCCAAAACACTTTAAAAACACTTTGAACCTTAGAGAAATTAGAGAAATACCTCTGCAACCTGCAACCCACTTTCTCCAATTTAACCTTTGTGGACAATTAATTGTGCACTACCTGTGCACTTTGACACCTGCACTTTAGCAATTTGACTTTGACCTTGATCTTGTTGACTTTGACCAGTTTGCCTTGGATTGTGGTTGACTTTTACTACGGTTGACTTTGACCAATATGACTTTTATGGGCTCAAGAGTTGCCCACCACCTAATGTGCTCTCCGTCCCGGAGAGCTACAACCAAAACTCTGAGCATAGAGTACACCATAATTCTTTGCTGCCAAATCTGCAAAAGGACACTTGAGCAGCTACCAAGTCCACCAAGAGCAGGAGAGAATAAGCACCAGAGAAGAACCAGAAAGTGGAATTTTTGCATGGAAAAGCAAAGGAAAGCAATGGGAGGGTAGAAAGGAGAGGGAAGGGAGGACTGAGGGGGTTGAGATGGATAGTGTAGGGAGGGGTAAGGATGTGGCAGGGCAGAAGGATAAAGGGAGGCTGAGGTAGGAGGAGTATGGGGACTGGAGAGGGCCAAAATGATCAAATAGAAGAGCTACAGAGGTTGCATATGGGAAAATGTGCAACATATGGTGAGATGAGGTGAGAATAGACAATGTGGACCATGTGATGAAAATAAAACATGTGATAAATGTGCTCAAAACATGTGGGTTTTGACAAAAAGTCAGAGAAAATGTTTGATTTGTGAAAAATTAAGTCAAAAAATGAATCCAAAGGTGCCAAAATACATGAAAATGACTCCAAATTTGAAAAAAATGGCAATCCGAGGCGCGATCCAGAGCCAAAACGTTTTGAGCCATGAAAAATTTATATATATATATATATATATATATATATATATATATATATATATATATATATATATATATATATATATATATATATATATATATATATATATATATATATATATATATATATATATATATAAAAGAAAAAATAAAATAAGACGACTCCGTTTTTTTTTTTATAGTCGAATGCGCATGGTGGCAAAAGTAAAAATAAAGTAAAATAAAAAAAAAATAAATAATAATAAATAAATAAAAAATAAAAAATAAAATGATAAAAATAAAATAAAATAAAAAATATAAACTATAAAAAACAAATATAAACAAAACAAAAAAAATAAATTAAAAAATTGGGGGGGGCGGGGGGGGGGGGAGAGAGAGAGAGAGAGAGAGAGAGAGAGAGAGAGGGAGAGAGAGAGAGAGAGAGGGAGAGAGAGAGAGAGAGGGAGAGAGAGAGAGAGAGGGAGGAGGATTTTTTTTTTGAATAAACCCAAAAAATCCAGGGGGGGCTTTTTTTTTTTTTTTTTAGGAAAATATCCAAAAAACTGAAAAAAATACATAAAAAATCTAAACAAATGCACAAAAAATCCAAAAAATCTTCAAAAAATTCTCAAAAATTTTTCTTAAGGTCTAATCTAGATCACTCAAACCCACAGAGAGATTCCTTTATTAATCAATTTGGTAATAAAATTGCATTAAAAATTGCTAAAAAAATTCTAAAAAATGCTTGAAAATTTTCAAAAAATTCCTTAAAAATTCCAAAAGTTGTACCTTTGCAAAGCTTATGAAATGGCTGCTAAATTTGCTAAAAAATCAAGAAAGAAGCATGAAATGGATAAAGAAAACTACTAAAACTTAAGCAAAATGAAATGAGAGGGCTATGTACAACCTGGACAAAGTTTGCAGGTTCCAGGTGATCCATGAATCTTCACTTTTGTTGATGATATGCCTTGAGCCTTGATAGTTTGACTCTGAAAAACTCCTCCATAATCTCCAATTGTGCTGCACTTCATTGGTTTTGTCTTCTTATTGGGCACACTGGTCATCTGATAGGGATATCCTAAATCCTTCAGTAAAATATTGTCTCCTTCATACTGCAACTTTTGTATCTTTGTGTCAGCAACTATATAGCTTAATCTGCAAAATTTCATTTTCACTATTCTAGCTTCTTCATCAAATGGAATCCTCTGTTTCCAAAGACTTGCAGGTACTCCTTCCACATTCTTGTAAAGCCCTACACTTGCTATCATCAAAATTGACATAACAAATGATATCCATACCAGTATCCATAAAAAAGTGTCCATTGACATATGATTTGAAGTAACTTCATCACTGCTATGGCCTTTGACTGAGACTGATTCACTCAAATCAATAACCTGAATGATGCCCTCTTTTTCTTCATATGTTTCCTCTCTACTTGAGTTTGGAAAAATTCCATAACAGTAAGATGGGTTGTCTGCATGGAGCCAAGCCAACATGTTCATCTTCATATAAATATGCTCCTTCAAAAAGATCTGCTTTTGGGTTGTCCAATAATTCTTCTTCCATACAAATACCAATTGTCTGCATCATGCTAGTATTTCTCAGATTGTCTGGTCCTTCTTCTAAAATTATCTGCTGCAACACTTTTCCCTCTTGCTTTACCCACATTGTGTCCTTGCCCCAGTCATGCAGCACATTGGCATGCCTTAACCAAGGTCTCCCAATTAACAGGGGGAAACTTCCTTCTATGTGTGGCAGTCTTAAAACAACAAAGTCCAAGCTGAAGATGGTACCTTGTATCTTGACTGGGACTCCAGGGACCACTCCCATAGGCTTTACTATGCTTTGATCTGCCAGTGTGACAGTGAAGTTGGCAGGTCTTGAAGGGTATAGTCCAATCTTTTTCATGGTATATTCATGCATCAAGTTAATGCTAGAACCACCATCCACAATAACTCCTTGAAACTCATGATCTTTGATAGAGACTGTTAGTCACGGGTTCTTGTAATCTGTGAGGGGTGCTTCCCCTACACTTTTATCTTTAGGCATAACAACAGCCTTTGCCACTAAACTTGTTGTGGACATTTCATCAATTATCTGCAAGAGTTCTGACCTAAATTTCCCATCCATCTTTATTAATTCAAAAATACTAACCTCCTTTTTCATGGACTTGAGTAGTCTGGAAGCTTCTGATTCCTTAAGAGCATGGGCTCCATTTGACTTATCAAACTCCTCATGAGCCCTGTTGAATGCGTGCCCAATGGCATCACTAGTACCTATGAAATTTTCTTTTTGCTTTGTGTCTGCACATGTGGTGGCTTTGTCTTCAGATGCAACTTTGTCTTTGTTCAATCCATTAATCATTGATTCTTGACCTATGTCCACTTGAGCCTTCCCCTTGCTTCTTTTTGCACTGTAAAAGATTCAATTTCTTCTAACTGCACCACCATGGTCGATGGTGATGGCACATTGACTTGATCTACCATTTCTTCTTTGCACACAAAAATCATTTGAATGTGGGGCCCAGATGAAGATGCTTGGTTCTTAGGACAACAATTAGTATAGTGGTCTCTGGCCTCTTGGCAGTTCCTACAAGGAGGGGCATTTTCTGGGAGGGTGCACCTACTTTGATAGTGCCCACATTCTCCACATCTGAAACAAATAATTGGCCTCCTTGGCCCATTTCCAAAGTTATCCCTATGTCTAGGGTTATAATTGTTACCTTTATTGGGTGCAGCCGCCATCACATTTGCTGGTGGTAGAGGTCCTCCTTGTGTCCAATATGTTGTTGCAGGCATTCCTCTTGATTGGCATTCATGGGCCTCATGGCCGACTTTCCTGCATATTTGGCAAGTCACACTTAACAGAGGACATTCACTTACTATATGACCTTGCTTACTGCACATGGTACACCAAAGTCCAGTCTTGATGCCACCCCCTTTGAGTTCCTGCAACTCCTGTCGCAGCTGAGCCAATTCCTCTGCTTGGGCCTCCTCCTCCTTTTGGAGCTTTAGTGCTTCAATATCCCTTCTCAACTGAGTAACAGCATTCTCCTCCTCTTTGTGGGGCTTATTCCTTTTTAAGCCCTCCAGCTCCTTCCTTAGCTGGATTAGTGGATCCTCCATTTCTGTAGAATATGGTAGTTGAGAAGAAGTTGCTCCATATTGTCGCCTTATCTGCTCCAGTCGTGTAGCTGTGTTGATGAACTCCTCTATGGAGGCTGTAGGCAACACCAATTCCTTGATTTTACATTGGGTGGCTACTGGAAGTGGCTTAGCTAACCATTTCTTAACAAAAAAATCATGTGGTGGATCTGGCAATTTAGCCATTAGTGCCTTGGCCCTAGTCACAAACTTTGAGAACTTTTCACCGGGACCCAATCTCAAATTTTCTAGCTCCTCTATGATGATCTCTACAGTATTTCCATGCTGGAATTGATTTTTGAATGCATCTTTCATTAAGTCCCAAGTTGTAAAATGGTTCTTAGCAAACTGATTGAGCCATTTATCTACTAATCCTTCTAAAGTTGCAGGGAAGAGTATAAAAAAGGCATCCTCTCTTCCCATTAAGCCTCTAGTTTTGCATAGTGCTAAAAACCTTCTAATATGCTTGTCCGGATCTTCTTGAGCTAGGCCTTTGAAAGAAGGAAATTTTATATTTAATCTTGATAGTAGGGTTTCCAAGTCTACCTGAGCAGCCATGCTCCTTACGGATGAAGTTGATGAAAGTGGACTAGATGATCTTCTAACAGCCTTCCTCCTTGTTTGCTTGCAGGTGACCCTCAATGTTTGGGACCGAGTTGCGGTCATGAGCTGCTCATAACCCTCTTAGTATGAGATAATTGATAAGAATATGTACCTTTTAGCCCAATGAAGTAGTACTATCGGCACTTGAATAGTGCTTCTCCACACTGCAAGCTGTCTTCTCCTATGCTCAAATCTCTTTGGAGTCCCATCGTGCATGCCAAATTTTGTTGGGGGATTCTTGGACAAGAAGGGATTTGAGTGTTTGTAGGAGAAAAAAGGGAAAGATAAGAAGAAGGATACACACTGGAAGCCTCTGTCGATTGATTATAATAAGACAAATACAATGTTGATTTGACTTTGCACTAGTTGACTTTGACCTTGACCTTGTTGACTTTGACCAATTTGACTTGGATTGTGGTTGACTTTGATTGTGGTTGACTTTGACCAATATGACTTTTATGGGCTCAACATGACCAAAGCATACATGCCAAAGTTTTGCACATGAAATAGCTTGAGTATCATGAAATGCACATATTGAATCATTCTCGAATTCTGCATAATATGAACTTATACAACCCACGACATAAAATGCCAAAAGAAATGATAACATCACCATTTGAGAGATCAAGATTTACATCTGTCATCAATGAATTTAACAACCAATACAATCTTGGCTAGTGCTAAAACTGATAATAGATTTTTCTTGATCCTTGGTGCATATAAGACACCTAAAAATGTGAAATAACTAACATCAACAGTAGTCAAAAAGATCTTTCATATTCCCGTGACAAGATAAGAGGATTTGTTAGCACATCTGATAGTATTCCTTGTAGGAGGAGACTCAAGTGCACTGAAGAAACTATGCTGCAATGTAATATGTTTGGTTGCACCACTATCAAAGTGAAGTATTTGAGTGTACTATAAACATACACTTCTCATGAGAAGATGGGTCATAGTTGGAATGAGTAGTAAATGCCCATTCTATGAGACAAAGCCCATTCATGTTTGTGTACATGTTTCAACCACGAGCTCCTTATGTAGTAGGATTGCAACATTACAAGATATTGATCAAAGTTACACATGACTTCTTGAAGGTATGAATGATATGCTTTGGTTTGGAAACCATAAACAAGAGATCTTAGGATAGATCTAGAACCTATGCTCACCCTCAAATGAGAAAAATCAACTTTGAGGTAGGAGATCAACTCTATCTTAGAGTTCCATGTAGATTTGGAACCATGAAGATGAGATCTTGTTCAAAAATATCTCCTAGATATTGTGGCCCATTCACAATATGTAAGAGAATAGGAAAAATAACTTACAAACTCAACTTCTAGAGGATAGTCAAATCCATCCAATCTATGATAGCACTATCAAGCATAAAAAAAAATCAACATCATTTAAAATGACATTCATTTCTTCTATTTTCATCGATGGAGTAGATGGTGTAGATAATTATTGACATGCCTATTAACCTTCCTTTTTCGTTTTGCATTCTTCAAAGCACGTAGTCTTTCTTCGACGATCATTGTTATGATAGTGAAAGCATTCAATGTTCCTATTGCAAGATTGGCTTATACCCTTTGCAAGAAGAATATCACAATGCAATGCATTAGAACCTAGCATGAAGACCAATAGATGATATATAACACAAAATCAAAACTAATTTATACTACAACTATAATACAATGATGACATCATCCACTCATGCACTCCCACACTTGGAACTTAGATGTGATATGGATGAATTCTCATTGAAGGTAAGTGAAACGCTTAATTGAAATAAAGTTAGATAAGAGAGAGAGAGAGGCTACAAGAATAATGGGGGTGTAGCGATGCCCTCAATTGAAAAAAAAGTGCATTGTCGCTTATGCGATGCTTCTTTGAAAAAGCATCGCATAAGGGACGTGTGGGGAAAAAAACAAAAAAAAATCGAGGCTATTGCATATGCGATGCACAGTGTCGCTTATGTGATGCTCATGCCAAGGGTCGTTAGAAGCATTGGAGACTATCAACACTTATAGCAACATAGGCAAATTGCCTGCGATGCTTGGGCTTCGCATAAGCGACAATCAAAGAGTTGAAAAAAAAATAGCTTTTTCCTGACACATTTGTGCTAGGATCGAGCTTTGCGAACAAAGAGCAAAGAGTGACCCCAAGCAAGCGAGTTCTGAGATAGGTACATACACATATACACACACATACATACACACATATGCATACACACACATGCATACACACATGCACATAAATACACACATACATACACATATACACATATACACACATACATACACAAATATACATACAAACATATACACATGCATACATACACACATATACACACACATATATATATACACATATACACACATGTACATACACACATATACATACATATACATACACACACATATATACACACATATATATACATATACACACACATATACACACACATATATACACACATATACATACTCATATATATACACACAAACATATACATACACACATATACATACACACATACACATATACACACACACATATACATATATATACACATATACACACACATACATACAAACATATACACACACACACTTATACACACACATACATACATACATATGCACACATACATACATATATACACATATACACACACGTATACATACACATATACACACACATACATACACACATATACACAAACATTCACACATGTACACACATACACACATATACACACATATATATACACAGAGACATAGACATATATACACACACATATGCACACACATACAAACATATACATACACACATATACACACATATACATACACATACATACACATATACACACACATATACACACATATATATATATATATATATATATATATATATATATATATATATATATATATATATATATATATATATATATATATATGTATATATATATATATATATATATATATATATATATATACACATATACACACACATACATATACACATACACATATAGACACATGCACATATATACATAAATATATACACATATACACACACATACATACACATATATACACACACACATACATACACACATATACACATACGTACATACACACATATGCACATATACACACACATACATAGACACATATACACACATACACATACACATATAGATACTTGCACATATACATACATACGCATAGACACACACACATATACACTCACATGCATACACACATATCCTTACACACGCATATATATAAACACATGCACATACATAGACACACATGCATACACATACATACATACACACATGCACACATGCACATACAAATATACATATGCATACACACTCATATACATAGACACACATACACATAGACACACATAGAGAGAGACACACATACACACATATACACATGCATACACACAAATGTACACACATACACATATAAAAACACACATACATACACACACACACACTATACATACATATGCATACATACACATACACATGTATACATACACATACATACATACATGTATACACACACATACGCATGCATCCACATGTATACATACATACATACACATACACATACTATACATACATGTGCATGCACACACATAGATACATACACCCACATGTACAGACACACATATAGACACACACACACACACATACATACATATGCATAAATAATGCACATGCATATGAATACATACATACATGCATGCATACACATATACACACCCACATATACACACATAAATACACTCACATACACACCTACATACACATACGCACACATATACATACATCCATATACATACACATACATATACATATAACCATATACACACACATAAACATACATATACATACATATATGCATACACACACACATACACCTACACAAATAAATATTTGCACATACACACATATACATACATACACATATAGATACATCCACATTACACACACAAAGATACACACATACACATACACACACATAGAGACACACACATACACATGTATACACAAGAACATACACACATACATATATAAAAACACACATACACTCACTACATATACATATGCATACACACATACACATGTATACATACATGTATACACACGCATACATACATATACACACGTATACATACACACACACTATACATACATATGCATACACATGCATACACACACATACAGATAAACATACACATACACATACACATACACATACACATATAGATACTTGCACATACACACATATACGTACATACACATATAGATACACCCATATTACACACACAAAGATACACACATACACATACACACACATAGAGACACACACATACAAATGCATACACACAAACGTACACACATATACATATATAAACACACATACACTCACTACACATACATATGCATACACACACATACACATGTATACATACACGTATACACACATACATATGTATACACATGTATACATACACACATACACACTATACATACATATGCATACACACACATACACATACACATATAGATACTTGCACATACACACATTTACATACACACACATATACATACACACATAAAGACATACACAAACACATAGAGATGCACACATACACACACATACACACAAACATACACACATATACACATTAAAACACACACATACATACATAGACCCACATATACCTACACACACATAGACACACACACATAGATACATACACCCACATATACATGCACACATAGAGACACACACATACACATACACACACATAGAGATACACACATACACATACACATACACAAACATATATACATATGAATACACAATGCACATGCATATATGCATACATACATACATACATACATGCATGCATACACACATACACACCCACATACACATATACACACATACACATCCACATACACATATACACACATACATACACCCACATACATACCTACATACACGTACACACACATATATACATACACACACATATACATATATGCATATACACACACATACATACACATGCATACACACATACACATGCATACACACATACATATGCATACACACACACACACACACACACATATATATATATATATATATATACATACAACCTACATACACATATACACACACACACACACACACACACACACACACACACACATATATATATATATATATATATATATATATATATATATATATATATATATATATATATATATATATATATATATATATATATATATATATATATATATATATGTGTGTGTGTGTGTGTGTGTGTGTATGTATGTATATGTATGTGTATGTGTATGTCATTTTTTTATATGTACATATATTATGGATCATGGTAGAGAGAGAAAGCAAAACTTACTTAAAGAATCTTATGAGAGGGAAAGTTCCATCTGATTCCTTAGGGGCTATTATGCATGAGTATGCAGACATGCCTGATGAGGAACTAGAATTCACCATACAGATGCTTACCCAACGGCCAAAGGAAGGTTCTTGTGCAGCTCCATATGCAAGAAGAGACTTATCTGTCCATAGGTATGTTTCTTTTAATAAATTAATATTTTTAATGATTTATAACACATGTTTTTATTCATTTTTATCTATTTATTCTCAAGACACCTATACCATCTCCAGTTTGTGAGAGCACAACAGAGGTGCCTATGAGGACATGAATAGTTAGCCTAGGGTTGGAGTGCAATATACACCCTGAGGGGAGTATAGTGTACATGAGGCATGGGTTGGAGTTCAAAAGAAGAATGAGGGCTTTATGTGACTCCTAACTATGTTTTGTTCACTTGAAATGGAAGCAAGTATAAGTTTTACATATGAATTGAGATTAATGTTTAATGTTTTACTTATATGATTTTTTTTCTTTTTGCAGTGTGTTTGATGAGAGAGACAAAAAGTATGTTCTTAGTTCATTGGAGATAGAATTTGACACTGGGTGGTCCCATAAGGGGTCCCTGAAAGAGATGTGGATACTTATGTCACATCGTCATGATAATGCACAGTATGCATTTCTTTTATTTGTTATATTTAGGGTTTAGGGTTTATATATATATTTATTTATTTATGTATATATATATATATGTGTGTGTGTGTGTGCACGTGTGTGTGTGTGCACAAATATTGATACACACACATATATACACACACCTTATTTGATGTGTCAATCAGATACAAGTAAGCAAAGTCAGGAAAGAGGGTTCCTATAGGGTCAAGCACCAACCCTACACACACATATATAAATACATATATGCATGTATGATATTTTCAACCATATTTTTTCATACTTCTGTACCCGTATGTGTTTGCCATATGGTTGAAGTATATGTACACATTGCATCTAGTCCTCCCACCACATACTAGAGAGATGTCTCTCCTTCCAACCTTATGCCTCTATATATAGTTATTCAAATCAACAAGGACCATAATACATATAAAGATATATACACATCATGTATATATGCATACATATATATAAAACATGCATTTAGATACATACACATCACACGTACATGCCTACATGCACACATACATATACATGCATACACAATTATAAACACACTTGCATATATCACACAAATGCACATGCATACATACACATGTGCATGCTAACATATGCATACATATAACACACACATATATGTACACATGAAACACACATATGTGCATACTAAGATATGTATACATAACACATGAATACACACACATATGCATACATACATGAGAGAAATTTCGTCTTCGAAAATAAAGCTATATACAGAATTTTAGGCATACCCTCAAGCTTCATGTTCTAACTTAAAAGAACATGTTTTCATCTTTGTGGTGGGATTCACCTATATTCTAGTTGAATAAAAGAGAACCTATTGTTTGACACGCATTCAAATGATTCAAGTCAACGATCGATAACTAGAGTAGGATCTACTATCTAATCTACTCATGTGTTTTCATTATTGCCATAATTTTGGTCAGACATCAATATAGTCTCATCTTAATTATCCTTATTGATTTCTATTATTTCTTCTATTATTAAATCTATGTTCTCATAAATGACATTGTCTATTGATGGACTAATATCAATTTCTAGTAATTCTTCTTCATCATCAGTAGAATAAGCATGTAGAATATTATCGTCTTCATCAAGTAGATTATTATCGTTGTCATGTACAAGGATTCTAATTTCTCTTTGAGATGTCAATATATCCATATCCCGATGATGAATCATCAACATGACTTTTTTTAATCTTTGTAACAATAAAGTGTCCAAACAATGTCTGACATCTAGGTTGAACATGAATGACTTGTCACTAGGGATGAGCATTGAGGTTTTTATAAAAAAATGCTTGTTCAATATGCCTAGGAAGAATATATGGTTCTCTAATTAATCACATTATTTTCAAAGAATCATTGTCCAAAACCTAGATAATTCCCTTCTCAATGTGGAATTACTACCTTTATACTTAGCTCGAAACCAATCAATCTTCAAAATAACCTATCAAAATATTAAAAAAAACAAAGATTCATTATTATGTGCTTAACAAATAATAAACTATATCATAAAAAATAAAAACTTTGCTTTACCTGTTTGAACATACGAAACAATATTGTAGATACCAACAACGGTTCCTATGTAGTCAAGTTCGCCATCTATGAGGTTCATATCTTTTGAGCTAGCATGTGATAGTTGCTTGAAAGAAGCAAAAATGATAGAATCCTTTGCTTTACGTAAAGAATCAAACATTTTGATTTTAGTATGCTATCCAAGAGCCCATATATTTGTGAACATTCGAGCCTGCAATAAAAATCAAAACATATGGTTAGGTGAGACTAGTATATATATATGTGAACAAATAGAATATTTTTAAAAGTAAATTTTCTTTCTTTCACAACCTATCATTAGCTCCCTCTCCTCATCTAAAATTTGTTCATTATTTGCATTGGGTCGTTGCATATGAGTATATAGCCAATCCATGAAAGAAGATATATTTGTATTCTCATTGCCATCAAGGTTACGTCTATATCTTTTGTTTCTTCGTCTTTTACTTCGAAGATTTTGGTTCTTGTTCATACTCACTAACGAAGGCTTGCATGCATTCGCTCTTATATGCTACAAAAGTAGAAACATCACTTTTTTCTTGTAATGTAAATTGAAATGGAACTCCCTTACCTGATAATACCTCATCTATTATTTTTGAAGAAGACTCGTTGGTCCATGCACGTGGAGCTTCTTCATGAACTCTTTCCAGGTATTCACTAACGTACATGCACTCCTCAAGCATCCATCCATTTGCCATAGATCCTTCTAGTTTTGCTCTTTGTCGCACATAATCTTTTAATATTCCCATAAATTACTCTACCGAAAACATCCATCGAGTGTTTACAACACCTACAATCTCTATTTTATCCACAATATGGACTAATAAATGAAAGGCTAATAAATGAACCTGAATATCAAAAAATGGTGTTGAAAGCTCTTTCTTCATCAAACATAATAGCTCCCTGCATTCGCACTTCTTTTGTGGGATCGAGTCTTTGTCAATCTCTAATCCACCAATTATTATCATAAATCAAATTATAAAGAAATTATTCATAAATAAAAGATAACAAAGTCTTATATATTAAATGTAAAAGTATGATAATTACCTTATAAGCAATCCAAGACGAGAGATCATGTCTCGTACTCCTTTTATTGTACATCCATTGATAACCAGAAGTAGAATATGCTTCAAAAACTTATGTCAATCATGTGTCTTTAACCCAAATAAGCTCCTATCATCCACAGTAAACATGTTTTGGAAAGATGCTCCATATCCTATAGGTGTTCAAATCGATTGAGTCCTATTGTTGAAAGTTTGTATCTCTTTTGTTATAAGTATCCAAGGAGAAGCTGCATAATTTGTTTCTTGTTGATTTCTATAAAAAATTAGCTGTAACTTTGGTTTTGAGTTTTGCTCATTTAAACCATTTCTTGATGCTATTGTGTCTTTTAATCCAAGAAGGTGTAGTTATAATGAATAGGCAACATTCTTGAATATATGCATAGGATCAAGAAGATGAAAGACCTTCAACCCTCTCCAATACTCCAAAGAATACCATATCGACATATTCTCTGTTAGCACCAATTTTCCTTTACCTCTAATCATGGTTTTGTAGCTACATTTGTAAGTATATGTATTATTGAAACTATATTCTTTATTTTAGTTAAAACACTAATCATTAATTTTTTTAATTTGTTTCAATGCAGTAAAAGGATTATGGCATATATCCTATGGAAAAGGAAATCGATTTTGCTACACATTGTGCATATCGATGTCTCATTGAGTACATGCAAGATCATGCAAATGCTTTTGTGAGTATTAGTAAATTTCATATACTTATTTTATTTTTATTGATATTTTGTATGTTTTATTTATTTACGTTTACTATATGTAATACATGAGTATTATGGAGAGGTAGATATGAATGAGTTGGAGAGATAGACACGCGCAAGATGATCTCAATCGTCACAGAGTGCTCACACCTCTACCCATGATGCCATTATAGATACATCAGATCATGCGGATCATGATGATAAGGATGATCATGATGATGAGGACTTACAGGATGATGTGGATGACAAATATATTACATTGGATATATATTTTACATTGATATACTTACTTTTTTTATATCTATATATTTTCTCATTTCAATTATGTTTTGAATTGTGTCTATGGTACTAATTAATGAAAAGTCTTATTTTAATGATTTTTATTGATGTTTATATTTAACATTTGATTTACTACTTTAATTATATAATTCATTCATATTATATATGTGTTTTTGTGTATATATGTATGTATGTGCGTGTAGTTGTGTGTGTATAAAATGTATGTATGCACATCTAGGTATATATCCATATTAATGTAAGTGTGTCTATATGCATTTATATGCGTGTATATATGTGCATATAGATATGTTTTATGCATATACCTATGTGTGTATGTGTATGTGAATGTGTATGTATGTATATGTGTATGTGTAAGTGTATGTGCATATGTGTGTGTGCATATGTATGTGTATGTGCGTGTATATGTGTGTATGTGCATGTGTATGTGTATATGTGTATGTGTGTATGTGTATATGTGTATGTGTATATGTGTATGTGTATATGTGTATGTGTATAAGTGTATCATGTATGTATGTGTATGTGTATGTGTAGGTATATATGCATGTGTATATGTGTGTATGTGTATGTATATGAGTGCGTATATGTATGTATGTGCATGTGTATGTGTAAATGTATGTGTGTGTATGTGCATGTGTATGTGTATGTGTATGTGTGTACATGTGTGTATGTATGTGCATGTGTATGTGTGTGCATGTGTATGTATGTGCATGTGTATTTAGGTGCATGTGTATGTATATGCTTGTGTATATGTATGAGCATGCATCTCCATTTGCATCCATGTGTATGTGCATGCATGTGAATGTGCATATGCATGTGTATAATTAGTATGTGTTAATGTGTGTATGTGTATATGCAATACTGCATGTATGTGTACATATGTGTTTGTAGATATGTTTGTGCATATGCATATGTGTATGTGTGTGTATGTGTGTGTATGTGTATGTGTATGTTCTATGTGTAAGTGTATGTGCATGTATGTGTGTGTATGTGCATGTACATGTGCATGTGTATGTGTGTGTGTATGTGCATATGTATGTGTGTGTAAGTGTGAGCGTGCATGTTCATGTATATGTGTATATGTGCATATGAATGAGTATGTTAATTAATGAAAATAAAGTTAATTTAAATGATATACAAACAATGAAAACTATACTTACAATAATTAGCCATATTTTATGCTTGGTGAACTTCTTGAATAACCCGCAATCAAGAGAGAGAGAGAGAGAAAGAGATAGAGAGAGAGATCAAAAGAGAGGAGGGAGAGAGAGAGAGAGAGAGAGAGAGAGAGAGAGAGAGATTGAAAGAGAAAGAGGCAAAAAGGGGAGAGAGAGAGAGAGAAACAATATGAGAGAGATTAGAAAAGAGAGAGATTGCTTGAGCTCGTAAGTTCAATCCGATGTTTTTTAACTTTTATCAAACTTTACCATCACATAAGCGATGTAGAAGCATCGTGTATGCGATCACGCAATCTATGGAACATCGATGCCCAGCTGCATCGCATAAGCGATGCAAATTAGCGCCGCATGCGATGTTGCCTTTTTAATCGCATAAGCGATGCTATTGTAGTGACGCTCTCATGAACATCTCTCGAAACATCGAAAATAATGTCTAGAATAGCGTCGTTTAAACAACAGTGCACTCTCGACGCCCCATCTGACGAAATTCACAATCATGTAGCGATGAAAATGTGTCGCGTTAACCATCGCTATGCTCTCGTATTCCTTGTGTGTGTGTGTGTGTGTGTATATATATATATATATATATATATATATATATATATATATATATATATATATATAGAGAGAGAGAGAGAGAGAGAGAGAGAGAGAGAGAGAGAGAGAGAGAGAGAGAGAGAGAGAGAGAGAGAGAGAGAGAGAGAGAGAGAGAGAGAGAGAGAGAGAGAGAGAGAGAGAGAGAGAGAGAGAGAGAGAGAGAGAGAGAGAGAGAGAGAGAGAGAGGGAGGGAGGGAGGGAGGGAGGGAGGGAGGGAGGGAGGGAGGGAGGGAGGGAGGGAGCGAGAGAGAGAGAGAGAGAGAGAGGGAGGGAGGGAGGGAGGGAGGGAGGGAGGGAGGGAGGGAGAGGGAGAGGGAGAGGGAGAGGGAGAGGGAGAGGGGGAGGGGGAGGGGGAGGGGGAGGGGGAGGGGGAGGGAGGGAGGGAGGGAGGGAGGGAGGGAGGGAGGGAGGGAGGGAGGGAGGGAGAGAGAGAGAGAGGGAGGGAGAGAGAGAGAGAGAGAGAGAGAGAGAGAGAGAGAGAGAGAGAGAGAGAGAGAGAGAGAGAGAGAGAGATGTTTGTAAAGTCCAAAGTTAGAGAAAGAACCAACTTTCTAGGTTTTCTTTAGAAACATTGTATATGATTTATTTTTGTCTTGAGTTATTGCTAGCTTTCATAACTCTTTTGGGCTGCCTCTTCCCTCACAAATCACTTGCTGCCGTTGATATGGAATCTTGCAGAATTAATACAGCTACGTGAGCCGTCAGTGTCGAGGCTCGAGAGCAGAAAGATCAAGAATCGAGATTTCATGGTACAGAGAGGATCTAACCGCTCAAAATTGATGAAAAATCATTAATGATGATCTTATCCATGTTTTACACGTGGCCATCAGAATGAACAGGATATGCTAATTGTAACGGCATTTTACACTCGAAACTCGAGTGGCTCATAGGGCCACCGCCAATTTGGAGGCGTCTACTAGATTTAGAAGTGTGATTATTTTGACGATACATCGTCTAGGTCTGTTGGTGACCTTAGCGAACTTCGCAGAGCAATCCAAATAGGGCATGAGGAAGCTCAGCAGTGGAACTGACGTTGCTGAACCTGTTACGGCCTTCAAAGCTTTCGACCTCACTTACTTGGGTAAAGCATTGTCAAATATCGAGCATTAATCAGTAATCCGAATTTTAGTCTCAACGTTGAAGACTGGGAAGCCTTCTGTAGATAGCTTCGTATGCCTGGATGTGGATATGTCGTGCATGCAATAACCATCTTCAGATTCGCGGTCGATACTGCTGGTCAAATACATGCTTATTATTTTTAGCGTTCTGGGACTCCATTTACGCAAGTTGGATAGCAGAGAGATTGCGTTGAAGTGTTTAAAGCTTTAATGGACACAATAACAGGCATTCTCAACTGTTGGGGATCTGTTTAAATTGATGCAAGTTCCCCGTGCTCTGTTTGGTGGGTATTTGCTGCATGACACTGTAGCAGTAACCATACATTGAGAGAGAGAGAGAGAGAGAGAGAGAGAGAGAGAGAGAGAGAGAGAGAGAGAGAGAGAGAGAGAGAGAGAGACGCCTTTGTTTCCGCATCAGACTGTCAGTTGCACTGTCTTTGACACTCCACTCGCCATTTTCACTGGATTTCAATGGGAGAGGCATCTTTGGACGTCCTTCGCATGACATTGGCACCGAGCCTCTTGACATGGCTGCGACCTCCACGGACCCCGCCGTGGCTGGAGGGTGGGACATCAACAGTACCCAACATTCGTCACCTCCTGCTTCTCACTTCACATCCGTGTTCGACATCAGGCAAGCAATGATGGACAATCCGTCCTTGAGGCCTAACATAAATTCTGTATTGGTTCCTCCCATGGGCATCGGCCACAACTTGAACGATATCCTGTGTAGTTACAATCAGAGGATGCTGGTGAGCTCCAACTTGGGGCAGCCCCCCATTATGGGGCTCCGCACAGGTGACCCCAGTTACTACTTGAAAGAGCTCGTACCCCGAAGTGAAGATATAACAAGCCTGTTTGAACAGAGCAGAGCACCCAGGAGGGTAGAAGATGACCTAACTGCGGGTAATTCTCCCCCTGGCGGTAGCATTTCAGCTCCAAGCATCTCGGATGACAGGTATCGTAATGATGCCGATGGGAACATCGTCGGTTTCCCTCACTTCACTAGCAGACTGCTTCCTATGGTTAGCGTGGATAAGAACCAGTTTGATGTTGGAAATCTAGTGGTCAAAGGCGAAGAGGAGAAGCTTGGGGCTGGGGAAAACGACGATAACAACGAACGTGGAGAT